>OY728136.1:1720910661-1722160661 GCA_963277665.1 Viscum album | reverse complement strand
TTACTTTTTAAGAATATTGATCTAAACGATTAAGTATTTGATATCACTTATGTTATGTGTTCCCCATAAAAATAATTTTTTATGAATACTAACAATTTTAATATATCAAAACAATAAATTAACATTAAAAAATCGCATACATTAATTATTCTATAAAATTCAATTTCATTATCCAACATCCTTGCAAAATAGAAAGTTACAAGGATATCAATAGTCCATTTTATGAATCCTGAATAATAAATGGATATTTCATAGGTAGTAATTGATTTAATATACTGATGAATACATTAAATTACAATAGTTTACATCAAAATTTATTTTATGGAAGTGGTAGATTAAATTAAAAACAATGACTAAGTTAGTATAACCCCTAATATGTCCCTCATGTTGAGAGAACTATTTATTAGATTGTGATTTTATGGATACAATTTTTTTAAATTTTATAGTATGATGTAATTGGAATGAATTAATGGATTTATATAATGTGCATTACGTTATCATTAATGTCATTTACAACATTATTGAATTTATGGGATATATCAAATAACATGTTGTTTTATTTATGAAATGAAAATGAATGTATGTCTTCATTAATGTTTTATAATAGTTCAACCACTCATCAAATTTTATTAAAATATATTAATATGGTGTTATGATATTGAGTATTTAAAAATTAGGATCTTATATATGATATTTTGGATAAAAATTTTAAGAATAATTTTTTTAATTTATACACGGTAATTATAAAATAATATTTTTGTTTATATCTTTATGCTAACCATTTATGGAGTGTGTAATACTGATATTTAGATGAGGTTTTATATATTAGTGTATTATATTACCATATAATTATTTTTTTTGGATAACATGTACTAATAATTATGTTCATCATAATAAATAATAGAGAAGGAATGTCGTTGTGTTTTGTTATCGATTTTATGATCCAATTGTGCATGAGTAGTGTAAATATAATATTAATTTAATAGTGTACGATATAAAGATGTAATCTATAAATGGACAAAAAAATGATGATGTTGGTCTTATGAAATTGAATTAAATTATTCAATTATTTTATCTAGTGAAAATTCCTTGGAATTCTGAAAATGATTATCAAATAAATTTTTTCACATTTTATATCATTTATAATGAATAAATAGTTGTTTACATATTTATATATTTATATAACTATTATTTTTTAAAATGTCATGGTCATTCACATTATCATGATCAATGATAAATAATATTAATTTCGTTTCATGTCTATATCTTCACATCCTACTAATTTTTTTCTCTCTACAAACCTTGTTATGTATCATCTAAAATTAACATCATATTTCAAATTCACATTCATTTTATGAGGATTTTTTATAAATAATTTTTTAAATTCAGTTTTCCAGAGTGTGATTTTTTAATAAAAAAACCATGATTGTTTAGATTAATATTAAATTATGTTGATATAGGTTTTTAAAAAGGATATAATGCCACTCCCTTAAAATTAATGAAATTTATATATTTATAAAATTTTCAAGTAATTTTTTATTATTTTATAAAATTTATTACATGAAACGTCATATTTTAATTAAAAAATATGAATCAGTTATATGGGTACTAATAAATAAAAATTTATTCACTGTGGATTAGAAAAAAAATGTACACAATTATATGTAAAAGTGGTTTTTATTTCAAAAATAAGTTTAGTTAACAATCATTTTAATTAAAACTATTTATGGAAAAATATTTACCTTATAATAGTTTTTTAAAATTTAGATTTCAAAATATATTCAATATTTTGAAAAATATATATCAATATTTTATTAATGTATTTTTTTAAAATTTTCTAAAATTAATTGGATGTAAGTTAAAATATAATTTGTAAGTACCTATGATTTACATTCATTATAAAATGATATTTAATGTCTGAAGTTATTTTACTCTTTTACATAATTTTAAATATGATATACATTATAAAAAAAAGATAAATTAAATGCAATTTGATTTTTAATATTTAGTAATTTTATATAAATATATTTTTATGCCCAAAACACATTGTATCCATAAATTATTTATATGTGTATATTGGTTTTAAAATTTAACTAATAAATATAACCCATAATCAATAATGATATGAATGATATATAAATATCATATATCATTCAATATTAATTTATATTCATAAAATAAATTCTTCTTGTCATAGAGTTAATATAAAATTAGAATTTTCTTTAAAAATATGCATTTCATTTAAAACTATTATTATCTATCGTGTGACTCATAATTTATAATATATTTTTGAAAAAATATAAGAGTTTTATTTTTATGAAAAAAATAAATTTCTAAAACCATCACATGGAAATTATATTATGGTAGTTTATTGGAAATTTTGTAAAAGATTATTTTTTGAGGAATAGTGAATATTAATGGTTTTTATTGAAACATGACATTTCATTTAGAGATTTTATTGTATTAAATTTTATTTAAAAATTTAACAACTAAAACATTATATAAATTATACTGTAAATACTCCAATATTGTACATTGAAATAATTTAAATTTATAATATTTATAATGATTTTGTTTTAAAATGAAATACAAATTTCTCTTTAGAAAACAAATTTTTTCTTTGAAAGCGGGATTAATTTTATATAAGAAAAATATCTTTTCCATTTAGTTGGATTAATTAAAACAAATTTGATACTAGATATAAGAATAATTTATATTATATAATGAATTAAATTTATCTTTTAATTATAATAAATACTTAAAAATTAAAAAATAATTATAGAGTTTATAGTTATAACAGGATTATTGCTGGGTTAAACTAGAATGTTAGTGGGCTAAATAACCAAGAAACTAGTCTAACACCAATTTAAGGGAAATATTTTCATATTATAACCTCGATGTTATGATAAAGTCGTATTTTATTTACATTTATAATATGAAAATAATTAGTTGTAACACCCCAAGATTTCATAGTGTGTTAGTTCTTCAAAATAATTCAATAACTTTCACTACATGCAACACAGTGTTCAAGCACACCATGACTTACCAAACAAGCCGTTCAAAATAGGTTATGAATAGTATTAGATAAATTTTAATGTTTATATAATCCTTATAATTTTAGAATCCATATTATGAGTTTCTTAGATATAATGCAAGAACAAATTCATTTTCAGTATTGCACTTTTATCAACTTTAATAGTGAACCCTTTTTAAATACTAGATTTTAAACTTTTTGACTAAATGGGGACATCAAAAAATTTAAAATGAAACATCCCAAGCTTCCACGGTACGCTTTCCTTTGAATAAAACAGTAGCGTGTGTTGTACGCAACGTCTAGTTTTAACACACACCACAACCGATCAAACTAGCTGTTATGAATAGTAATATCTACTTTTTGAAATTATATATATTTTATATTTGAAAATGGACTTCATTTTTGGATTCGGAATATCGAATTTAGCCTAAGGTGAAATTTTGGTACATTTCGGATAACTTTCATATTTTGATGAATAGTGAAAATTACTAAATTTTAATTAAAAACAACTTTTTTAATCAAAATAATTAATAGTGATAAATTATGAATTTGAGTGTTTTTAAAGTATATTTAGAATATATTTTTACCGTTTAATATAATGTTGGTCATTGGACATAATTTTACAATTAAACCAAACCTAAACAAGTGTCAATCTTTTGATAGTTATTATCTCTTAAAAACACGCTTTTTGTTTTGACAGCGGGAATTAATTTTAAATTAATTTCTGCCACTTCTGTGTTTTGAATTTAGAAAAATGGATTCCATATTTGTAATCAGGATGTTCAAATTGTGTAAATAGGTAAATTTTATTTTTAGACATTTTGAATAATTACTGCGGTAAATATTTTATTTACCATGGTTAAAGGGTAAATCCGGTAAATAAGGGTAAAAAAATAATATTATAATAATACAAAATTACCCTAAAACGTGCCCTAACCTTATTGGTGGACACATACCCGACCATGGGCATCCTTGGGTCAATTTGGGGACCCCATGGAGCCACTTGTATGTGGTAGGGACACATTATATTAATAAAGTTAAAATAAAAATAAAAATGGCATAAGCTTACATCTTTTAGAAGAACAATTTTTACATAGGGTTATACATGTTGGATTTTCGATTATAAATATTCATTAGAAAGATAAAAAGATTTCCTACATAATGATATTTTATTTATAATTTTTAGACATTAAATAATTTATTTAATTTATGACACAATGATGATGCAGTAATTACTATAATAGTGAAAAATTAAAATAATTGATATTATAAATACCCAAATAAATATAATATGAAACTTTTAATGAATTAAACTAATTTTCTAGGATAATATGATATATTAGGATTGATTTAATTGACTTTGTTCGAAGTAATCAATCTGTTATGAGTTTCACAAAAATCAACTATTGAATAGTGTCAAAATTGACATAAAAGAGTTCTTAAAACAAATATTATATTGTTAATTGATATTAAATTCCTAAAAATCTAAGGTTCTGCCAAGAGACTTATATTATGATAGGTTCCTCATTAATGGACCACTTGGGGGTCGCTTGGATGTATATAGTAAGTTTATTAACCATATTATATAAAAATACAAAGAGACATTGTAAAAGTGAAACTAATTAACTTAGAGTTAATACTTAAAGATAAGGTTAATATAAGTACCCAAACCTGTCTAAATTCTATTGGTTGAGTGGTTTTAGACCTATCCCCACCTTAACCTTTGAATAGTCAACTTTGGAGCCATTAGAAACCGAATATGAATTTATTATAAATTAATATTTCTAGCTTTTCCAAAGGTGCCCCTCACCCCTCTTATAAAAGGGCACTCCTCCTTCTCATTTCTTCACACATCTAAAGCCTTTTGGTTCGGCCAAACTCTGCCCAAATACTCTCCCAACATCCCTCACTACAACCTAGGGGCCTTAGTTTGATCAGAAAGGCAACCTATGGAGCCCTTTTGATCAAATCAAAAGGAAGAACCCGAAGAAGAGGTAATGTTTTCACCACCCCTTTTCCAAGTTCATTTCTTCTTCCACTTCTTCTTCCTTTGTTGTTACCATTCTAAAATAATGACTCCAGTATCATTTATATACTGTGATGTTATTATAAATATGGAACAACCATATTCAGTATTCTATCCACCCTTTGAATAACATGTCACCATACGTGCGTACGTACGGCTTACCGTCTCCACGTCGTGGTGTAATTGTTATTCAATATATTATTATTTGGATGGGTATAATAATGATGTGTAACTCATGTAAATAATAAATATAACATATTAATGATTCTTTATATATGATATACCATCCATTTATATATTATTTTAATATCAAAAGAATGATATTGTCGCTCGTGCGTACGTACGGACTACCGTCTCCACGAACGCGATGAGATTCATTCTCCATCGTATCCATTCAAGTATAATTATCATTTGATGATTTAAAAATGATGTTTAAGGACTTGATATCATTCTGGATATGAATAATATACAACCTATCCTTTACAAACATGTCTTACGTAACAAAACATATAAAAGAAAACAAGTAAGTTAACACCCGAAACGACGATAATTCTAAGATATTATTAACAAATCAATGTTAAAAGATCATATATGATATCATATTAATATATATGATTCTTGTATAATTTAATAACAATTATTTCACCATTATACAGGAGGTTAACCTACCCCAACAAAGGAAAAGTACAAGGTAAGGGTTATTTCACAATCTCTTCATTATCTGAGGTTGTATTATACGTAATAATCTACTGGGATCTCTTTATCATCCACATCCATGTTTCTTCGAAATGTATTTCAAAACATTTTTACTATTTACAAGAATATGGGTTAAAGTCATTTATACCCTTGTTTGACTTTTTATAAGAGGTTTATAAAGGAATCTTTCCGTCGTTTTCAAAACAATGTCCTTTTTAACCTTTTCGACAGAATTGAGGTAAGAATGTTTTTTTTAACTTATACGGCAGGTGCGGTTATTTTCCGCCGTTATTAAATCGTCGAAGCTTTCCATACAAGGTTATAAGAATATTTTCAAAGAAAATTTTTTATTTTATATGGATCTTAAATTATTTCAAAATAAAAGGAGATACTTCTTTAAAAAGAATTTTGATTTCATCTATGTCAACATCCTTTGATGGATTTTAAGATTATTTGAAGTTGATTTGTTATGATACAAAACTTCTATATTGTATTGAAGGTTTTGTGATATGTTTGACTGTGGATGTGCTATTTTTATACCATTCATAGTTTATGGTGAAATTATTGACATTTCGTATGCTAGTTTTAATACGGATGTTTATGTTATGTTTAAACCTTTTCATATGGGAATGCATTGGACTTAATAAGTGACGGGTGGAGCCCGCTATAGCTCCTCGATGCATCGGTAGGTCTCATGAGACAAACTAGTGTCTTGGCACAAGGCCTTGACAAAATCTTATTTGTAGTCTTGGCACGAGGCCTTGACTATGTGGTTATGATAGTCTGGCATTATGCATTCCATCATTATGAAAGTGGTTATTGATTTTTGCATGTGATTATTCGATTAGTAGAATATCCATGTGAATAAGTAAATGGCATTATTTCATTTTTTTATGCCATACCATGTTGAAAGTTCATATTTAAAAGGCTTTTGTTTTAGTTATACATTGCCTTAAATGTTTATTCTTATTTATGAAAGTTTCCGCTATATTGTTATCCTTACTGGGCATTTGAGCTCACCCCTTTTCTATGTTTTATTTTTCCCAGAATGTGAAGAAGTAAGTTATGAATGACCTGCAGGGATTTTATGAGGGGTTAATAGTGTGGATTGTGGAAACATTATGTTGTTGTAGTAGTTTTTCATTTTATGATGTAATGTAAAACTTATGAATATATCTAGTGTTTCCAAGGCTACTAAACCAATCGGTCTTTCGAGATTTGATCTTTCTTGTGATCATGCCAATGTTATGTAATAATGCACCGACTCTAGGTAGCTGGGGTCGGGGCGTTACAGTTGGTATCAGAGGAAGTTTAGTACAAACCTTGGAAGCTAGATTTAGATAAACTCTGATTAGAGCACATAGACATAAGATGAACTTTGAGGATTAGTATAGAAGAACTTCCTAGAATTTTGGTATTGTAGAGACTTTGTGAGTTTTCCGAGCAATACATCCCTGTCTGGATACGAGCAGGTAGAGGCGGCTCTGGCACAGATGTACCTAGGGGTAAAACCCGAAAACACCGCTTTGAGCTAGACTCGAACGGGAACTGGTGCACGACAACGGGCCTTGCTGCACTCTTGGTTACGACACTCCCGGGGGACATGCTTAGGATAACTCTCATTTTCTTTACAAATCATTATGAAGGGTTTATGAGTATATACATCCTCAAATGATACATTTTTATGATTATGGATTATATCCATAAATAGTTCAATTTATGTTAAGTGTATTATAAGTATGGGATTATGTATTCATAAACTGATCTAGTGTATTCCATTGTTTAGAAATGGCGCCCAGTAGAAGGAATGAGAACTCCAGAAATGCACATGATCCAAAGAGAAGGAAGGATCATATATTTCATGGTCTTAAGCTAGAATTTATAAGAGAAATAGTCTCCCATGTATTATCATCATATGAAGAAATAATATCATGTGTTGATAAGATAAGTAAAGAGTTTACTGAGTCCTATGGATTTGAAGGGAAGAAAGAGAAGAAAAGGATGGAAGAGAGAAAGATGGATAAAGGGAAGAGGGAAATGAAGAATTTTCCCATATGTGGTAACTGTGGAAAGAAACACCCTGGAACTTTCCTGAAAGGAATGGGAGTTTGTTATAAGTGTGGAGGAAAAGGGCACAAAGTACATGACTGCAAGGGTAAGAAAATGGTTTCAAATGTACAATGCTTCATTTGCAAGGAGTTTGGACACTACGCGAACCTATGTCCCAGTCATCAGACTATGCCGCAAATGATGTTATTGGATAATAACCAAGTTATGATACTACCACAGATGAAGAGAAGTGATTAGAGTTCTTATGTTGATTATGTCAATTGAGTGTTGTATCAACAATGTACTCGTTATAATAATTATGGAGTATATAAGGATTGTACTGTAGTACTATTTCATTAAGGACTTAAGATTGTGTGGAACAATGAAAAGTGACTCAATAGCAGGATAAATTTTTGGAAAATATATGGTTGAGAGAATGATAAATCACAATATAGTTCTGATACTGAGGTAGTGATTTTGGAATAATATGTGATTGTTTTGGATAAATTATATTGGATATTCTTGACTACCTTGGAACTGATTAATGATTTGTATATTCCATTATTGTTGGGGTTTAAAATATTTTTGGATTGATGAAGTATATCCAGCATTCTATATGGAATAAGGGAGAATGAATGTAATCAATAAGGAATATGGTAATTCAGGATGTTTCAGTGTATTAAAAGAATACAAGATGAAGGTATTCATATGCTATTATGGGGTAAAAAGGATCTACATTATTCTTACCTTCCTTATAAATGTTGGACTGTGAGTTTGGACAGAAGTATTTTGGATAGTTCTAGTTTGGATTATTTTGGATTGCCATAAAAGGACAACCCGGAGGTCGGGCGACAACCCGTCGCGTCCGGCAAGGCTGCAAGACTTGAACCCGCAACCGAAGGGCGACAAGAGTGTATCACCTACCACTGGCCCACGAGATGTCTTGGATTAAATAATGTAGTTTTTTTTAAAAGATCTGGTAGATGAATTATAAATTCATTTATTTTGGAACCCTGTATGAATGGTATAAATAGAAATTTTTTTTACGTTCTATTATCTTTTAGAGTGAAAGATGAGTTTGTGGTAGAAATTTATTAATGGATAAAAATCTAATTATAATGTAAGTATATCTCCTTATGATCTTAGCCAATCTCATAAATAAATTCCTCAACATTAATAAAAGGAACATAGAACAAAAATGTTGTCCTAGATGGTACCTTAAATCATCACTAATTTATGGCTTTGGGATTGTTGGCCTTTTCATAGCCATGTTCTCTACCACTCTCCATCATATAATTGATGGTTAGATTTCTCTTCCATATCCATATTTTCCTACATGGAACCCTAGTATGTGTTATTTTCGGTAATCTTTATACTTTCCACTCTTTATTTTAAAAAGAGGCCTCATTAATTCATTTTTCGATGTGGGATTTCAACTAAGATATTTTGAAACGTCAAAAATGTGTTATCCTAATACCCTATGTTTTTGTTGAACCGATGGTATTTCAAATCATCATAGATTGATGAATTTAAGGACCTCAATTTTACACTTGTTTGTGATTGACGACCTCAATCACCACCTATAAATATTTACGTTTTTCCTCCAATTATATGTCTCTAATTGCCAACAATGTTCTCCTAATCGAGATCATAATTTGGTGGTGACCCTTTCATTTCTCTTTTCCTCATATTAAGACCAAATTTTAGTAACCCAATTTCCGATGTGGGTTTTCCCACATATATATTATCTATTTTCAACCATTTATTTTCAAAGAACAATTTTAAATTGCGAGGACGCAATTTATTGAAGGAGGGGAGAATGTAACACCACAAGATTTCATAGTGTGTTAGTTCTTCAAAATAATTCAATAACTTTCACTACATGCAACACAATGTTCAAGCACACCATGACTTACCAAACAAGCCGTTCAAAAGAGGTTATGAATAGTATTAGATAAATTTTAATGTTTATATAATCCTTATAATTTTAGAATCCATATTATGAGTTACTTAGATATAATGCAAGAACAAATTCATTTTCAGTATTGCACTTTTATCAACTTTAATAGTGAACCCTTTTTAAATACTATATTTTAAACTTTTTGACTAAATGGGGACATCAAAAAATTTAAAATGAAACATCCCAAGCTTCCACGGTACGCTTTCCTTTGAGTAAAACAGTAGCGTGTGTTGTACGCAACGTCGAGTTTTAACACACACCACAACCGATCAAACTAGCTGTTATTAATAGTAATATCTACTTTTTGAAATTATATATATTTTATATTTGAAAATGGACTTCATTTTTGGATTCGGAATATCGAATTTAGCCTAAGGTGAAATTTTGGTACATTTCGGATAACTTTCATATTTTGATGAATAGTGAAAATTACTAAATTTTAATTAAAAACAACTTTTTTAATCAAAATAATTAATAGTGATAAATTATGAATTTGAGTGTTTTTAAAGTATATTTAGAATATATTTTTACCGTTTAATATAATGTTGGTCATTGGACATAATTTTACAATTAAACCAAACCTAAACAAGTGTCAATCATTTGATAGTTATTATCTCTTAAAAACACGCTTTTTGTTTTGACAGCGGGAATTAATTTTAAATTAATTTCTGCCACTTCTGTGTTTTGAATTTAGAAAAATGGATTCCATATTTGGAATCAGGATGTTCAAATTGTGTAAATAGGTAAATTTTATTTTTAGACATTTTGAATAATTACTGCGGTAAATATTTTATTTACCATGGTTAAAGGGTAAATCCGGTAAATAAGGGTAAAAAATAATATTATAATAATACAAAATTACCCTAAAACGTGCCCTAACCTTATTGGTGGACACATACCCGACCATGGGCATCCTTGGGTCAATTTGGGGACCCCATGGAGCCACTTGTATGTGGTAGGGACACATTATATTAATAAAGTTAAAATAAAAAAAAATGGCATAAGCTTACATCTTTTAGAAGAACAATTTTTACATAGGGTTATACATGTTGGATTTTTGATTATAAATATTCATTAGAAAGATAAAAAGATTTCCTACATAATGATATTTTATTTATAATTTTTAGACATTAAATAATCTATTTAATTTATGACACAATGATGATGCAGTAATTACTATAATAGTGAAAAATTAAAATAATTGATATTATAAATACCCAAATAAATATAATATGAAACTTTTAATGAACTAAACTAATTTTCTAGGATAATATGATATATTAGGATTGATTTAATTGACTTTTTTCGAAGTAATCAATCTGTTATGAGTTTCACAAAAATCAACTATTGAATAGTGTCAAAATTGACATAAAAGAGTTCTTAAAACAAATATTATATTATTAATTGATATTAAATTACTAAAAATCTAAGGTTCGGCCAAGAGACTTATATTATGATAGGTTCCTCATTAATGGACCACTTGGGGGTCGCTTGGATGTATATAGTAAGTTTATTAACCATATTATATAAAAATACAAAGAGACATTGTAAAAGTGAAACTAATTAACTTAGAGTTAATACTTAAAGATAAGGTTAATATAAGTACCCAAACCTGTCTAAATTCTATTGGTTGAGTGGTTTTAGACCTATCCCCACCTTAACCTTTAAATAGTCAACTTTGGAGCCATTAGAAACCGAATATGAATTTATTATAAATTAATATTTCTAGCTTTTCCAAAGGTGCCCCTCACCCCTCTTATAAAAGGGCACTCCTCCTTCTCATTTCTTCACACCTATAAAGCCTTTTGGTACGGCCAAACTCTGCCCAAATACTCTCCCAAAATCCCTCACTACAACCTAGGGGCATTAGTTTGATCAGAAAGACAACCTAAGGAGCCCTTTTGATCAAATCAAAAGGAAGAACCCGAAGAAGAGGTAATGTTTTCACCACCCCTTTTCCAAGTTCATTTCTTCTTCCACTTCTTCTTCCTTTGTTGTTACCATTCTAAAATAATGACTCCAGTATCATTTATATAATGTGATGTTATTATAAATATGGAACAACCATATTCAGTATTCTATCCACCCTTTGAATAACATGTCACCATACGTGCGTACGTACGGCTTACCGTCTCCACGTCGTGGTGTAATTGTTATTCAATATATTATTATTTGGATGGGTATAATAATGATGTGTAACTCATGTAAATAATAAATATAACATATTAATGATTCTGTATATATGATATACCATCCATTTATATATTATTTTAATATCAAAAGAATGATATTGTCGCTCGTGCGTACGTACGGACTACCGTCTCCACGAACGCGATGAGATTCATTCTCCATCGTATCCATTCAAGTATAATTATCATTTGATGATTTAAAAATGATGTTTAAGGACTTGATATCATTCTGGATATGAATAATATACAACCTATCCTTTACAAACATGTCTTACGTAACAAAACATATAAAAGAAAACAAGTAAGTTAACACCCGAAACGACGATAATTCTAAGATATTATTAACAAATCAATGTTAAAAGATCATATATGATATCATATTAATATATATGATTCTTGTATAATTTAATAACAATTATTTCACCATTATACAGGAGGTTAACCTACCCCAACAAAGGAAAAGTACAAGGTAAGGGTTATTTCACAATCTCTTCATTATCCGAGGTTGTATTATACGTAATAATCTACTGGGATCTCTTTATCATCCACATCCATGTTTCTTCGAAATGTATTTCAAAACATTTTTACTATTTACAAGAATATGGGTTAAAGTCATTTATACCCTTGTTTGACTTTTTATAAGAGGTTTATAAAGGAATTTTTCCGTCATTTTCAAAACAATGTCCTTTTTAACCTTTTCGACAGAATTGAGGTAAGAATGTTTTTTTTAACTTATACGGCAGGTGCGGTTATTTTCCGCCGTTATAAAATCGTCGAAGCTTTCCATACAAGGTTATAAGAATATTTTCAAAGAAAATGTTTTATTTTATATGGATCTTAAATTATTTCAAAATAAAAGGAGATACTTCTTTAAAAAGAATTTTGATTTCATCTATGTCAACATCCTTTGATGGATTTTAAGATTATTTGAAGTTGATTTGTTATGATACAAAACTTCTATATTGTATTGAAGGTTTTGTGATATGTTTGACTGTGGATGTGCTATTTTTATACCATTCATAGTTTATGGTGAAATTATTGACATTTCGTATGCTAGTTTTAATACGGATGTTTATGTTATGTTTAAACCTTTTCATATGGGAATGCATTGGACTTAATAAGTGACGGGTGGAGCCCGCTATAGCTCCTCGATGCATCGGTAGGTCTCATGAGACAAACTAGTGTCTTGGCACAAGGCCTTGACAAAATCTTATTTGTAGTCTTGGCACGAGGCCTTGACTATGTGGTTATGATAGTCTGGCATTATGCATTCCATCCTTATGAAAGTGGTTATTGATTTTTGCATGTGATTATTCGATTAGTAGAATATCCATGTGAATAAGTAAATGGCATTATTTCATTTTTTTTATGCCATACCATGTTGAAAGTTCATATTTAAAAGGCTTTTGTTTTAGTTATACATTGCCTTAAATGTTTATTCTTATTTATGAAAGTTTCCGCTATATTGTTATCCTTACTGGGCATTTGAGCTCACCCCTTTTCTATGTTTTATTTTTCCCAGAATGTGAAGAAGTAAGTTATGAATGACCTGCAGGGATTTTATGAGGGGTTAATAGTGTGGATTGTGGAAACATTATGTTGTTGTAGTAGTTTTTCATTTTATGATGTAATGTAAAACTTATGAATATATCTAGTGTTTCCAAGGCTACTAAACCAATCGGTCTTTCGAGATTTGATCTTTCTTGTGATCATGCCAATGTTATGTAATAATGCACCGACTCTAGGTAGCTGGGGTCGGGGCGTTACATTAGTAATAATTGTTACTTTTAAATATTCCATGTATGTATTCTCCCCCACTTATTAAAGGCGACACAATATCCTCTCATCATGTCACTTCAAAAAACCATTTCATTCAAACATACATTATGAAACGACATCCATAATTACCTATTATTTTCATAGAGTCCGTATTTTGATTATAGAACCCTTTTCATGAGAAAGTAAATATAATCATATAGAGGTTCTCAGTAGAAGAAGGTGTTAGAACATGCATGAAAGTAGTAAGAAAAATTAAATTTGATTTATAGTCTATCCTTTATTTTTGGGACATTTATTCTATATTAAAAAATATTTTATTTTATTCTTTTCATAAATTAACCCTTTTACATTTTATATCATGAATCTTTTTCCAATCATGAAATTTAATGTTTCATTAGTTTCTACTTTTAATTGGGGCATACGATTAAAAATTTATCAAAGTGGTAGGGGGTTAATGTTACAATCTATTTGTTTATTGGGGGTTTTTGGGAATATACATCAAAATATTGAACCTTATGATCTACCAATTAATAAAAACATTATTTTAATTCTTCTCTTGTATTATTTTCATAATTCTTGTTTTACATTCTATTTCACCTCTCCTAATTATAATTATTTCAAAAGAACTGTAGTACCCCCAGTTTCTAGTAAGTAAACCTTGTTTTATTCTTTTTAAGTAAATGAAGAATATGAGAAATGGTTTGGGAAAGTTTAGAGACTTTTATGGTGTTAAAGGAAACAGTGTGGGAACAGACGGGCTGCGCACGGTTTTCCCAAACTATGCGGAAGCCATGCAGGTGGGGGTCATTAGACAGAGCAGACTACACGGTGTGCGCACTGTTTGAGAAATCTGTGTTGAGCGCCTCTTGAAAGCAGGAACTACCGCACGATTATTGCACGATTTGACTAATCGAGTAGACTAACTGTGCACGGTGTCAACATAGATCATTTTTTTAGGATCTAATCTGTTTTAACCTTTAACCCACACTTTTTTTCTCCTAGAGTGCCCTAACTCGGGATTTCACTCTAGTGAAGTTGGGAAAACACTTACCAGGCGTTTTGGAGGCGATTCATAGGCTTTCCTTGGCATTTAAAAGCTTGTTGATGACTTTAAGTCTCTTCACCCTTTGTTTTCATAGATCTCCTTCTTCCCACTTGATACTTTCTTAGATCTATGCCTAAGGTGGGTAGATTTAAGGTAGTGGATGACTTTTAATCATTTTTGGCCTTTTTGGTGATAGGAGAAGTAATATAAGGATGGTTTGTGGTGTTTCAACATGTTTCATGGTTGGTTTCATCTATTTTGATCAGGTAGGTGGCTTCACTCTCGATTCCTTTTTCTTATTACTTGAAGGCTTAGTTTCAATTTGTTTTCCCTGAATGAAATGGTTTTTATCTGTTTTTATAGAATGATAGAAACCCCATTTTTTAACAGGTGATGGAAATTGTGAGGTTTTGGAAAGTGGATGTTGAAGTAAATTTAAAATGATGATTTTAAATTGGCTATGGTTTTACTAAAAAAATGGTTTTAAATGAAAGGGTGATTCTATATTGAATGGTTTTGAACACATGTGGTTTGGGCATAGATTTTCACAGGTTGTGGTGTGTGTTCATGTGCATTGGGATGTATAAGGGCAAGAAGTACTCCCATAAAAAGGTTGGGATAGATAAGGGTGAGAATTACCCGAGCAAAAGTGATGGATATGGTGATGAAGTACCCCCGTCAAGGTAGTACACTAAGTGATGACATAGTGGGAGGATAACTCACCACTAGTGAGTATAAGGTGGTCCAGGTTTCATTCATACTTTGTTGTGTGTATTTGAGAAATAGAATTAATATGGAAAAATTTAAAAGGGATTTTGAATGGAATCATTCCTTGGTTGCTTTTCTTGAGAAAGATGGTTTTTTTTGGAAATTTTTTTTGACATGGAAGTTGTTATATATTGAAATTTTTTGTAATTTTTTATATAAATTGATTTATAATAATGTGCTACCATGTTTTATCCTAGAGGGATGGGTTGGGAAATCATGGGGGAAACCTAATGAGTTTCATTACTCACCCCACGCATTTCCACGTTTGTGCATTTGCAGATGTCATGTATCGGGATGTTGACAAAGGTAAAGTGTTGCATACTTCTTCATGAAGCTTGGGATGGTTCGTGATGTTGGAGATTGGTTCTTGTGGGGCATGGAGTTGGGTTATTTCTTTATAGTCCTAGAGTTTTTTTTTCAGCTGTTTACACTGATTTAGTGTTGGTTTTCATTGTGGTACTCTTGGTTGGTTTTGATAGACTAAATGGTTGAGTTGTCTTAGATTTTATCATGTATCATTTAGCCGATTAGATTTTTATGGTTGTTGGATCTATGGTATGTTCTAAAAGGTTAAATCATCCCCCACTTGACTTGAAACCCTTTGACATTTATTGCCAACTGTTGGCACCTAGGGGATGTCTCCTAAGGACTATTAATGACTCGATGTACTCTCAAGCCAATGAAAATTGGCGGGTCATTACACACGGTATCGGCTTGTTTGTTCCTTGCCTAACAAGTGGTCATTGATGTTCTCAATCATGGAGTTGAAATTTCATTGCATGTATTCGTTGGGTTCGAATCGTAGAAAGGAGTAGGATTTTCAGAACATGAAATGTAAATCATAAAAGGACATAGCTAACATATTTATGATGAACTTCAATTTACGAGGGTGTTGGGTACACTAGTGTTTTGGAAAAACTTCTAGAATGTTGGAAATCTCATTGTCATGTGTTTATCCAATGTGATGCGCATGACATGCATTATAGTGGAATTACTTCCCACAAGGACTGCATATCTCATTGTGAAGAATGATTAATGATTTCGGGAAAGGTGATTTTTTTTGAAAAATGCTGAAATTGATTTTCAAATAGATGAATTTGAAAAGATGATATTTGGTGTATTTTGAAAATAAGAGGATTTTCATAAAGTATTTGGGATATTTTCATAAATGGTTGAACATGTGGAATATCTTGATTGTTGGAAAACAATTATTTGATGATAATGTGATAGAAATTGAAATTATATGCCTTCAGTTGAAAGGAATTTAGACTAAGGGCGTGCGTTGTTTGTATAGAAAATGGAACCCGTTTGGCGTTGTATAAACCAAATAGAAGAGGCTACAGAGAATGTGGTAACACCTGATCCACATGTGAACCAGCGGCTAGTCCAATGTATTGTTCAAGCGTTCCCAACTATGGACATGGGGAATCAGAGGGATGAGTCTAGGCATGTAGACCATTCCGTCCAGTTCTAGAAGCCGAATCCACCCATCATTCAGGGTGATTCTGAACCAGAAAGGGTTGAGGTGTGGTGTAGTAGGATGAATCATATCTTCTATTTCATCATCACACCATCAAAACAGAATGTAATGTTGGCAAAGTATATGCTGGAGGATCTTGCACGATAGTGGTGGGAGCTTTTGGTGTAGGCTAAGGTGGATCATGGCCTGGGCCGGGACGAATTTGAGGAATTTTTCAATAAATAATTCTATCCTCGCACGTTCAAAATCCAGAGGACAACATAATTTTTCAGCCTGATGTAGTTGAATCTCCCTGTCATGGAATATGTGGCGAAATTCATGAATTTAGTGTCCATTGCACTGAATGTTGTAGCACGTGTGTCACTGAAAGCACACATCTTTAAATCAGGGTTACGAGTGGATATTCGCTCGAAGATAGATGTGTTGTGTTTTTGTGATTATACAGAAAAGGTATATAGATCAATAGTAGCTAAAAGTGACATCTCGGGAGTTATGGGAGGAGGATGTATGATGATACCCACAAGAACAGGTGGGAACTATAATGCTGGGAACAAGCGGAAGATGGACACATACTTCCATGGTGGGAGTGGGAATCAGAATCAAAAGATTGGATCAGTGAATCTTCCTCCACAACCCATGATGAAATATGGGTGTTTTCAATGTGTCTGACTGATCACATAAAGCGAGAGTGTATGACTCAACCTTGGAAATGTCACAATTTCAAGCAAATGGGTCATCTAAAACACAATTGTAGAAATACTTCGATGTCAGGTTCCCGTCACACTTCCCTGGCGTCACAATTATCATATGATTTGACAGGATGAGGAAATAATAGTAAATCTCATCAGCATAATAGAGCTAGCCATGGTGATTCTCAAAACACTATGACTCCTCAGGCAGGACAATCACATTAATGAAACAAGGAGAAATGTGCAGTGACAATGAAATTGTATGGAGCAGAGCAGAGGATTGTTGATGATCAGGCTAGACCATCAATAGAAAGATATATGGTTCTTTTGAATTATACCTTTGTAAAATAAAATTGATACTGGTGTATCAAATTCCTTAATTTCATCTTGTACTGTTGACTTGCTATGTTTACAACTGGAAATGATGCCTTCTATCTGGAAAGTACAAACTCCTCTTGTTGAAAGAGAATGGAAAACCTTCATGTGTCGTGCATGTGTTATAAATATTGATGGGGATGATTTGGAATGGTACTTCTCCATGATGTATATGGATGTCTATGATGAAATCCTGAGAATGGATTGGTTTGCATGGTTTAAGGCTCACATCGACTATTATGGGAGAATAGTTAATTTCACGACTGGGGATGAATTTGATCATCTCTTCAGAGGAGAGAGGATGGTAAATAAAGGGGAAAAGAGATTTTTGGTACCAATGGTGGGAATTATTTCTTTCCAATTGGTATCATTTACTTTAGAACCATTGGATGAGATCGTGGAAAATAGTTTCCCAGCTATGGTGGATCAATTTCTGGATGTTTTTCCTGAAATAATCTTGGGGTCACCACCTGTAATGGAAGATGAGTTTATAATTGATATCCTTCCAAGGAACAGTCTTATATCCCTTCCATATTATAGGATGGAACCTACAATGTTACGGTAATTGAAAGTGTAGTTAGGGGATCTTTAAATCAAGGGTTTCATAAAACCAAGCCTGTCTCTGTGGGCAACAATAGTTTTTTTTGTAATGAGAGCAGTTGGAACTTTGAGGTTATGTGTGGATTATCATAAAGGTAGCCATGTTACTAAAAATAATAGATAATTACATCCATTCATTAATGAAATGTTTGATCAATTGATGGGAGATCAGTGGTTCTATTATATTTACATGTGGTCAGGATATCACCAGTGGCAAGTTCAGAAGGACGATATTATGAAGATAGCATTCAGAAGAAGATATGGCCACTACGAATATGTAGTCATGTATTTGGGCCTTAAAAATGCACCAGCAGTCTTTATGGAATTGATGAATCATGTATTTATGCAATATCTGGATTCTTTTTTTGTGATTTTTGTGGAATACAAGTTGGTGTATTCCGGAACAAGGGATGATCATGAGAAACACTTGACGATAGTGTTGGAAATCATGAGAGAGCATCAATTATATACCTAATTATCAAAGTTCTATTTTTGGATATAATAGGTACACATTCTGGGACATGTTATTTCACGGAATGGTGTTTTAGTGGATTCAGAAAATATTGAATCTGTTCTTTCTTTGCAACCGCCAAAAAATGTCTTTTAAATATGAAGTGTTCATGGTCTAGTTGGTTATTACCTACACTTTTTCCATCACCTCTAATGACTAGCTTTTCATATAACATCATTTTCAAATAAGAACAGTGGATTTCAATGGAATGATGAATGTCAGAGTTCTTTTCAAGAGTTTAGCGTTCGCCTTCCACCAGTACCTGTCATGATTTTTCTGGAATCAGGACAGGGGTATGTGGTGTATTGTGATTCTTCGGGAACATGGATGGTTTGTGTTCTCATGCAAGAAGACCATGTGGTTTCTTATGGCTTAAGGCAGTTTAGGGTGTTTGGGAAAAATTACCCAACACATTATTTGGAGTTGGCTGCAGTCGTCAAGGCTTTGAAAACATGGAGACATTATCTCTTTGGTGAGAAATTTACTGTGTTTACATATCACATAATCTTGAAACACATTTTCTCACAGTGATATTTGAATATGAGGCAGATTATATATATGGATTATCTTCAAATGATATAATTTGACCTGAAGATTTCACTGGGTAAGCAAAATGCAATGGTTGCTGCATTAAGCAGGAAGTTGTATACTCAGTTGGCGAAAGAAGATTCAGATGAGTGGCGGTTGATGTCGGTCATATCCAATATGCGTATGGAATGTGAAGATCGAGATGATGTTGTAGTTTTCTTTCTAGTTGTGGTTATTCCTGATTTTGTGGGGATAGTAAATGAGGGACATGCATCTGATGTAGACTGTGTTGCGATGAGTTCAAAACTCAATGGTGGGGAGACCATTGAGTGATGGAAGATGGATCGTAGTTCAGTTTTGCGGTTTTGAGATCAGATGGTAGTAACTTTAACTACATATGAACAACTCCTTGATTCTAACCACCATTCCAAATGAGATGTTAATCCATGAATACAAAATATGTATAAGGCGTTGAAGGCACCGTTTTGGTGGAGCGACATGAAAAGGAAGATGGCCGAATTTGTCTCACGATGCATAACTTGTCAGAAGGTTAAAGCTGAACATCAGCGGCCAGTGGGTATGTTGCTGTCCGTACCTTTCCTTGTGTGGAAATAGAATCAGATAGTAATGGATTTTGTTACAGGTATTCTAATAATGGTCTGGAAACAATATTCCCTTTGTGTGATAGTAGATCGTCTAACCTTGTCGGACCATTTCATCACAATTTGTGAAACTCATACAGTGGAAGAACATTCAAAAATCTATATCCAAGATGTGGTAAAGAGGCATGCTGTACCAATGTCTAGCATGTCAGACAGATATCTGAGGTTCATATCTCGTTTCTAGAAAACCTTATAGAAAGCCCTTTGAACTCAGTTGAATATGAGTACGTCGTATCATCCTCAGATGGATGGACAATCAGAAAGGACGATACAGACGTTGGAAGACATGTTGCAGGCTAGTGTAATTGATTTTTGGGGCTCATGGAATAATCATATGACATTAGTGTATTTGTCATATAACAATTGTTATCATGCCTCGATAAACATGGCTCTGTTTGAAGCATTGTATGGGAGTCCCTGTCGTTCTCCACTATGTTGGGTGGAAACAGGTGAGACTTCACTAGTTGGGATGAGCCTTGTCTAGGAAACAATGGAGAAGATTTAGTTGATTAATTAGAAGATGGATACAGCCCAGAGTCATCCAAAATCTTATGCGAATCATCACTGAAGACCGTTGTCGTTTGCGGTGTGTGATCATGTCTTTTTGAGAATCACTCCAAGTCTTGAACATCATCATTCTAGGAAGCATGAAAAATTATGTAATTGATTTATAGGCCCTTTTGAGATAATGTAACTGGTTGGAATGGTGGCGTATTAGGTTGGAATTAGCACCAAGGTTCAGTGCAGTGAATAATGTGTTCCATGTATCTCAGTTGAAGAAATATCAGCTCGATCCTTACCATGTTATCAAATGGGATAATGTTGACCTGAGAACTGGATGCTTCATTGGTACAAATTCAAGTGCGGATTCTGGATAGGATAGAGAATGTGTTACTTTGAAAAATCATTAGTTTAGTGTAGGTTTTATGGAAGCATGGTCAGATTCATAAAGATACTTGGGAGAAAGAGAACGAAATGAAAGAACGTTGGACAGAACTCTTTCATGAAAGTAGTGGTCTTCTACATTCTGATGATGGAAAGGATAATAGTGGGGAAAATGTAGTACCCCTGGGTTCTAGTATGTAACCCTTGTTTTATGCTTTTTATGTACATTAAGCTTATGAGAAATGGTTGGGGAATGTATGATGAATTTTATGGTGCTACAGGGAAAAATATGGGAACACACATGCTATGCACTATTTTCCCAAACCATGCATAATCCGTGCAGGTGGTATTCAATTGACTGAGGAGACCACACGGTGTGTGCACGGTTTGGGAATACTATGCGGGGAGGTATTGCAGAGTACCTCTTCCATGAAGTGACTACAGCATGTTTAGTGCACGATTTGACTAACGGAATGGACTAACCATGTGTGAAGTCAACATAGATCCTATTTTAAGGATCTAATTTTTTTTATCCTTTAAACCTATCATTTATTATCCTAGACGTCCCTAACTCAGTATTTCTATCTAGTGAAGGTGGGAGAACACTTACCATGTATTTTGGAAGTGACTTGGAGGCTTGCCTTGGGGTTGAGAAACTGGTTGATCGCGGTACGTCTCGACGCCTTTAGTTTTTTTAGATCTCCTTCTTACTACTTATTGGATTCTTAGATCTACACCTATGGTGGGTATATATAAGGTAGTGGATGATGTTTATGCCAGGTTTTGGCCTTGTTGGTGATAAGGGATAGAATTTAAAGAGGGTTCATGATGTTTCGACCAGGTTCTGGGTTGGTTTCGCTTAATTTGTTGAGGGAGGTGGAATCACCCTCAATTCCTCATTCATAGAACATGAAGGATTAGTTTCAATTTCTTTTCCTTGAATGAAATGTTTTATTTATCTATTGTGAATGAATGGTTGAAACCCCATTCATGTTACGAGTGAGGGAAATTGTGTGGCTTTGGAAAGTGGGTGTTGAAGTAAATTTAAAATTGGGATTTTATAAAGGATATGGTTGTTCTGCTTGAATGAAATGGTTTTCAATGAAAGGTTGATTCTTTTTTAAAAGGTTTTGAACACATGTGGTTTTAGGCATTGATTTGCATGGGTTTTGGTGTGTGTTCTTGTGCATTGGGATAGATAAGGATAAGAAGTACCCCCATCAAATTGTTGGGATGGATAAGGGCTAGATGTAACCCCATAAAAAGGGATGGATAAGGTCGTGAAGTACCCCCGTCAATGTATTTCACTAAGTGACGGCTTAGTAGAAGGATAACTCACCAATCACGAGTATATGGTGGTCATGGTTTCATGCATGTATGGTTGTTTGGATTTGTGAAATGGAATGAATGTGCCAAAATGGAAATGGAAATTTGATTGGAAGCTTTGGATTGTTTCTTTTTTTGAGAAAGATAGTTTTTGTTGGAAAATGTTTTTTACATGTAACTTTTTATATTGTGAACTATTTAGTAATTTTTTATATAAAGTATTTTATTTAAATGTGATATCATGTATTATCCTAGAGTCACGGGGTGGGAAGTCATGGTGGAAAACCTACTGAGTTTCATTACTCACCCCCTGCATTGGAATGTTGGTGCTTTTGGAGATGTCATGTACCAGAACGCTGGAAAAGGTAGAGTGTTGCATACTGCTTTGTGATGCTTGGGCTGGTTCTCGATGTTCGATCTTGGAGCTTGTGTAGCATAGAGTTGGGTTGTTTCCTTGTTGTCCTAGAGTTTTTCTTTCTATTGTTTACTCTGATTTAGTGTTTGATTCTACTGTGGTACACTTGGATGGTTCTGATAAACTAAATGTTTTAGTTTTCTTAGATTTTATCATGCATCATTATGTTGATTAGTTGGTAATGGTTGTTGGCTCTGTGGTATGTTCAAAAAGGTTAAATCATCCCCCACTTGTCTTGAAACTCTTCGACATTTATTTCCAGTCTTTTGTTCCTTGGGGATGTTGCTTAAGGCCTAGTAATTACTCCTTTTACTCTCAAGATAGTGAGAATTGGGTGGTCATTATAAGAACCATCTTATGAAATTTTATTATTATTTTAGAGTTCCGAGGATTTTTAAATTGTACCTTTATAAAATATATATTAAATTTGGGTTCTCACTACTATATACTGACTTCATAGAGTAATTTGTATCTTTTTTTTAAATGATTATAAAAATAATCATCATATAGTTATCTAAACATGAAAGTTTTTGATTTTTATTGAAAATGATACGCGATTATTTGTTTTAACATCTATATCCTGAAAATAATTTAAATTGTTCATAAAATAACTACATTATTATAATCGAAGATTATTTTTGAAGATAAGTATTTATACACTATTTTTTGCAACATTCATTTTTGAAATAGATATTTTCTATTTTAATATGTTCTTTTTAATGATTTTTTGTTGATGATAATTAAATATTTCTATATATGTTTCCAAGGCTATTTTAAAATATGAGGATTTTTTATGAAATTCTTAACATAAAAATTATTTTTCAATGTGGAATGTCTATTTTCCTCATGAAATTATCCATCTGATCGATCAACATTATTTTCCATCAAAGACTACATCCATTGATGTTAATTATACTTTACCGGTGATATAATCAAAGGAAACAATTTTTATTGTATCTATGAATATATTATGACTATGATTAAAAGATGTCTATGAAAATCATTTCTCTTCCGTGAGTTATATCATGAAAAAATTATTGAGACCATCAATAACATTCCATTCATTAATATACAATTAAAAAAATAATAATTTTGAAACCTATTTCTTATCATTGGGGAATTATATAATGAAATGTTCATCAAACCCATTTATTTTTGTGTTATTTTATATGAAAATATTCTACAATATTATTGAAAAAATCATTGTAATAAAAATTATTTGAATTGTGGGACCTATATCTCTTACACCCTCAAATTTCATGGAATATATTAAACAAAGTATAATGTTTATTGAATGATTTAAATGAAAATACCATATATTTCAAGAATTTATTAAAATTTTGTAATTAATAATTTATGGAATGAAACAAATTTAAATATAGAAAAATAATTTAAAATTTAAAATTAAAATTTTATGTTTGATTTATTATTTAGTATAACATTATTTCAATTTTTTAGTTATTTTCATTTGTTCACAAAAAATGAATCAACACTATGATGTTATCCCTCAACCAAGCTATCCGTTCATTTTAACAGTTCACAAAAAATGGTTTTCATGGACATTTCGTCACTACGATCCCCATATTGAGCCACCTGACACACAAGACAGCAGGTCATGTTCCATGAGGATTATGAGTAGCCCAGAAGGAATTAAGGTTCGCTGAATCTCCTATGTAACGTAGTATACAGTGCTAAGGCCCACATCATGGTGAGATGTTAGCATCTCCATGATAGGTAAGTGAAAAATTGTAGGTAGGTGTACTGTGATCCCATCCAACTTCCCTACACCAATGACATATGGGATTCAGTAATAAGTTCTCGATAAACATTCATTAATTTTTGATATATGAAATGTTTATCCGGAGTACAATTCATAATAACATAATCGTCAACATTTAATTCAATCACTCACACCACCCACCGTAGAACAATAAACTAAACCATCTCTTTTATTTCTCCACAACTAAATGTTGCCATTCTCCCACTCCATCACTGAATATTTCTATCTATGACACCAATAAATATCTATAATGAGTCGTTACCACATGTAAAGGCATACGATATCCCCCAATCGTCCCTCAGGACTTTTCCAATAGCCATGAATGCTTCATATAACCACATTGATGTCCAGATAGAGGATGATTTGGATCAAGACTACCTCCACTTCCATTTTCCTTCACTATCAATTAAATTCCACCACACTAAAGTCCAGATCAAAATCAAGGTGCAGGCCACACATCCATGAAACCATGCATCTTTTTTAAGGGGATCCATGTCTTGTCCCACCACTATATTCATGAAAGGTTATTTACATAGTTGAAATGTTGTTGTGTTTATTTTATTTACAACACGTCTCATGGATTCATTTTTAGTAATTGTTCCTTGTGGATTATTGAATAGTGATGATCAAATCAATACCCACCCTCTATAAATATACGGTTATTTCTACTAATTAAGGGGTTCTAACATCTATGAAGGAGTAATAGATCTACCTATTTATGATGGTAAATTTGTTATCTTCTACTTTTTTATTTCTTTCACAAAGTTGATTTATTTTATATTTTAAAATAATTAATTGTTGTTTATTTTTGTTCAAGTATATTTCCCCATATTCTACTTAATCTTATTATTCATCTTCATCAAATTTAATTTTTCCATTATTACATATTATTATGTTATTTTTTTTAATTTCACTTCTTCTCTCTTCCACTATCTATATATTCTTTTAAACATTTATATATTTTTTAATAGTTTTATCTTATTCTTCCCCAATCTGTATTATATGATTTTTATTATATTCTATATATTTTTATTTTATATCCTTTCTATTATTTACATTTTAATCTCACATCCATGTACTCTTACGGTCAACAATATGTGTCTAACCCAATGTTTGGCCCCATGGGAGGATATGTTTTTTTAATTAATTGAATAATATTATTTCATTTTTTGTAGATATGAGTGGTATACATGGGGGTGGATATAGTACCCCGGTGAAAAAAAATTAATATCAATTAATATCCATTTATTTTATATTTTGTCCCACCTATCCATTAATTGTATCCCCACATGACAGAATTTATCCAATAAATAGAGGGCATGAATAGTAATTCATGCATGACTAATCACAGATTAATATTAAATGTAAATTTGGAAAAATAATTTAACATAATTATATATCTCAAACTGAAACCCTCATTATTTATAATCACATTATATTAATCATTTTATATAATTTTATTTCATTAATTTTTCTATATGTATTATCATTATTTTAGATAATTTAAAAATCCATAAATATATTTTTTTCCTATATAAATTAATAATTAATAATACTAAATTTGGTGAATCAAAAAACGTTAACTTAGAAATTTTGATAATCATCATTTTTTATTAACTTGGTTAGCCAATGTTCTACACTATGACAACAATATATATATTTTTTCATTTGACACACCATCAAATTAGCTTGTGGGAAAAATGGAACCATTTAATGGGAGTTAATCATTAATTTTTTTGATTTTTTATATTCTCACATTATAGATAGTTTTATGGATTATATTTGTATATATATAAAAAATATTAAAATATATACCTATTGTTTTTATATGAGTATAAATGTAATTACAATAACAGTTACACATATGTGAATGAATAAGAAATAGAAAATATTTAGGTACCCCTCCTATGAAGGAATCATTTTCTAATGATATTATGGAAATATATAAAAAATGACATAGCTATAAGCCTCTAAGAACAATATTTTATGAGAATGGTTGATTAACATTGAACTGATATACAAAAACTCAATGAAAAGATTAATTTACCACTATATAAACCGAAATTTTCTAATAATATCAAATAAGTTGTGGCCTAACTCGAGGAATATTAATATCCCTTCATTTAATATTTTTTTATATCAGTATGATCTAATTGAATTCTTGAATGAGTGAAAAGCACAACCTGATCTACCTTTTCTATATACGGTTTTTGAGACAAAATTATTTCATATATCTTCATATATGGATAATGAATCCACCCGAGTAGTATAATTTTAAAAAATCATGGAGGATCATGACGACCTACATCCACAAAGTTAGAACAGTCATCTAGAGGAACATAATACTGAATATATAAATTTTTAAATACCAAATAAAAATAATTTTCAATTATGTAAACTCTATTTAAATTTATTATATTAATTTTGATTTGATTATTAACTCTCACTTAATTGAATTTTCAAACGTGGAAAATCAATATTGTTTATTAGAAGATGATGATGAAACAACAGCTACACCTATAGAGGAAAACACGGAGCTTAAGGATTTTGATATATATGTATTTGAGTATTGCAATTATGAATAATAACTGGATTTAAATGATGTAAACCAGAAACAAAATACTCACATTGAAAGGGAGATTTTTTATTTTAATTTTAACTTTTTGAGTAATAATGCTTAATTACGTTCATGTAAAAAAGTTATTTCATGATCAACCTTTTGGGAAATAATTTCTATATAGGAAGAATGTTTTATAAGTTGAATATATGATGTTAGTCTATCTTTATACCATCGTATAACCACATTGAAATATCTAACTAATTTTGAAGGTGGTGGATCATATACAATCTATCGATGGATAATTCCTTATATAAAAAGAAGAATATTATACTTTGAAATTCTAGATACAGTGATTCAAATCAACGAAGATACAACCTCTATAAGATTATAGAAATTTGATAGTACTTCCCTCAGGTAGATGTAAAAATATAGATCTGAAATGAGGAATTCCATGATTTATCTTTCTAGTTCCTCTCTAGTAAGTTTTATTTCATTTTCATTCATAGGATTAAAAATCAAGAGTTCCCTTTTGATTTATTGTTTTACTACATTAATGACCTAATTATTTTTCTTAATTGAATGATTAACTATTGTAAGACCATTATGTAAAATTGAATCCCACTAAACATTAAATGTCGGAAGATCAAAAGCATCATTATAAAATGTATTTTACTTTTATTTTTATATTTTTAACAACCCTTAATTTTATGAGTTTACTAATTTGATATTTACACTATAAATTTCATTCCCATGATTTGAAATTATATTACCTAATCTGTTATGGAGGTAATTGATTCATAGGAATACATTAATGATTTATTATTTTAATGTCAATAAAATTGAATGTTTAATATAAGGGATTTAATAATTAATGTACATCATGGATATTAAAATGATGAATCATTGTTTAAATGGGAGACTTTTATTTCTAAAATATATTGTTTTTATTATTTTTTATGACATTGAATTATTAAAATTAATCTATATTTAATTTTTATTATCACTAATTCATTGAGTGGTTGTAAAATGTTATTTTCATAATTCTAGAAGTGATTTATACATAAAATCCAAAATATATTATCTTTAGAATATTTCTTATGTGATATTTTGAAATTAGACATTCAAGAACATTCATTTGAACTTATAATATCTATGGATGTTGAAAAATATATTTACAATTATTAAGGAATTTTTATAAATTTTCTTTAACTTGAGATAACCTTTATATAAATATTTATTTATTCCAATGAGACCATTAATGAATAATATACTATTGATCCATATTTTAATCCACTTTAATCCATTTCAATACATGTATTATTACTTTTAGGATAATTAAATTATCATTTGTTATAGTTAAGGAAGCCCTAAAAAATAGATAATCAACATTATGATGGAAATTTTATGTGGATATTTTTGGGTATTAATAATTGTTTCTGATTTATTTTTTATAACTTATTTTTTACCTCGTAAAATGTAAACCATTATAGGAATATGTTTTTTCTATGATGAAAAAAAACCATTTCAAGAACAATAATTTTTATCGTATGGGTTTTGGTTGTAGTTGACAGTTTTACTAGATGAATTAACTTATAAAAATCATATAAAGGAAATAGGTATAAAATAATTTAAAAATTCAACAGGATAATCAAATCATTAATTATGATTTTTTAATCACATAGAATTCATTTAGTTTTGGAGGAATTGGGAGATTCTACTTTTATAGAGAGAATTTCATTAATCGTTTAATTTTGTGGTCCTACATAGTAAATAAGAGATTGCCCACATACTTCATCATTAATGTTTAATCATCAATTAAAACAACCATTATGACTTTTAGTCATCTGATCCTTGAAAGAAAATTCCTTTGGACTATTTTTTCCATTTTTAAAAAGTGGAGATTATAGATCATTTACATTACTATAGATGAGGATTATTTTTTCATCATATGATCATAATTAGAGATGTATTAATATAATTTTGGATGATAGAATTGATTCAACATGGGTAAATTATTATTTGTAATTTTTAATAATAATTCATTCACGTACATCAATGAATTAAGGAATAATTTCCCTTAATTTGAAGAGGTAAAATGAAAATTGACTTACTTTATTATTTCACTGAATACATTAAAATTTTATTAATATGTATTTTGAATGTTTAAAATTTTGTTTTACATTTTTTTATTATATTGAATTTAAAATAAAATATTTTTATAATTGGCATCCTCTTGAATTTAATGATGGGATTTAATTCTTGGGGAGAAGAATGGTATATTTGTGGTTTAATTTAACAAAATAATATTTAATGCATAAAATTTATTATGAATTAATGATTTTTGAATGATTATAATAAATAATACCATGTATTTCAATTATTTATTAAAATTATGGAAATTGGACTAAATGGAATACAAAGGGAATAATATGAAAAAAATCGTGAATTTTGGATATGAATTAATAAAATGAGATATTATTTTCTATTGAATTATATTTTTGAATAGTATAAATTTCTATGTGATCACTATGAGAATAATTCCATACTAAAACTAATTTTTAACCAGGTCATTCTACCACATTTTCATGACACACTTGGTGGGATGGCCAGCCATGCTAAAAAAATAATGGCCTCCTCGACCCGATATCCATACGAGAGATCATATCATGAGGCATGAATCACACAAATAGATTGCATGTGTTTCATGTAGGTTGAATCCCATGTTCACACCATCCATTGGTGGTCAAGACCATATATCGGCTAGAGAATAACTACATAGGGATGATGTAGTCTAGGAGGACCAGTAGGGGTCCTCTATTTCTTAAATGACATCATTAACCTATAATGTGGGAGAATAAGTAACAATCACATAGAACCATCTATTCCACAATAGATTATGGACATTATTTCCAAAATTATTTTTATTCTTGACACAAAACAATGTGATTTTTCAACCAATCATGCACCCAATCATAGAAACTAGAGTGGACTCTTCCATTCCTCTACAAGAAAACGTCACCATTTTCCATCTTAATCATTTGAAATCACCATATTTTAAACATTAGAAGATCAATAATGATCCAATTGATAGCTCCAAGACCTATAAATACCCTTTTTTATATTAAAGGGATATTCAAACTATCGTAAATGCTTAATCCTACCACATTAATTGCCCGATGATGGAGGATATCAGTCACCATTTCCTCTCCTTCTATCTTTCCTCCCTCCCCAATATCATATACTACTCCCTCCTGTGAATCACCATGGATTTTATTTCCATGCATCCACAAGACCATAATTATAATGCAAGGGACTTACCCACATGATCCCTCTACAGTAACAACTATAGATTAATTAAATGCCCATAATCATATAGCGGCTCCCTTTTTTTTACCCCAGTTAAAGTGAAATATTTTGAAAAAGTGATCCTTTGGGATCTGGGAAGCTACAAGGTTGATAAAATACAATATAAAATAATCTATTTATTCATATTCTTATTTTAACTTACAATATTTCATGACATTGAATTCATCTTCTTCTATTATTCTTGTTTTTTATTATATTATGACTATAATATTTATTTCCTTCACATCCATTATTTCTAATGAACCCACAGTTATCTCTTACCTTGAAAATAAGGGGATTATTTATGGATTTCACTATTAAATATTTAGAATCCTTGAAATTTTTCATTATGATAATTTTATTTTCATTGTATATGTTAGTGGCATGATTATGTGAGTTGAATTTCCCATGGGACATGGAAATAAAATCTCTTTTTATTCATTTTTTTATTTCTTCTACATACATTCCATTTACAATGTCTTAATATAATGGATTCTATCTGATCACTATATAAAACAATAAATGATGGAGCTATGACCTGTATGATGTCATACTATCAATTAAGGATTTTCAATGACCTTTATTATTATAGGAGGTGATATTTATTTTGTTTACACCTTTTATATTAGAAAATATAAAAATGTAAATTATTTTAATTAATTCATGATATTTAATACATATATTATACAATTAAATTATTAAAATCAATGCATAAAATTTATAATACTCAAAAAAGAACACATGGAAAATAATTATTTCTAATAGCATTCTATTTATCATCGCATGTTACAGCATATTATATTTTTGGTGAATTTATTTTAATTATTTTTTAAAATAAATTACCCAATCATTTATAATTGTTTTTGGAAAACACTAAGACCAATAAATATAAATAGAAAAGGGTAATTAGATTAATAATGTAATAACCCATGAAGTTTCTCATGTAAGCGGACAATGGATAGTTATTATTTTAGAATTTAAAAACAATTATAATTTTCTAGTTTCTATTTCAAAAAATTGTCATTCTTCACTATATTATATGATTTGGGTAAATATTAATAACTCATATGATAAATAAGGTTGGAATGGAGAGATAAAAATGTTTATTTTGAGATGTTGTGAATTTTGATAGTCATAAGAGGGTACTATGGATACAATAATGGTTTTGGGAGTTGTCCAAATCCACTATTGTAGTCCATGTAGTGGGAATAAAGCTGTACGATGGTTTGTGTAGTTATCCCAATGAACTATTATAGTATCAAATATAATTATATACTATTAAGGGATATATTTCTATACTTATGTGCATTCCAAAAATCCATGTATTATTCTAATATTATTCTCTGAGGAATCATGTTCATTGATTCATTAATGATAAATTTCATATGAATTAGTGTGATTTATTCCATTAAGAATGTTTTTGTTCTCTGATATGATGGCTATGGATTTTTTAAATTTTTATCTCATGCTCTAATACAATTATTTTTACATTTGGTTGATATATTCCTTGCTTACCCTAAAATTTAATTTTCGTGAAAACATTTTAATTATTTCATTACCCATTTAATATAGAATGTTATTGTGTAAGAAATGTATAAGAATTTTTCAATTAATGAAGAACCTAGTGGCAGATAGTGTAGCATACATATCGACCAGTTGTATATGTGTCAGTGTTTATAATGAACATTGCATAAATGATTGTATCATGGAATGTTATATTATGTAATGTATATGTGTTGCACTAATTTTTATTATAATTACTTATGAGTTATTTGGTTCTCTACAACAATTAAATAATGAAATTATTTATAAAAATCTATAAACACCATCCTTAGCATAAACTTTCTTGGTTTCTTAAATGGGTTCCTAAAAATTTATTATATGAAATTAATACGACAACCAATTTTTTAATGGGAATTAATAATAATTTCATATAGATTTTTAATTACATTGTTTATGAATTTTTCTATTGATTTATTTTATATTTACCATTCTTCCTCCAATCTAATATATTCTAATAATATTTATGTATTGATAGTTTCAATTATCATAGTTTATTTTACATTCCCAAAAATAAATCTAAATATATTTAAACATATATTAATGATTCTCAAACAGATAGTACATGAACACATAATTTTATGTTATAGAAATGTATGAAATTGATAATACTCACATGTTTAATATTAGATCCACAAAAATCCAATCCCCAAATTATAGAAAAGTAAAACATCATCTAGGTCAGTGGGAACACTAACATTACTTCCCCCTCAATAGGGATACATTATTCAAGAGGTATTTTATTTCATCAAAACATAAACAACAATTATGATGTAATTTTTTATAAAAAAATTATTTATTATAACATTATGCACACATTACAACCCAATGTAAAGTTATATAGAAACTAAATCAATTATCATCACGAGCATGTAGCTCCTCATGTTCATGCATGAAATTTTCTAGAAGTAGTTTATCAACATAATCTAGAGTACAACAATATTATTAATAATTTTTTTTCCTTTTTAAATAAATTATTAAATGCATTTATATGAATTAACATTTGATATTTAATCCCTGGATATAGATATTTTTGAAAAATTCATAAAATAAAATTTATTTATACAGAAAACAAAATTTATCATTACATTATGAACATTCTTTAACAATGAATATAATAAATTTATATTAATATATGATTATGAAATCAATCATATTATACATAATCTTGAGTCTAAATATCAAATACAACGAATTATTTACACCAATATCAAATCAATTTCTCTGGTGGTTTAAATAACATCATAAATTATACCCCTTAATTTTAATAATAAAAACTATATATTATGAAAAATTATTATTTAAATAATCGAAAATTATGGTTTTAACTCTTTTTTAAATATAAAAACACATTATAGTTGAAATTTTTTATTTATAATGAGAAAATTATTAATAATTCATTAATTCATCCATATAATTAAGTTAAAGGTATTGCAATTTCACCATTTCATATTGAAGAACGTTCTAAATTTAATTCTCTATTAATAGTTATTAATATATTTTTTCCACTTTAATGTAAATAAATTTATAAAACCATTATAAATTTATTGATATAACTAAAAATTAATTTTATAAATATTTATGACAATTTTATAAAGAATAAATATCTATTTATAATTGAATTATTGATAAATTATTTTTGAGCATCAATCATATTATATGATTCATTATTAATAATATTATGTGATTGATTGTTCATAATAACTATTTTTTCATTCATATTTTATAGCTAATAGGATAGTCATTGAATGAGATTCAAAATAATATTTAATGAGTCACACGAATATCATATTTTTATTTGATACACTATTCTCACATAATGTTATCAAATAATGTGATACTCTCGATATCATATAATATGATTTGTTAAAAAATATATTTTTATATATATATGACTTTTATTAAGATTGAAGATAGTAGAATAGTCATTGTTCTACTTTGAAGAGGGGTGAATCATTGGTAATATTTTATAACATATATTTTCATAATAAAACTCTCATTTGTAATTTATATTATAACCCACTCATTTTAAATTTACCACCCACTTGCGTCAAAAAATATAATTGATTTTAAATAAATAATAAATTATTATAATGTAATGCCACAATGTAAAATTTCAATATTGTATGTGTTTATATTGTTAATGAGATAAAATTATATTCCACTATTTAATTTATCATTGTACATGTTATTGAAAGTAACACATAATATAGAGGAGACTATCATCCAATTCCTTGGGTTGATAACTTCCACATCCCAAATATGAAGTTGTACTTTTTAAATTAGTACCACCATCCTTCAATATTCTATCCACACTCTAGTATTTGAATTATTTACCTTATAAACTTGAAAAACATTAACATCATGGAAGATATCTTCATCTTCAAACTCAATATTCGACAGCCAAATTAATATAAATAAATCGTTATGGAATTTGGACTCCCATATCAATATTTTTAAAGGATAATCATATTAATGGTAGAATAAAAATTATATTTTGGACTTATTACACAACATAATAATGACATTATATATAAGGAATTGGTTTTAAAATATTAAATAATCTTGAATTAAATGAATAATTCACATTAATGATATTTTTTTGTTTAGAGGTTTAGAGAATTAGTCCATAACTATTAAATTACATCTCAAAAAGTAAAAAGTATACAAATCTACTCAGTTTACATTTTTTTCATTAAATAAGATCTCTTGAAAAAGCCAGTCATGTCCATTTCCATGTTTTAGATAGCATCACTTTCCCTTGATCCCATCATTGACCATACACACATTAACTCCAATGAAAAATATTTCAAAACATGGGATGACATGAAAAGCAAAGTAACTGTTATAAAACAAAGAAATAAAACATTAGTTCATCAATACATACATAATATAATCTGTTTAACATACCTAAGGAAATCATAATATTAATGAATAACATGGAAAAATGATAAATCATAAAGGTAACATGTTGAATTCATATAATACATACATTGTAGTTATCACAACCACGTATGGATTTACATTAGGAACACACATCACAATATATTACCTAAATCTATTAGGATAAACATTCTATGTTACCTCCATCATGTTACCCAATACAGTGGAGGGATATCTCAGGCTCTCCCACCCTAGGTTTATCAAGGAACCACCTGTATACGTAAACAATTCCCAAGAACTACAACACATTAAACAAGAATAAATGAAAGATAGAATTTCCCCATTTCAATCACAATATAATATTTCAAGATAAGAAGACTCATGGTTAAAATAAAATCATTCAATAAGAATTGGACATGTTTTGGATTCAATTTTACTATTAATAATCATATTTATAAAAATTATTTGTTAATGAGGTAAACATTGTATCATTATTGTGTCATTATGATTTTAATTTACTTGATGTATAAAAAATTATAATCAAATTAAATTTTAGGAAATATTTTGATCTATACAAATAATATTTATGTTCAAAAATATAACTTATATATCCCTATGTAAAAATTAATTTACTAAAAGATATTGATTTGTGTCATTTTTTCCTTTATATTAATTTAATTAAAATAATGGTTCATTATCACTCTTATGTGGCACCATGGGGTCCCAAAATCGACCCAACCATTCTCATGGTCTTCCATTACTCATCAAATAAGGTTAGAACAAGTTGTAAGGTAATTTTGTATTATTATATTATTCTTTTTTCCTTGAATAACCCTATTTAACTTTACTCGCGGTATATAAAAGTCAAAAGATACTATTCAACAAAAATTATTTCCATCTTATTGAACAAAATTTTAGATAATGTTAAAAACCATGTATTTCATATTTTCGAAATTAAATTCCCAAAAGTACTAATATATAATTTAAATGAAAAAGATATATTTTTAACTACAACATAGTGGTTTCATTTTTCATAAAAAATTATAGCTTTTCTAAAAAAAACCCAAAATTCAGTGTGAGCAATTTTTGATATTCCAAATTCAAAAATGATTTATATTTTAGCAAATTCAAAACATAAAAGTTGGATTAATTAATTTAATATTAATTCCAATTGTCAGAACAAAAAGTGTGTTTTTATGTAACAATATCTCTCAAAATATCTACACTTGTTTACGTCTAATTTCAATTTGAATGTACTACCAACGGCTGAAAATAGATTAAATGGTAAAAATATATTCTAATAACACTTTCTAAAAAATTGAAAAGTTAATTTCACAATATAAATTATGTAGATTAAAATGTATTTTTGAATTAAAATATAGTATTTCTCACTAATCAATAAAAAATGAACATTATCAGAAAAATACCAAAAATTACCCAAAGTAAATTATGATGTCCCTTTTCTAAACAAGAATATTATATTGTCTATTATAAAATATAAATGTTACCAAAACTAGATTTAAAGATGGGTCACCATTAAAAATTTGTATATCGACCTTTAAAAGTATATTATGCTTAAAATTAGATTCATTCACATTTTCAGGATCTAAATTTTATTTTATAAATGTAAAAACATTTAAAAAACATATATATTCATATTTTAGTTAGTTTTATTTATTCTCACCAATACAATAGTTAGGCGTTAACATCTTTTTAAAATAATATTATTGTATTATTAGTGAGCTGTGTAAGATTTCAAATATACATATTGTTGTGTATCGGGTTTTCCATTGAATATAGCAACCCCTTTGAAATAAATAAAAATTTATTTAAAAAATATCAGTGAAAATGAAAAATTCATATTTCTCTATTTATCTAGGATTTTATATCCTTCCCCCTTTTAGGAATTGTGACCTAAAAATATTACTCATTTATCAAATAAATGGGGGTACTTATCTATCATAGCATTTTCAGATTCCCACATTGCCTCTCCAACCATATGGTTTTCCAAAAAAAACCTTTAACTGATTAATTACCTTATTCTGTAACACATTCTCTCTTCGGTCACAAATATGGACCAGTAATTCCTCATAAGAGAGATTCTCTTCTAACTGAAGTACTTATTGGCTCAAAATGTGAGATTAATCAAGCATATAATTTCTCAACATTGAAACATGAAAAATATTGTGTACATGGGACAAAATATGAGGTAAATCCACTCTTTATGCAACTGATCCAACTGTATCTAGGATTTCATAAGGTACAATGAACCTCAGACTCAACATTCCCTTCATTCCAAAATGCATCACACTTTTCATAGGAGAAACTGTGACAATTACATTGTCACCTATATTGAATGAAAGATCATTCCTCCTATTATATATATATATTTTGTGCCAACTCTATGCTATTCTCATGTGCTTCTGAATCAAATAAAATTTCTCTACCATCACTTATACCAAATATGGTCCCAGTAGATTATTTTTCCATACCTCATCCCAATAATCTGGAGTTCGACACCACTTTATATATAATTCCACAAACAGAGACAACTATATACTTAAATGAAAACTTTTAGTATAAGAAAATTCAACCAATTAAAGATGTTGGTCCCAAATTCCATGGTAATCTATCGAGCATGAACATAACATATCATCCAATGTCTGAATTGATTGTTCTAACTTCTTATCTGATTACAGATGAAATACCTTACAAAAATTTTCTTTCAGTACCCAATGACATCTGATGGCCTTTCAAAAAGTTTGATGTAAACCTGGGATAACGATAAGATACAATTGGGAGGGGAGCACCATGCAACCTCATTATCGCGTTAACATACAACCGTGAAATATGAATTATAGATAATGTATCGTGAATAGGAATTAAATGATCAGATTTAGTCAAATGATTGAGAACGTCACAGATTGCATTATTACCTCAAGATGTCATCAGTAATCCCACAACGAAGTCCATGGCTATATTTTTCCATTTCAACATTGGCATAGGTAATTACCGAAGTATCCCTTTAGATAATTTTCAGTATTCATTAACATGTTTACAGTTCAAACACTTCATAGTAAAGTCAGCAATATCTCTTCTTATTTTATACTAGTAGTAATACTGTTGATGATCAATGTACATCTTAGTATTGTAAAGATGAACTAAAAACAGGGAATTATGAGATTCACATAACATCTCATTCATAAACCTTGAATCACAAGGCACACATAATCTCTTACCAAACCTCAAAACACAATCATTATCATTATTGAAATTAGGCGACATACTATTCTAAACCAACTCTACCTTTTTATGAAACTCATGGTCCTCCTTTTGTGCTTGCTTATTTCTGTCTCAGAGCGATGATTACACTAACACCGAAAAAAATTAGAGTAATTTCATGAACCAAAAATTTATATGAAAATGATAATAAAATGAAAAAATAATGGATCTCGTTCCAAACATAGCATGTCTAATGAACCCTTAATTATTTACTTAATGAATCTGCCAATAAATTTCATTTTCCCAGATGGTAATGAATTTTAAAATCATAATCCTTGATTAATTCCAGAACTCTCCTTTGTCTCCTATTCAATAGTTATTGAGTGAATATATACATTAAACATTTATTTTTAGTATATATTTCTTATTTTACTCCTTAAAATGATGCCTCCTAATTTTTAATGGACATAAAACATCAGATAATTCCAAATAATGTTTATGGTAATTTAACTCATGTGGATTCAACTAAGGTGATCCATATGCAATTACCTAATCATTCGGTAATAGGAAACAACCAATTCCTTTCATCGAAGCATCAATGTATAATACAAACTCCCCATTTATAAAAGGTAGTACCAAAACTAGAGTATTCGCTGATATTCCTTTTAATTCCTAAAAACAATCATCACATTATTTTGTCCAAATGAACTTAACACCATCTCAAGTTAACATAGTTATTAGACTAGATAATCGTTCAATATTTTCAGAAACCTCTGGTAATAACCTAACGAAACAAGGGACCTACAGAAAATAGTTATATTAATGGATTTGGGCCATACATCAATAACTTTTGTTTTAGCATGATCAATAATTATGAAATTTTTAGAAACAATGTGACCATGGAATGAAATTTTTTGTACCCAAAACTCACAGTTGTTGAATTTCACAAATAGGATCATTTTAATGTTTTGAAAGAAAACCCATAAATTACTATCATACCTCACTATTATTTTAGAATAAAACGAAATATCATTAATTAACATAACTATAAACTTATTCAATAAACTCACAGAAATTTCAATTCATAAGATCCATGAATACATCAGGTGCATTGGATAAACCAAAAGACATAACTAAATATTCATAATGGCCGTACGTAGTATGAAAAGCGGTCTTCGTAATGTCTGATTCATTTTAATTCAACTGATGGTACCCCAACCATAATTCAATCTTTATAAAATATTGAGTTCACTCGATCAGATCATAAAAATAATTGATTTGAGGAAAAAGGTACTTGTGCATAACATTGGTTTTATTCAACGATCTATAATCATTTAAAAGATTCAATGAAACATCTTTATTTTTTACAAACAAGAGAGTAGCACCCCATTATGATTTTCTAGGTCAAATTAATCATTTATCTAATAATTTATACAATTTATTTTTTAATTCTAAAAGTTCAATTTGAGCCATTCGATACGGGGTTTTGAAAATTATTTTAGTATCAGGAACTATGTCAACAAAAAATTCAACTTATCGATCAGTTATAATACCAAGAAACTCATCAGGAAATACATCAAGATAACCATTTATGACTGGAACATAGTTAATATTAACAATTCCTTTTATTTCAATAATATGTGAATGGTAACATTAATTTTAATTTTGAATAGTTTCTCAATTTCCTAATATGTTTTTAAAAGTAAGGGTTCATTCTTTTACACAAACTGAAAATCATTCTAAAATGAATCCTCTTTAACTCTACAGTCAATCATGGAATGATGTACTAAAATCCAATCCATACCCAAAATAAAATCAACCTCTAATAGAGTTAAAACAATATGGTTTCTCGGTCGATTATTTCCACACAAAAGGACTTGCACGATATTATAATTTCATTTTGTCTCAACATTTCCCCTGCTGTTTTTACCATAAGTTCAGGATTCATATCTTGATAAATATTTTATAATTTACTATAATATTACTAAGAAATTAAATGAGTTGTAGACTTCAAATGAAACAACACATTGGCATAATATGAACTAGAAAACAGTGTTATGATACTACTTCATTTGATGGAACAACATCTGCTGAAATATTTACAATGGATTTCACCACCCCATACTGCATCTAGTCTTACTGATTTCCCTCAGTTGAGTTCTTATTTGGACACTCATTTTCATTTTGAACCTCTTCAGTACACCTAAAATTTTTTACTAACTATAAATAAGATTTTTTTCATTCCATTACCCTGAACTTTTTTAGTGCCATTATGAGCCTTATGTCCAATTTTACCACATCATTAGCACTTACAAGAATTTAAAAGTAATTCAGTCACATGATTTTTACCACAATTATAAAAAATTGTAATCTTATGTTTCTTACCATCAGAAAATTTTGAGGAGATCATCCCTTTCGCATAGAAACTTCACTCATATTCGGTTGTATTTCAATGAAAACTTGATCATTGGAAAATACCATTTCCACCCAATCCGTAAATAGAAATAGTTTTTCCTAAATTTTTAACTTATGAGATGCTAAAGCCCTTCGATACATTGGCTTTAACAGTGAGTAATAATTGCTTATTTTACTATCATGATACTATATGAAATTTGGAGAATACATTTCTAGTCATGTGAATTTTTCATTATAAGCAACTACTAAGTTATCCTCCCACCACTATTACAGGAACTGCATTTCCATATTAAGACAAACAAACATAGGAAAATATTTCTCTATAAACATAACTTTTAATTAATCCCAATAAAGAGAATCTATATCTTCACTATAGATGATATTTTTCAACATCGACCACCAGTGATTAGCTTCACCTTCAAAATGGAAAACAGTGAGGCTAACCTTTTGATGTTTTGAACAACCTAAGACATCAAAAATCTTCTCTAGTGCTTTAATCCACCCATCAGCTATCACATGGTCAGATGATACTATGAATTATAGGGGATCTGGCCTCATGAATAGCTCCAATACTGACATGTTCCTCTGTGGTTTATCTAGATGATCTCAAGCATGGATACCACAACTATTTATAGCTTGAGTCAATTGTTCCTTCCCTACAACAAACTATTCCGTTCCGATTTATATCATCTCTGTTTATGAATTTGGATGGTTTTCTTCCTCCTGATGTTGTGCCAACATATCTTCCCTATATCCTATGCAGAAAACCATTCTGAACATAGAGATATATTAGGTGAAGGAACATGGTAATCTGTAAATGACATCATTTCAATATTAACTTAAATTAATATATGGACCTTAATTTTACAATATTATATCTCCTAATGATTTCTAAACCGACCTCTAATACCATCAATAAGGACATGGCCTTAAAACATTACATAATATTAAATTAAATGAATAATTCAAATTGAGGATCCTTTTAGGTTTAGGGTTTTTGAGAATTAGGACATAATTATTAAATTACATCTCAAAAAATACAAGGTATACACTTCTACTCAGTTACAATTTTTACACAATATTAAAAATATTGACGGGAGTTACATTTGGGTTGACCATAAAGTGATTAGTAAGGCTTATAAATAAATGAATGAAAACATTAGTTCATCAATAAATATATAATATATGATTTTTTTCATAAATCATGAAATCATAAGATTTATGAATAACACAGAGAAATCATAAATCATAAAGGTAACTTGTGGCATCCATATAATACATACATTGCAGTTATCACAACTACTTTGGGCGTTACATTTGGAATACCCATAACAGTATATTACATAATTCAATTAGGAGAAAAATTCATGTTTACCTTTGTCATGTTACCCAATGCATTAGAGTGCTTTCTAGAGCTTACCCACCCAAGGTTTTAATGGATCCACCAGTATACATAAACAATGCCCCAGAACCATAACACATTAAACAAGCATAACAGAAAGATAACATTTACACATTGCAGTCACAATATATCATTTAATGATATTTAAATAATTAATAATTTCTCAAAAGAATTTTCTTTACAAAAATATTTAAAAAAAGTATATGGTATTTATTTTCCATTTAAAAACATTACAACATGTTAAGGAAGCCATTGATCAAATAATACTCATGGAGGCTGAAAAATTCATAGTCACCACTTCGGTTAAAAGAAACATTTTTTTTTGTTGTTTAGTAAATTTATTCATAGAAAAAGATTATTGTTGAATGAAATGATAAGTAAAGGATATTTATATAGCATATAAAAGAAAATCATATATTAAAAAAATATGCCTCAATGAAAAGAGATTGAGACGAAGTCCCTTACCTCAAGTCCAACTTTATCCACTTGTTCTTTAGTCTCATGAATAATAAATCAAAGATAATTTCTACTTGATTAATAACCTTTTTCAATTATATTATTCCTTTTATATTTCTTATTAAAATGGTATAAACATTATATAATCATTTATGTTTATAATGGTCATTGTGTCAATATTTGGTTCTCGAGTCAAAAATGAACTTTTATATTTAAATGTTTTATATGTAGTAAAAATCCCATTATATCCAGAAAGTTATTAAGGATTTAGATATCATATATATCCTATATATCCATTATATACCTGAATTTATAATATTACATAATAGTTAGAGGAAAGAAATGAAATGCACCGTTTATGGAGATGATGAGTTGTACGTATGCATTAACACTGCATCCATTTATATTTCATATTTAAATGCAATTAATCAATATTGATACATATGTATATTATAATCCAGTTTAATGTCATATGTAATATCATTAACTCCATCCTTCGTAATTCCGAAATATGCCATCAACGAGTCATATCAATTCGATGAGGCAGTCGTCTGCACTTCCTCAAATGAAATTATCAAGTTTACACATAATCCTAACCATAACGGTATTATATAAATGGAAAATACAACAGAATAAATAACACATATACATAATATATATCATATATAAATATAGTTCCATATTAATGGCCACTATGAGAGGCGGTATGATATAATTGAACAATCATCGTTTCGTGACGCATTAGTTTTCCATCTACAGAAACAGTTTGTTCTTTACCCATTAGATGGAGGTGTGTGTAAGTGTAGTTATAATAATTATCATAACATCATAATATTTTATTGAGGATACTGGTGTTGTTATAAATTAATTTAATAAAAAGCGTTTATGGGTTGGAGAAGTAAAATAAGGAAAATAATTTAAGAGAAAATGTTACCTTTAATTCTGGTAACTCCCTTTGGTTTGAAAAAAAAAAGAACCTCTAAAAGATCATGCTGCCTAAGGTAAGCCTTATAGGATGAGGAGTGGGATTTAGTGAAATTAATTGGTTAGATGTTGTATGAGGGAAGGGGCTTTAGAGGTTTTAGGAATTTGTTAGATGTGAGATCATTTTATAAGGGGGAGGAGGGGCTCTTTGGGAAAGTGTGAAAATATTATTTTAGTATATAATTATTTTCGGTTACTAAAGGTCCAAATGATATTTAAGTCAATGTTAAGACAATTTGTGGTCCAAATTAAATTATAAAATAAGTAATAGATAGGTTTTGGATCTTTTATTAATATTTATAAATTAATTTATTTAAATAATTTATTAATTAGGTGAATGTTCCAGTTTTATTGTGTCTTAAATAATTTAATTTATTTGATGTCTAAAAAATTATAAAAACATACCATAATGTATGAAATAATTTTATATTTATACAGAATATTTATTGTTTAATATATAACTTATATAAAACTATGTAAAAATTAATTTACAAAAATATATTTGTTTGTGTAATTTTTTCCTTTATATTATGTTAATTAAAATAAAGGGTAATTGTCACACTTAAGTGGCTAAATGGGGTCCCAAAAACGACACAAGGATGACTATGATTGGAAATTAAATATTCAATAATGTTAGGACATGTTTTAAGGTAGTTTTGTATTATTATGATATTCTGTATACCTTCAGTTATCCAATTTACCTTTAACCATGGTAACTAAAAGTAAAAAGTAAATATTCAACAAAAATTATTTTCATCTTATTTAACCAAATTTTATTTACTAATAAAAACCATGTATGTAATATTTTTGAAATTCAATTCATTGAAGTGGTAAAATTTTATTTAAAAGAAAATGCCTTATTTTTAACTACTATATAGTGGTTTCATTATTCATCAAAAATTGATGTTTTTTCATAAAATGAAAAAAATTCAACGTAAGCTATATTTGTTATTCCAAATTCAAAAATGATTTCTATTTTACCAAATTTAAAATCTAGAATTTTGATTAATTAATATAAAATTAATTCTTGTTGTGAAAATATAATGTTTGTTTTTAAGAAACAATATCTAACAAAAGTTCAACACTTGTTTATGTCTAATTTTAATGTGAAGTTTATTCATATCACCATCATTGGATTTAATAGTAATAATCTATACTAATTGCGCTTTAAAACCAATTTAAATGATAATATAACAATATAAATAAATATACTAAAAGGCAGTTTTGAATTAAAATACAGTAATTTTCACTTTTCATTTAATAATGAACTATATCAAAAAAATACCATACATTTACCCAATGTAAATTTTGATGTCCCGATTCTAATGAATAATTTTATTTTCTCATTTAGAACATATAAAAGTTACCAAAACATGATTTAATGAGGGTTCTCTATTAAAAAGTGGTAAATCGACCTTTTCAAATAAATTCTGCTTAAAATTTGATTCATTCACATTTTTAGCCTCTAACTTTTATTAATTAAATTTAAAAAAATTTAACAAACGTATATAATCATATTTTATTTAGTTCTATTCAATCCCAATAAGAAAATGGCTAGGCGTTAACTACCATTTAAAATAATAAACTTATATTATTTGTGTGCAACGTATGATTTCAATGAAACCCATTGTTGTGTATTAGGTACGCCATTGAACCTAGCAACACCATTAAAGTAAATTTAATTTTTAATTCAAAAAATCTTAGTTAAAATGAAAAAGTAAAATTTCTCTATTTATATAGGATGTTACATCTGATATCTATACATTGATTTCATACCTAAAAATAAATTATGAATCTAGTAGTAGGACCTAGTTGAACTTTTCCTTTTCTATTATATTTGATAAAATGGATCTTAAACAAATAATAATAGTGGCATATTAATCATTAAAAAAATATATAATGAAATTATATAATTAATACATATAATACTATGTGTATATTATTTATATATTTTAAAAAATGGAATTTACGCTTTTTCATTGCTATATAATATTTCCCTTAATAATATTAACTTTATTATGGATAATAATTTATAATATTTGACTTACAAATTCTTATGAATATCACCACATGATATTCTCAATTACTTTTAATTCGAACTCTAAATAATAATTTCTTTATTCATTCCATGACTAGTTACCTATGATTTTAATGTTACAAATACCATCTAATAGACTTCTTATTTAATAATAAATTTTCCCTCGTATATTTTTTTATAATGTGTTTGAACTTTATTATTTTTTGGGATTAAATTTTAAATTTTCCTTATCTAAAATTTACCTTATTTTATTTCATATGGATAAATGAATACTTATTTAACTATAATCGACATGATTAATATTTGAATTATATATTATTTTCTTCTGTATATATACACATAAATTTCATCACTTTTACATTTTCATAGAAATTTATATTGAATAATCATTAATGAATCCTATAATATAGAGTATGATGACTGAAATAACTATATAAAGTGCATGGTGAACATTAATTGTCAGATAAAAAACACATTTTGATTATAAATTAACCTTGTGAATGTTAATTTTTTATTCTATAATTATATTTTTAATCAAATATTACATTTTTTACTTTTCATGATCCATAATAAGATAGAAATGTTGCATTAAATGATATTATAATTTAGTTTTTGTGTTATACAAAAAAATTTTTTATTCACTAAAATTCCATAGATCCTTAACATCTAATTACATGAAACGTAAAAATATCTCAAAATCTATTCAAACATATTCTAGATCTTCATTATCAACATAGAATAAATATTTTAAAAAAATACTATATTCACTATCATTTCATTATATTATTCAATCTCCCCATTTATATTTTCATCCAACAATGCATAAAAATTCCACAATACAATAAATAAAATAATATTCTCAAAATTATACACATTATTATTAGATCATTAAATGTACAACACACTATATAAAAGAGTAGTGGGTTTTATAATTATTATTAACTAAGACTCATGAAAACTTCTTCAAAGTAATTTATATATTATCTCCCTAAATTCATTCAATAATTGAATATAGTTTTTACAAACTAATTAATTAAAATAACAACACGGTATATGTAACATATTTTATAAAGAATTATTCCAAATATACCAATTTTTAACAAGATCTAAATAATATAGTGGGTATTTCTCATAGAAACACATTTTTAAGGGAAGTGGTAAAGTTTAATTTATTTTCTAAAGGTATCAAATATGTCATTTTTCATTGAATTGTTGAAAATATTTTAATTCTGATCTTGTGTAGGATATTAATCCCATATTATATCACTAAAATTCCCCTTATCTTAGATTTTGTAAAACATGATATTAATGGAAAATAACAATGAATGTATGTCATGATTTTTATCAATAACAATATCAAATTGACTTGTTCATAAAATTATATGATGTTTTTAAAATCTCAAACATAATTATTTAGGTTCTTATTTCAAACTAATAAACATAGTGAATGAATTGTTTGTAAAAATATATGAAGCTTCAATTGTTATTAATGTAATATATTTTTTCAAATTTCTATGTCAGATGACACAACATCATCCAACAAGAAAATTTAATCATAATGTGGGCTTTCAATAATCAGAATATCATAAAAATATTTATAAATGAATTTTAACAGATTCAAGTACCTATCTTTCATATAAAATAGACATAAAATAATTTTTTCTTAAATTTACTTTTCTAATATCTTATTATGAATCAAACTAATATCCCTTAGATCACCATTTTACCTTGAACACAAGACAAATATATGAACAATATTTCCTCACATTATATTGAGATAGACTAAAAATCTAGTAAATCCTCTAAATTCCATAATATTTTAATATTATCATCAAAATTTCTTTGAAAAAAAATATTTGAGATATTATTTATATAGAATATTTTGTAGATACTGTTATTATAAATTTCATGATAAGTTCAATTACATTAATTTATTGAGATAAGAAATTAAATCCTTCTTCCTACATCATATTAAATAAAAAATTGTACCACATTTGTCATTGAAATATATATCAAAAATTGGATTTATATTTTATTAGAAAATTATTCATGATCGCACTTTTGATATCTAAGAATAATTATATCGACATCATATAAAATTAGTTTGATAGTAAATGTGTTCATTCCACTATTGTATAAATTCATTTCAAAATTTTACACATATGTATAACACACTTCAAAAACACCACTCTAGCATTGAATAATATGATATATGGACCAATTTTATCTAATTTTTACCTTTATAATTATACACACCATTTTTCTATCACTTACAATGATAAATCTTATAACATAATTAATATACTATGTTATTAAATATCACCATTCATGAATCCATTTTTTATATTCGTTTTATAATTTTTACACTATCGATGAGATGAATTTCATAAGAGAATCTTTATGGATTCTATCCTCACAGAAGGAGAAAGTTACTATTCAAAATTAACACCCTTAACTTATGAAATATCTTTGAAAATAATAATTCCATTTTTCTATGTGACATGTCCTTTATCATTCAACTTACTCATTAATACCTACTTATATCCAATCACATTTTCTCATTAAATATATATGCATGATCTCATGTAATATTGTAATTAATATGGTCTAATTCCTCATTATTAACTATATCCAAGAAATTCTAATTGATATCTTGGGCCTCATAATATGTCATTATACATTTTGGATGAGTTATATGATTATATATTATAAATCATATAATGGTTCAAATAGGGTCATCATATTTTACATATAAATTATTTTTTTAAATAGGTTTATTAGATTTTGGTACCTCTAATGTTAAAATTCTCCAATTACTTATTCTTCAGTATAATATTTTGTATCAACATCAACCAAATTTGATTCCTATCATTATTTCACATCACTTGATTTTTCAAAGATTCACTTTTTTTATTATATTCTTCAAAATCATTTTCTTTTATATCATTACTGATAGGATATGGTTCACTGACATTCACATCTTAATATTCAGAAATATTTTGAATAATTTAGTTTTTTAAGATGGAACCTATTAAACTTTAATGTATTCCCTAAAATATATCATAATCCACCAATAAATTATGTTTAAATTTTTTTAATATTTTATATTAACAAAAAAATTAATTTCATAAAAAATGTTTTAACAAAAATATGAATTCGATTCATAGAATATATCATAATAATTCATGTTAAATTTAATTCATTATGAAAACGTATTTTTGATCTATATTGTTGTGTATACAACTACTATTTATAAAAAATTTGATAGAGTATTCTATGAATGAATAGTTATACATTTTTCAATAATGTTTGTGTTTATCAATTCAGTAAAACCATTATACTAGTCGTTGAATGGAGTAATCTATTGAATCATAATACCCCGATTATCATAACAATATTAATAAAAATCCAAATAAAATACATTAATTATATTTCGTCTAATAATTTATATTAACCCTTATAACTGTTTTAGATTCCCTGCTGAAAAAATAAACATAACTACTTCATGTATATTATTCTTTAAAAACCATCCATTTTTAATTTATCTTAAATTTAAAAAACGAATGTAATAAAATTATATATAAAATTATTATTTTTCTACTATTGTTCTACATAAATATAATTGTATTCATTCATGAGTTCTATTGTTATTACATTTAACTCTATTATTATTTTAATTTACCAATTTAGTCTTATGAATATATTTATATATATGTATCTTGTCAAATTATGTAGATCTGTCACAAAATTTTATATTAATTTATTTCTTATATACTTTGGGACATGATGATAAGGAATTTAATAAAACTATTTTCTAAACATTATCCCTATGGTAATATGAATTTTATGAATCTCATATCTAAAATATATTCTTACTCATTATACTTCCATTGATGATAACATGTACTTATTATATTCTTCTTATGATGAACGTATTTTAAATTAAATTATATTATCTTCTTGAATAATTGATATATGTAAAAAATAGAATATTATGTTTCAACCCATATATAAACAACACCTCTTCAAACATAAATTTTAGAGACTCTATCCCATTAGAACAAATTACATTGATTATAAGTAATATTTAATTTCCAAATGTTATTGCACGACTATTTTCATATCCAATATTTTAAAAATATTTTCAAATTCAAACATTTGTGATTTTTGACAAATATAAATAATTTGTTTCTTTATTATTAATCATAATTTTTTATAATCCAAAATATTAAGTTAATTCACATTCATGTTACATTATAGGGTATTATTCTCTCTATTTATATATTTTTTATTTCTGATTAGCATTTTCATAAATTCCTCTATAAAGTAACAATGATGATAAAATCATCAAAGACACATATTTATGGAAACTATAACTATATTGAATAAGCAATATTGATGAAAATTAATCCATTATATTCAATATTACTAGATTTAAAATTCAATTCTATTAATTTCTACACCTTATTTATGATCATATTGACTTCCAGGTGAGATTTTGAATATAACATATGAAATATGGATTGTTTGCAAAAACTATATAACATTAAAAATATCTTATAATTCTAGTTTATCTATAAAAAAATTTTCTATATCTTATATTTTTGGGTTATTCTTTAGTGACAACATATTGCTTGCATTATATATGAGAGGGATATTTTTTCCGTGTCAACAAAACTAAATATATATTTTTACATTTTATCTCTTGAGATATTTTTTAAACCATGAATTCTTAAAATTACACTATAATAAACTCTATATAATTTTTTTTTTAAATTTAGCACACTCATGTATCATAAGTTTATATTTTACATGTACATGTGTACAAAAATTCTCATCTCTTTCTAAAGAATCATTATTCATATACAAATTATCATAGTTATTTATCATTTTCAATATTTTCAACTCATATTTAAGAATAATTTACAAATAAAATATTATTAAATATTATTTCCTATTAATTTCATATCTAAAGACCATTGAAATCATCACTAACTTATCATATATCACTATATGAAGCCAGATGTCATCAATGTAATAATTAAATAATTTTTTTAACCCATATTTATGTTTCTTTACCTGGTAAATTTTTTTCATAAGATATATGATCTATTTATTATGCTCTATGTTTCATTCAAGAAACATAACAAGATCATCTTTTAGCATGTGAATAATATTGTTTTCATTTCGATATTTATTACTTAATGAATATTTTAATATTATAATTTCATTATATTATTGTATGTTAATAAAAATTATAGATTAGAATTCATAAAATTATATTGTATAAGTAATGATGTTGTCCTAATCATTACTCATAATATTTTTCTTATTTCATTTTTGATTATTCCCTTCTACTATATAAATGCCTTATATTTATAAGATCGTATTCTTATTGACACCACTCTCAATATTATTTATCTAAAAGATCCACAATATTTTTTATTCACAGTTAGATAAAAAATTACATATAAGAGAATATATATAAATTAATATTTTGTATTCTCCTGCAATTACCAATTCCATTTTTGATATTTCTAAAAATAATGTCGATTGAAATCTTATATTCTTCATTAGATGAATATATATATTCAGATATATTATAGGATGAAATATTAACATCCTCCTACTTTATTTAAAATTTATTCATGGATTTGAAATCCATTTCCAACATTGAAAATATCTTTAAAACCAAAGCCTTTCTCATCTCATAATCATGAAATGTATTTTTTATCTCATCACGTGAAATGTATTCTTTATCTTACATGGAAAACATATTTGGATACATTTATTCAAATATGTTTTCATTAATTTTATAAAATTATTATAATTTTCATTATTATAAATAAGGCCACTGATTGGATTAAATATATCATAGAAACATTGTAATTAATCACCAACTATATCAGATTTATTCATCATAATATCATCAATGTTTTCTCTCACAATAGTAAATTTGGGTGTTATTATATTATGATTTCCTTCATAAATGATCCCCATCACATGATATATTATATAGATATATTAATTAGCCATACATTAGTTTAAACATGACTAGAAAAGGATGAAATTATTTAATTTTTGTATTTTCTATAAACTTCAGGGTTCCTCTTGTAATCCAATATTATGGTTTTAGTTAACTAAAAATGTAAAAATATCACTTCCCCAATAGTTGAAATGCTCAATACTTATGATCATTGATAAAAAGTAGTTCTTTTTTTCTATCCATGAATGTTATCTCAACCATTGAATCGAACAAATCTGTTATACATAGATTTCAAATTTTTCATTACCCACCTTTGATAAAATATTATCATAGGGTTGAACATGAATTTCTATCATATTTAATGTAATACTTAGATTAGTTAGAGAGAAAAAATATGGAAGGGGCTCCAATATATGGTACCATTTAAAAATATAACCCCTCCAACTAATTATTTTTTTGATACAATCTCTATAATGTTCCCTCTCATAAATATCCAATTTTTAAAAAATGATGAATATAACACAGGAACTGCCCATAGGGTTCAAAATCAATGTGAATGCCTAGTATTTTGTATGTTTTGGGTTTTAATGAGATATATGACATTTTCCACAATTAAATGGCTATTAGTATGAATTATGCAATATCAATTATAAGGTTTGGATTTGTATCATTAGCTTACCAGGGAAGGTATCATCCACATCCCAAATATAATGTTGCATTGTTATTTCTAGGAGTACATGTATTTGGGATTCTATCCATGCACTTGAATTTTAATAAGATAACATATATTCGAATAATTGAACTAGTTCCATGGATTTGATAATTTTTATATGACACGTTATTGAATGCTAGTTGAATATTAATAATTTATAAATAAAAGCAGCTTCTGTTATATATAGTTCAAATTAACTAAAAAGATCATACAAGATTTCACCCAACCATCAATATTCATCATTTAAAAGTAAATTTCAATATTTTACAAATAATATTTTTACCTCATATAAGATTATGTATGATATTGTAGACAATAATTTGTATTCTATTACTCCTCTCTCTTCATTACACCATTTCATTATCCTAGAATAATATTGGATTCTTAATTATGAAATGAATTATCATTATATAATTTTAGAATGTTTTTTCCTTTGAAAATTTCAATATTATAATCATAATTAATATATACATACTCAACATGATTCTTGATTTCATAATATTTCAATAAAAATTTATAAATTTATTGTGAATAATAATGCAAATTATTTTAATTTTAAATTTCCTTGAATATTTTTACAATAACATATGAATTCTATTTAAAAAATCCTAGTAATCACACAATGAATAATAGATTGACCAATAGACAGTTATTTTAATGATATTAATTTTAGAAAATAATTATTCCAATATTTAATAATAAAATATACACTAATTTGTTTTCAAATTATTTCTAAAAAATTAAAAATTAGATACACAAAAATTAATTATTATATTTACTAAAAATAAAATAAAATAAAATTTATTAATATTAAATAAACCTTGTGGTCTCAATAATAAACTATATAGACATCATGAATGATACATATAAAGGTCATTCCTAAAATGTTTTCCTTGTTTTCTAAAAAATTCAACATTTCAATGTCTTTGAATGTTCAATATAATGTCTAAACCAAACATAAATTGAAATTAGGGAACCATAAATTATTGAAAATAAACATTATGGTGTTTTTAAATGAATGTTATGATGTATTAAATTTACATATTTTATATTACTATAACTCGAATCCATTATTTTGAAAATCACAACAACCTTATGATAATAGTAAATGTAATTTATTATTATTTTGATAATTATAAATTTATAAATAACTATATAAAATATATAAAAACAAAAAATAAGAAAAATAAATTCATAACAGACCATAAAATAACTTATGATATCATAAAAACACATCATATATTTAATAAAACATCCTTCATAAACATAAACAAATCATTAACATTTCACAATGTTCATGAATATTTACCTTTTAAATTGTCTTTATCCATTACAAACTCATTCCAAAACAAAAAAAAAATCAAATATTAATAAATAAATGATAAATGATCTAATGTGAGAATAATTATCCAACCACACCAAATATACGAGTTGTTTTTTTATATTCATTCATCTCTTGATGAGAAAAAAAAGTTAGGACCATTAATTTTGATATTCTTCCCCTACAAACATGAAATCAGTACTTATGTTACATACTCCAACGTTTTATAAAAAAATAATGATTTGGATTCAGAACAATTATGTTACATATTCATTCCTCACCCACTTTTCAATAGAATTAATTGAATATGGTGGTGGGGGAGTTACAAAATCCTATCAAGTGTATTGGAATGAATGATCCATGATTTTGATCTTCAATGTTTTAATTCCATATTTCCGCATTACCTTGGTTTAAATATCTGAAATTTGATTTCATGTGTGAATGGATTATAATTTTATATCATTACACACTACATAACATTTAGTTATGTGAAATTATATGTCAATATTAAAATATATTGTGTGTTTTATAGTTTATTAAAAAAGATTAGATTTTATTCAATTCTAATAATCACATCAATGGGTATTTTCAATCATTACCCCCATGTAATAAGGATATTATTTCATCCAAATCATCTTGGTGATTTAATATATAGTAAGAAAAAATAGAATATATGGTTCTTAATGTAATATATTTCTCTAATTATAGTTCTTAGTTAGACAATAAACAAATAGTAAAAAACCCATGTGTTGTAGAATATTTGGAATTAGAATCAGATAGCCAACCATGAACCGTAAATATTCATAGATTCATGGTATCCCAATTATAATAGAAAATAAAAACACTAAAAATCCATTTACTGTAAATAAATTTTTTTTATATCAATGAAAATGACTATTTTGGATCACATTGTTACCTCAAACACAAGCTCACTTAATGAACTATATCTTTCCATTATGAGATGAGAAAATTTAAATATACAATTAATTTTATTAATTGTATTTCATGGATACAGTCTCCATTATAATCCATTGAATGAAATCATTACATATTTAATTTGTGTGCACAATATTTTGGAGTCTCCCATACAAAATTTATTCAATTTTTCTCTTCTACACTTCTCTTTAGATAGGAAAAAATGATTTCATACTGTATGAATTATAATTAAAACATTACCTAACATGTACCTCCATAGAAACCTCAAAATTTTAAAATATTATTTTTATTTTAAATTTCTACCAAAAAACTCAATTTATCACCTGAAAAAATGAAATCATAAATATATAAAATTATTATGACACAACCATATAACATCTATAAATTATATAGAATGAGAATATACTTTACCAATGAATACCTCAAATATCTAAACCCCATCTATAGGTCTGAATACCACTCTCCAAGGGATTTTTATATCATATAGAGTTCCTTATTTATTTTACAAACTATTTTAATATCATTTTCAATTAAAAATAACTTTTAGATACTGAATATAGATTTATTAATATAGATAACTATTCATGAAAGAAGTCATGACAACCATTTATTAAATTTTCTTCTACATTGAGTTTCAACTACTAGGATAATAATTTTGGACTAAAAATTTACATTTGTAGAATAATTGTATTTGAAATAAATACATTCATCTTATAAATATCAATAAAAATAAGTAACTCCCTATTTCGTATGGCATCACTACTATAATTTATAATATTCAAAATTTCCACATTTTCCTACTAATATTTTAATCATTTGTTCTAGTGAGATGATTGTAGGAGGAATTATTATAAATTTATATTATTCATTGAATAATTAATCTAACCCATTCATTGTTATTTATAGATTTTTTTAATGAATATTGATTTATTTTATAAATAAATTTCAATTAGTTATAATTTCTCAATATTATTTTAGTCTAAACTATTGAATTATAATTTATATTTTAATTAATTACTTATACATGATTCGTCATCTCCCTATTATTATTATTTTCAACTCGATTAGAATCAACTGTATTACTAGACTATTCAGAGTCAAACAAAATAAAATGTGTGTCATATTCATCTTTCCCTTCAAACGAATACTCTAAAATTTAATAATTATGATAATTGAATTCATCAAAGACTAGTATATAAAGACCATTAATATTGTGATACTTCTCATTAGAAATATCATAATAATATTAATAATTATAGTAATGCATTTTTTTATTTAATCATTTAACATTTCACAAGTATTCTATAAATAATCCTACATTAAAAACCTATTGAAATTATCTTGGTTTTATAAATAATTTCTCATCAAATAAGGACTAACCAATAAATTAGATAAATAAATAGATGGAATCATTTTAAAATAAATTTCATAAGTGGTTATATAAAAATATTTTTCTCCGTGAAAAAATATTATGGGATTTATATATATTTTTATACAAATACATTTTAGAAATAAATTTAAGTATTAAACTCTTCAAGTTTAGTTCTCCCCATTTTTAAAAAATTCTATTTATTGTATCACAATCACCATTATACTATGGTCTTTAGGGAACACTATGTTCATTATGAATACAGTGGTTATAAATATATAGTTTTCAATGTAATTATCATTAAACTCCATTCCATTATTTACTCACTAGTTTTATTATTAACCCCCATCAAACTTTTAAGTTCTATTTTGAAAGACATGAACATCTCCAATTATTATTTATATGAATTCAAAAAGAACACATTTTATATTCTATTACTAATATCAATGAATGTTATAAAATACATGTGAACATGAATAATTTTTTTCATGTAGTTCAAAAAAAATTAGAGGATACACTCAAGATTGTTTTTAATGTTTTTCCATACTATTATGATTTTCTTATTAAAAATTACTATAAATATGATCTCTGTGTCATCATCACTATGGTAGATATTTAACAATATTTTCACTTGAAATTTATCTCAATCTATATTTTGCATTATGAACATGGAATATGTTTTTTATATTATTAAATTCATTATTTTTGATGTAGTAAGAATTTATTGAATAAACAATATAGAATGAATTAACACTATTTCATTGTCCAATGATAAAAAATATTCATTATATATTTCCCAAGACTTTTGAAATAATTGTTTTGATTTTTAAAATATTTCATACATCTTAGATTTTATTCACAATAGGAATGTATTTATTTATACCATCTAAAAACTATACATATATAGACAAAAAATGTTTATGTTCTATCTAAGTCTAACTTATTACTTTGATCGTCAAAGGGATTTGAATTACAACTATAACTGTACATCCATTAGTATTTTTAAGTTTATTTAATATATTCAAATACCTACGTGAATGAGATTATAAATCACAATCATGTATCCGACAATTTATTCGTAATCATACATTACCTGTCACCACATCAAATTGTGACTTCTTATCCCTATTTCTTCTCATTGAATAATGGCTTATATATTCTTCTAGTAACATTTCCCAATAATCCTGGGTTTTCATTCCATGACTCGTGGTCATGAATTTCTATATACGATAAAATATCTTGTCACATAATCTATAGGTCCCCTCTAAATTACCCAATTACCCTATACATGGAATAGTGATAAGTGTTCATTCATTTTTGGTTTCATCACCATAATTCACTTTTTTAGGATAAATAACCATTATTTCGTGCATTATAAGAATCCATATGAGATATATACTCTACCAACACACATTATACATCTATGTAAATATGCCAATAAACAAAAAATTCAATTTAAAAATAGTTATTAAATAAAACATATTAAATTTTTTGTTAGTTCCTAATTAAATTTTTAATGCAATTCAGTTCATAATTTACATATTTTTTTATTATCTTTTCCATTTTAAATTACATTCCAATTATTTTTATAAATTTCATGTCCATTGGGTTTTTCAAACAATTTCATGATATATTTCAATTTATATTATATATTTTCAATTAAAACATGTTTTCCAATTTAAAACCCAAACCACGATTGGTTCATAAATCTATTCAAAATTTTCTCCAGATATTTATATTATTTTTTTTCTTATATTTTTATGGATAAATAATGGAAAAATATTCTTCTAAAGGATATCAGTTGGTCATGCTGCTTAAAATACATAGGATAAAAAATTTCACGGTGTGTCATATTATGACATTATATAAAATTCATGGATAACTGGGAGGATCCCCCATGCCGAGAATCTCATAAAATAACACTTATTTTAAAAAACTAAAAACCCCAAAGGTTTTTTATTCATAATTCATTAACTATTTCAATGTTTTTTGAATTATTAAGAACATTGATAATTAGGTAGTAGTTCTTGATGGACACCTCCACTTATTCTCTTCCCACTTTTATAGATAGTTTGGCGCTAATTATTAATCTTTTTTACCGACATTCTCTTATGATTAATATCATAAGGTTTTCTTAACCATACTCTATCATTTTTCAGAGCTTTTTTCCAAAATTATTTATATCTAACAATTTTGTTATTTTAAATTTATTCATTGCATTATTATAAATTTTGAGTTCATTCAGATTATATTAATTATTATTTTAATGTTGGAAGAGTGGAAATCTATGACTATATAGTATGTTGTCTTTGTTCTATCCTATAATGAGTCATCATTTTATATAATGTGACACGCATTTATTCAAAGTTGTGTGACTTCTATTCGATATATAATTCATAATTAAATGTTTTTTCCAATGTAAATAATGATGACTCTATATATTGTGGATCAACATTTATAAATTTAATGTTTAATTTATGAACAATGATATAGTTATAATAGGTTGTACAATGTTATTTTATTTTCATTGTGGTATTTGTGCTGGTTCATGCACTTGGGAGAGAAAGTTTGTTATAATGTGAGGTTTTCTATTACTATTTCCCAAACTTATGTGATTTTTGTTGTCATTTGAAACCCATGAATATTCTTTGAAGGGGAAATATGTGTTTAATACCTAATAAATTTTATCATTTAATTGGATTATAGACATCCTAAATAATTTTGTAATTAATATAGTTTATTTTTAATTATTTAATAAAAATAAATTTTTTTCGTTTTGGCCATGGTACTAATGATTATTAAGTGGGTTAGGTGGTTACATAGATCATTATTTATATTAGTTTGAATGTTGTTATATGATTTTATTAATTTTAATGATACCTAATTCAAAATAATATATAATGTGGAAGTTCCTTTGGATTGCATATGGTACTTTATGTTAAATAAAATGGATTTAAATGAAGTAATACATGGATTATATATGATTAAAATATCTATTAAAGGGAATTTTGGGATGATATCCATCATTTTTTAATGAAATATGATGACAAATAAGTGGAAATAGTATAATGAGATCATTTCATTATGTGTGGGAAATTATTTTCGAAAAACACGATGATATTAGTGGATTCTACCTCATCCTTATTAATTTTAAGGTTGATATGAGTATCGAGATTCAATTAGATATATTATGATCAGTAATACCATGAAGAGTGTCCAAATTCCATTATTTTTTATGTTTGGAATGACTTCATGATGTTAAAGGAGAAATCCAACCCTATCATAAGAATATATGTTTGACATAGACAATTTAGTAGATCCCAAGAATCAAGGATATTTTATATTTCATATTCACATACATTTATTTCATATTTTATAGCATTCACTATATTTGATGAAATTAGAAATTCATTTTTACATTATTTGGGTGTCCACCATTGTCCTATAAACACACTTCCTAGATAGATGTATTCTTAAATATTATATGTAATGGACATAAGTCAGAAAATTTTATGAACACCTGGAATGATTCTAGATATGGGATGGGATAGAGTTATAGAGCTTAGGACCGGGCTAGAAAATAGACCTCTTGGGGATTCTAAATATTATTGTAAATATTTAATCTATATATCATTTTGGAAATATATTTATAACCAGTTGAAATGTATGCCTTTATTAAGGAAATAAATTTTATTTTTTATTGAATTTGTTATATAATATAGACACTGTCTTTATGACTTTATTTATTTATTTATTTTTGTTTGGATGATAATTTAAATATTTATATCTGTGTTGGTTCTAGAAATGGTGGTGTCATCTTCCAAAATTTTTTTCATAGGCCCAGACCACTACTCACCGACCATTAACATATACGGTGAAACAATTTTTTCTTGAATTACACCCAATTTTGTTTTTTACATATTGATCTTTGGGGGGGATACCATTTGAGGTTTCAAATATTGATGGAGTAGGGATTACTATAACATGTGTAACAAATTACACAATATTCAATGATAAATCTTCCTTCATGTATATAGTTTCATAATAGAAATTAATATTTTCCCTACCAAATTCATAGCCTCGGTATATCATGATCCATCCAAACTTTTTAATTATTTTAAAACACTTTTTAAAAAAAATTCACTATCATCTCTTACTCATCAACATTCAAATTCGGATGTTTTATATCACTATGTCTTAATTTTAATTATCTTGAAACTCATATAAAAAATATTATACATTTTATATTAATTATTAATAGATTTTATCCCATTGAGTTTTTACTGTTTCAACATAGAAAGTCATCGATCAATGCTTCCAGAATGTAAAATATATAGTTTTTTTCTCTAGATCATTACTGCTTTAGATATCATAAATTATGTAAATAGTATTTGATGATTCTCTCCCTTATTGTTTGGTATTACCCAAAACAACTACTATAATTAGATCAAAAATTATCTATATCATTGAAAATAACACTCTTATTTCTTCATTTTCTATTCTCTTCATACTCAAAAAATATATTTATTTTATAGAACATCATAGTATTTCATTTCATTATGACTTCCCCTAATATTATTTATCATCATATTCCACAATATTTTACTATATAATCATCCATGAGGTGTCCAAAATCAGTAAATTCCAGGAACATTAGTGATTATTCTCCATTATACCTAACATTTAACATTTAATTTTTCTAAAGATATGGTCCATTAACAAATAATGTTATTTTATATTTACTTCATCATCCTCTAATTCACAAGATTAATTTATATTAAAATACTCCTTTTTTATTTCATTTTCTACATTCATTTAGAGTCTTTCATTCCACATTCATTATATCAAAAAATTACCTTTTCTCATCTAAAATTCGATAAGAGTATTCTGATAATCTTAATGTGACAATTCTTCCTTTTCCTATATTGTAGAAATACATGGGTAAAATTTATCAAGAAATTATAACCATTTATTTGTATTGATTAAGTAATATTCATTATTTCCTATAAATCCTCTGAGGTGATTGATTATCTCAACTACACTAGTAATGTTTTCATCCATTTTTACATTTTTAACCATCCCGATATATTCAATTTTTTCTATCCAAATATTAATTTTCCTCTCAATGATTTTGAAATTACTATCATTAATGTTCTATATATTGAATCTTATTTCTATGAAAATATAACTCTCTGTTACAAATGATTATTTCTACTCACACATTAATGATATAGTCGTATTTTATTATTTTTTATCAACTTCTTGGTCAAAATTATTTATTAATGATAGAGTGGTATTTCAGTAAGAGGTAAAAAACCCGTTAAAAAAATAATTCACATTATATTATTTTAATAAAAATATGAAGTCACTGTATTTTTTCATATATGTTATTTTTAATATCGTATATATGAATGAATTTTTGATGATAAGATTAATTTTCTACATTCGTCACCTTTTATGGTGTAGTTTCACTAGGGGATTCTTGTTTTCTCAAATACCACCTGAATATCATAGATTAGTTTGACTACCCTAAGAACTATGAATCAATGGTAAAATGTTTTCAAATTTCATTTAAAAATAAAAAACCTATAATTAATTAACATAATAATCAGCTATCTATAATTTTTATCTTACTTGTATGAAACTATAAAAATGACAGACATCACACAATGAAGTCTCAATAGAAATGTAAAATGAGATGAAATCACTTATAAAGAAGGTATCCTTAAATTAAGGATGAATAAATCTCAGAATTATGTGTGAAATATATAAATAAACCAAATATAAGTGGATATTAAGTGTAATACAATCAATTTTCATTCACACATATTCAAAGGATGACATATTGAATAACTACAAGTTGATCCCAAAGAAATCGAAATTGGGTTAAAATGTTCCCTTGGTAAAATTCGACAGCCTAACAACGTCACTTTAAAAATTCATAAAATTAGTTGATGAGAGAGAAAATGGTATCTCATCACATGGACATAAAATTTACATCAATAAGGATATATAATAACATATTCCAACCTAAAAATATGTCAATTAAAAGACATAACAATATATGTCTTTTAAAGAGAGGAGGGTGAAAGGTTCCCTTACCGACTTTGGAATCTTTTGAAACATAAACCCCATGAAAGAAGGACAATAAAACATTGATGTAAATAATCATAAACTAAATTATATTACACAATGTGTAGAATAATGTGCATTAAATATACCACTCAAAGGAAATGGTGGCAACTGTTGCATAAATCTCACGGGAATAAAAGTGAGATGAAAAATCCGATACGAAAACTTGGCAGCCTAACGGCACCACTTAAAACTTCCAAAAATGGATTGATAAGATAAAATAGGTTCTCTTATAATATTAAAATAATATTTCAAGAAATATTAATATAAAATAACATCCCCAACGTAATAAATATGAACATAAATGATGTGACATAAATGAGAGTCCTTAAAAAACAAGAGAGAGGTTGGATCTCGTACGGAAATTCGGCAGCCTAACGGCGCCACTCAAAACATCCAAAATGGATTGATGAGAGAAAATAGGGTCTCATCATATTAACATAAAAAATTACATTGATATTAATATAAAATAACATTCCAATCATAAGAAAGATGAGCTTAAAAGGGATGACATAAAAGAGTGTACTTAAAAAGAAAGAGAGGGGTAGGATCCCTTACCTCATATCCGACTTGACTCGATCGTTCTTTAATATCCTGAATAATAAACGTGAGTTAATTTATACTTGCTGAAGATACTTTTTAACGTTCATTATTACTTCTATATCACTTATTACCATATCATGAACACTATGTAATTATTTAAGTTAATAACGGTCGTTTTAACGATCATTGCTACTTGAGTCAAAAATAAACTCTTTATAATTACAAGTTTGTTAATGGGGGAAAATATCCATTATATTAAGAATTATAATCATTATTTAGATATCATATATATCATATATATCCATTTTATACATTCATTTATAATATTACTTACCATTTATTGGTATGAAATGTAATGCACTGTTCATGGAGACGGTAAGCCGTACGTACGCATGAATGCTACTTCCATTTCTATTTCATATTTAATGGAATTAAAACATAATGATACATAATAGAATTATAATTCCAGTATGGTATCATATTTAATATCATTAAATCTATCCTTTACACGTACCACATATGGTATTAACGAATCAAATCACTTTGAGGGGGCGGTAGTCCGCACTTCCTAAAATTAAGATATCGTGTTTACCTATAATGGAAACTGTAAATTTATTCCATAAATGATAAATACAGAATCTTAAGGAAAAAATAAAAATGTTATATATCATATATAAATATAGTGTCATCTTAATGGCCATCGTTGAAGGTGTAAAAAGAATATTAAACAATCATCGTTTCGTGAGGCAGAAATTCACAATCCACAGAAATAGTATGTTTTTTAACCATTAGATGTAGGTGTGTATAAGAGTAGCTCAAATACTTCTTATAAAAACATCCTAGTATATGGAAGAAACATTTTTTTAAAAAATAAATGAATAAGATGAGTTTAGGGGGTTGGAGAAGCAAAATAAAACAAAAGAGCACAAGTGAAGACGTTACCTTAAAATCGGGTAACTCCATTTGGTTTGAACATATAAGGTTTCTTGAAGAGCTTCCTGCATAAGGTAAGGCTTCAATGATGAAGAGAGTGATGTGGAGAGATGAAATTGGCAGAGGATGGCCGAGACAAAGGCTTGAGAGGTGTGGGTAAGGTGGTAGAGGTGGGGGACTTTTATAAGAGATGAGGAGGGGAACTCTTGGAATGTTATAAAATATTACTTTATTATAAAATGATTTTCGGATTTTAAAAATCCCACATTGATGTATTTCGATGATACGGTGATAAGAGTTATAAATAAACCCATACAATAGGGTTTTGACATGTGTAGGTCTTAGATTATTTATTATCTTTTCATTTTATTAAAATCGTTAAATAATGAGGTAATCATTGCATCATCATGATGTCATAAATAATTTAATTTATTTAATATCTAAAAATTATAAAAAAAAAATATTATGTAGGAAATCTTTTTATCTTTCCAATTACTATTTATAGTAAAAAATCTGACTTGTATAACACCATGTAAAAATTGTTTTAGTAAAACAATACATGTTTGTGTCATTTTTACTTTTACTTTAAATAAACAGCATTAATGTCATTATCTTACACATGTGTCTCCCTAGGGTCCCACAAATCTACCCATGGGTTTTATTGGTCGGTCATGACTCATCCAATAGGGTTATTACATGTGTCAAGATATTTTCATTTTAATATAATATCATTTTTACCTTAAATCACACTAATTACCTTTAATCGCGATTAATAAAATTTAAAAGTAACTTCTCATAAAAAATTATTTTCATCCCATTGAACCACATTTTAATTAATAATTAAAATCATTTATAATGTATTTTTTAAATTCAAATCACAGAAGTGGTAAAGTTCTATTTAAAAGAAAAATTAGTTTTTTGTAACTACCACTTTGTTGTTTCACTATTCGACAAAAATTAAGGGTTTTCAGAAAAATACAAAATTTTCACCTTAAGCTATATTTGATATTCAGAATTAAAAAATGATGTATATTTTACCAAATTAATAACATATAAGTTTCATTAATTAATTTTATAATTAAATCTCGTTTTCAATCAAATAGCGTGTTTTTAAGAAACAATATCTATCAAAAGATTGACACTCGTTTATGTCCAATCTCAAAGTGATATTAATTCCAATGACCACCATTGGATTAAATGGTAAAAATATATTCTAATTTAACTTTAAAACAAGTTAAAATGATAATATAACTATATAAATTAATTATATTAAAAATAGGATTTGAATTAAAATACAACCCTTTTAACTATTCATTAAAAAATGAACATTATCAGAAAAATACCAGAAATTTATCCAAAGTAAATTTCAATGTCCCAATCATAAATAATAAGTTTATTTTGACAAATATAGATTATAAAATTGTCAAAAAAATAGATTTAAAAATGGTTCACCATCAAAAGGCAGTAAAACAATCTTTTAAAAATATTATAGTATTTATTCTTAAAATTGGATTCATTTGGATTTTAAGCCTCTAACATTTATTGGATAAATGTAAAAATATTTAACAAACATATGTAATCATTTTTTAGATATTTCTGTTCAATCCCTCTATTACAACGGCTAGGCGTTAACTATTATAATATTATTATATTATTATTGGGCAACGTTTGATTTCAAAGAAACTCATTGTTGTGTATTGGGTAATCCATCGAGCATAGCGTTCCCTTTAAATTAATATTAAAACTTTATTCACAAATAGGGATAAATATAAAAATTTCATATTCTTTATTTACCTGGGGTGTTACATCCTTCCCCCCTGTTGAAAATTGTGTCCTCGGAATTTTAAAATTGGGCTCAAAAACATCATTGAAAGTCCCACATTGGATCAAGAGTCGGTAAATGAATCACTTTAAAAGAAAGAAAGAGAATTTAAGAGGTCACCCGAGTTAACCCATACTAGGATTCCATGTAGGAAAACATGGATATGGAAGAAAAATCAATGGTTCATGTTCTGAGGGGGAGTGATAGAAAACATGTTTAGAAGAAAGTTAACCACAAAAAAATGACAAACTTGTGATTGGTTAAACAGTATTCAATTCCATTGTAGAAAACGTTAACATGGAAAATTTTTGTTCAAATTACTCTTAATTGAGGAATTTATTTTTGATCTTAAGGAAGAATACTTACGTGTCATGTTGACTGTCAACATTTACTAGATTTCTTACACAAACTCGTACATTCTACAAAAGACGAGTATTTAGGAAGACTTGTTCGAATTAAGAGTACTATTATAAACATCTTGAAATTCACCTAATCCAAAAAAGAGAAGGATATATTTCCCATGTATTTATACCCTTACGAAAACCAAAATTGTCAGAACAGGATCAGATAAACCTAAAAAGGATACCCCTTTATTAAAAGAAAATCTACTCTTAATCTCCAAAATTTTTCCAACAAAACCCAAAGTTCAATGAGGACCATTTGATAAATAATTTGTCTATAAAATTATTCAATATAAACCAAACTAATATCGAAACCCAAATATTTGAAGGATTTAGTCACATAGTCTTCCAAGATACAAATTAACACTTATCTCCAATTAACATCAATTGCTCTAAAAGTATCATATTGAAAAGTAATTAACGTAATCACATATCCTCCATGATAGGTTAATAATTTCCATATATAACCCTAAAATTAACTTACCCTTAATTCATAAAAGAACAAAAATAAAAAGAATAAGTCATACTAACCCAGGACTTCACTTAGTTTAGGGGTAGGCGACATATACCAGTCGCACTTTGGTTGTGGGTTCGATTCCTGTAGCTTTCTCCAACACGATGGGTTGACACACTGTCTGCATGTTGTCCTTTTTATAAAACTCCAAAAATAACCCTAACATGTTTTAACCTCAATAGTTTCCTTATACCTCTCATTTGAATCCAAATTCATTAAAATATCAACATCATCATTCTTGACGTCTTATTTCACCACCATAATATAAAACGATTCCCAAAATGAATAACAACATACCTTGATCATGGTTTCCACTCGGTTTCATCGTCATTTTGTTCACGTATGTAGAATTTCCATGCATTACAATAATGATTTAGATATCCTTAAAAATCATTTGCTTCCTCCATCCAAATACACTTTGTACAACATGGGTCATATGGGTGTTCACAGAAACACATTTTTGGAAAATAATCATGTATTAAATATAATTCCAAAAAATATAATAAAACACTATTTCTATAAAATATACCGACAAAATTTGAGATGAAACTTTCTATTATTGGTCCTTTTAAAATATCATAAGTATGTTCTGAGAGACTATATTTTAAAAGAAAATATAAATAGGTATCACAGAGGTCTCCATCCTCATCACCATTTTTAAAATCATAATATAGTTCAAATTCTTGTGATATAGTAAAATATTTTAAAATACCTTGATAATATTTAAATTTATTGAAAATATGAGAATATTGTGAAAATAGTATTTTACTAAATACAACCCATGATCCATGATGATTATGTGGTATAATGGTGGTGTTTTATATCTCAAACAACTGCTTTCAAGAGAGTTGTATGATAGAAAATGTTTCACAATCATCCAAACTTGACTTTGAAATAATTATTGCAAGAATGTCATCAGGAAGAGATAGAAATGTTGTTTGAGATCCTCCTCCTTAAATTATTAAATGAATTTACATTACCTGAAAAAAGTTATAAAACAAAGATTTAACGGAAATAATAGATATAGGGACTAACCATGTGTCTAACAAAAACTCTTAATCCCTAATGTTTTCTAAACTGACCTCTGATACCAACTATAAGGCCCTAGTCTTAAACTTTACTTTATATTGAGTTACATCATGAATACACATTGAGGATCTTTTCAGGTTTAGAGTTTTAGAGAAATAAATCATAAAACATGCATTACATTCCACATTTAAACAAATTTTTTGCATAAAAGATAGAACTCATTTTTCCCATCAACAGAAACATATTGAAAATAAAACATGGATTCTTTCTTTACACATTCTTGACACTATCATCCTATCATGTACCTTTCCCTTGACATGTGAAAATGTTTTTTGAAAAACCTGTAATGAGCATAAAAAGCTCAGTAAGGGATATAAAAATATGGAAAGGAAACATGATTACATGTATACATAAGAATTAATGAAATCATACGTTACGCATAAAACCTATGCACTTTAACATGCCTCGTCAAGTCAAGAATAGATCATAGAAATCATAAGACATAAAGGTTACTTGAGGAATTCATAACATTCTTACATAAGGATTAACCCTAATGGTAACATTTAGAATAACCAAAACATTATATTCCCTAAATCTATTCATAGAAATGTTAACGTTTAACTCTTTCGTGTTACCCAATGCATTGGAGAGCTATATCGGGCTCACCCGCCCTTAGTTTATCACAGAACAACCCGTTTTCATAAACAATTCCCAAGAAACATAACATAATAATAGCACATAACTTTAGAATAAAGGAAAGATAACATTCCCACACTTCAATAACAATATAACATTTTATGATATTGAAATAATTAATCCATTAAAAAACCATTTTCAAAACCATTTAAAACATTTAATAAATATATTTTTGAATCAAAGTGTACCATACCACATTGATGATTTTAAAATTTTATACCATCAATATCCATATAGATAAATCTTTAAAACCATTTTGAAAACATGTATATTAATGAGAAATTTATATAAGAACAATTCATTAAAACATTTAAAGCGATATTTTAGTTAAAGGGTTTTTGCCAAAATTAGAGACACTTGAATACAATAATTGAGGAATAAAATTTAATCATAACTTTATAATATATTTAGAATAAATGGATTCATAATATAATATTCCATAGGACACTATATACACCTGTAAATTGGTGCATAACAACAATGAAGTCTCAATAGATATGTAAAATGAGATGAAATCCCTTATAAAGAAGGTATCCTTAAATTAAGGATAAATCAATCTCATAATTATGTGTGAAAAATATAAATACACCCAATATAAGTGGATATTATGTGTAAAACAATCAAAGGAAATTCACACATATTCAATGGATGACGTATTCAATAACTACAAGTTGAACCCAATGAAATCTAAATAGGGTTAAAAAGTTCCCTTGGTAAAATTCGACAGCCCAACGACGTCACTTTAAAAATTCATAAAATTAGTTGATGAGAGAGAAAATGGTATCTCATCACTTGGAAATAAAATTTACATTAATGATATATAATAACATATCCCATCATAAAAATATGTAAATTAAAAGACATAAGAACATATGTTTTTATAAATAGGAGGGTGAAATGTTCCCTTACCGACTTGGGTGTCTTTCGAAACATACACCCCATGAAAGAAGAACAATACAACATTGATTTAAATAATCATAAACGAAATTATATTACACAAATAGTATAATAATGTGCAGTAAATACACCACTCAAAAGAAAATGGTGTCAAATGTAGCATAAATATAACTGGAATAAAAGTTAGATGAAAAATCCATTACGAAAACTCGGCAGCCTAAAGGTGCCACATAAAACATCAAAAAATGGATTGATGAGATCAAATAGGGTATCTCATAATATTAACATAAAATGTAAAGTAATATGAATATAAAATAACATCCCCCAACATAAGAAAGATGAGATTAAATGAAGTGACATAAAGGAGAGTCATTAAGAAAAAAGAGAGAGGTTGGATCTCTTACGAAAATTCGGCAGCCTAACGGCGCCACTCAAAAATTAAAAAATTGATTGATGATAGAAAATTGGGTCTCTAATAATATGAACATAAAAAATCTACTGTGATATTAATATAAAATAACATACCACTCATATGAAAGATTATCTTAAAAGGGATGACATAAAAGAGTGTACTTAAAAAGAAAGAGAGGGGTGGGATCCCTTACCTTGTATCTGACTTGCCTTTATCGTTTTTTAATCTCCTGAATAATAAACATGAGTTAATTTATACATTCATAATAACATATTTAAATTTCATTATTACTTTTATATCACTTATTACCATGTCACGAACACTATGTAATTATTTAAGTTAATAACGGGCGTTTTAACGATCCTTGCTACATGAGTCAAAAATAAACTCTTTATTAATACAAGTTTGTTCGTTGGGTAAAATATCCATTGTATAAAGAATTATATTCATTATGTAGATTTAATATATATCATATATATCATTTTTATAAATGCATTTATAATATTACATAACATTTATAGATATGAAAAGAAATGCACCGTTCAGGGAGACGGTAAGCTGTACGTACGCATGAACGCTACTACAATTTCTATTTCATATTTAACGGAATTAAAACATAATGAAACATAATATTACTATAATTACAGTATGTTATAATATATAATATCATTAATCTATCCTTTATACGTACCACATTTTTATTAATGAATCAAATCATTTTGATGGGGCGGTAGTCCGCACTTCATAAAATGAAGATATCGCGTTTACCCAAATTTGAAAGCATAAAGGTATGCCATAAATGATAAATACAGAAACGTAAGGGAAACATAAAAATATTATATATCATATATAAATATAGTTACATATTAATGGACACCATTGAAGGTGTTAAAATAATATTGAACAATCATCGTTTCATGAGGCCGAAATTCACCATCCACAGAAACTGTATGTTCTTTTACCATTAGATGTAGTTGTGTGTAAGGGTAGCTCAAATAATTCTTATAAAAATATCCTAGTATATGTAAGATACTGGTTTTGTTACAAAATAAATTAATAAAATGATATAAGTGGGTTGGAGAAGAAAAATAAAACAAAAGAGCACAAGTGAAGACATTACCTTAAAATCAGGTAACTCCCTTTGGTTTGAACCAAAAGGATTTATCGAAGTGATTCATGCCTATGGTATGGCATCAATGATTAATATAGGGATGTGGAGAGATGAAATGGGTAGGGGTTGGCCGAGACAATGGCTTTTTAGGTGAGGATAAGGTGGTAGAGGTGTGGGCCTTTTATAAGAGAAGAGGAGGGGCACTCATGGAAAGTTATAAAATATTACTTTATTATAGAATGATTTTCGGATATTAAAGGTCACAAAATGATTTATTTAGAGTATAAGGTGATAAGTGTTCGAAATATACCCATAAAATAGTTTTTTGACATGTTTTGGGCTTAGATTATACATTATATTTTCATTTTATTTAAATCGTTAAATAATGAGGTAATCGTTGCATCATCATGATGTCATAAATAATTTAATTTGTTTAATGTATAAAAATTATAAACAAATACTATGATGTAGGAAATATTTTTATCTTTAAAATGAATATTTATTGTCAAAAATATCACTTGTATAACCTCATGTAAAAATTGTTTTAGAAAAACAATACATGTTTGTGTCATTTTTACTTTTACTTTAAATAAAAGGCATTAATGTCATTATCATACCCAAGTGGCTCCATGGGGTCCCAAAAATATACCCATGGGTTCTTGAGGTCGGCCATGACTCATCCAATAGTGTTAGGAAATTTTTCATGATATTTGCATTTTATTGTAATATCATTTTTACCTTAAATCACACTAATTTCCTTTAATCACGATTAATAAAACATAAAAGTTACCTTTCATCATAAATTATATTCATCCCATTGAAACTAATTTTAATTAATAATGAAAATAATTTATATTGGATTTTTTAAATTCAAATCATAGAAGTGGTAAAGTTCCATTTAAACAAAACATCAATTTTTGTAACTACCACTTTGTTTTTTCACTATTCATCAAAAATTAAGGTTTTTCTGAAAAATACAAAAAATTCAGCCTAAGCTATATTTGATTTTCTGAATTCAAAAATGATGTCTATTTTACCAAATTAATTACATATAAGTTGCATTAATTATTTTTATAATTAAATCCTGCTGTCAAATCATATAGCGTGTCTTTAAGAAAAAATATCTATCAAAATATTGACACTCGTTTATCTCCAATCTCAATGTTATATTAATTACAATGACCACCATTGAATTAAATGGTAAAAATATAATCTAATTTCACTTTAAAACATATTAAAAAAATAATATAACTATATAAATAAATTATATTAAAAAGTGGTTTTGAATTAAAATACAACACTTTTCACAATTCATTAAAAATGAACTTTATCAGAAAAATACCAGAAATTTATCCTACATAAATTTAAATATCCCAATCATAAATAATAAGTATATTTTGAAAAATATAGATTATAAAATTTTCAAAATATATATTTAAAATGGTCCTCCATCAAAAGGTGGTAAAACAATCTTTTAAAAATATTAGAGTATTTATTCTTAAAATTGGATTCATTTGGATTTTAAGCCTCTAAAATTTATTGGATAAATGTAAAAATATTTAACAAACATATGTAATAATTTTGTAGTTACTTCTTTCCATTCCTTCCATAAAAATAGCTAGGTTTTAACTATTATAATATTATTATATTATTTGTGTGCAACGTAAGATTTCAGAGAAACTGGTTGTTGTGTATTGGGTAAGCCATCGAGCATAGTGTTCCCTTTAAATTAATATTAACAGTTTATTAAAAAATATGGATAAATATAAAAATTTCATATTCTTTATTTACCTGGGGTGTTACATCCTACACCCATTTTGGGAATTGCATCCTCGCAATTTTAAAATTGGGCTCGGAAACATCATTGAAAGCCCCATATCGGAACAATAGTCGGTAAAACAATCACATTAAAAGAAAGAAAGATAAGTATATAGGTCACTCGAGTTAACCCATACTATGATTTCATGTAGTAAAACATGGATATGGGAGAAAAATAAAAGGGTCATGTTCTGAGGGATAGTGACAGAAAACATGTTTAGGAGAATGTTAACCAAAAGAAAATCACAAACTTTTTGTGGGTTAAACGGTATTCGATTCCCCAGTAGGAAAAGTTAACAAACAACATTTTTGTTTTAATTTACTCTTAATCGAGGAATTTATTATTGATCTTAAGGAAACATACATACTTGTCATGTTGAATATCAACTTTTACTAGATTTCTTACACAAACTCATACTTTCTCTAAAGGATGAGTATTTCGGATGACTTTTTTGCATTAAGAGTACTATAATCAACTTCTTGAGAATCACCTAATCCAAAAAGAAGAACTATATATTTCCCATGTATTTAGACACTTACCAAAACCAAAATTGATAGAACAATATCAGATAAACCAGAAAAGGATAACCCTTTATAAAAATAAAATCTACACTTAGTCTCCAAAATTTGTCCAACAAAACGCAAAGTTCAACGAGGACAATTTGATAAACAATTTGTCCATAAAATTCATCAAAGTAAACAAAACTAATATCGAAACCCAAATATTTGATGGATATAGTAAAATAGTATTATATGGTACAAATTAACACTTATCTCCAATTAACATCAGTTGCTCTAAAAGTCTCATATTGAAAAGTAATTAACCTTATCACATATCCTCCATGATAGGTTAATAATTTCAATAGATAACCCTAAAATTAACTTACTCTTAATTCATAAAATAATATAACTAAAAATAATAATTCATACTAACCAGGGACTTCACATAGTCTATAGGTAGGCATTATATACCAGTTGCACTTTGGTTGTGAGTTCGATTACCGCAGCTTTGTCGGACGGGACGAGTTGTCACACAGTCTACGTGTTGTCCTTTTCATAAAACTCCAAAAATAACCCTAACATGTTTTACCCTCAATAGTTTCCTTATACCTCTCATTTTCATCCAAATTCATTACGATCTCAACATCTTAATTCATGGAGGCTTATTTCACCACCATAAAATAAAACGATTCCCAAAATGAATAATAACATACCATGATCATGGCATCTACTTGGTTTCATCGTCATCTTGTTCATGTAGGTAGAGGTCCAATGCATTACAAAAATGATTTAGATATCTGTAAAATCATTTGCTTCCTCCATCCAAATACTCCTTGAAAAACATGGGTCATATGGGTGATCACAGAAAAATTGTTTTGGAAAACAATCATGTATGACAAATAATTCCAAAACATCTGATAAAACATGATTTCTATAAAATAGTCAGACAGAATTTGAGATGAAACATTATATTATTGGTGCTTTTAAAATAACATAAGTATATGCTGAGAGACTATATTTTAAAAGCAAATATAAATAGGTTGCGCAAGGGTCTCCTTCCTCAGCACCATTTTTAAAATCATAATATGCGTCAAATTCTTGTGATTAGGAAAAATATATGAAAATACCATGATAATATTAACCTTTCTTGAAAATATGAGAATATTGTGAATATAGTATTTGTCTAAATACAATCCATGATCCATGATGATAACGATTTATAGTGGAGGTGTTTGATATCTCAAACAACTTCTTGGAAGAGAGTTGTATTCTAGAAAACGTTTCACAATCATCCGAACATGACATTTCAAAAATGATTGCAAGCATGTCATCAGGAAGAGATTGGAATGTCATTTGATATCCTCATACTTCCATTCATAACTAACTTTACATGACGTAAAAAAAGTTATAAAACAAGGATTTAACTGAAATAATAGATATAGGGACTAACCATGTGTCTAACAAAAACTCATAATCCATAAATTTGTCTAAACCGACCTCTTATACCAACTATAAGGCCCCAACCATAAACCTTACTTAATCTTGAGTTACTTCAAGAATAAACGTTGAGGATCTTTTCAGGTTTATAGTTTTAGAGAATTAGATCATAAAACATGCATTACATTCCACATTTAAAAAAATTAGTTGCATAAAATATTGTACTCATTTTTTCCATCAACAGATACATAATGAAAATAAAACATTGATTCTTTTTTGACACTTACTTGAAACTATCATCATTTCTTGTATCATTCCCTTGACATGTGAAAAAACATTTCAAAAACATGGGATGAGCATAAAAATCTCAGTAAGGGATATAAAAATATAGAAATGAAACATGAGTACATGTATACATAAGAATCAATTAAATCATACTTTACACATAAAACATAAGCACTTTAACATACCTCATCAAATCATGAATAAATCATAGAAATCATAAGAAATAAAGGTAACATGAGGCATTCATAACATTCTTACGCAGGGATTTACAATCATGGTTATGTTTGGAATACCCATCACAGTATATTCCCTAATTCTCTTTGGATAATCCATAACGTTTAACTCCTTAAGGTTACCAAATGCATTGGAGAGCTATATCAGGCTCACCCGCCCTTAGTTTATCATGGAACCACCCATTTTCATAAAAAATGCCCAAGATACATAACAAAATCATAGAGCATAACATAAGCATAAAGGAAAGATAACATTCCCACATTTCAATAATAATATAACATTTCAAGATATTGAAATAATGAATCCATTCAAAAAAAACCATTTTCAAAACCATTTAAAACATTTAATAAAGAGATTTTTGAATCAAAGTGTCCCATACCACCGTGAATATTTTAACATTTTAAACCATTAATATCAATATAAATAAATCCTTAATACCATTTTGAAAACATTGATATTAATGATAAATTTTAATAAGAACAATTCATTAAAACATTTAAATTGATATTTTAGTTAAAATGTTTTTACCAAAAATAGAGAGACTTGAATACAATAATTGAGGAATAACATTTAATCACAACATTATAATATCATGAGAATAAATGGATTCAGGATATAATATTCCAATGGACATTATATACACCATATAAGAGTAAATTGGTGCATAAAAACAAATAAGTCTCAATAGAAATGTAACATATGATGAAATCCCTTATAAAGAAGGTATCCATAAATTAAGGATAAATCAATCTCATAATTATGTGTGAAAAATATAAATACACCCAATATAATTGAATATTATGTGTAAAACAATCAATGGTCATTCACACATATTCAAAGGAAGACATATTCAATAACTACAAGTTGAACCCAATGAAATCAACATTTGGTTAAAAAGTTCACTTGGTAAAATTCGACAGCCTAACGGTGTCACTTTAAAAATTCATAAAATTAGTTGATGAGAGAGAAAATGGTATCTCATCACTTGGAAATAAAATTTACAACAATATGGATATAGAAAGACATATCCCAACATAAAAATATGTAAATAAAAAGACATAACAAAATAAGTCTTTTAAAAAGAGGAGGGTGAAAGGTTCCCATACAGACTTGGGTATCTTTGGAAACATACACCCCATGAAAGAAGGAAAATTCTAAATTGATGTAAATACTCATAAAAGAATGTATATTAAACAAATAGTAGAATAATTTTCAGTACATATACCACTCAAAGGAAATAGTGGAAAATGTAGCATAAATCTCACAGAAATAAAAGTGAGATGAAAAATATGTTACGAAAACTCGGCAGCCAAACGACGCCACTTAAAACGTCAATAAATGGATTGATGAGATAATATAAGGTCTCTAATCATATTAAAATAAAATTTACTGCAATATTAATATAAAATAACATCCCCGAACATAAGAAATATGAACTTAAAAGAAGTGACATAATGGAGAGTCCTTAAAAAGAAAAAGAGAGGTTGGATATCATACGAAAATTCGGCAGCCTAACAGCGCCACTCAAAACATCCAAAATTGATTTATGAGATAAACTAGGGTTTCTCATCATTTGAACATAAAAAATTACGGTGATAGTAATATAAAACAACTTACCAATCATAAGAAATATGATCTTAAAAGGGATGACATAAAAGAGTGTACTTAAAAAGAAAGAGAGGGGTAGGATCTCTTAACTTGTATCCGACATGACTCGAGCATTCTTTAATCTCCTGAATAATAAACATGAGTTAATTTCTACATGCTTAAGAACCTTTTTCACGTTAATTATTTATTTTATATCACTTATTACCATGTCATGAACAGTATGTAATTATTTATGTTAATAACAGTCGTTTTAATGATCATTGCTACTTGAGTCAAAAATAAACTCTTTATAATTACAAGTTTGTTAATGGGGTAAAATATCCATTATATCCAGAATTATATTTATTATTTAGATATCATATATATCATATATATCCATTTTATAAAAACATTTATAATATTACATAACATTTAGAGGTATGAAATGAAATGCACCGTTCACGGAGACGGTAAGTCGTACGTACGCATGAACGCTACTTCCATTTCTATTTCATATTTAATAGAATTAAAAAATAATGATACATAATAGTATTATAATTAAAGTATGGTATCATATATAATATCATTAAATCTATCCTTTATACGTACCACATATGGTATTAACGAATCAAATCACTTTTAGGGGGCGGTACTCCGCAATTCATAAAATGAAGATATCACGTTTACCCATAATGGAATCAATAAAGGTATTATGTAAATGATAAATAAATAATATTAAGGAAAACATAAACATATTATATATCATATATAAATATAGGTACATATCAATGGCCACCTTTGAGGTGTTAAAAGAATTTTGAACAACCATCATTTCGTGAGGCAGAAATTCACCATCCACAATAATAGTATGTTCTTTAACCATTAGATGTAGGTGTGTGTAAGGGTAGTTCTAATCCGTCTTACAACAACATACTAGTATATGTAAGATACTTTTGTTCTTACAAATGAAATGAAAATAATATTTTAGGGGTTTGGAGAAGCAAAATAAAACAAAAGAGAGTAAGTGAAGACGTTACCTTAAAATCAGGTAACTCACTTTGGTCTGAACCAAAAGGGATTATTGAAGAGATTCCTGCCTTAGGTAAGGCAAAAATGATGAAGAGAGGGATTTGGAGAGACTAAATGGGTAGGGGTTGGCAGAGCCAAAGGCTTTAGAGGTGTGGGTAAGGTGGTAGAGGTGGGGGCCTTTTATAAGAGAAAAAGAGGGGAACTCTTGGAATGTTATAAAATATTACATTATTATATACTAATTTTAGGATATTAAATGTCCAAAATTGATGTATTTAGAGGATAAGGTGATAAGAGTTCTAAATATACCCATCCAATTGGTTTATGACTTGTGTAGGTCTAAGATTATAAATTATATTTTCATTTTTTAAAATCGTTAAATAATGATGTAATCGCCGCATCATCATGATGTCATAAATAGTTTAATTTATTTAATGTATAAAAATTATAAAAAATACAATGATGTAGTACATATTTTTATCATTGAAATAAGAATTTATATTCAAAAATATGACTTGTATTACCCCATGTAAAAATTGTTTTAGTAAAACAATACATGATTGTATCATTTTTACTTTTGCATTAAATAAAAGGCATTAATGTCATTATCTTACCGAAGTGGATCCATGGGGTCCCAAAAATCTACCCATGGGTTTTATTGGTCGGCCATGACTCATCCAATAGGGTTAGGAAAAGTTTCATGATATTTTCATTTTATTATAATATCATTTTTACCTTATATCACACTAATTACCTTTAATCGCGATTAATAAAACTGGAAAGTTACTTTTCATCAATAATTATTTTCATCACATTGAACAAAATTTTACATAATAATGAATATCATTTATATTGGATTTTTTAAATTCAAAACACATAAGAGGTAAATTTCCATTTAAACGAAAAATCAGTTTTTGTAATTACCACTTTGTGGTTTCACTATTCATCAAAAATTAAGGTTTTTCAAAAAAATAACAAAAATTTACCCTAAGCTATATTTGATATTCCAAATTAAAAAATGATGTCTATTTTACCAAATTCATAACATAGAAGTTGAATTAATTAATTTTATAATTAAATCCCACTGTCAAATCAAATAGCGTGTGTTTAAGAAACAATATCTATCAAAAGATTGACACTCGTTTATGTCCAATCTCAAAGTTATATTAATCCCAATGACCACCATTGTATTAAATGGTAAAAATATATTCTAATTTCACTTTAAAACAAATTAAAAATATATTATAACTATATATATAAATTATATTAAAAAGAGATTTTGAATTAAAGTACAACACTTTTCACTATTCATTAAAAATGAACATTATCAGAAAAATACCAGAAATTTATCCAAAGTAAATTTCAATGTCCCAATAATAATTAATAAGTTTATTTTGAATATTATATCATATAAAATTTTCAAAAGATATATTTAATAATGGTTCTCCATCAAAAGGCGGTAAAACAATCTTTTAAGAATACTATAGTATTTATTCTTCAAATTGGATTCATTTGGATTTTAAGCCACTATCAGTTATTGGATAAATGTAAAAATCTTTAACAAACATATGTAATCATTTTGTAGTTATTTCAGACCATTCCCTATATTACAATGACTAGGCGTTAACTATTATAATATTAATATATTATTAGTGTGCAACGTAAGATTTCAAAGAAAGTAGTTGTTGCGTATTGGGTAAGCCATCGAGTATAGAGTTATCATTAAATTAAAATTATCATTTTATTCACAAATAGGGATAAATATAAAAATATCATATTCTTTATTTACCTTGGGTGTTACCATTTTAGTTATTAAACATTGATTTTAACTCTTTTAACTCTTCTTTAAATAAAATAATAATAAATGTTCTAATATAATCCAAGTAGACCTAAATGGAAATATTGTATTCCTAATGTTTTTTTGGTCGAATTAAACTTATCTAATAGTATTAGGACATGTGTTAGGTTAATAATACTATAATTTTTACCCTTAATTATCCTATTTACTTTTAACCGTGGTAAAAAAAAGAAAAAGGTAACTATTCAACAAAAATTATTTTTATCTTATTGAACCACATATTACTCATTGATATTAACAATGTCTCTCGAATTATCTAAATTCCACTAATAGAAGCGGTAAATTGAAGTTTTCTGTAGGTTTGCAAAAAGCTCCTTAGAGGTAGGTAAAAGCCAGTGAAAAGTTTAATAAAATTATTATATATCAAAAATTATTATTAAATGTCTCCAATGAATTAAATTGATCATATATAGGTATTATGTATAAATTTTTACATAAAATAAATTTAAATAAAATAAATAAATATTTAAATAAAAACAATGAAGTCTCAATAGAAATGTAAAAAGAGATGAAATCCCTTATAAAGAAGGTATCCTTAAATTAAGGATAAATCAATCTCATAGTTACGTGTGAAATATATAAATACACCAAATATAAGTGGATATTAAGTGTAAAACAATCAATGTTCATTCACACATATTCAAGGGATGACATATTCAATAACTACATGTTGATCCCAAAGAAATCGAAATTGGGTTAAAAAGTTCCTTTGTTAAAATCTGACAGCCTAACAGCGTCACTTTAAAAATTCATAAAATTAATTGATGAGAGAGAAAATGGTATCTCATCACTTGGAAATAAAATTTAAATAAGTAAGGATATATAATAACATATTCAAACATAAAAAGATGTAAATTAAAATACATCATAATATAAGTATTTTAAAGAGAGGAGGGTGAAAGGTTCCCTTACCGACTTTGGTATCTTTCGAAACATAAACCCCATGAAAGAAGGACAATAAAACATTGATTTAAATAATCATAAAATAAATTATATTACACAATGAGTAGATTAATGTTCAGTACATATACCACTCAATGGAAATGGTGTAAAATGTAGCATAAATCTCACGGGAATAATAGTGAGATGAAAAATCCGATACGAAAACTCGGCAGCCTAACGACGCCACTTAAAACTTCCAAAAATGGATTGATGAGATAAAATAGGTTCTCTTATAATATTAAAATAATATTTCAATAAATAGTAATATAAAATAACATCCCCCAACATAATAAATATGAACATAAATGATGTGACATAAAGGAGAGTCCTTAAAAAACAAGAGAGAGGTTGGATCTCGTACGGAAATTCGGCAGCCTAACGGCGCCACTCAAAACATCAAAATGGATTGATGAGAGAAAATAGGGTCTCATCATATTACCATAAAAAATTACATTGATATTAATATAAAATAACATTCCAATCATAAGAAAGATGAGCGTAAAAGGGATGACATAAAAGAGTGTACTTAAAAAGAAAGAGAGGGGTAGGATCCCTTACCTCGTATCCGACTTGACTCGATCGTTCTTTAATATCCTAAATAATAAACATGAGTTAATTTATACTTTTTGAAGATACTTTTTAAAGTTCAATATTACTTCTATATCACTTATTACCATGTCATGAACACTATGTAATAATTTAAGTTAATAACGGTCGTTTTAACGATCATTGCAACTTGAGTAAAAAATAAACTCTTTATAATTACAAGTTTGTTAATGGGGGAAAATATCCATTATATTAAGAATTATATTCATTATTTAGATATCATATATATCATATATATCCATTTTATACATGCATTTATAATATTACTTACCATTTAGTGGTATGAAATGTAATGCACTGTTCATGGAGATGGTAAGCCGTACGTACGCATGAATGCTATTTCCATTTCTATTTCATATTTAATGGAATTAAAACAAAATGATACATAATAGTATGATAATTCCAGTATGGTATAATATTTAATATCATTAAATATATCCTTTACATGTACCACATATGGTATTAACGAATCAAATCACTTTGAGGGGACGGTAGTCCGCACTTTCTAAAATTAAGATATCGTGTTTACCCATAATGGACACTGTAAATGTATTCCATAAATGATAAATACAGAAGCTTAAGGAAAAAATAAAAATATTATATATCATATATAAATATAGTGATATCTTAATGGCCATCTTTGAAGGTGTAAAAAGAATATTAAACAATCATCGTTTCGTGAGGCAGAAATTCACAATCCAGAGAAATAGTATGTTTTTTAACCAATAGATGTAGGTGTGTGTAAGGGTAGCTCAAATACTTATTATTACAACATCCTAGTATATGGATGATACTTTTTTTACAAAATAAATTAATAAGATGAGTTTAGGGGGTTGGAGAAGCAAAATAAAACAAAAGAGCACAAGTGAAGACGTTACCTTAAAATCGGGTAACTCCCTTTGGTTTGAACAAATAATGTTTCTTGAAGAGCTTCCTGCATAAGGTAAGGCTTAAATGATGAAGAGAGTGATGTGGAGAGATGAAATTGGCAGAGGATGGCTGAGCCAAAGGCTTGAGAGGTGTGGGTAAGGTGGTAGAGGTGGGGGGCCTTTTATAAGAGATGAGGAGGGGCACTCTTGGAATGTTATAAAATATTACATTATTATAAAGTGATTTTCGGATTTTAAGAATCCCACATTGATGTATTTCAATGATACGGTGATAAGAGTTAGAAATAATCCCATACAATAGGTTTTTGACATGTGTAGGTCTTAGATTATATATTATCTTTTCATTTTAATTAAATCGTTAAATAATGAGGTAATCGTTGCATCATCATGATGTCATAAATAATTTAATTTATTTAATGTCTAAAAATTATAAAAAAACTATTATGTAGGAAATATTTTTATCTTTCCAATTACTATTTATAGTCAAAAATCTTACTTGTATAACAACATGTAAAAATTGGTTTAGTAAAACAATACATATTTGTGTCATTTTTACTTTTACTTTAAATAAAAGGCATTAATGTCATTATCTTACATAGGTGTCTCCCTGGGGTCCCACAAATCTATCCATGGGTTTTATTGGTCAGTCACGACTCATCCAATAGAGTTAGTACATGTGTCAAGATATTTTCATTTTAATACAATATCATTATTACCATAATCACACTAATTACCTTTAATCGCGATTAATAAAATTTAAAAGTAACTTCTCATAAAAAATTATTTTCATCCCATTAAACCACATTTTAATTAATAATTAAAATCATTTATAATGTATTTTTTAAATTCAAATCACAGAAGTGGTAATGTTCCATTTAAACGAAAAATTATTTTTTTTGTAACTACTACTTTGTGGTTTCACTATTCAACAAAAATTAAGGGTTTTCAGAAAAATACCATATTTTCTTCTTAATCTATATTTGATATTCCGAATTCAAAAATGCTGTATATTTTACCAAATTAATAACATATAAGTTTCATTAATTAATTTTATAATTAAATCCCGCTGTCAAATCAAATAGCGTGTTTTTAAGAAACAATATCTATCAAAAGATTGACACTCGTTTATGTCCAATCTCAAAGTGATATTAATTCCAATGACCACCATTGGATTAAATGGTAAAAATATATTCTAATTTAACTTTAAAACAAATTAAAATGATTTTAAAAAATGGTTCATAACAATAATGAAGTCTCAATAGAAATGTAAAATGAGATGAAATCCCTTATAAAGAAGGTATCCTTAAATTAAGGATAAATCAATCTCATAATTATGTGTGAAATATATAAATACACCAAATATAAGTGGATATTAAGTGTAAAACAATCAATGTTCATTCACACATATTCAAAGGATGACATATTCAATAACTACAAGTTGATCCCAAATAAATCGAAATTGGGTTAAAAAGTTCCCATGGTAATATTCGACAGCCTAACAGCGTCAATTTAAAAATTCATAAAATTAGTTGATCAGAGAGAAAATTGTATCTCATCACTTAGACATAAAATTTACATCAATAAGGATATATAATAACATATTCAAACATAAAAATATTTAAATTAAATGACATAACAATATAAGTCTTTTAAAGAGAGAAGGGTGAAAGGTTCCCTTACCGACTTTGGTATCTTTCGAAACATAAACCCCATGAAACAGTATGGAAACCCAGTGTTTTCACTATTCATTATAAAATTAATGTTTTTAGAAAAATACCAAAAATTTACCCTAGGCTAATTTTGATATTCCGAATCCAAAAATTATGTCCATATGGAAAAATAAAATTTCAAAAAGTGGGTATTTCTATTCATAATGACAAGTTTATATAATATTTTAATAACATATCTTTTTTTAGTGAAACTCGGTGTTTTATACAACAAATGCTATCGTGAAGGTCGCGATTGCGTGTAATGTAAGCCAAGTATGGCTTGTGTGTAGTGCAAGATTCCTTTGTTGTTGTGTATTGTATAATCCAACCATATTTCATTTATTCATTGAATATATATATATATATACACAAAATCAATGTTTCATAGAATAACTTCTATCAAACAAACTTGAAATTTTGTGTAACACGAGCCAAGAATAGTGTTGCGTATTCGGTGTTGCGTATAGAACAAGATAATTTTGGTGTCGCGTACAACACAATACATAAATGAAATTAAAAATAATAATTATCATAAAATCTCGGGTTGTTATAATGGTTAAATCATTCTCAATCCATGAACGATTCAAATTCACGAATGGGACATATATTTTAATCCATTGGATGTTGGTTAGAACTACGTACAGCTTTGGATCAATGTTTCTAGTTTAAAATGGCACCATTGGAATACTATAATTGTTCATGAAACTATTTTTTAATTAGGATTCATATCAAAATGGATTGTGAGACCAAATTGGCTAGGTATGGTGATTTCTCCAGGCATCTAGTTGATGTGAAAATTGGTTCTTCATTGGTGGGAACAATTTTTCTTTCAACAGATGATGAGTATCTCAATCCTAAAATTGATTATGAATATGATACTTAGTTTGGTCCGATATGAAAAATCATTGGTCATGAAGTGTCAAATTTTAGGGGATTAATCACATGTTCTTTCTTCCACATTCACAAGCTTGAGAAAAATATGTCTTTCACATAGTCGAAGCAATGAAAGCCCTTGGGTGTGGATGTTGCTTCAAGTTTGGATGATGATATTTTGATGGAAGGTAAGAATCAAATGGCATCTGAGAAGAAGAATGTGAATGGTGGTATCTCAATTCAGTTAATTAATAGTATGTCTAGTAGTATTACAAGTGTTTCATATCCATCTAGGCATCCAGGGAATGATACTCTTTTTATTTGTATTGAACATGTTCTTTCACTGCTAGAATCTTCTGATTTGAATGTAGAAAATAATTTTATGAAGATGGCATGTAATACATTGGTTAGGCATGATCCTGCCAGTCCTATTTTATATGATCTGATGGTGCAGCCAGATCCTTCCAGGAATATTTGTTAAGGGGTTGGTAGTGGTATGAGAAAATCAGGGTCAAAAAGTAGTATTGGAACTGAGCAGGATGCTTCTCAACCATCTACTGAGATTGGTAACCGGAAACTTATTGAGATGACTCCATCAATTTTCATGGGTAGTTTGGCGTTGCATGAGAAGTATGTAGATGTGATAACTATGGAGGACTACTCTTTGAGAGTATTTAATGATTCTCTAGAGAAGCGTCACATTCCTATTGGATGTGAGCTGGATTGGGATTGACATCAAATAGATAGATGGAAATTAGGTAGGAATCTAAAAAATCTTGGAAGTGGACATGGAAGAGGTGATGAGGAAAGTTCTCATGGATAATAAACTTCTTTATAGGAACACATTATAGAGTATATAAAACTCATGGAAAATTATTTTGAGCTTATCAATTAGAAGAGCACTAAATCTGAATGGGAGTTTGTCGATATTTCTGAACATGATTTTGGGGACCCTTTTTCTACACATTTGTAGAACTTTTTTGGTTGTGGACTTTCCATTTTTTGTTGGGATCCTCTTACTTTCTCTTGTTATGCCCATTATTTTTTAATAAATTTTGGTATGATCAGGTTCTCTTTACACTTTATCCATTTTAGTAATTTCAATTTACTACTTTATCACACAATTTTTAACTAATTCAACCTAATTGTTATAAATTATTAGTAGTTATTAATAATTTTTCATAATTTATATAACTAATACTAATGACTACAAATGAATATAAATGAATATAACTATTAATTAATCCTAATTAATAATAATCACATGTATTTTTAAAATTATAATTAGAAATATAATGATATGATTCTAATTTTATTTAATTTTATATAATTTACAATAATTTTAAAAAATATGAAATAAAATTAATAAATTTAAAAAGAAATAAAAGAATTAGATAAATGCATTAAAGGAGAATAATTCTTGATATTTATGCTGCAAATATTTCTCCGATATAAAAATATTAGGATATAAAATTTTTGAGAGAGAAAATTTATGTATAGAGGGAGAAAAGAGTATAGAACAGAGTGGAAGGAGACAAAAATTGGATTTGGGGGTATATAGTTTTGATTACTTGCGATGTGATTATTTTCAATGGGTCTCATCACAAATACTAACCCCCTTATTAATTATGGGTAGTTGTTAAAACGTTTTTATTGATTGGTCCCATTTTAAATACCAACGTGTTGGCTTATAATTTCCTACAAGAGATAAATTCCAGTGTAAATACTTAAAAACACTGACATTTATTGGTGGTGAACTTTAATTACCACAAAAAATAGCCTAAATGAATTTTTTATGTAACTCGTGCCAAAAAAATTGCGATAGGTACCATCTACCCAAAGTTAATAAATAATAATTTTCGAAGGGACCCTTGCTCGTTGCAATTACACATTTTACAAATAGTGTTTAGGGTTTATCAATGCTATATTAGTCTGTGAGAAATTATAGAGATATTTTAGTTTACACACAATTTATTTTCTTCTACACTAATAATCCTATAAATTTTAAATTAATTTTATTATTTACCTACCTTTCATGGATAAGATTATCAGTAAAATGTGTTTAATAAAATATGACATTATTTCCACTATGTATAAAATGTGATTTCTTCTATTTCCTTGATTATAATGTCTGAAATAACATTATTTTTAGGATATAATTATTGGTTAATGAAACTTCAACCATATTTAAATGTGAGATGGAATGAATTAAAGGTAATTATCACACCATTTTATGAACGAGTTATATATGAATTTTTTAATTAATTTGAGAAATAAATAATTTTATTAATGCTTTCATCATGGAGAATCATTATTATCAGAATAGCATTTAAAATATTTGAAAATTAAATTATATGATTCAATGGTTACATTAATAGAAATTTATTTCTGGAATATTAAATAAATTTTTTGTTTATATGATACTGATTCAAAATTATATTTTTTATGTTTCCAATGAAATGTTCAAGTACAATTTTAATGTTATTTTTCATTTATATAAACATTGTTTAGGTGTCTTATGAATCAGTAGGGTTATGATGTAAAGGTACATGAAATGTCATTTTTTGATGGATTATGATTTTTGTATGATCAAATATTTATAAATCCTATTTATTTTCCATGGGGTTTTAAATGCTGAAATGATGAATATATTATAATCATATGAAACCCATGTATATGGTTTTCATTATATGGTTGTTTTGTATTCCAAATCCCTCAAATGAAATGGTTAATGTGATATTGTTATAAAATGATATTATGATGATATTATTGGAGATTATTACAAATAGATATATTAATATTTTGATATGCCAGTATGATTTCTTATTGAAATGCTCACAAGTTTATCTAAGGACATGATTGTGAATAGTTGTGTCCATATATTAGGCTGTGATTAAGATTTATTCTATATAATATCAAATAATTATGTTTTGAAATTATTAGTAATTTATATAATTACAATATTATTATTTCATGTTCTTACAATGCAACCTGGATATGTTACAACTCTTTATTGTTTATTTCTAATTTAGCATATTTGTTAATATTTATTAGGTTTGTGAAATTATTTTTGTTTTTTTTATTAAAGTTTTATCTTGATGAATATTTTACATTTAGAACATTATTTTCATAATGTTATCATACCCTTATGATCATCTTATATTCACTTATTATACATATCAGCCATGACCACCTTTACTAGGAATCTGATCTCAGCCATTCTTATGTTTCCATTATCCAATGTTTTTTAAGAAAAAATATATATAATATTCATAAAATTGCTTATATTATGATGGGAATTTTCTTCACGATGTTGACATCTTCTTATAGAAAAATAAATTCATGTTATAATAGAAAAAATGAAAAATTATGTAAAATTCCAATTTTTTTATTCATAATGGGGTTTTAATAACTCTCTAAAAAACTAATCTTAAAATATATTGGTTCGGTAAAAAATCAATATTGAGTTTTGATATCATAATAAAAAGGTTAATTTTTTTCACTTTATTCGCTATCAAAAAAACAATAAGTAATGATTCTGTTGTAGTATCAGATATAGTATTATGGGTTTGTGGCTATCATAATTATTATTATATTAGGGTTTAGATATCATTATTGTATATGATGTTATAATAAGTTAAAAATTTAAATAGTTTCAAGGGATGTATATAATGGAATGAAAATATATGAAAATTCAGTTTTTTTTGGGGTTTAAATATTATTAAATTATTTCATCTAATAAATGATTATTTGTATGATTTATTATCATACCTTGTGTAAAATAATTTTTATTTGAGAAATTTCTATAGATGGGAGAAATAAAATTTCATTTTTTTAATATTATTATCCATTAATTGTTAATTTTTTATATTTAAGCATGAAAAATTCATCATTGTTAATTATCAAGATGTAGAGGTGGAAAAAAACATGACAAACCCCCAAATTATGAAATTTCTTGGGGATGTAATGTAATTATTAGCTCAAACAATATTTATCTCAGATATAAAATGATTCCTAAAACTATGTACTTGGATGATATTTATATATAATACTATTTAAAGAGATGACTTTGTTATCAAGGTATGATTGTTGAAACAAATTAATATTTATTTGTTTTAAACAACACAAATGGTGTTAGGAATATCTATGAAATTATTATTTTCCTTGTATTAACATATAAATAAAATTACATGTCAATGGAAAAGCTCATTAAACTTGTGTAAAATGTATTTCATTTGTGTTTGGTAAATTTATCTTCCTCGTGTTGTAATTTATTTTGAAAATTTTTAAACCATTTTTTTAAACAAAATATTAAAATCCAGAGGTAAAATTTCATTAAGGGGGTAGAATATAAGACAATATCGTGTTAGAATTTTTTCATATTTAAAAATATATTTTTTCATAAATGCAACGCCAGTCATATAAGAACTATCATATATTATATAAATTTATATATCTAAATATTACTCTAATACCATATCCATTCATTGTGTTTGTAAATATGGATAAATAATTATAAGATATACGTAATATTTATTTCCATAACGAAGTGAGTAAATAGCCATTTATTAATACCAATTGGTTTCGAAAAGGAAAAATCTATAGAAGCTAATGTTGATAATTCCCGTATAGTTGTTTTTATGTGTGAAATGATTTTTTTAATTATTAAATAAAATTAATCAATATTGATAATTAATGATCATGAAAATTTTAAAATATATATCCATTATATTTAATTATAACTGTTTTAACATTGGTTATTAGATATAAAATGAGAATTTAGTTATTTTATAACTATATATTTTGTTTTCATGAGAAATGGGTTTTTATTATTTTGGGATGAAATATTATTTTTAATTTATACATCTTATAAAATATTTATTCGAAAAATGTATATAAGTTTATTAATCCATATGTAATAATAGTGTAATTCTAAATGTTTTTAATTATTCTAAACTATTTATTTCATTTTGAATTATGAAAATAATGAATTTTGATGAATAATCATTGATTTTTTTAAATTTACATTATAAGTTAAATTTTTTGTAGTGTATTTTAATGAAAAATAATATAAGATTTAAAATATATAATACAATTAAATCCATAATAACCATCATTATATATTATTTCTGCAATATTTTGTATTATTAAAAATCTTTTGTTCAAAAAATAAATTTTCATTTGTTATTCTGAAATTATGTTAAAATGGATTCCTACCACTTATAATCAATTAATCATTAGAAATTCATTTCTAATTTATACTCTGAGGGATTAAATTTATAAAATTTGCAATATCATTTTTATCTATAATGAATTATAACCATGGTAAATGATTATAACTATAATAATGGGTTAAATAGTTTTAATATGATTAAAAATATAGGATATAATCACAAAATTCCCACATAATATTGAATTATTTTTACGTATGACTCATATTAAAAAATGGAAATTATACCTTAATATAATGTAATTATTTGTTCTACATTAAATAGAATAAAACCTTTATATTATATTAATTTAATTATATTTACTATATAACTCATTCATTCCATTATCATTTATTCATAATATAAATATTAATAAAATCTACATACACAAAAAGGATTATTATAAAATTGATAAACATTAAAATATAATTATGATAATAATTATTTTAGTTTTCAGTTATTATATATTTACATTTAGTGCTTATGAAACAACAATTCATTAATTGTGCTAACAGTATATGAATGACGTTTTGATTTTAAAAAAATTAATAGAAAATTATATTATTTCTTCTATTATTATGTATGTTGAAAATATATTTATCATAATATATAAGTGATGGTTAAAGGGTTTATATATAAATTATTTATTAATATTTTGACCTTGTATGTCATGATATTTGAATTGTTCTAAAAATGACTACAAATGTTATTTAAGGTTTTATAATTATTTTTAAATCGTTATAAATTTATAAAAATAGAATGTTTAATAAAATGGTTGTTATAGATTAGGTCCTATTTTTAATATATCATTTATATTAAATCTATAACTTTTAAATAATCATTTATGACCTTTATGTTGTAATTTATTCACGTCAATCAACGTTAAATATAGTAATTGAGAGGGCTAAACCAAAAGATATGGTGTAAAATTAAACATAACCATATAAAAATTTATTTTATGCATCTAATTTGACCTTATACTATATATATTTGATTATAAGGTATAGTGGATTGATTGTAAATTAATTTTATTGATATATATTAATATTTCAATAATTTTTCATGTATTCTACCCAGAAGACATAAGAAAGGTATCCTTATATACTCACATATTCACCCATATTTAGAAACAGAATTAAAAAAACAATGAAGTAACTTTTTAATGTGGCTCCTTGTGTCCTAGAATCCCTAGAATCACTATATAACCATGATTATAATTATTTGGGAGTAATCTAAATGATATACTCCAATGTATAGTTATTAATCATTACTGTTTGGTTCCAATTTTATTTCTCCATCCAAATCCAGCAAAAAAATTTAATGATACTGATATAATAACAATAATATCATCAATATATATGAATTAATTTATTATCATGTAATATAAATTTTATCTAATTTCCACCCCCATTTGGAAAACAATGCATTGTAGGTAGATAAGTACAAAAAAATATTTCCACCAAGATATGTACATTATTTGACATAACCATTTCTCATAGATGGTTACTATATTTTATTTATCATAGATATATGGTATTTATTACATAACTTACTTTTTTCATAATATTTAATCTTACTCATTTCCTCTCTGATTATTTGAAAACAATTATGTTGTTTGTTCATACATGTGGAAAACAAGCCCCTTATATCAATATAAATTGTTTTTAATTATCAAATAACATAGTTTTAAATAATGATAGATTTAATTATTATATATCATATATATGATATAATTTTGTTTTCCTAATGTTAATTTACTATATATGTTTGTGTATATTGATCCATCAACTTGTATAAACATTACTTGTGTGTACATATGGACTACAATCTCCATGAAGTGATGTAAACAATTTTCCATAAAAATATTATATAGATGATTAAAAAATAATATATAATTAAACAATATTATTATTATTAAATTATTATTATTGTTTATTTGATGAAAAAATTACATATGTGTAATTAATAGATTAGTCAAAGGAAAATATTCTTTGAAAATGGACCAGTTTGCACATGGATAATATTTCTAATGAATAATTACTAACAATGAAATAATGTTATACAATATTTAATATATATATATATATATTAATATATATTTCAATGGTTGAATAATTTATTTATATTAAATATTTTTTATTTTATGTGAGGTTTGAATTTTTAATGACACAGAAATTTTGTGGAAATTTTGTTTAATACATGTGACTTTTACGAGTCTGCGAACAATTATGGACTTTTATTCTGAGGCCCGGTGTGCCAAGAATCAATTTTTGATGTTTTTTTCAGGTACGTTCAATAAAAATAAATGCGAGTTTTTGTAACTTCTATTTTGGTGATCAGAATTGAAATCCAAGGGCACCATTGAAATCACAATGCTGGTATTCGATTAAGAAGACTTTCACTTCGATGACAATGAGTCGATATAAAAGTTAGTTTTTTGGTTGTCTTAAAATAATTAATAAAATATAGTGTACCACTTTATTTTATTTCTTTTGCCCCCATGTGAGTGCGGGTAGTTGGAACCTCCACTTAGTAGTAAATGGTGGGAACGCCACACCGCAACCTCCCACAAGAGGTTATGGTGGTTGGTCCCACCCGAGAATAACCTTCTTATTAATGATAGGGGTGGGGACCACCTGACCCCTATTGATGGTGGATGATGAAACCTCTCCACTTCCCCTCATTAATGAGGGAGGACCTCTAGACCTCCTCTGTGCAATTAATTGTGCCAACTCATGTGCCAATTAATTGTGGCAACTCACATCCCAATTAATAGTGCCAGCACACGTGCCAATTAACTACACCAACACTAGTAAATTTTTTATGGGGAGTTTCTTTCTCTGTTTTAATTTCATCCCATCAATAAAATAATAGACAAATTTTTTTATTATTTTATTGGCATTCTCTTTTGGTGGAACAGACGAAAAGGAGAGGTAGGGAGTACCATTATTCCTTGGTCTTCTACCCCGACCACTTTTTGACGTAGAGAAACTTCCCTCCTCATCATCGTCAACGAACCAATGAAATAGCAAAGATTGGTACTGTGTGACAAGTGTGGTGATAGACCAACATCATAATCTTCTTTCCCCAACACTATCAACAAATGTCGACAGACAACCGACGAATCAATGGTAAGGGTTGTCTTCATTTAGTTTACATGTTCTTCCTTCCATAATCAAAGAACGTTGATGTTTTCATTTTTGCGGGTGTGGTGTCGTGCTTCGTTCTTGAGATATTATTTCTAAGACCAGTAACGAGGATGGTTTGGGCCAAAGTAAAATGGCATGAACCCTCTGTTGTTCTTTTTTTGATGACTCCATGACTACATTGCAATGAAGCGACAACAACGAAGACAACTAACAAAGGTTGCGCTAATAGTGGCCTCCACGAATGACGCCACCCTCATGGTGCACCGATGATTCTAGATGAACCACGCCTGGCCCCATGCTACCTTCCAGTCTCGGCCGGTTCCTCCCCCCTTATGCCCCAACTGTGCACCATGCGTGTTGCCTGTGCCCCAGCATGCTACCCCGACGTACTGCCTGGCGGCCCGGCGCGTGCCTGCGCCCCCGCACACTACCCCGTTGCGCTGCCTGGCACCTCTGTGGCCTGCCCGACACCCACGCAGTCCCCTGATGTGACCTTCCAATCGTGCTTCCTATGCCATGGCATGTTACCCCGGCCTGCTTCCCAGCGCCCCGGTGCCCAGCCCGGTGCCCTCGCAGCCCCTTGCCGCACCCTGCCCTGTGCACCCGCGACCTACCTATTGTCCAGCCAGCCTGGCCGCACCCCACGCGGCCTGCCTGCTGGACTCCTAGCTGACGACCTATTGAGTCATGCCCCTCACGGGATTTGATGAACTGAACCTAGCCTTCAGGCCGATCCGCCTACGTGGCATCATCCTGACCGAACCGCCCTCGCAGTATGATGGGTTGGGCCCACCTGACCGAGCCTAACATAACGGACTAACCCGACCAAAGGGATAGGACAAACGCTTCGGGTCTGTCGGGTTTGACCCAAACTAGGTCGGCCCAAACTAGGTTCGGTTGAGTTGGTCCGACCGGGTCGGACCGGACCCGTGACCACTACTAACACTTTGCTTATTATGGCCACGTCTTTGGCATCATACATCTGTTTGACAAACCGTCAGTGGTGTTTGTAATCTCTATGAGACACAATACCTTGGAAATTACCCCAATAGAGTTTGGGGTGTAGTGTATATACTGTTATGTAGGTTCATAGATGAATCCAACCGATCCCCCATGACTAAAAGGCTAATAACTCACAGACCGAACGTCTGATTGATGCATTGTATGTTTCGATAGACCAACGATGGAGGATCACTCGGTTGTAGTGGTAAAACCATGGGACTCGATATAAGGAATACCTCTATAGTCTATGAGGGTGTGCACATGGTTGTAGTGGCAGACCCATAGTGGGGAGTGCCTCAATGTGTTCACGGTAGTCCCACAATACTCAATAGGTGGAGTACCTTAGTAGTCCAAGGTTAGTGGGAAGCGCTTGGTTGAAGTGGCAGGCCCACAGTACTTGATAGAGGAGGATTTCTCTAGTAGCTATGGTTTCGAAATCATGAATAAAAATCCTGATTTGTGCTGAGTCTAAGAATTTATTGTTTCCCTCATCATCGAGTTGGGTTACTAGATAACATAGGTATATTTATGGGCATATACCTATTTAATGGTTATCCATTGATTTCATACTTTGTGGTTTATCCTTGTTGTATTTTTGTGAGACCATTAGGGTCTCAGGGTCCCTACTAATTATCATTATACTCACCCATGCATGGGATATGACCACACCTCGTTGTGTTGGTTGTAGTTGACGGACAGTGCTGACTGTGGCAGAGAGTAGCAGGACTGGATGGTACCTGGATGTGGACAACTTGGGGTGACTATACAAGGAGCAGACGGATGGACGTGGACTGTTGAAAAGGCCATCTGTACATACCCATTGGGTAGGAACCCCAGAGGATGACCCAGTATCGTCTTTACTTTTTTTAGTTGTACTTTATTTCACATGTACTTGTACTTTCCTGCTGGGATTGTATTTCTGGATCCTTTTTACATTACAACACTTGGTTTGCATATATTTTTACTTAGTGTTTTACATCCAGTTGCGTACTTTGATTGTGTGTGTTTTCTCATTATAAAAAAATTTCCTTCCAATTTTAATGATTAATTCCATTGGTTTTATTTTCCAGCCCCTGGCCTATGGAAGGTGACTTGGGGTTGTCACAGCATGGGTCCCTAGGACGGGTCGTGAAAAATTGGTATCATAGGAGTCGGTTCTACCATAGAACATAGGACTCTGATATTTATTTTTTGTGAAGAAATATTGTTATGGGTACTAAGTGTGGTTTTCAGTTTAGGGAGTCCAGTGTTGGTGTAGGCTACTGATGTATCCTTGCTCTAGGACCATGAATTCTGATTTCTGACTCAGTGCATGAAAACACTTATTGTTTGTGTGTTTTCAATAGTTTTTCTTTAATTCAACTCAACCAGGTCTGCTCACTAGGTATAGTTGTTGACTGTGTTGCATCTGTTTATTTTAGGTTGCCTCTCCACAAATGACCAGTGACAGCCCCGAGAGTTGTACACACTGACAGCCCGTCGAGCGACGAGGTCTCAGTGCAGGGCCCTCTTCCAGTGGAGGCTCTTGTGGTGGCACCAGTGGTACCACTCCTCATTAGGCAACTGATTCTAGAAGCCCTAGAATCAGAAAATGCACACCACATGAGCTCATTACATGAGTTCCAGCACCAGAGGCCGCCTAGGTTCAGGGGAGAGACAGATCCAAAGGCAGCTGAAGATTGGATGGATGTATGGTGAGAGTGTTATGACTATTAGGGACACCACCCGACATCTTAGTTATCTTTGCTACCATCCTTATTTAGGAATTATTATGCAGATGGTGGATCCTGATGTTCCAGGTGCAGTAAGAGGCAACCCTACTCTAGTCAGACTTCTAGAGCAAGTTCCAGGAAGATTTTGTACCATCCACCCATCGTGCGGTGTAGATACATGAACAACTACATCTATAGTAGGGTTTCATGATGGTGTCATAGTACTCATCAAGGTTAACCAACCTCTCGTGATACTAAAAATATATGATGTGAGACCAAGTCTTTAGGGCTCAGAACTTCATGAAGGGGCTCAGTCGAGAGATCAAAGCTTCGATGATCTCACTTATCATCCTGACGTAGACGGAGGTGATGGAGAGATCACTCATAGTGGAGAGATTCCTTGCCGAGTAGTCTCTACCAGGGTGACCCACCACTAGAAGACATGCATTGGAGTCTTCTTCATCATGTAGTAGACAGATGAAGAAGAGGTATAAGAGGAACAAACCCACAGTTGGTCGACCACACAACTCGGGATCAGATGTGCGAGTCACCCGAGGTGGAGACAGACCTTCCATGAGCGGGTAGTGTTACTAATGCGGCGGACAGGGTCACATGGCTCGTGACTATCTGACCCACCGCACGGAAGATCATCATACATTTGGGAGACATCCCAGGCGAAGGCAGAGGTTTTATCGATGCATTCCATAGGGAGGAGGCGGACATAGAAGAGGAGCTAGACGTGTAGCTAGCGGTGGACGACGTTTTGAGCTGCTACCACCACCACCACCAAGGGGTCCACCCCGACCATAGAGAGTGGGTGGATAGATGAGAGAACAACTTCAAGTAGTTAAGGCCTATGATCATGGTGCTCCAGAGATGATTCGAGGTACGATCTATGTCTACTCCAACATAGTTGTTGTTCTTATAGACACGGGAGCCTGTCACTCTTTCATTTCCACTTCCCACGATTGGAGCTCGGAGATTCCAACGGAGTCTTTGGCTCGATCTTTACATTCTAGAGACTCCTAAGGGAGCAGACTCGATGGTTACACACTGGTTCCGATAGTGTGAGCTTACTCTAGGAGGTGATAGCTTCATCTTGAATCTCCTCATACCGACATCATGACCTTATGATGTCATCTTTGGTATGGACTGGTTATCTATAGTCTATGCTCAGATCGACTGTATTAGGTGAAATGTGTGGTGTGTCTACACGGATGGGACTAGGATCACCTTCACCGGCGAGAAGGGAGACTTTTTAGTCCAGGACGGACTAACATGGAGGGAGGTTCAGCCGATCACTTACCAGTTGTCTTGACTTACCCTTGGAGAAGTTGATGTGAAGAGTCCGACTTATCCTGTAGTGGTGGACCAGTACATGGATGTTTTCCCTGATATTGTTCCAAGACTATCTACTCACATAGAGGTGGACTTCTATATTGACATATACCCGAGGATGGCACCGATATATTCTCCAGCATACCGGATGGTTCCCGCTGATCTTCCTGAGCTACGGGTTCAGCTGGAGGACTCACAAGAGAAGGGATTCTTCTGGCGTAGTGTTTCTCAATGGGAAGCCCCGATTCTGTTCGCCAAGAAGGAGGACATGAGATTGAGGCTCTATGTCGACTATCATTTCCTGAAGTAGGTGACCGTGAAGAACAAGCCCCCACACCCTAGGATTGATGATCTCTTTGTCCCGGTGAAAAGAGCACGGTGGTTCTCGAAGGTAGACCCCAGATCAGGATATCACTAGCTTAGAGTTCGAGACAAGGATGTAAAAAAGGTGGCATTTAGGTGTCGGTATGGCCATTATGAGTTCTTGGTCATACCCATCTGCATAACCAATCATCCAGATGTTTTCATGAGTTTGATGAACAAGATCTTTTATCCATACCTCGATCCCTTTGTTTTAGTATTCATCGATGACATTTTGATTTACTAGACTACTAAGGAGGAGCATACCTACCATTTACATGTATTACTGGACACACAAAAAGAGAATCATCCTTATGGTAAGCACTCGAAGTGCCAGTTCTGGATTCAAGAGGTTCACTTCTTGGGGCATGTCATCTCGGAGGCTAGAGTTGTCATGGACCCAGTGAAGATCGAGGTGGTACATGGTTGGGAGCCACCTAGGAGTGTGAGGGAGGTAAAAATTTTCTTGGTTTTAGCTGGATAATATCAGATATTCCTTCCAGACTTCTCCAGAGTTGCAGCACCACTATCAGCCTTGACAAAGAAAGGGCAGCCCATCATGTGGTCGGAGAGATGCCAGTATATTTTTTAGGAGTTGTTGCAGAGGCTGACTAGTTCCCCCATTCTAACGAATTCAGAGGAAGGCGTAGGGTACATTGTGTATTGCAACACATCATGGAACAGATGCAGGTGCGTCCTGATTCAGGAGTGTGCAGTTATCTCATATGGTTCTCGACAGCTGAGACATAATGAGCAGAACTTTTCTACCCATGACCTAGATTCAGTTGCAGTAGTCTTCGCCTTGAAGATGTAGAGACACTATATTACAGGTGAACATTTTACTGTGTACTCTGATCAGAAGAGTCTCAGGTATATCTTCTCCTTGATGGTCCTAAGCTTGCGACAGCAGAATTGGATTGAGTTCCTCCTAGACTATGACATTGAGATAGTCCATACTCATGGGAAGGGGAACGTTGTTGCAGATGCTCTCAGTAGGAGATATAGTATTCCGCTTCTAGGAGAGGCGACGAAGAATTTATCTGCCTTACAGATATCCATTGTGGATAGGGATAGAGCAACCTATCGACAGTCTCTTATAGTTACTCCTCCATTTCATCAGTGAGTCAGGCGGGCACAGCATGGGGACGCTGACTGTGAGAAATGATGTGCTCAAATATCTACAGTGCATGCACCTGATGGATTTCTAAAATTGGAGAGCAAGACATCCTCTTCATATGAGGTACCTTGGCATCAGTACCACTTCATGAGGTAGTGTTGAAATAGTTCCATACATCCCCTTTAGCGGTGCATATAGGATTGGAGATGATGTACCAGGACCATAGGTGACCGTAGTGGTGGCTAGGTATGATGAATTTTGAAGCAGAGTTTGTCTCACGGTGCCTCAATTGTCAGCAAGTGAAGGTAGAGAATCAGGTACTAGTATGCTTGGTTCAACACTCATAGGTCCCAGAGTGGAAATTGGGTGTGATATCAATGAATATCATGACAGTTATTCCACGTACATCAATGAGTCATGATTTGATGTGGTTGTTCGTCGACCGACTCACCAAGTCAGCCCACTTACTACCGATCAGAGAGTATGGCTCAGTAGAGAGCTTGGGACGCCTCTATGTGCTGGAGATTATGCGTTTACAGGTATTACGTTCTTCAATAGTCTCTAACAGTGAAAAACTAGTTACTTCCCAACTATATAAGGGGTTTCAAGAGGATATCATGATGTAGTTACATCTAAGCACCACCATCAGTTCTCAGTCAGATGGTCAGTCTGAGCGGTCAATCGAGACCCTCAAAGACATGCTCTGTGATTATTTCCTCAAATTTGGTCGTCTCGGGGAGGACCACTAACCATTGGGGGGGGGGTTCCTACAACAACAGCTATAACTCCACCATCAGTATGACTCCTTTTCAGTCTCTGTATGGTCGGACTTGCAGATCGCCACTGTACATGACATACCTAGGGGAGTCAGTACTAGTGTGACCATAGATGGTACGGGCTACCACGAAGAAGATGCAGATTATATAGGATCAGATGAAGACTACATAGAGAAGGTAGAAGTCGTATGGTGACAAGAGACAAAGACCTCATGATTTTGAGGATGGCGACCACATATTTCTACGAGTCTCATCTCGATGAGGTATACGGATATTTGGCCGAGGTGGTAAGAAATCTCTGAGATTCATCGGACCTTTATAGATCCTTAGCAGAGTAGGATAGGTGGCTTAAATCTTATCTCTTTCACCTTAGTTGCACCGAGTGCATGACAATTTCCACATATCTCAGATGGGAATATACCTGCATGACCCATCCCAAATCATCAACCACGGGGAGCTGTAAATCGATGATAAGGTGACTTTCATGGAGGTTCCATTGGATATTGAGGATCTACAAGTGTGCGTCCTATGTGGATGGTCGATACCTCTGCTGTGCATTCACTGGTAGCACGGAAACCTCTAGGAGAGAACATGGGAGAGAGAGTATCTGATGCATGCTTAGTACCACCAATTGTTCCTTAGATCGAGTTGTAGATTCTGGGGACGTAAAGCCCTGATGTGAGGAGATTTTAAATACCCATAAAATTCGTGAGTTTTTTTAATACATGGGATTTTTACGATTCTGTGAAAATTTACGGTACTTCATTCCGAGGCCCGGTCCGCCGGGAATCAATTTCTGTTGTTTTTTTCTGGTACGTGCAGTAAACGTACAAGCCAGTATTTATAACATTTGTGCTGGTGCATGAAAATAAAATCCTCATCCACCGCTGAACTCATAGCGCCAATATTCTATTAAGAAAACTTTCACTTCTATTGTAGTGAGTCGTAGATAAAAGTTAATTTTTGGGTTTTAAAAAATTAATAAAATAATGTGTAACAGTTTATTTTATTTTTTGAGCCACCATTGGAGTCTCGGTAGTTGGAACCTCCACTTGGGAGTTGATGGTGGTACTTACAGAACCCAACCTCCCATGAGAGGTTATGGTGGTGGGGTTGACCTGAGCACAACCTCCCTATTAATGATAGGATTGGGGACCACCCGACCCCTATTGATGGTGGATGATGAAACCTCCCCACTCCCCCTCATTAATGAGGGAGGACCTCTTGACCTCCTCTGTGTAATTAATTGTGCCAACACACGTTCCAATTAATTGTGCCCACACTCGTGCCTATTAATTAGGCCAACACACATGAAAATTAAATGTGCCACTGTGAATGCCAATTAACTATTCCAATGCATGTAACATTGTTATGGGGACTTTCTTTATCTGTTTTAATTGAATACCAACAATAAAATAATAGGAATCCTATTATTATTATTTGGTTGGCATTATCTTTTGGTGGAAAGAGGATGAGGAGAGAAAGGGAGAACCATTCTACCAATGAAGAATGTGAAGAACACGGAGAACGCTGGTGACACTTCTTCCTTGATCATTCTCCCCATCTACTTTCCAAAAAAGACCAACATCCCTCTTAATCATCGTCAAAGAACATATGCAATACCGTGGATTGGGAATTGTGACGAACGTGGCGATCGTCGAACTTCATCATCTTCTTTCCCCAACACCATCACCAAACGTTGATCAATGACCGGCGAAAAAAAGGTAGGGATGGTCTTCTTTTAAATTCCATGTTCTTCCTTCCATAATCAAAGAACATTGATGTTTAACTTTTTGTGGGTGTGGTGTCATGCTACTTTCTTTTGAACTTATTGCTACCACCCTAAATCCTGAGGGTGTGGGCCAAACCAACATGGCCCAACCCCACCGTTGTGCTTTTTTGTGATGAATCAATGATGGCATGACAATGAAGCAATAGAGATGAAGACAGCAAACAATGGTCACACTACCTGCGGGCACCACGTATCGCGCTGCCCTCGCAGCGCACTGGTGCATCCGGTCGAACACGGCCACTCCCCATGTTTCCTTCCTATAGCTCATGCTCTAGCCTGCCCGGGCGCCACCATGCACCCCACGTTGGCATGCCCGCGCCCCGTCACGGCCCGTGCTGGCCTGACTGAGGGCCGCTGTGCCCCGTTCTGCCTGCCCGCGTGCCCTGCCCCCTTCCCGGCTCCGCCGGTGCCCCCACGCCGCCTGCCTGGCTCCGCCGGCACCCCGCGTGGTGCTCGGATCTCCAGGTGCCCTGCCCATCACCTCGGCGCACTTCCTGCGCCCCAGCGCATTTCCCCGGAGTGCTACCTAGCGCCCCCACGACCCCCTTCCGCAGACTGGCTGGTGCGCTTCCCACGACCCAGCACTATGCACGGATCCTTGGTAACCTACTCGGTGCCCCTACATCCCCCTTCCATGTCCTTCCTACCGACCCCGACGCGTTTCCCATTCCTCGGCGTACTGCCCCGGCGTGCTGCCCAACGCCCTCGCGGCCCCCCCTTTCGCGCCCTGCTCAGTGCACTCGTGGCCTACCTGGTTTCCAACCAACCTGCCTGCACCCCACATGACCTTCCCACTGGCCTCCTGGCCGACGACCACCCATGTCACGCCCCTCGCGGAGTTGGTTGAACCGGCCACAGATTCGGGCCAAGCTGCCTGTGTGGCGGTATCCGGGCCATACCGCCCTCGTCGTTCTCTGGGCTGGGCCCAGTGGACTGGGCCTAACATAATGGGTTGACCCACCCAACGGGCTGGGAATGACCCTTCGGGTCTCTCCGGGTTGACCCAGACTGGGTCAGTCTATAATGTGTTTGGTCGAGTCGGTCCGACCGGGTCAGACCGGACCTGAGCCCACATTCGCCCCTTTTCTTACTATGGCCATATATTTGGCAATAGAAATCTGTTTGATGAACCGTAAGGGGAGCTGGTAATCTCTATGATGGTAGGTTTCTTTGATAATACCCCACTAGAGTTCGAGGTATAGTGGAGATACGGTCAGGTTGTTTCATACACGAATCCAACCAGGCCCCAATTCTAAAAGGCTAATAACTCACAGACCGGGCGTCTGATTGTCGCGCTGTCTCTTGTGTTGAGACCCCTATGACGTAGAGGTCCTTTGAGATACTTATATATAATACTTTGTGAACCATGGAGTATTTACATGTAGCTCATGGAAAAGACCCTCCCGGTGACAAGTGAGCAGATTGTAGAGACATAGTAACTGGCTGAGACTTGACGACTACTGACCGATCGACTTAGAGTGATTCGGATGGCGTAGTTGGGATCTCTGGTTTGTAGCAGCAGACCAATAGGGGAGGACTATATGGTTGTAGTGGAAGACCCACAATACACAAAAAAAGAAGTACCTCAATAGGATATGAGGGGGGGCACTTCGTTATAGAGGCAGACCCATGGTGGAGAGTGCCCCTGTGTGAGCGTGGCAGACCAACAATACTCAACAACTGAAGTACCTAAGCAGTCCAAGGTTATTGGGAAGTGCTTTGTTGTAGCATCATGCCCTCTGTACTCGATAGAGGAGGAGTTCTCCAACAGCCGTGGTTTCGAAATCGTGAATAAAAATCCTAGTTTGAGGCGAGTCTTTGACTTTTGTGTTTTCATCATGATTGAGATGGGTTACTAGATAACATATTTATATGGATGTGAATATAGATAAGTAATGTTTATCTGTTGATTTTATACTTTGTGGTCTATCATTTTGGGATTTTCTTGAAACCTTGAGGGTCTCTGGGTCCCTACTAATTATTGTTATACTCACCCCTTGACGAGCTATTCCCACACCTCATTGTGTTGGATGCAGATGACAGATAGTGCTGACTATGGAAGATTGAAGCAGGACTGGGCGGTACCCAGAGGTGGACCACTCGGCATTACGATACATGGAGTAGGCAGACATATGTGGATTGCTAAGGAGTCCATCTGTACCTACCCTTCATGTATGAACCACAGATGAAGACCGAGTAGATTCTTTAATTTTTTTCCGTTTTACTTTAATTTTAGTTGTACTTGTACATTCCTAGTGGTCTTGTATTTCCGGCCCCTTTATTCTTTCCAGCACATCGTTTTTATACAGTTTGACATATTGTTTTACTTCTAGTTGTGTACTCTGATTGTGTTTATTTTATCATTATAATGTAAATTCCTTCCTAGAATAGGTATTTACGCCTTGGTGGTAGTTGATATCCTCTGGCCTATGGAAGGAGAGCGTAGTGTAGTCACAGAACGGGTACCATGGACGGATCCTGACAGAATTATACAATTTGAGGCCCTACTTGAGATACAAGTATCTCATCTAATTTTTGTTCTTAACGAAAAATTATTTTGTCACTACCTGGTTCATGTGCCCTTAATATAATACCAATTACTGTATTTTTTAATTATTTTCATTAAATTTTAGGCATGGAAATATCCATATAAATTTACATGTTTCTTGATTCATGTATTCCTAGTTTTTCAATGTTCGATGTGTTTAGGTTAGATAAATAATTCTTTTTGGGATTGTATATGTCAAATTTCAGTTGTGTGATGTTAAATGGATTATATAATATAATCCCCATATATATTATTATTATTTGTTTTCTTATACAATTATAAAATACATGCCCCATTTCCCTCTATTTGGTATATTAAATTATCATGTTAAGATTTTTTTATTAAAAATCAAATTTAGTTCCACTATGGTCGATGAAATTGTTATCATATATCAATGTTATTCAAAACTATTTTATGAATTATATTTCATTGCATAAATGGGTTCTTAAATAAATTTTCACCCATATTTATATTTAATTTACAAGGATTATGTTGAAAATATTTACCCAGTTTCCAAATTTCTAATATACTTATTTTTATAAAAAAATTTCCAAATGAATATTTTCTAAATGTTTAAAACATGAATTTATTTTCACACTATATAGAATATAAAATAATAGTTATATATTTGAATATTATAATATATTTTTCAATATTTATATTAAAATATATTATTTTTATCAACATTGTATAAATTTTATGTTATTAATATATTTAAGTAAAGTGATATATCTTACCATTGAAAAAAAATTAAATACACTTATAACAGTATTTCAAATCAATGTTAACACCCTTTTATGATTTTTATTATTAACTAGGTATGTTATATAATGATTCCATAAATTAAATTTATATTGATGGGTTATGATTATGTTAAAATTAAATGTTTACGGAACCCATTTTTTATGGGTTGTAGTATGAATAAATTAAGATTGTTTAATGATCATTGTGGCACACAAATATAGATTATTTATTTTGTAATCGGAATTTTAGTAAAATAATTGCATTATATATGTTAATATTAATGTGATATCACATGATATGATGCATATATGTTTGGAAATTATTGAGAATAAATTTTATCACATTTTTAAGATTGAGTATCATTGTTTCTATCATTCATGAAAATTTTATTTATTGACACGATTGTGAATATATATGGTCACATATTGAATACTGAGAAATGTTTATTATTATATATTTTCAAAATATTATGTGTGGATATAATTTTCAATAGACATTTTCATAATATTATGATATCATGTTATTATGATTCCACATGCTTATGTTATGACTAGTGAATAATTTTTTTGTTCGGACATCATTATTATTCATGCTTCAGGGTATGAAATGATATTAGCGTTTTTAACCTAATACTTTCTTGGTATGAATCTTTTATGATGATAATATTTAAGTTAATATATTACAAATAAGTAATTATCATTTTATGGAATCATATAACTGGTAGCTCTTTCATACAAATTTATTGATTGGTTGATGCCACCTTTCCATATGATTATAGATTCACTATGTTAATTAGAGTGAGACAATCATTCATTTGTTGATTGTAGATCAATTAGGGATAATTTGTTGGAGTTTATAATGTCTTTATATAGAACAAAAAAATCTATTTGTAATGGAACAAATACCATTTAAGGTGAACATTGGGTTCATTGCGTAAAGAGTTTTCTCTGTTATAAAATACTAAAATCATAAAATATATTCTATATTTATGTGCCTCAATATTGTTAATTTTTGTTGTGTTTTTAGGTTCCTGAAATTGGTTCACTACAATTGGTATCATATCCGATATTTAAAAACAATGTTTTAGTACCACATTCATGTATTCCGGTCTATGGATATCTCATAAAAACACAAAGATCAAAAATTGCGGATCCACTGATCCTAATTTTCTTTATATAATATATATAATATAAATAATGTATCTATGTGGCTGTAGTGCGATTCCTTGGGAGGAATGATGGCTAATCCACTATAGTCTAGGTTATGTGTCTAATTTCTGTTTATTTGTATTCTTGAAAATTGATAATATATTTATCATTATATTGAATTATATGTATTAAAATGAAATTATAAAAATTTTAACAACATTATATGATCATAATATTAAATTTTATTCAGAAAAAATTATTTTCTGAAATTTATATCCTTCCAAAAATTATTATATTATAAATATAATGAATAAAGAAGAATATTTATTTTTTATTCAGTTGATAGTAATTTTATTTTGTATATTTAATTAATGAAATATATCAAAAATAATTTTTTAATACAATATATTAAATATTTTAAAATAAAGATATAAATTTGTTTAATTAAAATTATTTATTAAATTTTATAAAAAATAATATTTTTAAAAGTACAATTAATATTTTATAAATAATAATAATTAATATTGTTAAAATATATATATAATATTCATAATATTATATGCATTTATATATCTTGTAGTTCTTTAAAAATATTTATATATTTTTATCAATATTATAAACATTTATGTACTTTTTATATTTATTTAATTATTTATCTATTCAAAATTTGTTGTTGATAAAGGATTCCACATCAATGAAGAATTTAAAAATAATAATGTTCAACCACTATTAGATCAGATGCTTTATATGATAAAATATAATTTTTTTGTGATTTCCTTTTTAGTTTTGATAATGGTATCTTCTATTTAAGACCTTTGGAAATTGCTCATAAATACCATTTCAACATTTTAAATAGACTATTTCCATCACAAAGGATGACTCAACCATTCACTATATCATACATGTTGGACACTAAATGTCCGTCCCAATGTCTTTTTGGATGATTTTACTTCTTCAAGTGAATGTATAATAGTCATAATTTATTTTTTTGATACCTACATCGACTGTGATGTGTGTTTCGTTTTTTGGATTGTTAATATAAAACACAATCTTCTAACCTTGCATTAAACCTATTATAACTCATCAACTCTATAATTGATAAATTATATATTTATGTTAGTTTAATGAGTTAAACACACACATATTAGTGTGTTTAATAAATTTTTATAATTTTTTTGGTATGTTTATTAGTCTATGTCTAACTTGTTTTATGGGTATATAACATATTTATGAAATATTTAATACATGTGAATATTTTGATTTAGAAATGAAAAATATGACTTTTTTGTCACAAGATATTTGGTATATAATATTATATAACTTGTACCACATTCAATTAATCAAACTAATATAATATATTGATTATTTATCATAAATAATAGAATATATGTTATGTGATTATTCAGTTGATAAATTATATTTGAATAATAAAAATTACATTGAATTTATTTTTTATATGATATGTAAATTCATTACAATGTACATTCCAAGAAAAAAATATAATATTTAATTTTTATGACATTTGAAATAATAAATTTCTATCCAATTGACTTTATATTATTCTGCATTGGTCATGAATAAAATATATTATATTTGTGCGTTTTTTGAATATAAAAATATGAGTAATTTAAAATAAATGTTTTCTTCTATATTCAAATCATTCATATATTTATATAAATATATATAATATAGTAAAATACAAATTTTATAATGTGATATATAGAGATAATAATTTTATATGCAGAACTTCATAAGCTATAATAATCGCATAATTTGATGAAATTATAACATATGAATCATGAATTTTCATGAAATAATATAAGCCTTAATCTTATTATTTATATAGATAGATTGAATCCCATTGAATTAAAAAGAAACACTCATACTGTATTTCCAGTTTTGTTAGTAAATTTTAAATTTCAACTACAGTTATGAATAATCCTAGAATTCATCATATTTTTCAATCATTAATTCACTACTAAAAACTACTTATTAATGTTAATGTTCAAATGGATAAATTTATTGAATATTTGAAATTGATAAAGGATATTTTTATTATATGGTATTTTATCATATAAATAATTATCACATATTTAGACACATTTCCTTAAAGATGATAAATTATAATATCATGGGATACTAATACATAAAAATTTCACCTTATATATGATTACTAATTTTTTTTACAATTATATTCCTAATGACTATAATTTACTAGTCTCTTTGGAGATAATATAATAATGTATTCTTATTTCATTAATGATATTAAAAACCTCAGACAATGATATTCCCAAATAGTAAAACTAATAGACAAACAATACTAATTTAACTTCTATATTACTGATGGAAAAAAATAAAAGAATTGGTTATCTCATATGATGAGAAAGTGTTAACCTTTGAGATATCTATAGAACCTAATCATAAGGTTTTGATAACATTATGGTAACATTTTTAAACATATCCCCCTTATCATAGATCATAAAAATGTGTCATGGAAGAAATCATTACAGTTTATAAGACAGAAGTCATAATGAAATAAAAGAATATAATCCATGGGAGAATAAAAATTGAAAATATTGCTGGTATAAACATTGGAATTGGAAACCATTTTCATATTTTGAAGGATAATTTAAAAAACAATAATAGGGTAATGGGTTCACTTAACATTACATTGTATTAGTCCATGTTCACTAATAAGAAAATAATTTTGGACATAGTATCCGGATTAAAATATTTTCATTCCCAATTTTAGTCCAATTTATCTCATTATCTATCAATAATTACCTAATTAATTTGTGGGAGATGATTGTCTCACCCATCTATTGTGGTAAAGAATCAACCATAATTTATTATAACATAAAAACAATCATTAGTGGTAACCTAACCACCATATTTTATTGAAAACAAATCATCTGTATCAAAAAAGATAATAATGAATTAGTTATATTAAAACCCACAAAAATATATAGGAATCATAAATCAATCATCATATCTGATCCCAGGAAAATAAATGGGTTTATTTATCTACTAATCATAATATAAACCTTGATATGAAATGGGTTTGTAAATAATTCATCAAATAAAATATCATGAAATGAAATGGTTTTCATATATCATTCATTATAAAAAAATACATGAATATAAATACATTGTTTAAATATTTCATCATAACCTATCCTATGTAAATGAAATATATTTTTTTGTCATTTCATCTTAGAAAACCACATGTTAGAGGGATGAGTTTCATAAATATCATTTAATCATATTACAAAACGATAAATAAAAAGAATAATGATTATATTTTTGGACCGTATCCACATTAAATCATAAGAAATGTCCAAATATTAACTATTAAATGGAAATATTTTTAAAAGAACAAATAACCCATTTCACGAGTAAAATATCATTTTAACATTGAATATAAGGCCTTTGAACCCAATATTTCACTATACATTGTAAAAATCTCTATAATTATAAAATAACATAATATACATAAAAATCAGGGTATAAATCTTTTTCTTGTGCAGATGGTTGGAATATCTGTTAATATTGTAGACATTAATATTAAAATTTCTCTTTTTTTTAAACCAAAATAGTTATTTTTTAGAAAAATAAATGAATATTCCATCAAATACATATTGTAAAAAATAAAATATGGGTAATAATAAAATTAAAAAATATTAATGGAATATTAATTCATTCTTAAATAAATTATATGATAACATTGATTTTCAAGAAAATGTGCCTTTTACCATAGTGGGTAATAATGAACGTTTTCAATTGAATTATTATGTTAGATTCTATAGTTATAAATGAGTAGAAAATGATGGGATAAATGTTTTTCTCTAGAAATAACAAGGGGTTATAAAAACTAATTGTTTTATATACATGTGTATATAAACATTCAACCTTTTATATATAGTTATATCATAATATCTCATCATTGGAATCATATACATAAGCAGTTCCGATAAAGAAAACGATTGTAATATAAAACCACTACCATAATGATGACTATTGAATCATAGTACCCATTAAATATTAACATAAAATGAAAATTATATATCATGAAAATAATTATATTCATAGATTTACATATAAATAAATAATCAAATACAATGCATAAAATAAAATAAGGGAGAATATTCCATTAGCCCCCCATATATAAAATACAAAATGGAAATTGTAAATATAAGTCTCATATTCCATTATATAGATTCAATAGTCTTGTATAATAAATATATGTTTATTATCCAGTTATTATATATATATATATATATCATATGATATAAGATAAATTTATGACCTTTTATTTCTATTTTAATTACAATTCATTGTTAAAATATATTTTCATGTAATAACTACACAGTTTTACATGTATATTTTGGTTTTTATATTTTTTTTAAATATATTTTGATCATGGATACAATATCACTATATTTATATAAATCATATTAATATCATATATATTAATGTTATATGAATTTATATTATATCATTTTTGGTAGATACATAAAATTAATTAAATCATTTGTGGAGATGGTAAGTCATGTGTATGATTGAACAACACTTCTATTTTCATGACCGTTGTAATGATAGAAAAGTAAATAACATTTTATGTTCTATAATAATTTTTATTTAATATATATTTATCGTATTTTCTTCAAATCATTCATTATTACCTACCATTGAAAAATTTATTCAAAAACATGTATGATCTATCCGTGAGGATATAGTCTGCCATATAGATAAGATACATTATTGTATTCCCCTGAAATATAAGGTAAGAAGGATAAATTTATATTAAAATTTTATATGAATAATTATCGAACATATAACATATTAATATATTTAATCGATAATTAAATCCTTCCAAAATATGTTTTTATGGAAGACTACTTGCATTTTTTTGTGACACTGTAGTACACCACACACAAGATCAACTATTTTATTTCCCAATTTCTAGAAGAGGATTTAAATATTTGGAAGAAATGGGAAAACATATTATTATAATGTAAATAATTTTTTTATTATCTCAAAATATTTTAATAATGTTATAGAGAGTATAAATATAAGTAATATAAAAACACACAGTTAAGGATTATAATATTCTTCAGATAGATGATTTTGATTTAAACCTAAATCCATTATAATAGTGCTTCCTAATAAAAATGAGGACTATAGTAATTGGGTATGTTATTATATTAAATATCAAGATAGGTATTTTTCCAAACTATTTTTTTGTTTGGTTTAATTTTGTTGTTTAGGATATTTCCTTTTATAAGTGGAGATAAGATCCCACTTGGAAACTACATGAACATTTCTAAAAATAAATACCAAATGATAAAGTCATTCCCATGAAAATTGATTCCATATTAAAATATATTCATACTTATGATATGAAAATGATTCTATATGGATATAAAATAGTATTTATACATGATTTATAGATAATAATAGCCTTATATTTTTATTTAACCACATGAAAACTCATTTTATAAAAAAATACAATTAATAATTTTAAAAAAAATTAAGATTCATTTTGAAAAAAAATAGATTGACAAAATTATATAATATTAATTAATATAATTCTAAATATGGAATTCATTTTTTAAATTTACATTTATATAATTGGAAACATTTAATTTATTATTAATACCATTATGTATATAAAAAAGATTTTTAAAAAAGAGAATAATTTTATATGTATTGAAAAATATAATATCATAAATCATTATGAAGTTGATTCTGATTAAAAAATTTGGATTAAGAAATATTTATAAAAAGAAAAATTATTTATAAACATATTAATATAAAATTTATCATGAATATTCATTAATACAAATTGTGAGTTTTAATAATATTAGTATTTTTTAATATTCATTGAAACAATAAAAATAATAATATTTAAAAAAAATATTATCTATGATAACATTTCAATTGTACACTTAATAAATACTTATATTTTTTAAAATAATATTCATAGTAGCATGAAAAATATTTATTTATTTTTTATCAAAAAAACCAGTAAAATAAAATTTCCCAAACATATTATGGATTTACTATATGTATTTTTATACATATGTTTTCATTATATAAAACAACTATAAATAATATTTAAAATTATTTTATTACTATTATAAAAAAATGACTAAAATATAGGAAATAATGGTAATGATAAAATAATAATTTTAATATTATATCATTATATGTCCAACTACTTCTTTCGTGTAATGTATGTTATTGTAGAAAAATAATTTATTCAAAAAAAATTCATAAAAACTATAGCTGATACATTATACTAAAAAAATATTAATACCACCCTTGAAATTATATCACCATTGAGAATAAAACTGTGGATTATTCTACCTTAGTACATTCATAGTCTCCCATCCATCATCCTCTTGATTTTAGATTCATGACCGAACATTGACTATGTTAGTGGGATTTTATCATTGATAAATATTATTTTAATATAGAATTTCAAAAAAAATATCAAAATGAATATCATAATATATTATAATTGAATTTTGGTTTATTGCATATGAAGGATCAGGTATGTACATCTATAGTATATATAAAGGGAACACATCTTGGACATGTTAGTGGTTCCGGGGAAGTTCCATGCCAAAAGAAAAACACATGATTGATAAATAATATTAAAGGGGATGATGCAACTAGGTATCATATTTCCCATATTTAAAATTCACATTAACTTCTTCCATCTATAAATTAATAGAAACAAATTTTCTACAAATTTAATTTTATGATCATAGACTAAATTTCCAACATTACAATTTTTTCTGAATTTTTACTTCCTATAAGAATTTCAAAATAACTATAAAAATTCATAAAATTTTAACATCATTCCAATGTAACCATGTATATAGTAATCCATCATCATCCTAGTACATCGGTCCTATACACTTCTTTCTATAGATGGAGTCATAAGGATCCATGTGAATTCTTGAGTGAGAGATATTATTATATGAATACTCAACTAATGAATGAGTTCATCCCAAAAATATATTTAAATACATTTCATATGATTTAAACATATCATATATAAATAGAAATATTATCTTATACTAGAAATCATTTGTTGGATTATACAAATTTTTGAAACTGAACTCTAAATTAAAATATTTCTAAAGATATTTCCAATAAATCAATGTCAAAAATTGATCCTGGTGAGACATACTAGAATGTGATACTCTATGATTACTTATAACATCAATTTTTCTTATCATGGAATGATGATACAGAAAAAGATAATCTATGATAGCGATGAAATGTAAAGACGTTACGAATTTATTGAGTACATCCCAAATATAACTACTCATGTTATATTTTATTAGTTTTCCATGAAGAAAAGAATGGTTAATAGTTTCCAATTTCAATTTTGGTATGTGTTATGGTTGTATCATACCTTATAAATATTTTTATATGAAATTATTTTTTCTCATTCGAAACAACAAAATACAAACTTTACAATATCTCTATATTTCAATCATATTGGAATACTAAATTAAATTGAATAATATATTTAAACATCCATGATGAATTATCAATGATGAACTATGTGAATTATTTAACAGTATCAACATCAAAACAAGTATTAATTAGACAAAACAATTTTCCCAAAAAAAATTAGCCCCTCAAAATCATGGTTTTAATTTGGATGTCTTATCACCTCCTTTTTTGTCTCTTCATCATACATTATCCAATCATTAATCATCATGTGAATTGATGGTAAAACTCATATTTTTTGGAATATAGGATTCCACCCCTTATGTGTAGATTTCATGATCCATCCTATTCAAAAAATTAAAAATTAAATATTGGATATTTTATATCTGTATCATATATACAACAATTTGATCCTTTTAACGCAAATAAAATCGACATTGTTATCTTTCCATGGGAGGTAATGTATTTAGAATCCATAATGATTATTTATATGTATCCATACTCTAATTATCATATTGAAATCATTAAATGTGAATATGTATAATTAATTTTATATATGTAAATATATATCACTTTTCTCTTTAATAACAATGCCTAAATGAATTTAATGAAAAAAAAGAACTAACATAGACTCCAAATAATATATTTCCTTATTATTCTCACTAATATTAAATTTTTATGAGGGATAAACATTAAATATTGAATTTTTCAGTAGAGAACATCCCAAACCCTCCTTGTATGCATCATCATATATTTTGAACCCTTATTTACTTTATTTTTGTTTATGTACTGTTTTATATATTAATCATCCCTTTAGTTTATTTAAAAAAATTCACATACATTTTTCTAGAAGAAAATGTACCACACCCAAGTTATCATGGTGATCAAATTATATATTCATGACAATTTCTACAGAATACATTGATAATTTATAACTAATACATGAAAATAATCTATCACTATTATTGTGGAAAATCTAGAAAAAGGATTAATAACCTCCTTCATTTATGGACCCCCATATATACCATCTCTTCAATATATTTTATGAATAAATGAAAACATATGTATATGAAATTCTAAAATATTAAATTTTCAATAATGTTTCTCTTTCCATAGGATCTTATGTACAATTATCGTGTTTTCTCATGATCTTAATTTCTTTTTTTATATGTATTTCATCATTAATGACTAAAAAACAGATAAAGTTATTCTAAAATGAATCTATTAATTAAATCCCTGAATATAGTTTGGAAATTATTATAAAAAAATGTAATTACTACATACTCATAATGTCCTTACAATGTATGTAATGTTGTCATGGGTACATCCTCCTTATTGAAAATAATTTTATTATATCCAAAATAAGGTTCATCATTGGAAATTTATTGAGAGCATCATAGTTTCTAAAAAACTCATCAATATAGGGTAGATGATATTTGTTCTTGATTCTGAACTTATTCAGGTCTAGATAATCAATATAGTGTTTCCATGATCCATATTTCATATTTATATAAAGAAAAACTTATCCAATGGTGAAACACATGATGAAATGAATACCCTTTCAATTTTCTCTAATATATAATTCTTCAATTCATTCAAATATATCGGGTCTATTCTATATGGAGTCATTTAAATTGTTTTAGTTCCAATTAGCATTATATTAAAAATAATTAATTCTCAATTTTATAGATGTCTAGAAAAAACAGCTGGAAATTCATCAACAAAATCTATCAAAATATATTAACCATAGATGATGAGTTTCCCCCAAACACATTATATAAAAAATACTTTTTAATAGAATTCAATACCCATGAAATAGATGTGATTTCCAATAGAAGTTCACATTTTCCCCATAATGGTATAAGATCAGTACTTAGATTATCATATCAAAAATGACTTCCCTTCTTCAACAATCAATATGGGATTTATATAGTGAAATAAAATACATGCCTATGATAACAACAAATATCACTAGATGGACAATAACATGAGTAAATAGAATCATATTTCCACACATTTAAACTTTAAATGTATTGTAAAATTGTTATGTGATAATCATTCTATTTTGCGTATTCACTGGATATTTAATATATAATAATTATAGAAAATAGATTACATATATATATAAATTTAATGATACACATCAACTCATACAACTCAAAAAAGAAGAGGATACTAAAATATTTGAGGATATTTACTACCACCATAACATTATTGTTCTATCTTCAATTACATAGTAAAACTAAAATATCCATCATGACCACCATATATCATTGATTAGATTGGTCCCTCCGCTATTACATTAAAAAATCATGAAAAAAATCATTCCTTTACAGACCATGATTAAACTATGTCATTTATTTCCATTATTATAATCCTTAATAATGGATTGAAAATATTTTGTAAATTATCAATGCATAACCCCAAGGATTTGCAATCATGGTGATCATCAAGGCCATTTTTCAGGAACAAGTTGACAATTTTGTCTATCTCGTTGAAAAAAATTAATTTATTGTACCTACGTACACCTATTTCAAATCCTCATCCACTTATAATATCATGATAGATATACAATTTCTCAGAAAACATTACATCTATAAATTATGAAAATTTTGGGATATTCTTAAATAATTATAGGTATCAATAAGCTTATAAAAGAGGATTCCTCAAACTTTTTTTATGATTGATAACTACACCTTCTCAATTAAACAATCTATATTAACCCATGTGTTTCAAATAAAATATTTCATATTTTTAGATGAATATTAAATGAAATATACACTATTAAGGACCTTAATTTTTTATATTATAAGTAGAGATATAATCATTCTTATTATTTCATGAAGGATATTTTAAATATCCCACAGAAAGATTCACAAATATTAAACATAATATAAATACCATATTTAAAATAATTCATCTTATCCTTTTTAAAGGATATTTTTTAAATATGCAATATAGATCCTTACATTTCCTAATCAAAAGAGATATCATCTTAAAATTATTAAAAATCCCGAGAGCATCATAATAACATTTTAAAACCATTTTCTAATATTTGTTGATCTTAAATATGAGTCATGATAGAAAACATATGTTTTTCATATATCACTAGTCATAATAGAATCAATCAACATGAGACATTAGAGAATAATATTGTAATATAATTACAAAATACTCAAAATAAAATGAAATAAAACAATAATAAATATGTTTCACATAAAAAACCATGATATAATAACATGTTGACTCCTAGAACCATCTTATTATTCAAGATTCACTTCCAAAACTTTAATAATGGAAAATGAACCTTAGTGAACTGGGTTCACTCCTCATTGTACGTCTCTTTATCTATTGGGATATCAATCATTACCTAGTATATTGAATGCATATATTTTTTCCACCCTTCATTCATTATAATTTTAACACATTCTATGGTTTGAATCTAACAACAATCCTTTCATAAAACATATCTTCATTGACAAAATGAAATCCATACATACGAGTTTCAGAAGGTCATATAACATTCATCAACTCCAAAAACATAATTATATGTGTTTAATGAAACATTTATCATATCAAAACCAATGGAAGGAAAATGGTTTTATAATGAATTCATCATAGAATAACCCACGAGATAAGTTGGATTTATAAAGAATTGATCATATCATAACACATTAAATTAATTTTTTATAATGCATTCATAATATTAAATCCCATTAAAACAAATTGTCTGTATAAGCATTTCACCATATAATAACACCAATAAAATAAACTTTTTCATCAATATTATATAATTTTAGAATATAAAAAACTATAGAGGAGGTTGGTATATAAATTATTAAAATACATTAATCAAAACAATTTTAAAAATAGTGAAAGAATATGGAAAATTTTAATGGATTATATCACAATTAAATCTTCACTAAACTAAATTTTCATTGATATATATGATTATTTATTTATAAATATAATTTCTAACATTTCTATAAGAAAATAGGCATGTCACCATTAAAATGATATATTTAAAACTAAAATCACACAAAACATTTTTAATTTTTTTTTTAAAAAATGATCTTTAAAACATATAATTTCATAATTAATACATTTATTTTTCATGAACACATGTTAATTTGTTCATTTCATACACATAAAAACAAATAATCATTTAATTTTACCTTTAAATAAATGGGCCTTGTTTGGAAAATAAAATAAATGTTATTTTTATAATATTTGGTAAAAATAAATTATAGTTAAAAAGTAATTCAAATAATAATATAGGATCATAAAAAATTTCATGAATTTATTTTCATAAATTATAGATATATATAGAAAATAATTTTTGACCATAGAGAAAAATAAAATTGTATTTCATTAAAAATATTTATTTGGAATATTTTGTTCCTGATTATATTAAATTAATGGTCAAAATTTCTTCTAAATTAATATCCAAATTATATGAAATTTCATTATATTTTTTATATTTATATCATAATATTTCATCACTAGAAACACATTCATAAACAATCCGAATAAACTAGATTCTTGTAAAATAAATAATTTGACCACTTTGATGACTTATGAATCATAATAAAAATTAGAGAAAAAAATAAATAAAATGTAAAATATAAGTAAAATATAATCTTTAATTACATAATACTGTAATGGTGGATTATATTCATCACCTAAAAAATAATTTCTGAAATATGTCATGGGTCTGCCAAAAAATAAAATAGAGAATAGAAATCCCATAACATATGTGCCAACATACATCATACCCATATGAACATAGTATATAATTAATTGTTTTTATTATAAATATATTCTAGAAACATTATTACATATATATATATATAACAATATGTTATTTACTTATGTCACTTAATTACAATTTTATTTTTAATTCCCTTTACAAATCCTGAATTGGGCAATAATATCTCAGTTTTTCACGTATGTATTTTTTCTATTATGAGTCCTTATATATTTATTATAGATCAACAATATTCAGACTATTTAACATGATATATGTATAAAATATATTTATTATATATATTTTTTTAGATTAGCCACTAATTTTTTTATATAATATAATTTACCTCATTTGTTGAGACTATTGGTCGTACGTGGGGAAGAATGTTGTCTCCATTTTATCACATATTAAATGAAGAAATTATATAAAAAAATAAACTTCTATTATAATTATTTTGGCCTATATATATAACATTTCCACCTTGAACAAACCCTTTTTACCATCAATTTAATTCTCTCTTGAATAATTAATCACATGACATCATTGGGAAGTAGTTCTACGTACACAAAAGTAATATTACTATATTTCCATAGAACTGAAATTATGATGTTGTATGTGTTATAATTATTTTATAAGTATAAATATTTTATAAATATTTTAAATAAAACATTATATATTTATGAGAAATGTATTTATGGGAAATAAATTATATTGGCTCACACGATTGTAGTAAACAATACACATTATCGATGGTTTCGATTAATGTTTTATATAAAATGAGATAGATAATGGATATTAACCTAACATAATAACATATAATAAATTGGGAGATATTTATGGTATTATTTAATCATATATTAATAATACTTTTATGTTATATAATATTAATAAAATGAAAATTCATGGTTACGTATTATACCTCTTCTTCAAATATCCCCTTTAGGTTTTTTCATTACGCCATCTACGGATCAAATACAAATTAAAACAAGTAATAAATGATGTGGGTGAAAAATTAAGTAATAAAAATTAAGAAGGTCTTGTCTAAAAGACTTAATTTTTTTCAGTGAAGACAGTTGTAGAGGATATGTCTTTTTATAACCAGGGAAACGAGCCCACATGGAAACTACATTGAAATTTCCCAAAAAAAATTCTGAAATGGGGATGTCAGTCAAAATACATATTCATAAAAATGAAGATATATTCTAAATTTTTGAATAATAATTTTTTAATATGCCAATCATTGTATTTTGATATATGTTATAGTAAAACATACACATAACATTTGGGTTAACTCCATGTTATAATCATTTTATCCTTAATCGAGGTAATAAATTGATATATTTAAATATTAAAATGAACATATACTTATGTTCACAATATTATATACTAATAATATTTCTAATTCAAAATAATTAATCCTATTTTGAAATTTACATTCAAAAAATTTCTGAACTATAATATAAAATAAATCCCATAGGCATGTGAAAAAAGTTGTTTTACAAAGAGATCATTTTAATAATTATAGACTATTTTAATATCAAAATTTAATATTAAATTTTTTAAAATTAAATAAATTATTAAATAAAATTTTTAAATTTTCTAAATAAACCTTTAGGAATTTATTAATTTTAAATTTACTTCATAAATTGAGTAATATAAAAGACATTTTATAATAAAAATCATTACATTTAATATTTAAAAAATATTCAAACATTCAGAATGTTCTAATAAATTCACTGAAATGTAATTATGACACAAAAGTTTTTAAATAAGTTTTTCTTTTAATATATTTTTTCTTTCTATTTTAATAAAATATTAATATTTCATTTTCCAAAAAATGAGCAAAAACAATTTGTTTTGAGAAAACATTATATTGAAAACATATAACGTCTTTTGTTAGAATTAAGAAATTTTTAATAAATATATGTTATTTATTAAAAATATAAATTTATAAAATATAAATTTTTTATTCATATTTATACCCCAATTGTTAGTGGCTCAGTTATAAAATTCATTATTAAATACCAATTTTAATTTTTATCACATTTTTTAAAAACTCTGTGGTTAGTGTATTATAAGATATCAATAAAATTATTTTATTAAAAAATTATTGATTATAATCATGTATGGTTAAGAAATCTAATTAACTAAAAATTTATATTTTATATTAAAATAGTAAATGATTTTGTGTATGTCGAATTTTTGTAAATGGTACATCTTATTATTGGTTGAAACACATTGCGAAGTAAATTTTTATATGAAGCTATTAATTTCAACCTCATAATAAAAAATAATGATTCTAGAAGATCTCATTCAATCATAATTTAATATAATTAAAACACGTTATCCTTTAATATGTTATAAAATATAAACCAATTATATGATATTGTATCCATTTTAGTAAAAATTTGATAAACATTTCATTTTTTTAATAAATAGATAATATTTCATTAAATTATCAAATTAGAATTTTATATATGATAAAAATTATATTAATTTATATAGGAAGAAAATTATATGTTGCATTTTTTTAGATTGTTAAAAAAGGATATAGTGAAAATATTTATAATCAGGGATATCTTTGTTGCGATTGAAATTAATAATAATTTAGAGTTATCACAAGTAATGAATGGATAATGGAATTTTATTCCATTAGTACCCCATACACATTATAGGAATGAGAGATATCTATTTTCTCAAATTAAAATTCATAAAAGTCTAAATAGGGGTATTTATAAAATATGATGAATATAATTTCAATTAATAGTTTTAAAAAACCCTACACATAATAGAAACCCTCTTGGAATGAAATTGGGTGGATAAATATAATGATTCCTTAAACCCTGCTCTAATTGGCCATAGGTTAGAATGATGTACAGAAGGTACAATATACACCCAAATGGGATCAATTACCATATAATAATAATGGTTAATTTGTTAGAACATATGATCAAAAAAACACATAAGACAGCTAAAATAAAAGTTCCCATATATCTTAGAAATGTCATACTATTGAAAAACTGAATCAGAAAAAATAATTACCAAAAAATAATCCTTTTTTGTGACTATGAATCCCATTAAATATCCTAAACAACAACAAAATCTAATAATTTCCATCGATTTCAAGAGACTTCAGTAGAACATAAAATATTTTTATATAGATGATGGGTGATAATAAGCTTTATAATTAGTATGATCCTCCCCATAGCATCTCATGAATGTGATAATTAAATCATACCACTAAATAGTTAATAAACAAGTGAAAAATGGTCATTACATAAGAAATAATACATTGTTCCATAACACTCCATGTATCTCACACCATATATCACATACAATAAATCATAAAATATGAATCATAATATCAAATTATGTAACTCGTCTACAATATCCCTATTGGTTTTCCACTATACTTCATTGTTTCACAACATTATCCATGTCTCTCCAAATTATGAAATCCATCCCCAAAAAAAAAGAATTAACCAACTATATCATTAAATGAACCATGTTAATAAAATAATATCATAATCAACACACAACCCATCCAAATCGTAACAGAATTGTTTCTATAAATTACAACTTCTTTTACATCATGCAATATACATTGGTCCATGGATACCCATACCGATCATACCTATAATAGACCTTTGGATACAATTAATATATATTCATGTGTTTTCAAATTACAACATGACATAAATAACCTCTACCCACATATATGGGAATGGATAACATCATTCATAGTATAGAATAATAATACCTTTCTAAGAAATTGGGGAATTATTGTTTATTAATCTATCTATTACATTCCAAATAGGATATAATTGAAAAAACACTCTAGACTCTACTAGTATTGGTCTCCCTACCAACATGGGTGGCATAACATATGAAATAACATAACATAGAAATATATATATCTCACAATTAGACAATTGGAAACATACTATCTTTATTTTATGATTAAATCATCTTATATTAGACACTATACTATTAACATTAATGACATCGTATCCTATAAATACAAAAAAATGAAATTGGGTTCATTAAATAATTTTTGATAAAAACTCATATTTAAAAGTTACCAACCTAACACCATGACCACATAGAATTATTAAAATATTTCAACATATCATAAATTATTATTATCATTTATAATTCCATCATGTCCTTAAAAATATGGTTTAAAAAATTTAACATAAAAACAATTGAATTATTCCAGTTACTATTTGAATAATAGTAATGTATAACAAAAGATAGACAACTAATTGGGCCATGTTATGCAGAATGGAATGCAAAAGCATGAAACCCAACCATATATCCTTTAAATTAGATTCTTAGAAAATTTTATAATCTGTCATTCATCCTAAAAACATGTAATTATATCATCAACCCATTAAATAATTCTTTGTATCATACCCAATACCTATACGAGATTCTCCTTAAATCCAACCATCGCTTTCTCTAATGTTTCCAAAGGAAATACTATACCATCTCATGTACCACAAATCAATCATCTATCCAATAATCACATCATGTCTCAATGAAAGACTACTAATTTAGATTAATTAAACATCACTATAATCATACAATAATACCATAATATGGAAAAATTGAACTATAAATATAGAATATATATTTCAAAAGAAAATAGTGTCACTCAGCCCCCCCCCCCCAAATAATCTTCGTCAAATAACCAATTAATTACCATCAACAATCAACCAATTCATTTTCCATATTGTATAACGACATGCAACAAAATATTTCCCAAATAAAATACAATGAATTTCTAAAACAATATTCCACTGTAAAATGTATTTATCATTTTATAATAAGAATCATAAACATTCAATATTTCAATTTTTTATTTATCCAATATTAAATACAATAATTACGTGATTTAACCAATTATTACATAAGAAACCTTTTGAGAAATATTATAATCAATAAATAACACACTATCAAAAAAATCAATTGGAAAACCGTTACAATTCTAAAAACACAATAGATAGCTACAATTGAGTCCAATTAATTCATTTAAAAATTTTAATCATCATTGTGGTTAATTCCACTCTTACCCAGTGAGATAAAATAGAAATGAAGTATAAATTCACATATAAACAAGAGGATCAACAAATCACCTACCACGAACACGAAGATCAATTTTCATTGATGAAAATAGACAAAAATTTATAAACCTAAACCAATAAGGAAAGAAGACCCATAATAACCTGAAAAAAATATGAAATTTTCAATTCATATTCATAAATAAAAAAAAATAGATCCTATCATTGTTTTTATATTCCACAAAAATAAGTAATGAAATTATATACAGGGAATATTAGAGATCATAAGAGAAACTAAAAAACATTATCCTATGATCCAAGTGGAAGGAAATATAAAATGTGTTGGAGAATAGGATCCAAGGGGGTCTAGAGTCCACTCAAGATTGAATGAGTACGCATGAACTGATATGAGGGTTGTTTAACACTCTATTTTTGTATAGTGATCCCTAGACTCCAAAATGTTGTAGTAACCTCCCAATATGATATTTTACACATTGTTGAATTGTGATGAAAATCCTCCGTTCAAAGAACCCAAAAACATGAAAGTTTAAAAAATCATGTTTTACAATCGTGAAGGCATCAACCATTGTATGATCGAATCCAATATGGATCTTTTGAAATCATCCAAAACTCACCAAAATTATACAGTTCAAATATCCATCATATTTTCTCCCTCATCATTCAATGAAGAATACCATGGAATGGTCATCTCATACATTACATTATACATAGTTGATATTTGGATGATCTATTCCTAGTTCCATAACTAGCATGCGAATTGTAATTGAAATATTTCTATATAGGGTTATGTAAATATAGTTACACTATTCCGAACAACATGTCAAGTCATTTCATTCATCATGGAAAATCTAGGAACCAATAACTGCCTCCAACATTACATGGGTATCACTACATCTAGGCCTAAATTGAAAGCGCCACAACCCTCAAAATGACATGGATACCCCATCAACGGACTGATCACTCTATATATCCTCTAAAACACTCTAAATATTCTCCCCATCAACTTCCATCATTATAAAACTATAATTGAAACGTCAGGATTATACTAAATTTTACATCTATTATCCCTTAATCTGTTATAATCCTCATGAATTTAAACAAGAATCATAGATATTTCATGGGAAAAATTATTCCAATGAACCCCTTATAGGGATACATATGATGAATATCATTATTATGGGAAGACAATCGTACAACCTAATGGGGAAACAAAAAACTATTCGAAACTCTCCCAATGGTGAAACATGTCAACAAATCAAGGATGCGAGAACAATATTATATTATAGATAATGTTATAAATGATAAAAATCATTAAAAAAGATTAACTATGAATAAAAACATGTGTCTCATTCATTGAATCTATGTCACACATTCCTATGGTATCTCATTAATCTCACCATGCTAAAAAAGGATTCAAATAAGGGAATTAAAATTTTCATGAAACACCTTATCATGGAAGTCATGTATATCCATAAACATCTCTTTAAAAGTTCCATTATTATAAAATATATTTTACCCATAATGATTATATGAGACTCTTAATAATGATAGAGGTTATTATTTGAAATGATGACATTCATAATGAATTCAAATATTCCTTAGTGGATTTTCTAGATGTTACATAATGAATCCAATATTTTTTTAAACCTTGAAAAAATAAAAAAGTATTGGTAAATATTACACCCATGGAAAAACATTCCCGGCATATGATATGGTGTAACATTCAACAACACATGATCTTATACATAAAACTATAGAGGTATCATAATATGGTCAACATGAGACTTATAGTGATCATGTAAAAAACATTCTACAATGAATCACCTAAAAAAGTAATTTCATTTGATGAAAAAGATCCCAAACATTAATTGTTATATCTCTGAACACATTTAAACATTACATAATAGTAATATCAACCCTTTAAATCATTACTTGTTCACATACCAATGGTGGAGTAAAAAATGGTATTATAAAAAAAACAAAAAAAATGTTTTTCCCTTCACTCCAAACCTTGAAAATGCCTATAACAACGATTACAATATGTATTATACCTTTTTATTGTATTCAATATCTTAGAATATTAAAATTGTAGAATAATATTTCAATGGAATATGTAACATAAAAAATTATTTTTATGTCAAATCTAAACACTATATGCGATATTATTATCGATGGGATATATTATATTCTATAATACATCATGTAAAACGACCAAAATTTATTGGTACTTCTTCCATAATTTCATCATTAATCATTACTCTTTAATTGATCATATTTGATATTATTTAATCAAATAATCCTCCGACTCCAATATAGAATCATTGTGTTTTTTATTGGAATGTAATGTGGTAATGAAGTCCATCAAAATTCCCTCACACATTCAGTGAGGAAATTATAAAGATAGGATTAATCCAAGGGTAATACCATGTTTATTGGTTAAATTATAGAATACTGAAAATAATTATATAAAATTTAACTTGTATGATTCATCCCACGGAAACTAAACTAACCACTCTAGTCATGGTACATCATTTTCATTCTATAATGTACTAATAATGTTGATCTACTGAACTCACATAGAACCATCTCAGGCACTGTTGAAATAATTAAATCCCTCCTCATTTAAAAATCACATGTAGATCACCCTCATATCATACACCAAGTACATTTACATAGAAAACATAGTGATTTTATTCTTCTATTTCAAAATCAAAAATATGGAAATCCTCCCATTTCAACTCTAATGAATACCCAATAATAAAAAATTAATAGAGAAACATACTTCTAACCTCTACCATATCAATATTAATCACAAATCTCTCTTTAATAACTATTCATTAATATCCAAACTAACACACAACATCATTATATGTCATCATGATTAGTACATTAGTGACAACATTAACAATTAATAAGGTAAATACATTCAAAAATTAATATATTTAAATAAATAAAGCTCACTGTGAATATTTTTTGTACATATAATTCATGAATAAAAAAAGCCTCATCCACCTTTGATCATTGAATCCCATAATGATATTTTTCATAAAGAAGTGTTTTCCCAACATCATAGAAAACAAAAGTGTACCAATCTCATGATAATTGATGGATTTGTTATGTTCATGGGGAAATAACTAACAAAAATATTAAGAAACTAATAATCTCTATAACATCTAGAAACTTCTGGATCTAAGAGGGGATGCTTTATTAAATACCATAATCTGCACTCCCTCTAATGGAAACAGATGATCCAGTGTGCTAACCAATATCTCCTTCTTGTACATTAATGTAGAATAGACATAGTCTATTCATAAGAACTAATGATACTTTGTAGTCTATAATTTTAGAGGATTTGAGTTCAGGAAAATATATCAATAAACACCATGTGATTGTTTCAAAATAAATGTAAAATCTAAAACTCTTCAATATCCAATGGGTTTTATAATAAACAACTACATTACTATTCGAATGATCTTTGGATAATCAATGAAAGCACATTTCTTTAACCAAGAAATTATTTTTACCTACCAAGAACACTCACATGGATTGAATCCTAAAAAAAATTGATGATGAAGAATATTCATATTTACTTGTATATTATTTAAATAATCCTCCTTGGACACAATGTATACAAGGACCTCGTCGATAAAAACAACTGTGATTCAGTCTAAATGAAAATAAATTGAATTCATAAAAAAATGATCAAATGTTTGAAAATTTTCACCTATTATAAAATTTCATTGAACTCATAACACATATAATGATTTCATACATTTTCCTTCAAAATATAATCATCCTTCATCTATAGATAATGATATCTCAATCATAGATTATTTATAACGAATCTACTAGACCAACCTAAATAAAAGAATAAATTTTTCATAGGTGTACAAGTGTAGTGATTCATCACTAGGACCTAGTTTAGATAATTAAAATCATTACCCAATCATATATATTAAAATACATTCTTTATGAACAAGATAATATCACCCCAACAAAACAATCTTAACTGAACAAAACCATGATTTATGATATTAGCAATTTCTTTCTAAAATATTCACATCCCATAAGGTTCCATTGAAAATGGTGATATATATATATCAAATAAGATTACAACAATAACTCTATGTTATACATGATATTACATTAATGGTGTATCACCTTAACAACTTCTCTGAATAAAATAGAGTAGTCTTCCATGGTCCTAGTAAACATTGTCATATCAACCCTCAATGATATCAGAATGAATTTAAAAAGTAAGAAACAAATGGAGGTAACATGCCTTTATACTATCCTAGGTTATAAAAACCCAATACAATAAATGGACTGTGATATAAAATAATATTCCTAATAAATAAATTTCATGACATCAATCATTGAACATATTCAGTCCACACAAAGGATGATGAAATATGGATACATCTGATATAATTTTAGGTGTCCCATAGGGAGGTTCCTCACTAGAATAATCTCACAGTCTCTACATAGTTCTCATTGAAAATAAAGTCATCCAACTATTATAGCCAAATTCTAGGGGAACTAACCACCACAATTCCCAAAGTATAGATGACATAATATGATATGAATGATTTTTTAATGTTTAATTTAACCTATGGTACCACTATGTAGAATATAAGAAAACCATATCTCAAATGACACCCAAATTAAATTAGAATTGGATACGATAGAGTATGAAGATAAGAATGTCCTTATACATTAACTATCTTACAACAGTGATGACAACCTACATGGACCCACTCTACTCAATCCTAATGATTAGAATGAGAGTGATATATTTCACCCACCCTATTTACACCTAGATGATCAATATAGAGAGATATATTCTGTAATGTTGTTAGTTTTATATACTACATAATCTAATCCTAATCTGGAACACCAGTCACATAGTACATTATCCAATCATTAGGGAACTCCCACTAATGATGACCATGGCCACCACATGAAAACTATGCTTATGATCCCATCATATGGCCTGAGAGCCACAATCACTTTCAAATCAAGTAAAATATGAATTAGAACTACTCCAAGTTATCCAAAAACAAATTTGTTCTTATAACTAAAAAAATATACATCATATATTCTAATTTGAAAATCATGAAGAATACTTTATCATGATAACACAGTTTTGTAAATTATCCTCAAAAAAATTTCTGTTATCTTAAAAAACTATTATATGTTTTGGAATTATTAATGGATTATATTGGCACTTGATATATGAGTAAAATTCATCTAAGAAATTATTTTCCCAATCCACCTTATCAAACATCAAGTATGAATCATATTGTAGAATGTTATTTAAATAGAACCCAAATTACCACATATCAGTGCTCACCTTTCGATGGGTAAGTATCAATAATATTGTGGCCACCCATGTAGTTGAAGATAGAAACACATCTCAATGATAATCTCACAACCTCTTTAATCTGACATTTGACTCACAATGATCCATATGAAATAAGAACTAACACTACCTATATACCGAATTAAGCATCGTTAACAAAAATAAATCATAGTGAACCTTCTTTGTAATGATCAAAGTGAAGGTTATGTATATATCTTCGAACTATTACACTATCACTAAATCCAAAAAATTATCCCTCGTTTTTTTACGTAATTGGGGACTAAAATAAGGATGTATAATCCTACATGAGTCCTCATCTTTGACCTCAACTATAAGATGATCCACAACACCATCCTCATAGACATCAACATCTCTGACCGGTAGAGTATGCTTACCTAGATCTATGTATTCAAATTGAATTTTTCTTGGAAGACGAAAATATATACTTGTTAACATTTAAGATTAACTAATTATTTATCATTCGACCATACCATTTTTTAAAAAGAATTGAAACATAAAAAAACATTTATGATGTATGATACATTTATGGGTCTCTATATTAACAAAAACTACCAATACGCTTTGAAATCTAATTATTATTGATTTTCCTACATCTAATAAAAAGGTCCCTAAATACCAACAACCTACATAGTGTCCTAGTTTTACATTGAACTATTGGTTTGCCTGAAAATATTTTCCTAACTTACATTGAATTCCTAACTAATGAATACCTCCTCAATCCGAAATATTAATCAAAATTTCCACTTGCACAACTCTTACATGTTCTCCTCCCCAAAAATGATCTTTACCCTAGCCAAACATTTGATAAGAGATATAAACCCCACAGAATATCACCTAAAAAAGGGCATGCCTTGGTGAACACCACCAAGAGAATATCATTCCCAAAAACAAGAGACATTATCCTATAAGAATAATAAGGACTGGGCTATATTTTTTGAACACAAAAAATCCAACTAATGATAAAATTGAGGATCCTAATACATTCATTTAATGCCTTAAAACTAATATACACAAAATATACTATATGTAACCACTAAAAATCCTTGGAAATGACCTATAATCAAAAAAAAGACCATGAATAACACCATTATCAAGAAATAATCTACATGATATTCAACTAGATCATGTGGACTTTAAAAATAGTAAATATAAATGTATGGTGAGAATTACATGAATACCCAATCAAATCCGCATCGTTGGCACTCAATAAAAAGGAAATCATATCAGATTAAATCCTAATTAAAATGGAAGTGAAACTATCTCATCACTTATACATGATTACAATGTTCATATAATAAAAATGAATCTCTCACCACGTTTCACATAAATTTACACATATAATATCAAATATAATATCAAATTAAGGTACCCCATAACCACATTCCTACTTTTTTTAACATTACCGAAATGTTATAAATTATGATCCATCGCTGTCAATATAAAATTATCCCACAAAAAATGTAAATAATGACATAGTAGGATCTCCATGATTTATATAATATTTTAATTAATATCATCCATCTAAATAGAGTAAAAAATTATTTTTTGAGGGACTCTATTTCCCATACTATGTGAAATACTCCTCAGTCCATCACATCCATTACACAATATTTTTATAATAATCCTTTGTATACTATATCCAAAGATACATGTGTTTGAAAGTAACCACAAGACATCACAACCCTATAACCACACAATTATATATATATATATATATGAATGTTAACCACTAATAGTATCAAAACATAATTATTCTACGTAAATATAGTGATGAAATAAGTTCAGATAAGATTCCATTCTACAATTACAAAAAATTGGATGAAATTCCTTACAGATTCCACTAATGACTATTTTCAAACCAATATGAGCGAGTATGAGTTTGAAATCAAATAACATAGGAATTTATATCTTAAACCCACACAATGTGAAACTATATATCCATAGGATCAACTACATATATGATTTCTCAAACAATAAAATTCCAATAACATGCACTAGATAATTATAAATATATCAAAATTTAAATATAATTCATTCAATTCATTCAATTATACATTCAGAGTAAAATTGTATCAACCATACTCCATTATGTCAATGAATGAAACTACTGATTCCCCAACTCATTGGGGTATAAAATCATTTAGAACTCTTTCAAGACCCTAAATACATGTGTTAATAACATTATCATCCCTTTTCATTGAATACGTCTAAGTACCCTATGAATCATATTAATCTTCATAAAAAAGGAAGAATATCTTGTTGAACTAAACATCCTGGGAGAAGATTATCGAATCATGAATCCGAGAAACCTATCCTTTGAAAATGATTAATTGTTGATAGTAATACAATTATTCAGAAAAACCAAGGTAAATCCCATATTCATTCTATTAAATAACGTCTTGTTACATCCAAATACCATTATTCATATCACAATCCATCCAGCTTCAATAAGAACCACCTTCTCTCAAAATCAAGGGCATCTCCTCCCATGTTTGGATACATAATTGGAAATTCGAGGATACCATCATATTGTTTTTCATGGATCATTATTTAGGGAAATAACACAAGGAAAAAGTAAAAAAAATGTTGATAAATAGGTAAATAAGGCTATATAATCGTGATATCCACCCATTAAAAGAAAACATGCTCAGTCCACCACACAAATATTATATTTTTCAAAAACCCAACTATTTACCATAATGAACTATCCATTAAAATTATAATTTCTTTAATTAGTATGAAACCTGTAGATTTATCTATAAACTAGTATGAGTTATATTAAAAATATTCATGAATAATATATATTTCCAAAAATTATAAGAAGAACTATAGTAATTAAACATAACAGTTTTTATTTTTTCCATCTGAAATAAAGTCATTAAATTAAGCATCTAATTACATCAAAAAAATTAATAAACCATACCATAAACATGATATAGAAAACTATATAGAAAAAAAATGAGTAAAATATTTAACATGGTGTATATTCTTGTGATCAATACAAAAACCAAAATTCATTAAATATCAATGTTTTAATAATTATTGTTAACAATTAATGTATTATCAAATTACATAAGCTTTAAAGAACAGTAAATATCAATGAAATTTTTTTCCTTCATTTTTTTGGGAAATTATGAGTACACAGTTTCTGACAGAACCTGATTATGAGGCCTGGTGTTCCGGGAATCAATTTCCGAAGTTTTTCTTGGGTATGTTTAGTGAACGAACGAGCGGGTTTTTCTTAATTTTGAATTGGTGCTCGGAATCGATATTCTAGGGCACCGATGAAACCACAACACCGATAATTTCTTAAGAAGACCATTATTGGTGTTGCGTTTGTTCGGGAGGAGATGTTGAAAATGGATTAAGTGTAATGTGAAATAATGTTTTGTCACATTTTTATTTCTCTTTTCTGGGTGGTTTATTCCTAGGTATGGGAGTTGGGGTGGGTCCCAAAAAATTCCTAACTCCTCTTGATAGGATATTAGTGAGGTGGGGCCCACATGAGCCCCACCCCTTCAAATTCCTCTAACTCCTCTAACTCCACTTTAAGTTGACAACTTCCATTAATTTTTAACTCTCTCCTATATCCTATTTATTTAAGCCAACACACATAATCAATTAAGTGAAATTTTAATTTGAATTTTAAAAATTAAAATGCATGTCTGGAAGAAATAAAATAAACAAGCCAAATTTTATTTTCGGGTTAGTTTTTGTGTTGAGAATTGAGAGAGGGAGAGCTCTTATTCTCTTGAGGAACATCATCTTCTCCGGTGAAGAACAGCCCTACATAGATGAAGAATGTTTTCACACTGTTCAATATTCTCTCCACGTCAATGAAAGGGAGATGCCGCTTCCTCCTCGGACATTCATCGTCGATGTATATGGAGCCTCACCACGAGACGTCGTTTTCCGGGATGCTAGCTTCCACAAAGTTCTTTGATATTGGGGTTGTTTCAATGATCATGTATTATTTAACATTCTTCATTAATTTAATTCTAGACTTGATATCGACATCACCGTAGGATATCAGACCGCACAAACACGGTCGATCCAACTCCCCTTTTTGTTGGTGATCATTGTTGTGGCTTAGAACAGAGGGGACGCGGTGCCGTTTCACCACGCGACAACGAGTGAAACGCGGCCAGAGCGGCCCCGGTGAAGGTGCGCGGGGCCGTCGCGACATGCCGGTGTGTTCTAAGAAGGCTGCGGCGAAGAGTGGGCCGCGACGGAGAGGCACGGTGCGATTGCACCATGCCAGAACACCAACGAGGGCAGAGGACGGGGCAGGCTCCGGCGGAGGGGCGCGGTGCCGACGCGTCGCGCGGGACGCGAAAGGGCCGTGGCCATTGGCTGCAGGGTTTCAGAATGGGGTGGCCGGACACAGCTGGCCGCCGGTGAACCAGGAGGCGGGACCAACGGGTCCTGCGGCAGCCACCCCAGCCGACCATTGTGGCCGAGCATTTCTATGAAGTCAGTGGGTTCAAAACCCCACGCCAGCTCAGCTAGGGAGGATCCCAAGGGTCCTCCATTTTCTCAATCATGGGGGGAAATCCCCCCCCCCTTCGTGTCCCGCTCGGCTGTGAGCCGAGTCACCGGACACATTGATCGGGCCGCCCGTGCCGGACCGGGCAGCCCGCACCAGGCCGGGCCGCCGCGCCAGGCCGGGCCGACAGTGCCGGGCCGGGCCGTGCCAGCCGGGCTGCGCTGCGCCGCACAAGCTGGACCAGGCCGCACCCAACTAGTCCAGACCCGGACCTGGGTCGGTTTAACCCGGTTCGGGCCGACCCAGGGGGTATTGGGTTGGGTCGGACCGGGCCCAAACCCCCTGTTTTCGGAAAAATCTGTTCAAACGACCATAAAATTGGATAAAGACCTCCGACAGTCACACCGTCAGTTGCGTTGGGATTCTTTGATCGAGACAGTCATTTATTTATTTTATACTCATGGTTTCAGAGAATTTTGGGTATGACTAGGTCGGTTCGAACACGAAACCAATCGGGCCTTCGGAGCGCAAACACTTCTAACTCGAGCTCCGGACGTCCGATTAATGTGCTGTAAACGTTGTTGGAATCCTCTTAGTGAGACAGTACTTTTGGATTACTTCTCTTGAGGTTTGGATACACCTTAAATATGGTCGGGTTGGTTTTAGCTTAAAAACCAAAAGGGCCCAAGGGTAGAAAACACCAATAACTCTCAGACCTGGCTTCTGATTGAAACGCCGTCAATGGCATTGAGATCCTATTGATGAGACAAAACATTGTGACACATAAACTATGGACTTCATGACACGTTATGTATTTAACCCTTGGCTCGTGGAGCGGACTCTCCCGGAATCAAGCATGCTGTGTGCGGAGACCCTAGAGCTGGCTACGACAAAGATGACGACTACCGTACAAGGATCCTCAGTGGGTTCAATGAGGATGAATACTATACTAAGATACATAGTGGGTTCGGAGAGGATGACTACCATACTAGGATCCATAGTGGGTTCGACGACAACTTCTATAGTACTGGGATCCTTCGTGGGTTCGACGACGACATCTGCCGTGCTGGGATCCTCCGTGGGTTCGACGATGATGACTTCTGTACTAGGATCCTCTGTTGGTTCATCAGTGTTGTCGACTGTACATGGATTCTCCTTGGGTTCGGTAGCGATGACTGCTATACTTGGATCCTCAATGTGTTTGGAAGTGACGACTTCTGTATTAGGATCCTACTTGGTATTGGCAGAGGAGATGATTCAGAGGCTACAACTATCATCTCCACCCATCTTCGTGAGTTGTATACCCTTGTAAGCTGATTCTTGACTTTCAATCATTATCTTCGATATGATTGATCTTGCTACCCTGTGTGGATTGTGTTGTGCTTTCCTATGTGGATTGGGTTGTACATTCCTGTGTTGACTTGGTTGAACTTGGCTCTTGAGTTGGAGTAGTACTGGAATTGATGATGTAGGTATATGTATGGGCATTTACCTAAAAAGAGTTTATTGATACGTCATGATTGTATATTTCATTTGTGGTTTATCTTTCAGGGATTCATGAGAGTCCTTTGGGAGCCTCGGGGTCTCTACAGAGTATCGTATACTTACCCCTACATGAGTTATACCCGCACTACGTTGTGTTAGATGTAGAAGACTGACAGTGCTGATCGAGGTGGTGGCTCGTGGAGCTGGGCGGTACCTGGAGTAGGATCACTGGACGCGACGTACATAGAGTGGACGGCCGGACTAGAGGAGACGAGGAGAGTATCTTTACCCACCCTTCAGGTGGGAATTCCAGTGGACGGCTTGGTGTTGCTGCTTTACATTTCTGCTGCTGTACATTCTTTCAGTTGTACCTTACATTTAGTTTGGTTTGTATTCTGGCCCATTTACCTTCCAGCACTTACTTTTGTACTCATTTTACCTAGTGTTTACCTCATCTTGTGTACTCTGTGCTGTTTGTTTAAATTATAAAGGCAATGACTTCCCTTTTATCAGGATTTACGACTTTACTGATATTCGCCAGCCCCTGGACTATGGGAGGTTGGATTAGGGTAGTGATGGCACGAGCCCCGAGGATGCGTCGTGAACAATTGGTATCAGAGGAGTTCAGTTCTACCGCTGAACATAGGAATCGAATCAATCTTCTATGTGAAGCAATAATTGTAAGGGTATTGATGTGGTTATCAGTCCTGGGAGTCCAGTGTTGGTGTGGAGGCCGATGTATCAATACACTAGGACCCTGAATTCTGATTTCAGACTCAATGCATGAAAACATTGATTTCATGTGTGGTTAAAAAGTATTATTTGTGATTACTTTGTGTCAGCTCCCTGGGTATAGACATTTGACCATGTCATGGCTGTTTCTTTTAGGATGCCTTTCCGCGGACGACCAGCTGGAGCCCCTAGATATTTACGTACTGACAGCCCGCCAAGCGAAGAGGCCTCCGTACATGGCCTTATTTCAGTTGAGGCACCAGCAGAGGCACCAACAGTACTACCATACATTGGGCCACCGATTCCACCAGCCCCGACAGTAGGCGATGCATGCCACTTGACCGCGCTGCACGAGTTCCAGAGCCAGAGGCCACCCAATTTCTGGGGAGAGATGGACCCAGAGGCAGCTGAGGATTGGTTGGAGGTTGTGGTGAGAGTCTTCAAATTAGTAGGTACACCAGCAGACTTCATGGTGATCCTTGTTGGCAGCCTCCTTTAGGCAGAGGCAGGCAGATGGTGGAGTCAGATGCTTCAGTTTTTCAATTAGATGACCTTCACCTAGGGAGACTTTGATACCTTCTTCAATGTAGATTTTATATAAGTGACTCTACACTCCAAGCGTGCTCAGGAGTAGTAGAATTTGCCGTAGGATTTTCCATCAGCAGAAGAATCATCTGTATGTATTAGATAGATGATGTAGGGGTTCAAGAGGACCATATCAGCTGGTTGGAGACCTCGGGTTATAGGATCTGTTGTGCAAGGCACCCGAGTTGGAGTTATTGGCAGTCGTGCCAGAAAACGATAGTGTTTCTCCTGTGGTAGGAAGGGTCACATGGAACGTGACTGTCTGAGTCCCCACATAGTTTATCCATATGCATTGGAAGAGCCATCGAGACAGAATCAGTGGTGGGTGCTTGAGAAACAGCTGAGCGGTGGACAATGCAGTAGAGCTCCGGAAGCAGGTGGAAAGTAGCGAAACTAGTGGATTCCTTTTGTTCTTGATACTTCAAGTTCCATGTTTCTGAGGTATATGTGTCTTGTACTTTGATCTACAGTAATAAAAGACACTTATCTTTGTGATGATTACCTTCCTGCCCACTTGTATGGTAGATACTAAGAGGTTCTAGTTTAAAACTGTTGACTTGATCCTCACGTTCAAGATTTCTACGGGAGAAGACCTAATGACCACACACTAATGCCTATAGTGTGACTCTAACCTTAGAGGCGAGAGTAACGGTTGAATATCTTGGTAGTAGCATCGAGTCCTTACGACGTCATCCATGGCATGAAATAGTACCATTCATGTTAGGATTGACTGTATTAGGAAAAAAACGTGGTTCATGTAGTGGATGAGACCAGATTTATCTTTTCATCAGGGGAGGAATCTCAGCAGCTCCTATAGATCGTAGATGATTAAGGTTGGATATGAGATCTTACAAATGGCTAGTCTCACCCACTGTTCATCGAGCGAATGGTTTACGGTTCTTACCAACTCAATAGTCTCAGATGTATCATTTCTCAGAAGGACATGAACCAGAGATAGCGGTGATGGCTTGATTTCCTTCAGGACTATGACATAGAGATAGTTCATACTCCTGATAAGGGGAACGTTGTAGCAGATTATCTTTGTAGGAGATCAAGAATTCATCTTTTAGGAGTGGCGAGACAAAAACTAGACATGTTTTTAGATAATCTTTGTCGATAGTGTTGGATTGAATACGTGTATAACCAAAGATGGTTCAGGCTACGATTGAGAAGGAAGATCATCTAGGAGTGGATGAGGACTGCTCAGAGCTGATAGAATTCCAATGCTTATAGTAGGCGGGGACCACTAGAGTTTGAAGATGGAGACCACGTTTTCATAAGGGTCTCATCTCGATGTGGATTACAGATATTTGGAAGGGGTGGAAAGTTATCTCCATGCTTCATTAGACCTTTACAGGTTCTCAGAACTATAGGCGAGGTGGCTTATAGCATAGCTCTTCCACCTCAGTTTCACTAGGTGAACAACGTCGTCCACGTATCTCAGAGGAGGAGATATGTGCACGACCCAACACATAACATCGACCATGTGGTGTTGGACATCGATGACATGGTGACTTTTGCGGAGGTCCTGATGGATTCAGAGGATCGATAGGAGTGGATCCTAAGTGGGTGGTATATTCCTCTAGTACGCATCAGGTGGAAGCACGGGAACATCCAGGAGATTACTTAGGAGTAGGAGGCTCATATGCATGAGCAATACCCTAATTTGTTTGCCTAGTTTGATATGTAACTTTACGTGGATGTAAAGCCCTGAGATGGGATTAATGTAAATGCCCATATGTTTGAAGGAATTTTTTTTCATAATTTCATTGCGATTTTACAAATACGCAGTATCTGACGGCACCAGATTATGAGGCCCGGTGTGCCCGGAATCAAATTTAGAAGTTTAGATCGGGTACGTTTAGTGAACAAACGGGCGGGTTTTTCTAAAATTTGAACAGGTTCTCATAATCGAAATCTGAGGGAACTGGTGAAACTGCAAAGTTGGTAATTGCTTAAGAAGACCTTTATTGGAGTTGTGTTTTCTCGGGAGGAGTTGTTAAAAATGGATTAAGTGTAAATTGAAATAATGTGTGTCACAATTTTATTTCTATTTTCTTGGTGGATTATTCCTAGGTATGGGAGTTGGGGTGCAACCCACTAAAATCCCAACACTTCATGATAGGATATTAAAGAGGTGGGGCCCACATGAGCCCCACCCCTTCGAATTCCTCTAACTACTCTAACTCCTCACTAATTTGACAACATCCATTAATTTGAATCTATCTCCTCCATCCTCTTTATTCAAGCCAACACACATAATCTATTAATTGAGATTTGTGTTTGAATTTTAAAAATTAAAATGCATGGCTTGAAGTAATATAATAAGACAGGTCTTATTTTATATTGGGGATAGTCGTTGTGTTGAGAATTGAGAGAGGGGGAGCTCATATTCTCTTGAGGAACTTCATATTCTCCGGTGAAGAACATCCCTACCTCGATGAGGAACGTAGTCACGCCGTTTCATCTTCTATCCGCATCAAAGAAAGCGAGACGCTGCTTCCTCCTCGGACGTTCTCCATATACATATATGGAGCCTCACCCTGCGACACTGTTTTCTACAATGATAGATTCTGTGAATTTCTTTGTGGTAGGGGTTGTTTCATCATTCAAGTAATATTTAATGTTCTTCGATAATTTAATTCGCAACTTGCTATCGATATAATGGGAGGAGATCGGACCACACAAACACGGCTGATCCTCCCCCCACCCCCATTTGTTGTTGTTCCTCATTGTGGGTTGGAACGAAGGCAATGTGGTGTAGTTTCACTACGCGGGACTGAGATAGCCGCGTCTGGAGCGGGCCATGGTGAAGGTGCGCGGCGCCGTCGCGCCGCGCCGGTGAGGCCGAAGTAGGCCGCGACCAAGAACGGGCTGCAGCGGAGGGGAGAGGCGCCATCACGCCGCACTAGACATGAAAGATCTGCGGCCTTTGTCCGCAACAGTTCAGCATGGGGGAGGCCGGACATAGCCGGCCTCCGTCGCACTAGGAGGCAGGATCGGCGGGTCCCGCGACAGCCACACCTGCCGACCATTATATTCGGCTGTTTCCAAGAAGTCAGGGGGATCAAAACCCTCTGGACAGCTCAGCTAGGGCAGACCCCACGGGTCCACCGTTTCCTCAATCAATGGGGAACCCCCCCCCCTTCACGTCACGCTCGGCCACGCGCTGAGCCGCCGGCCACGCGGGTCGGGTCAGCCGTGTCGGGTCGGGCTGCCAGCGCCTGGCTGGGCTGCGTGAGCCGAGCCGAACCGCGCCAGCCAGGCTGGGATGCGCCAGCCAGGCTAGGCTGCACCATTTAGGCCATTCCGCACCCAACTGATCCGGACCCGGACCCGGGTCGGGTTGAACTGGTTCGGGTCAACCTAGGGGTATTGGGCCGGGTCGGACGGCGCCCAAACCCCCTATTTTGGGACAGATCCGTTCGAACGCCCATAACATATGCTATGGATCTCTGATCGACGAACTGTCAGTTGCATTTGGATCCTTGGATTGATTAGGTAAATTCATTATATTATACTAAAGGATTTGAAGAATGTTGGGTACGGCCTGTTTGGTTCGATCATGAAACCAACCGGGCCCATGGAGCAGAAACGCTTATATCTCGAGCTTCGGACATCCCATTGATGTACCGTCGTCTTTATTGGATCCCACTTAGTGAGACGGTTCATTTGACTAACTTCTCTTCAGGTTTGGATGAAGCTAGAATACGTTCGGGATGGTTTTAGCTTAAAAACCAACCGGGCCCCTAGGACGAAAAAACCAATAACTCTCAGACCGGTCGTCCAATTGAAGTTCCGACTGTCGCGTTGAGTTCCTGTTGACGAGACGTAATGTTGTGATACATAAACTATATAATTCATGACAGTTGATATATCAACCCATTGGCTCGTGGAACGGTCTCTCCCGGAATCGAGTGTGCAGTGTGCAGGGACCCTATAGCTGGCTACGATGAGGATGACGACTACCGTACAAGGATCCTCAGTGGGTTCGACGAGGACGACTAACGTAATAGGATCCTTAGTGGGTTAGACAAGGACGACTACCCAACTTGGATCATATGTGGGTGTGACGATTATGTCTACTGCACTAGGATCCTCTGTGGGTTCGACGGCGACATCTACCGTGCTGGGATCCTCTGTGGGTTCGACGATGATGACATCTGTACTAGGATCCTCTTTGGGTTCAGCAGCGTTGTCTACTGTACTTGGATCCTCTGTGGGTTTGTTAGTGATGACTACTATACTTGGATCCTCCATGGGTTCGTCTATGATGTCTTATGTGCTAGGATCATACATGGGATCGACAGAAGAGATGATTTAGAGGCTAGATCTATCATCTTCACCCCTATACGTGAGTAGTATACCTGTGTGAGATGAGTCATGACTTTCAATCATTATATTTTATATGATTGTACTTGCTATCCTGTGTGGATTGGGTTGTGAATTCCTGTGTGGATTGTGTTGTACATTCATTTGTGGACTGAGTTGAAATTGGGATCGTGAGTTGGAGCAGTACTGGAATTGATTACTTAGGTATATGTATGGGCATATACCTAATTAGATTAGGTTGATACTTCATGATTTTTTCTTTTCTTTGTGTTTTATCCTTCATGGATTCTGGGAGACCTTCGGGAGTCTTGACGTCCCTATTGAGTATCGAATACTCACCCCTGCACGGGTTATTACCACACAACGTTGTGTTGGATACAGATGAAGGAAAACGTTGATCGAGGTGGAGGCTCGTGGAGCTGGACGGTACCTGGAAGAGAATCACTAGATGCTACGTACACAGAGCAGAAGGCCGGACCCGAGGAGATGAGGAGACTATATGTACCCACCTTCACGTGGGAATTCCAGTGGATGGATCGGTGTTGCTGCTTTACTTTTCTACTGTTGTACTTTCTTTCAGTTGCACTTTACCTTCAGTTGGGTTAGTATTCTGGCCCATATAACTTCCAAAACATACTTTTGTACTCAGTTTACATATTTTTTACTTCATCTTGTGTACATTGTGGTGTTTGTTTACTTTATAATGGCAATGTGTTCTCTTTTATCGGGATTTACTCCTATTGTGCTAGTCGGCATCCACTGGCCTATGGGTGTCGGGATTGGGGTAGTCACGGCATGAGCCACGAGGACGAGTCGTGAAATAAGAAATTATTAATATATTATTCTAAAGAATAATGGTATGAAACTAGCCCCAACGTTGATTTCAAACATCAATTATTTATGTTTAATAGTTAATTATCAAAAATTAACAACCACTAAAACTAGAAGATGAATCACTAGAACATATCAACATTAATCCACAAATAATTTTTGAAAAATAAAATACAAAAAAGATGATCCAATATCATATTTCGTACTATAGAATAAGGGGTCAAAAAATAGAATTATACATGATAGTAGATTCTACCATAATCCATAAAACAAGATCCAATTAAACAGTGGGCGAGAAAACCCAATGGATATTTTAAAATGGAATAACAGTGGTCTGTAATCACCATATATATGAATATGAACGGTGGAAAAAATTTGTGAGATATTTATCCCAATATATATTGAGTAATTATCTCTATACTCAACCATTTAATAGTATCCTCCATCCATACAATGGTATTATAAAAAATGCATAACATAAATACCTAATGAATAGATCCTTAAACATTAGGAGTTTTAAAAAAAATTAACTATTACCAGATCCTAGACAATGACTTGGTCCATGTGGTGGTATACAAATCATCATCATAAAAAATATCTAAAATGGATTGGGGTTAATAACTTAGTTATTTACTCTCCACCATTCCTAGTACCATAATGTGGTGAACTCCAATTTTCCTTTATTAATAGAAGATATCCTGAATCATCATGAAAACTATTATTCAATGACTAAGGAATTTCAAAATTGTCATTTTATATAAGGAGTTATTGAAATAGAAAAATTCTCTTAATATCAATTGGAACATCAATTACATTACTATTTAAAATCTCAATACAAAAACAAACAACTTACATACCTAGGGCTTGACATGGATAGTCTAAAACTGTTATAACCACACCCTCCACCACATCCCGGTGATCATTTTATATTCCAAAACACTCCCATAGAATTTTTACCATTTACAAATACATCCCCAAGATAATAAACCCTAATAATACACACTGAAAATGTTGTAGAGTTATATAACATTACAACAAGATGAATTTTAATGGAATAAGATCACATTTTTTATATTTTTCCCCCTATTTATGAAATATTTATTTACATTTCATTTATCCTGAAAACTTCATCCATGAATTATCTATTAAAAATATATATTTATATTCTACATGTATATATTTTTTAACCCAATGAAATATGAAACTATTAAGAATAAAATTGAAGAAATAATTTCTGAATTAGAGACAATATTCTCAAGGTTATTCATTGATATTTTTATTTACATAATGGTTAACATGGAAAGAGATATTCGATGTATTGTTTGGATATTATATAGATAGATTTATCACATTGAATGATATTTGAAGATTTTAAAGAGGAACATAAAAAATAATTTTTCCACATATTTTATTCATGTGGATTCATACTTTTTTTAATTAAAGATTATATTATATGAAAAATAATGATTTCATTTGACGAAAATTGAAATTCTAATGTATCATTATGCAGACTCATTATGGGAATAAGGATTATCAGAATATATATTATCACAATAACAATGAAAAGGTAACTATAGTGTAACCACTGTATTTTTCATAACATTATAGGGGTTTCATCATATGATACAACTAAAAAATTAATTATTATAAATTCAAATCAATAATGGGACGAGGGGTAAAAACAACACATAATAAATAAAATTTATTTTATGATTTAGAGACCAAATATTTTGTGGAATTATCTAAAAATAGAAATAAATTTATGGAATATCCATGATGTTTGGCACAATGACCAACTATAATTGTACAATCATAAAATTTATATGTAAATATTATAAATACATTTTATTCATTGAAATTTTAAAAATGTTGATATTTCAAAATATTTAGGTTACTGATCTAGTGTTTGTGATGAATGTATTTGGTACTAAGGATATAAATCCAATTTTTTAAAACATTCAATACAAATTTATCATATGAAAATTATGACCGAGGGATTATAAAATAACCCATGTGTAAATTTACTCATGAAAAAAAGATTTATTGAAGGAATATGAATAATAAAACTAATTCAAATTTGTGTATATTAATTTTGACATGGTTGTGTAAAATAATGAATTATTCATAATTTATTAATGAGAAATACAATTACTTTAACAATTAAATCCTTTAAATACAAAGAATTCATTTTCTCAATTTGGGGATTACTTAATTATATGATAAAATAAATATTCTACAAATATTGATCTATTAATTGGGATTTTAGATTCATTCTATATCTCGATGTAGATGATATCATACATATAAGGTGGGAATAGATGGAGGGTGTGACAAATGATCATAATCCATTCAATATTTAATGAATGAATGTTTTTCTATAATAGTTTTAAGAATTACAATTTATTTTATAATATGTTTATTCGTATTATTATTAATTCAATAAATTTTTTATAAAAATTATTTTATATTTTTTTATTTCATAAATAATAGATCATACATTGATTGATGCTACAAATATATAGGAATAACATAAAATTGTATATGAAAATGAGAGAGTGTTAAATTATGAGTAACATTATGGATGTGAGAAATCAATTGAATTTGAGAATCATACTATAAAATATAATAATTATACTATTGGTAAAGAGGTAATTGATTGTATGGGAGAAAATATATGTATGGTGAAATCCACTAGTGATTATAAAATTTACAATGGAGTGATATAGATGTCTAATAATTGAGTTTGGATGGAATTAATTTGGTAAACCTATTGACCCATACAAGTCCATTTTCAATTTTTACATTATGTCCATCACTCATATGATTATTCCAATTGATATATATAATTAAAAAATTGTTTTTTCAACATTACTGGATCTAATTTGGGAAATAATTTGGGGAAATTTATAATACATATAATATATTGTACTTGAAAATAATAATTTGTTGATATACTCCAAATTATAACATACAAGTACAATAATATTAATTTTCTATTCGATATATTCCATATTTTTGGTTACTAGAATATACATATATAATTTCACAAACTTTTTACCAAATATTATCTTAGGTTTGGTGAGGTTGAAGGAAAAATATATCTACCACATATATTATAAATTTTAATAAACAATAAACCATGGAATACCATCATGGGACATTGGGATGATGTGGAATATGATGTATTTTATAATTATTCTTAATCATTGATTTAAATTAATAATATAATAAATGTATTTAGAAAATAAACTACATGAATAAAAACAACCTACCCCTACCATATAACAATTTTGAGGTTCATTTCTCTTGAAAAATATAGTATGTTATTTAAAAGTTCATTAAATTATTTTAATGTTATGAAATAGTCATATTAATTACTTTATGATTTTATGTCTATATTTATCAAATAAAATTAGAATCCATGCTCTTACCACATTTTGTGATATTGATGTAGGATTGTGTATGTATTAAATATAAAACAGAAGATGAAAACACATAGTTTTTTTGAGAAACATTTATAAGTTTTATATAATTACAATTTTAGGTCATTAAATGATTAATTTACATTGAACTAAATGTTTCAAATATTAATATCTTTTTTTATAAATAATCAATAATCACCTTCAATTTCAAAAGAACATGTTCTTGTTGTTTATTTTTATCATCTAGAACAATAATGATGGATTAGAGGCATATGATTTGGAGTGTAATAATGAGAATAAAATAGGGAATCACAATAAAAAGTTAATAAAATCATGGAATTTAATGTGATATATGAATATATAGATTCAATAATGTAAATAATTTGGATAATGTAAAGAAAATAAAAAGATGTTTAAAAGGAAAAATGTGAAATCCTATGATAGTAATAACCATATTGTGAAGAGAAACAAAAACCATGTTTTTTGGATATTAATCCACCAAAAATATTTCCCTTACCTAATGTTAGCATGTAATCATAACATTTTATTCATTACATAAATAAAAAACTATTTATACCTTTAATTAAAAAAATTAAGGTTTGAATTTATTGTTATCTATATCTATTAGTAACCATATATCAGATTTTAGTGAGATTTACTATGTGACATATTCTAGGTTATCTTCTACATAATAAAAACATATAAAATATAAAATATGATAAGGGAATCATATAGAAAATCAGATGATATTTGGGCTACATATTCCCTAAAATGATCATTATGTTCACACGGTCATTCATACTATTATAACTCTCATAGAATATTTATTCAATATTATAATAAATATATATAATTAATTATTATGTATTTAATAATTTATATTATATAAAAACCCATAAAAATGAATTAAAATATGTATAAACATATTATTATACTGATTGATGTAGAATCAAATTTTCGTCTCATGTTAATCTAATGGATCGGGTTTTAAGTCAAAAATTATCAGTGAGGGTGTAATTTTCCTAGTAATAGATCATTCACATTTAATAACATTAAAAATTCATTTCGATATAATTACCACAAAAATATATATATATTACATTAATTTAATAATGAAAATAAATGGATTGGTCATTAATTACGTGATTCTCCTTGAGAATTAATTACCGGGTTCATCGATCGTAAATATATGTAAATATTCAAAAATTTATTTTTTAATAAAAAATGGTAATATTTTTAATAAAATATAAAACCATTCATATTTTTGAAAATAATATAAATTTCACATGTGTAAATGTAAACCCTTGTCAAAAAAATTAGTTTATTTTAATTATTATATAAATTCTAAAAATGTAACATCATTTCTCAAATCATTAAATTATAATTTGATAAAAAATATTATTCATAGTGATGGAAATGAAAATAAAATATAATTGACACTTCATCAGGACTTAATTTTAGGGTAAAACATTTTCACTAAAAACATATAAAAATATATGTTTACTTCTTACAACTCTTATTAGGTTTTTTTTCTTGGAATCATTGGATTATTATTGTCATTAATTAAATAGATAAAAAAATTTACTCTTGGGATAAAAATCATAGATATCTCACATATCATCGAGATATGATACATCTAATGAATTTAAAATACACTCTATTCAATATTATACTAAATATATCGATGTTATATTTTTTTGAATGATAAAATATTGTTTTAAGAGAGTTGAGTTTTTATATCATAGAAATCATTGTACTGGGACCTCCATCTCAAACCCGGATCCATTGGTTTTTTTATTGGATATGATATAGGGTTTATATGATAATAATTCGCTATCAAAATATATATTATAAATTATAATTTATATCTCTTAATGTTTCTATAATGCCTAATGTAAAGTAATCACATTGATTTTTGTCATTTCATTTTAATTTTAATGATAGATATAAGATTCCATATTAAATAAATCACACCTAATTATGTATTAATATGTTTATAGATAATTGAAAATAGTAAATATATTAAAATTTTGGGTATATATATTTTTCTGATTTTTTAAGGACGGTTAAAAATATAAAATTCAGAATGGGGATATTTTTTTAGACTGAGTGATTGAGCTTCATACATTGTGTCAGACTGTTTAGAGACATCATTCATGTGTTCTTCTTATCTTGTTTGTAATTTTTTCATGCCACTAACATCAGGAATAGCTGGTTTATTTGAAAAATAATTATCAAATTTTTTTATCATTGAAAACCAGTTTGCATATATCTATTTTCTTTATAATTTTCTAAAATATGTTTATATAAACCAATACAAAGAATTAAATACTGAATTTAAGGAATTTATTAGATTTAATGGGTACACTAGTAAATTTGGTATTAGATTATCTTTGAAAAGATGGTTGTTTTGAAAACTCCATCCACCATATTGAGAAACATGAGTTTTTTATTATATGATCTAATCTTTTTATCATATTGATTTTTTTTATAATGGAAATTTCTATGAAAAATATATATGTTTATAAATAAGGGTAGATAAATTTTGGTATTCTTTTTTGATTTAACAATAACTAAAAGAAATTTTATTATAATTAAATACCTTCCAGATTGTTATAGAGACAACAATTTATATTTATTCATGATGTATGATAATTAATATTTTTTTTCCTGTGATAGTTGTACAATTTTTATTAACATTTTAACAATGATTTTTTTATAAAGTCATTTATATTAAATGTCACTAGTCACTTGAAAATTTGATATTCTTATTCAATTATTTTTTTAATTTTCTATAAAAACGATATTTATTTTAATTTCATATTAAAATATGTTGAGTTTTTTTTAATTAAACATATTTTAGTCCATAAAGATTACACCTAGTCAGAACTATTCAAACATACTCGCATTGTCGTGATAATTTAGGAATTAAATCCATATTTTTTACATTACTAAAATATTATCTAAAAATCATCTAAGAAGATACTAGACTGGTATAAATACAATTATTTGCATTATTTTGGCATAAATGTTTTCTTTTTAATTAGTGTAATAAAATAAAAAGGGAGAAAACATGTGTGGAATGATAAGAATCTTATTGAAAATGAAAAATTATTGTTTTTTACATTTATCAATTAACTCTACATTATTCTATTACATGGTATATTTGGTATGTCTACAATTATGAGTTTTCAGTTAAACTGTTATATTTTAGCAAAACGAATTCTTTAAAATGTAAAAAACATATAAAAATGTATTATACTATAATGATATAATTAAAAATATCAATTATTTTTTAATTTTATTTATATTTAAAATACATTAATACGATATAGAATGTAGATTATATGTTTGAATACATGTAATATCTATTTAAGAGTGAAATTTTAGTTGAACACGTAAGTAAGATAATTTGAAAAAATAATTATTCCAAAATAATAAAAAAAATAATTACACATTTGAATGAAATTATAATTAAACCGACATAAATATGACTTGTTCAGTGATAGGTGGAAAAATAATTTGTGGTTTAAATTTAAAATTACTAGTTTAGTTAAAAACATGCATCATACAGTCAAAAAAATATAAAATATACTCAAATTTCTATTAGATATTAGGAAACAAATAAATGACTAATTTTTTGATTTATAATAATTAAATGCATTTTAATTTATTACATGTCATGGGTTTTGATGTTTTTTTTCTAAGGCATAAAGATATATGTAATTTCTTTATATGATTTATAAATCATAGAAGAAATCCTTAGTCATCTCTTATGGGTCACAAAAGGTTGGGGTGAAATTGAATAATTTTAAAATAAATTAAAAATGAAAATAAATTTGTGGTTATTTTTTTTATCATTAGAATTTTGTTACTATTTGATAAAAAGGATAAAATAGTATAAAAAACAAATTGTAAAGTGAAACGTGAGAAATCTAAGGGAATCCAATTTAAGAAATTATTCATTGACTCCAATAATTGTTTTAAATAACTTCAACGATTAGTTTATATAATATAGATCCCAAATGATATATGTATTCCTATAGGAAATCTCATATGGTATATACAGATAAAATTAAATCATTGATGATCATAATTGATTTTATTTATTTCACAAGTTATTAAAAAAAATCACCTAAGAAAATCCTGATAAATATGTAAAAAAATAATTATAAAATGTTTATATAAATTATGCTCATAATTGAGATCAAAATCTTCCATAAGTGACCACATATAGATTAGAAATCAATTTGAGGGTAGGAAATCATATGATGGGTAGATGAGAATTAAATCAGTCACCAAAATAGATGCACCATTCACTAGAAGTTTTGACTCTTTAACCATTAAATTTACCCAATTTTATATAAATTTTTATATAAATAATCTGTAAAAATTTAAAATTTAGGTAGACCAAATTTTAATGATTAAAACACAACTGGATGTAATGCGAGTCACCACTTTTATTTTCATGGTCAACCATTTAAGGGTAATGATACACGACCAGTAATGTTTTAGTACAGGGAATGAATAGTATTATTCATCCATAAACATGTTCTATAAAGGAGATACCTATAATATTTTTTATTCTATGGTTTATCTTTTATTTTCATAGGAACACAAGCTTGTACCTCTTATTTCGGTTTTGTATATTCTACATTATTAGATAACATGTTAATTTAAAATAAATTGAATCTAAATTTTCAAATTTTCCTCTAAAATTATCATAATGTATAAATTTAACAATGAAAAAAACTAATTGAAAAGAACCAAAATTAAATATTTAACCAGAAAAGATCATATAACCACTATTTTATATCCTTTGACTTGATAATTTAAAATAAATATTATTAACTAGTTGGGTTAATCAAATCCATTCCCATTTATAAATATTCAATCTCTATAGAATAGTAATAACATCAAATTAAATAGAAGACTTCCATTAATTCTGGAATCATTCTAGTAATTATACATATAAACATAAAATTATTACTATGAATTCCAAATTTAAAATAATTATCCATTTTAATTATACAATATCATGCGATAGATTAAATTTTAATTCACGAAATTTCATCTATTTTATAAACATTATGCATCCAATTATTGATCTCAGTACCAATCATGAATAAACATATTTATAGTTATTTCACTCATTACTCAAGTGTAAAATATATGAATTATTATTCTGAAATAAAAATTATGAAATTCAGGTTATGGAAACTGTACAAAAATCACTCTGTATAATAGATAATGAAATAACAAAACCAATCAGGAATATTTACAATGAAATCTATTTATGATTGGTGTTGGTGGGTCAGTATTATTAAATCATTGAAAAATGAGTATATTTTAACTTATAAAATAATTCATGATATTTCTTTCAAAATTCTAAGAAGATTCCTCACTTAATGTACCCAAATACGAGTCACCCATCTAAATTTTTTATTTCTAAATGATAAACCCATAAGTCATATAAAATTATGTATAATTAAATATTAAACCTCTTATTTATTATTTTGTAATATTATTTTTATATTTTATCATTGTTTTTATTTTTATTTTTTCATTTTGTTTATATATATATATATATACATATCTAACATTTTCATGGGAGGTATATAAATTAAAATGTAATGTAAAATATATTATTCAGTCTCAAAATGGATGACATTTTCACATCACCAAATATGTAACTCATCACCTAAATAAAATTCCAAATAATATGATACCCCCTCACTTATAATGAATTAATTTCTTGATATGTTTACAAGGGTGAAGGTTGTTTTGGAGAATACCGTTATAATGTGAATAAAAAAATGGGGTATCACACTAACAAGGATCATATAATGGGTCAATATGTGGTAATATATCAATGTGGGTAAAACATGGGCTCAATGTAAAATAAACACCCCAATAATGATTTCATTTTTCAATTTTATCAATATTTATGGAACATTATATATCAAATTTCCAGAATATATTACATAATATAAGTTTAAAAATGTTTGAGGGTACATGGAAAGGTATTGAAATGAAATGTTTTTGAGCAATATTTGAGATTTTGAATAAAATTTCAGTCATGTAATGTAATGAATTAAAAGAGTCGACATATTATTCTAAATGATTCAAGATGTAATAAACCATAATAATAATTATATTAAAAATAATTTTTAAATAAATATGAAACTATAAAAGGATTATAATTTTAGAAATTCTCACCAATGTATTGATTATTTATTTGGAACTTATTATAAATTTGTAATATGTAAGAGATATTTCAAATTAAGGATGTCTCATATATCACTAATTTGGCAGTGACTAGTGTAGTCTCTAAAAATCATCCCATATAATACATATTTCACATTTAATTGATGACAATGTCATGAGGGTGAAACATGAAGGTTGAGTGGTGGATGGTTAAATGATAGTGGGTTTAGTGAAGAAGGGGAATATCGGGGTTGTAATGCTGGTGTTATCAAATTAAAAGGTGGAGTTTATTGTTCAATAGAAAACTTATGGGATTCAGGGTTCTCACATACCATAGAATGTTTACTGTTCCTATATGTAGAAACATATGTGATCCATCATATTTAAAAAAATTTCATGTGAGTACGCATGAGGTAGTCCACATACTGAGGAATTCACATGAGATTGTGGGACACTACTATCAAAAAAACACCATAGAGAGTCTTCTAATATTGTGTTATTTCAACAAAAATTAGGGTTTATGTATTCTCTAGTTAAAATTATATGGAAATCCAAGGAAAACAAGAGTATAAAATTTTAGTCATGCCAAAAAATGTTTGGGGGGTGATCTGCATAAAAAATGGACATATCCCCACTATACAGATTTTTTAGAATGAATGGCATGTTGAGAAAATGTGAATGTGGTTTATAGTTCGTGAAATGTTTATGGTGATATTATATCCTGTAGAAACATATAATACATCAATTCAATAAATATCACAACACATTATGTTAAATTTTTATAAATCATGGAGGTTAAGTGTACAATATCTACTTTAGTGGCATTATTAATATATAAATTATACCATTGGCTGTATATTATCATTTTTTGGGAAAATAGAAGAATTATATAGTGAAATCATACAAATCTCTCTATATCTCAAGGATCCTCATGGAAGTAATTCCCATTGAACATGGATGTGGGAGAGAACTGGAATGAAATTACAATGAATGGTAATAGATTTGACTTAGAAGATTTCATGTATATTCATATGGCCTAAAATCTTTATGATTTCCTCCAAGTGACCCAGATCATTAAGGATACTCTTGTCTATGTTTCAGCTACTAAGTTGTATAGTGAGACTATAATTACCCATAACATTATAAATTATATTTCCCATGAAAATTTATAATAGTTTAATTTTTAATAAAAAATATAATATAACATCTATACAACACATGATTGAATAATAAGTACATTATTATAATAATATATAAATTAATCCAATAGAAAATTAATGCTCATTACGCTTGAAAATATTACAATGAAGTAGAATATATAAAATAAAAAAACCAAAATATGAATGATATGATCTTTTCGATCTACCAGATCAACTGGTGTTTGGAACAATACTATAAAAGTCAAAAAATAAATTAATAATAAAATAATAATCATGAAAATTATAATATATATGATGATTAAATGAAAGATAATTAATTAATAATGAATAAAATGAGAGAAATTTATTGAATGTTGGGACCCATATAAACATTATAACATTTTAATGGTAGAATAATTATATGATCATTGAAATTATAAAAGAATAGTTAGTATAATAACCTCACCTATAAATCATAAAAATATTCTTTAGGTATATTATAAAAAAATAATTAATATTTATATCATGATACAATAACTAAATCCAATAAAAATTATATATTGTTTTTTCATAACTGTTCAAAACATATATTTTTTAATTTTCATTATTATGAAAAATACAATGATTTTAATGTAATTTTAATTTCATTAATTTTTTTTATAAAATAATATTAAATATCAATACAATTATAATGTCATTTAGTGATAAAATATGTAATTTTTTTAATTTTTAGTAAATTCATTATGAAATTAAAATTTGTTTTTTAAAATAATAGATTAATTTATTAAAAAATTAGATTCTGAATATTTATATATTTATTTTCATAAAATATATTTTACTTTTGTAATCTACATATTAAGAAATGTATACTTATATTTTTTGTTATTTTTTTAAAATAGTTTCTTTTTTATGAATAATGAAACATGTTAAAATACAATATTTATATTTCCAAGATTAATACAATAATTTAATAGTCATAGATGATGTAAAAAAATTATTTCAATCATGAATAAAAAATTTACTATATATAGTCAAATATTTAATTCTAATTGTATTATTGATAAAAAAATTACTAATGATTATAATATTAATAAACAAAACCCTAATCCCCTTATAAATTCCATTCCCCATCATCCAATATCCTTACAAATTATAAGACTTGGAGATTACAGAATTAATATCTATTTATCTTCACAATCCCCTTCCCTACATTCCCACAATATTTCTCCCACCAAATGGAAGAACCAATGAACTATTAAGTGTATTTCAAGAGACAAAATTTATGATGTAATATTTTCAAATACCATTGTTAGAATAATTTTTTCTACTTCCAAACACTATCCTATATAAACCAATATAGGATAATTACACTATTATCAGATATAGGATGAAATTTTAATCTTATAATGTAATATCTATCATAACTCATTTCATATTATCCTAGTATTCCAAATAATGAAAATGTCATCCATATTATGTTGGTTCACTGCCTCTATTGATGAAGTGTTTTTGTTTTAAATTAACAACATTATAACAAGTTTTAATTCACATATTATGGTATAAAATTACCAATATATGTATATGTTATATTATTTATCAATATTTAACTAACAAGTTCAGAAAATACTAAATAAAATAAAACAATTTTTTTATAATTTGTAAAACTTCCAAAGAAACTGATGATATAACAAAAACACTTTTAATAAATCAATATTCTATATTTCAGAAAACAAATTAGTTTCTGAGAATATAATTTTTTTTCAATTTATATGAATACCATTTCATTTAAAATTTGTTTATTATTCTTATTTTACCAGAATATCAATGATTACCCACATGTTATATTACCGTGGAACTATGTTAAAAAATTGATATTGAGGAGCATATCCCAAAAAATAGATATAAATGGACATAATATAATTTTAATCAATAAAATATATTTTTCAGATTATATTAATTATCTATTTATTAAAATTAAATTCATTATCTAGGAAATTATGTGCTTTTTCAAAATGATTTCTGGAACCTATGATTAGCAATCAATCTTAACCACCTTTTTCATTAGATTTTGTAATTTCCCACTTTACTACAATTTTTCTCTATATATTTTGTTATAATGATTGATTATAAATATTGTATATATATACCTATATATAATATATTCAAATTCTAAATTCTATTCCATTTAACTCGCAATGCATTCACAAACGTCATTTCTCAAATGCATTCTTCAAAATAAAATCCGATTTAGGGGAAATTTTTTATCACTTCATTACTTAAAAGAAATATCATTTACTGTATTTTTTCTAATTAAGGTTTTTTTATATTTTAATATTTATGTCTTTGAAATTTTATTTAAACATTAGAAATAAAATAAAAATTCTTTCTTACTCTATCTCCAAAATACATTATCATCTTCATTAATACCTAGTATTAAAATTTATTTTATAAACCAAATTCACTATACAATTATAGTTATTGTTTAATGAATGAAATATTTATTCTAATATATATTCATTTTAAATCACAGATGAACCTATAAATGTTAAGTTTCTTTATTATTAGTTTAATCATTATTAAATATCGTTAGACAATGATTTTAGTCATGATTATTCAACTAAATTCATTCCATGTGTATTAGGAATTATTTTTCATTACGATTGGTTTTATTTAGGTCCATATATTATAATTGACATATCCTGATATTTTCTCAAAGATATCTCTCTAATATTTTTTGTAATTTTTTTTTCTAATGAAATATTATGTATGGGAATTATAATTAAACCTATACTATGATGGGGCTCTATCAATTATATGTGGGTCTACTAATAATTTATCATGAAATATGGTTATATTTTGTAAAATGTTTCTGGAAATATATTTTAATTCTGTGATCATCAGATACAATATCGTTTATGATATTAAATTGTATGAATATTCATGATTAAAATTTGTTATAACCTCAATGTCTATGTATTCGTAAAGTTATTCAATGTATTTTTATGACCTCAATTGAAATTATGGTATTTTTATAGTGATTAATGTGATGGTTTTTTCATGTCAATATTTTGTTTCTATAATGATAAAATGGAACTAGGCCTCATTATCTTATATATATATATATATTGGAATATCTATGATAATAATAATGTACTAATATTTGTCAATATATTTGTACTTTATAAAGATGAATAAATTGATTCAATCAGTTGTTGGATTTTTTAGGCTTTAAAGATGAGGAATTTGTAGGGTTAATGGTATTAATCCAAAATATAAAGTTGAGTTCCTTTTTATGTTGTAGAAGTAAATGGATTTGATGATGTAGAAACATATGAAGGATGTGTTATTATTGTTGTTTTTGTGGAAGATGTTGGTGGGAGGGATGACAATACCATATATGGAGGGACAAAATATTCAATTAAATAATATGATGTCAAATGATATTCCATTATAAACTCTTCTTTCCCAATGTACTAAATTTATATTGATGAATAATACTACACTGGAGAAGTTATTATGTTCATCTTGTAAAATATCATATTTTTGAAAGGATAAAATTCTAATGTAATTTTATTTTTCTCATTTGTTGTATGGTCTGTTTTGATAACCAATCAACAGAATAAAATTCAGAGATTATAGAAACATCCATGTGTTTTCATATACTTGGATAATTTTGTGAGGGGTCCCTTGTGTCTTTTGTTGAGTTTCTAGAGGGTTGGGCCCCAAATAAATCACGTTTGATTTGAATTCCAAGGGAAAAATTTTTTTCTAAATTCATGTGCCGAACTAGTGAAAAATGTTTGAAATCTAAAGTTGAGATGATGTGATCTAAACTAGTTACAAATGAATTATGAATCTATGTGAAATTACCACACCATTTTTACCATTTAGGCTGCATGTATGCACTATTCATCACATAGTTATCATCATGTTTGGATAAACCAAATCAAAAAATTGTTTGACCCTTTCCTCGTAAAAAGTAGCATTCACATGGTTGGTTCATGGTTTGGCCAAACGTGCTTCCAGACCATGTTCATCATTAATTAGGTTAAAATACATTTTAACAAATGATACATTGTTTCTTTTATTACTTCCATTATTTTTTCTCCTATCTATGATGCACCCTCCTGCTTGAATAACTCGTTTCCCTTGCTAGGCATAGAGGTTTTTCCTTTTTCTGATGAAGTATTCAATCATCATAATGTTGGTTATAACAGTATCAATATGTATACAACTCCAATTTCATAAATTATTTGTTAACCATCCAAATTAATTTTCAATTTTTTGGGGAAATCGTTTTCCCTATCACCAAGGAATTGCACAGTTTCACTTATTTCTCTTGAACCATAGCAAATCAAATCTAGATATTGGATGTGTGAGTCATGCATAGTATTAGTTTTTGGTCTATTTTTTCATCATTTTTTACATATTTTTTAATTAATTTCATGTTTCAATATTTTTAATACCTTGTGTAACATCTATGTTATAACTATATTTAAATTAAATGGTTTATACCGCATTATGATGATCTTAGACACCACCTAAATCCATAAATCCATATAGTGGGTTCTCTTATTTTTTTTTCATGTTACATTATTATTTCTACAATAGTCTAAACAATGAATTTTGTGGTTTTAATATTAGTCTTCATTAAAATATTGAATGTCAAACATATAAAAACCAACTTGAGGTGGGATGTCCAAGCCTTGGTTGTGAATTCTATTTCAAAAAATTAACTAAATGAATTACTTGAATAAATATTCCATGATTTCTAATAAAACTAATTTGTTGAGGTGAAAATTTCTCAATTCAATTGTGATTAAATTCTTGTTTTTTCATTGGTTTGGATTGGTGGCATGTTTTGTATATGGACCATTGTATTTAAAAATTGAAAAGATATGTGGGCTATGATATCTCATTTATTATACATATATTTCTATAAAGAATTATTATATTGGTAGACACTTACTGTTCAAATGTTTTATGACAACACTTGATCACATAACACAATGATTAGTGTTTAAAATTAAAATGGAATAAATGTATTTGTTACGCCTCAGAAAAGACAATGTTTCCCCTTCATGGAATGCTGAGAATGGGCTCTTGAGTTAATAAGGCATCATATACTAGGGGAGACACCTCCTATAAATTGAACAAGCATATAATGGGTATTGATTACCTCTATATGAGTGATTTCTATTCCCACAGGATCACCAAGGGATGTGCCCAATGGAATAAATTGTTACACCAAGCCACAAGTGATACTTGAACCCTCTCATTGAGAAACCAAGGATGGAATCAGAGGGGATTTGTTATACACAAATTATGGGGGAGACATGGGAATCCTTTTATGGATTCCCATGGATGGAATCCTTTAATATTTGGTATTTTTATCCTCATGATTCAATACCTGTATTCCTTTATATGGTTCACCCTAGTTGGGAACATGATCTCATTAAATGAATTTTAGTAGAGCTATTAAAATTAAAATTAAATGTTAATGAATTAATTAAATGGGTCATTCTACACTGCCAAATTAAATTCGTGTCTCTAGTCCATTATGGAATCCCATATTAGAATGATGAAATATTACATTAAATTATAGTATTATAGGTTAACTTTGGTTTATGAATTTCCAAATTAGACCAATGCAGCTTTGGTCTGGCCGTGTGTTCTTGAGGAACCTACTTCCAACATGATATGTTATTTTAATTATCATCATTTTTCTTTCTATATACTTGAAAAAATCATATTTTATATGAATGATTTGGATTAGAATTTAGAAACTGTTGGTGGATCCGTACTAACTATATCTCACATCATTTTGGGCCACCATTCCACTAGGGCAGCTAAGAGGATGCTCTTATTTCGTGGTCATTTTTTCATTTCGTGTGTTGGGTATTGTAACTGAGAGTTAGGAGTGTGGAACTGGTCTAGTACTCATGTTTCTTGAGGATACCACCACCAGATCCTTTTTATTCATTTATTGGTCATGTCTTACATTATATCACCTACTTTATGTTAACATATTTATTAGGTTTCATCACATGAACATGAATAAATTGATATTTTTATATTATAATTTACCATATATATTAAATAATTATGTATATTTATCTTAATAAATTGGGAAATTAATTATTTCTAATTCCCCTACAATGCATTTATTTATCATATATTTTACAATGGTGAAACATTGATCATGAGGGTATATTCTCCCCTCTATAATACCACTATAGGTTCAATACTTTTTGGAACACTTTAACATTCATAAAGCCATTCTTGAAGAATTATGGTTACCATTCCAGCTACCGGATTACTGTTATATCAGGTCAGGATGTAATAATGTGTAATGAGAACAATATTCTCCATTCATGTATTATATTGTGATTTTAGATCATAGATAATGAATGTGGAAGCAATTGGTGAATTTATGTTCCTGGTCAAGATCAACCCACATAAGGGGAAATGCACAAGGGGCTAGAGACCATTATTTTGTTAATGATTTTCATTATAAAATATGATTTTATTTCTCCTTGAGTTATTGTATTACATTATGTTCTATACTGATTTATGAAATATAACATTTAACAATGGCATGGTAATGCATTGAGAAAGAATTACATGCATAATTATCAGAACATAGGCATTCACATTCAATTCATATTCAATGCAATTTAGATTTCATTGTTAGGTTTTTGATATTTTTTTATATGGATTACATGATTTAATATTGTTTCATTTATATTCAATGATATGATTATTAGTTACATGTTTCTTTTTCACCTTTATATGTATTTTATTTGTATGTTTAATTTATTTAAATTATCATGCATATTTTATGCCTATTTAGGTATTTCATTCCATGACTATATATAAGATGTTGAAATGTTTAAATTATTGTGCTTTCATTGATTTTTATTCCATTCTATCCCGATTCAATCATTATAATTAAAATGTCTATTTGGATTCCCTATTTCTTTTCCATGTTAATGAATATGTAATTATTATATTTATAATTTCTAGTTTATTTAAAATGTATGCAATTAGTTTTAATGGAATCATGTAGATATTCATTTATGGCTATGTAATGACCAGAACCATTGGTTCCATGTATGAAACATTATTTTATGTTGTTAAATGGGTCACAATATACCAATTTTTATTGTCTATTGGTTCTGAATGAGTTTTAATAGTGTGTCTAATTTTATCGAACCATTATAGACATAGAATATATGTAAAGAGTGTTTTAGATCAATGTTATTGCAATTAAATTATCATTTATCCTAGATAAAATGGATAAGTGCAGATGGAAACCACCCGAAACTTGTAATATGTATGGAGTATTTTTAATTTTAGAGGTGGTAACCCATAAACCCAAATCCTTTATTTTGATATTTTAATTTGTAACTATATGGAATATAATTGTTATCTATTTTGAACATAAAGTAAATGGTTTCATTAATAAGATCATTCAAATTTACTAATTTGGAATAATGACTCATATTGATGAATTATTAAATGAACAACTAGACCCATATTTAATTGATGAATCATTTTATAAATGAAATAAACTGGTTAAGGGTTATTTAATCATCTAAATTCTCAAATATTTCGAGTATTTTTTGTGAAAAAATATTTATTACTGGGACCTTAGTTCATCCCATATTGTTTTATGTGTATATTAGTAGACAACATGGTGGTATATTAATGATATATAAATATGGTTATATAATTTGTTCGATTATTTGGTGGAATCTTACTTGAGATAACCTATTTAATTAAAATTCAGTTTAAATTTTATTTGGGTTGTATCTATACAATGAATTAGTTAATTAAATTTGAAACTGCATCCTAAACTGATATTTTATCTCTATATTTAATCTCCCTTTATATATAGTTATGAAAATTATTAAAACTATTAAATAAATGTGTAATGTTTAAATGGGGATTTATGTAAACATGTAAAATATCCCTGTGTGCCTTGTGGCCTTGACCAAACAAGTACTAGTTAATTTTCTGTTATTTTGGTAAATTTTTTTACTATAATATAATCCATAATATATCTAGAGAAATATAAGATTTTTGGTTTAGTGACTTATGTGAATCCTTATGGGGTGTTTGCTGTTGTATCCATTGTGTAAATGTATTTATTTTCTTCTAGTGTATTTCTTATAATTGAATGTTGACATTTTTATAGGTTTATACCATCCTATGTTTTAATTTAAATATTATACATGTAATAATAGTGAAAATAATTATACATGAACTCATTTTATGGGTCTATGTGTCATGCATCAGTAACAATGATGGCCATTAGAGCTACCATCCCCAAATCATTAGAGTGTTTTCTAGTTTATTTTCTGCTGTTTATATTGTGATGAATCATTCAGGTGATGCCCTCCAATATAGGAATCTTGTTTTGTAATGTGAAACCAATGTATTGATTAGAGGATAGTGAATATGTTTACCCTAATAATAGGATTGAGCATAATTTAAATGTCATTTATAATTGGATATGAGTTCATATTGCATGTTCAACTGCATAGTAGGTAATCTAAACATTATTTTTCATCTTATGTATCCAGAAACTCAACATTTCATCTTCCAAGTTAATAGTAATTGTGGGAAATATAATTTTTGGCGTATTAATTTTGTGGTCCATTAGATACATTAAAGCATATTGTCGATATGTCATGGATAATATCATTGATGTGTTGTTTTTTTGTTCAAATCCAGTGTAGTGTGATTAATATTCATGTTACACATCATATTTTTAAATCATGAAATAAAGAATTTATGTTTAGTGGTTTAATTCAAAACTGTGAGCTGCCATACATGGATGCTATTCATCTCCAGTGTAGTGTGACATGTGGTTTATGGAAGAGCGTGACGTGTCCCAATGTTTAAAATTCTATTTTAAAAGGATTAGGTTGTATAACATGATGTTAAATTGTTTATCACCTATGCCTAATGTCAAAAAAATGTACAACACGAGTTGGAGGAGCATCAAGTGTGGTCCTTTGGAAAATATGTGGAAGAAAACTAGTAATTGGCATGTTTCATCCCCTCTTCAAGATTGGTCATGGTAAAATCATGTTATCAATAACCAATAACTATAGTCAGTTGTCATTTAGAATATTATGGGGGTGATTTCACTTCTATGGAAATCTATTAATGAGGATACTCCTATGGTGTAAATAATAAGATCTATTTTGGTTGATCATTTTGTCCATGTATAAGTCAAAAGGGTCATTTTTACATGGTCTATTATTCAGTTTGTTTCCCTTGGCGATGGGGTTTCTCTTATCATGTCAAGTATAGAATGATAAGAAATATTATGTAATGGTTCGATGTTTATGGAACATTGACAAAAACCATTATTCAGGATGGTGCATGTTTTTTGTTCTTTATAATGACATGATTCCTTGGGTAGTATAGTCTTTCTGACCAGTTAAGGGAAATGTGTCCGCGAAATTTGAAGAGCGCATACGAGGAAGTCAATCTATGATGGATAGATGGCCATTCCCATTTATTTTATTGATTTGGGATTCAAATATTTGATATAACTCTTCACTATTTATGGAAAAGTAATCATGGATCATTTATTAGAAAACATTTAAATCCTCTTAGTCCACTCTTATCTTAAAAATGACAGTGTCCCATATCTCGGTATCATCTGGGTATATAGTTAGAGCGTTGTTTTTGTGACATTAAAATTTCATTAAATTTATTTGTAATGATTTGGGGGTCTCTATTAAAGTAAGAGGTGAAAGAGTTGATATAATTATAATCATGGTTACTATTGATAGAAACATGGGTTCTGGTGTACGAACACTTGGACAGAATCTCATACAGTAGATATTTTTTTGTTCAATTTTTTAGGTGGATTATTCTTTTATTTCATTCATTTTCATCCAAAAATTGTTGTTCTCTATAATAGTCATATCTCACATGTACTATATTTTATATATATTTCCTTGACTGAGCTCGTTGGATCCCCCATTTGGTCCCTAGGTTAACCAGAAAGTCAATAGTGATTTAATGGGATTTTTAAAATGGTGGAGATCCTAGTGTTATAGAATGTGTTTTCACCTATGTCTATGTAATGAGACTAGATAATAATGTTTTATTTTAGGTAAATATTTCCATAAATACCTGGTACATGCTTCAATGGGTTTTAATCTAAGAAAATCTCAACCATCCATCCTTTTAATGATTTAAATGTAGCTTTTGTGGTACTCTGGAAATCATTGTACTGAATTTCTTGATTGGATGAATTGTAGTATATTTACCATTATTCATCTATTTTCATTATATGATGTTAATTTGGAATAAACCCTACAGTCAATACATGTTTTGTTTCCTAAGAATCATTATGATGATGTGGCCACGTCTTGAATGAAAATTCAAATGACAGAGATGATGTGATCCAAAATTTGTTTCTAAATGAAAATACTTACTTTTGAAGCACAAGAGGACGTGAGGTTAAATAGTTCTTTAATATGGTATCTCTTGAATGACGACCTTGTCCAGGCTCCATCTCAATGTTGTAATTCATAGAAAAAAGTGGTGTAGTAATTTCATTCGACTTTGGTAATTTTTGTAAAGGTGAATATGTTATGTGTGTTGAGTAATGGAAATGAAATGAAGAGATTTTAATGTTGATTCATGACAATTATAGGTTGATTGATCTTATATATATTTACCAATGGATTCTAGGGGATGATAAGTTTTTTGGTGGTTATATTGTAGTGTTCTGTATTTTTATAATAAATGAAATTCCAAGGGGATATTAATAATTTCATTTATTGGATGATAAATTTTATAAAATGAGCTTCAAAAAAATTCTAATGTTGGTACAGTTCAATATGTTTTTTAGTCTTGAATAAAGGCTATATGGTTCCCCTAGGTGTTTCTTTGAGTTTCAAGAAAATAAGACCATACAAAATTCATGTTTTCTTTGAATGGTATAGTCATAGTATATTTTTAAAATTGTTGGATAACTTATGAAAACCATATGGAACATGCTATTGAGATGAACCGACCTGTATGAGCAGCCCAAAATTTCCCAAACAATGTTTCTAGCCTAAATTACAATTATATATTAGGTAACAGGGGCACTTTTCATCACACGGGTTTTTCATAGTTTTTCCTAGCCATGAGGGAAAACCATGAAACCATTTCCACTTATGTAATTTTATATGTAGAAGTGCCATTAATAAATGGGGGAATTCATATATGAACCCAATTATATTGGTTTATTATTAATCATTTCATCTTTTCTCCTCCACATGTAGAACCCTTCCTCTTTACCCGCTACTACCCTACACTAGTAATGCTTGTTTCAGCCACATGTGAAGTTGAATTAATATTCTATCAGGTGCATTATAATCATCATGTTATGAATAAAACTCATATTTTTTCTAATCCTTGTGAATATACTCCCATAATAAACTATTTATGTGTGGTTTATTTTGCCCAATTTTTCTGGTGTGAGATAGTTCATTGATTTTTATCAAGACAAAATAAATCTAAGATATTTATTGGGAATGATATTCTTCCTTGGAATATGGAATGTTGTTTATATATTTTCCATCACATTTTACTTTCTATAAACGTGATTCATGTGTCATGTGTCAGACTACCTGGTGTCTCTTATAACTAATAAAATTTATTTAAATTAAATGTAATAGGCCAACATATAGTGTTCTTAGAATCGCAATCATCCAAATCCTCCATCAGTATGATTATCTAATTTCTTATACATTAATTATTATGACATCCACTATTCTTGACTCCCCTTTTAGTTTCCCTTTTTTTCAAATATATACTGGTGATTTTGGGTTATATAAAACCAACCATGAGGCATGTTTATCTTGACTTGGGTTGGAATTATTTTTCAAAAAATAAATTAAATTATCCTTTTAACTAATGATGTAATGTTGTATAATGAATCCCATTTGTTATGGTGAAATGTATTCTATTTCAATAAAATAAAATATATTATTATTGGTTCATTATTTTGGATTTTTGAAATAATTAGTATATGAATTTTAGAGTTCTATTATTGAAAATATCTAAGTGCTTAGACCTCTACTTCATTATGAAAGACTAGTTATGTGACATGATAATGGGTGTAGACCCTTTATCTTCACATTGTTTATGATTATACATGATTATATACATGAACTGTAATTATTTAAATTTAAAATTGAATTAATCTATTGTTTACGCCTCGAGAAATAATGAGTTTTTTCATCATAAAATGTCATCGATGTTTTCTTGGGTTGATGAAGAATCATACAATAGGGGTGATACCATTTATATTGTGGACGAGATTAATGTGTGTGTTTCATAGCTCTATATGAGTCATCATGGTTCATATGGCATCATTTGGGGATGAAAATCATAGAAGATAATTTTAAAACATCCTACACATGACACATAGACATCCTTTATGACAAACCCTAGATAGACTAGGTGGTGATTATTTTTCACATCTTTGGAGTAAAACATTGGATTCTTTGTATGGATTCCCATGAACTAAATCCTTTTGAGTATGTAATGTTTCTATGAAATTGATTCGATTCTCATATTCCATTATAAGGATTACCATATATGGTAATAATCTTCCATTTAATTAATTATTGTGAAGCTTCTTCAAATTAAATTCTAGATGATATGTAATTAAATATATGAGTGCATCCACCATAAAAAACACATTTATGGGTACGATCATTTATAGATTCATAAATAATGATGAAAAGTTTTAACATTACAATATAGATTTATAGGATACCTTCATATCATAAATTTACTACATAGACCAATGATGGTAAGGTGTGAGCAAGTGTTCCTAGGGAACAAGATTTGAATTATGTTTTTAATTTTATTTCACATTGTTAATAATTTTTTATAAACATTACCAATCTAAATATTAAATTAACAAACATGATTATTTTTAGATACTGTTGGAGTAGGCCTAAATTGAAAATCACACACCTTGATTTGGCCTCTATTGAATTGGGGTACCTTAGTAGATCATCATGTTCATATATATTTATTTCTTTTCTGGTGCTATACATTTTACATGGATCATATGAGCATGATACTGATATATACCGAAGATGCTTCAGTAGACCGCCATCAGGTCCTCTTAATTATTTCCATGGTAATGAACTTCATCATATCTCAGGTTGTATGTTTCATGCTTCATTATGTAGCATAATTGAAATATTTTTTAATGGTTAGTTTTATATTGTATTGGCTTATATATATTCAGTTAATATTTATTGTTCTATTCCAATTATTGGTCATTTATTATTTATACATTCACTTTGGCCTATTCTTTTATCATATCTTGTACCATTTTATACTCTAATAACAAAATAATAATCTACCGACACTACCACCCATTAGATCCTCACTACTATTTGGTAACCTCAAACATTGAAGAAGGAATGCTTGAGGACATGTGGATGACAATCTAGCTATCAGCTTAGTTACTAGTCTGGTTGAGATGTTCCACTTAATATTTATTATATTATTATTTTAAACATCCATAATAATATTAAAATTATAGAGAAATTTTTTTATAAAAAATAAAATAAAATTAAAAAAATATATAAGAAATTAAATATCATGTAAATCCATAGAGCACTGCATGTTATATGAGAATGTTGCCAATTTGTGTATTCTAGTTACTCACATATGATACTATATGTTAGTATATGATATGTTACAAGACTTATGTAATGTTAAAGTGCCATGAATTCAATTCATTTTCATTTACCCTTTCTGAATTATATATGGTTTTCAATGTGAAATGATGATACAAAATTATTTCTAAAATCTCAATCCATGTGTTTGTATGTGGTACACTAGTACTTTTAATTTTTCTTTATAAAATGTTTTCTATGTGAGCTAGGAATAATATCTTACATAGTGTACTAGACAATAACACTATGTCTGGGTGAAATGGTATGTATATCATTGTTAAACGTTACACAACATGTTTTTATATCCATATAACCATTAATTTACTTTTGCGCCAAGTATCCCCAAAATCCAAAAAATAAATAATAATAAATAGAAAAAAGAAAATTTGGAATACAGAACAACTTTCTTGAATTAGGTTAATAAATTATTTTTATTTGAAATTATAAAATAAGTATATCAACAAATTCAATAAAAATTTTGTGTTTTATTTACGATGTAATGAATTCATCATTTAATGCGATTATTTTAATTTAATGGATGTATGATAGTGTGAATGTCCAATTCTATAAAACGTATACGATTTTATTAATAATTTTCAAAAAAATATATACACTATTTTAATTATTATAAATAAGTCTTGTAAAATTTAAGTTTAATATTATGGAAGAAACATTTCCCTAGTTCATAGGGATGGTTTCAAAACATCAAACAGTCAATCTCATAGGTTACCCACAACCACTAAAAATATGATTATAAAAAATCGTACTTATTAATTCTTTTTTGGTTTAGATATGAAAATAATCACACACAGTAAAATAAATACTAGTGCACACATGGAAAATGGGGACTCCCATAATTTCACATGGAAGAATGTATGACTCATCACTAATCATCCAGTTTCTGAAGAAAAAAACAATTCCAAATATCTTGTTGGGAATATAGGACATATGTATAAGAATTGAATAGTATCATATTACATTTACATAGTGATACATTGAAGTCTTTATTTGATGATGATTGATTGTTACATGGGAGATTTCTACCATATTCCCCTCCACATTCACCCCTAATTTATATATATATGGTTAAATAAGAAGGTAAATGACTTGGATATGATCTCAATAATGTTTGTTAAATTAGTCATTATGTGAAAACCCAATCTATTTCAAGGGAACATTAAACAATACATAATTTTTCATCTCAAAATGAATCCTTCACATAGAGATGTGGTTTCCCTTATCAATGAGGCTTTTTAATTCCAATTATGCTACAAAATAATTTCATAACATTTAAGGGAAAAGAAATGAATAATTTTAATTCTAAAAAATTCAAAAACACATTATAATGTGGATACAAAATAAATTCAGGTTTATGTTATATAATCCTAACATTTTATGACATAAATGTTGATTACATTGTAAAAACACAAGATTATTAAAATGATTCGTATATTGTAAATAATCTATATGAAACATGAGAAAAAATAAATTCTTCTCTTCCACCAAAAAGGATTTTTCAACTGTTATCCTATGTAAATTTACTACCTCTTATACCCATGGGACATATATCAACGGATTGGGTTAGAATAAATCCCATTAATGGAAAAACTGATATAATATACATGGTTTCTAGTTAAATATTATATGAATGTGAAGAATATCATTATGGAATGAAAAAATTGAAATGAAGAATATAATAAATATAATAACATTAATAATAACATTAACGTGTGGGAACAACATTTATTTTATACATTCATAAGAATATTAAAAAAAATCACTGAAATGTCATACAAATTTTCAAGGTTATTCACCATGGTATTATAAAATATTTCATCTATACTGATTAAATTCATTACCCAATGAAACAGATGTTATGCTCGATGGCGTACCCGATCAGCAACAATGGGTTTCATTGAAATCATACTTTGCACAATAATAATATAATATAAATATTTAAAATGGTAGTTAACACCATGTCGTTATATTAGCAGGAATGAATTGAAATAAAAGAGATATGATTATATATGTTTGTTAAATGTTTTTAAATTTATCCAATAATAGTTAGATGCATAAATTGGCAATGAATCTAATTTTAAGAATTATTTACATTAAAAGATAAATTTGACACCATTTAATGGAGAACCATCTATATATTTATTTTAGGTCACTTTTATATGTTCTATTTGAGAAAATAAAATTCTATTTTATAATTAGGACTTCAAAAATTATTTTGTGTAGATTTTTGGTATTTTTCAAATAAGATCCATTTTTTATGAATAGTGAAATATACTATATATTAATTCAAATATTCCTATTAATATAATTAATTTGTATGAATAGATTATACACTTAAATGGTTTTAATCTGTAAATAGATTATATTATTACCATTTAATCCAATTTTGGCCATTGTAAGTAATTTCACTTTGAAAGTAGACATAAAAAAGTGATGATCTATTGATATTTATTGTTTCTAAAAAAGAAGCTATTTGTTTTGACAACGTGAATTAATTTTTAATTAATAAATCATAACTCTATGTTTTTAATTTTCTAAAACGGACATCATTTTTTAATTCATAATATCAAATATAGCTTATGCTTATTTTTTTTGGTATTGTTGTGAAAAACATCAATTGTTGATAAATAGTGAAACCACTAAGTGGTAGTTAAAAAATTTAATTTTCCACTTAAATGAAATATTACTATTTATGTGAATTGAATTTAAAAAATCCATCATAAATGGTAGTTATAAGTAAGTAAAATGTGGTTCAATTAATGAAAATTTTTTAGGTGAATAGTTACATTTGACTTTTTTTATCGTAGTTAAAGGAAAATAGGGTAATTCAAGGTAAAAAAATTAAATTAATATAAAATTAACATAACACTCATAATAAACTTATAGGATAAGTAATGACTGACCAAGTCAATCCTTTTATGATACCATTGTCCTTTTAAATCCACATGGGTTTTATAATGACATTAATAACTTTTTTAAAGTAAAAATAAAAATATTATAAACATGTATTGTTTTCCTAAAAAAAATTAAAATGGGGTTATATAATCTATATATTTTACTATAAATATTATATATAAAGATAAAAGTATTTCCTACATCATTGTAATTTTTTTATAATTTTTATAAAGTTTGTAAATTAAATTATATATGACACAATAATGATTCAGTGTTTACCTAATTAATATTTGACTAAAATAAATGAGATTATAAAGACAAAAAAAATTTCCCAAACCTTTACAATTCTTTTGTGATGATTTTATTTCTACCATGATTCATATTATTTTTTAATTTTATTAGTCCTTCACATTGAGAAAATGAAAATCATTATATAATAAAATAATATATTCACACATTCCTAAAGATCCCCTCCTCCCCCTTAAAAAAAGAACTCACATCTAACCAATTCCTCACACCTCTCAAGACCCTTGGAACATCCAAAACCTACAAAAATAGTATCTAATGATCCCGATCTACCACTTAGAAGACTTAATTTAGGTAGATGTCAAATCAATAAGTTCTATTAGTTCAATCTAATTGGAGTAACCCGAATTCAAGGTAACTAATTCTCTTAAATTATTTTCATTTATTTTACATTTCTGACCCCCAATCTCTATTTTTTAATTTTTATAGCTAAAACAGTATCAGAAATCTACTATTATGTTTTTATAAGATGTATTAGAAATAAAACTTCACACACCAACATCTAATGGATAAGAACACAATGTTTATGTGGATGGAAAACTAACACTTCACGAAACGAAGATTGGTCAATTATCTCTTACCGCCTCAAATGGTGTCCATTAAGATGAAACTATATTTATATATGATATATATTTTGTTTATGTATTCTCTATTATTATGTATTATTCATTTATTGAATACCTGTATGGTTTCCATAGTGGGTAAATGAGATAATTTAATTTGATGAAGTGCAGACTACCTCCCCCTCAAAGTGATATGACTCGTTCATGCCTTACATAGAACGTATAAAGGATAGAGTTAATGATATTATATATGTTATCATACAGTAATTAATATATATTTATGAATAATTATGTTTTAATTACATTTAAATATGAAATAAAAATGGCAGTACCGTTCATGTGTACGTACATCTTATTGTCTCCATCAACATTGCATTTCATTTCTTACCAATAAATGTAATGTAATATTATAAATACATGTATATAATGGATATATATGATATATTTGATACATAAATAAATAATATAATTCTGGAAATAATGTAATTTTTACCACATAGAAAACTTTTAAATATAAGATGCTCATTTTTTACTCAAGTACAAAATATCGACAAAACAACCATTATTAACCAAAATGATTATATAATGTTTATAACATGAAAATAAGATATAAATTAGGGATAATATACAAAAAAAGGTTCATAAGAACGTATTAATTAACATTAGTTTATTATTTAGGAAATTAATGAATGAACGGGTCATGTTGGACCCGAGTTAGGGGACATTGTCTCAATCTCCATTCATTGTGGAATATTTTGTTTTAATACATGACTTTCATTTATATGGTATATAAAAAACGTTTACATTTCATTTCATTCAAAGGAAATCCTATTAAATGATTCGTTTTACTAAATATAAAAAATAATGTTTGTTTTTAATGTACATAGTGACAATGTCCTTTCCGCCACCGCGAGAAATATTTGATCTTTGGAATCCTTAACAAGCCATAATGTTTTTAAATGGAAACTAAATACCATATACTCTTTTACGTATTTTTGTATTGATAATTGTTTTTGGATTTATTATTTCAATATCTTTGTAAATATATTGAAAAGATATATTGTGATTGGAATTTGGGAATGTTTTCTTTCCATTATTCTTCTGTTATGTGTTATGATTATATTATGGTACCTTGGTATTGCATATGTATACGGGTGGTTCCGTGATTAACCTAGGACCGGTGAGACCGAGATAGATCTTCATTGCATTGGATAACATTTCAGAGGTAAAGGTGAATGTTTTCTCCTAGGTGATATATGGAATATACTATGATTGGTGTTCCAAATGTGACTCATTATGTAGCTATGAAAGCTACAACGTAAGTATGTTATCGATGCCATAAGTTACCTCTATGATTTATGTTTACAATTTAAATCTTTTGATTTAATGAGTTATGTTAAAGATATTATGTTATGTATGTATAGATTAACTAAAATTTTATTACTTCACTTTATAACCATTATTGTGCTTTTAAGGATCATTCCAAGATTTGAAATGTTTTTCACAGGAAATAACGTGAATAGGGTCTAAGATGAAATCAATGGAAAATCATGTTATCTAAAACATGGAATTGTACATGAATCTTTTTTCATTAGTTTTTATTTTATGAAAAAATGGAAACTCAGTAGTAGTTTTCTACATTGTAATTTTTGAGATGTAATTTAATATTTATGGCCAAATTCTCTAAAACACTAAACCTTAAAAGATCATCAATGTGAATTATTCATTTACTTCAAGATTATGTATTGTTTTACGTTAGAGTCCTTATATATTCACCCTAACATAATTTTGATATTTTTAATTCAAAATTGATGTTTATTTTTTAAAAATAATTCTATAATATTTAGAAACATATATTTTATATATGAAAATCATTCCTTATAAAAAAATTGGATAAAAAATGCATATTAAATCATTTGACACTTGAACAAAATAAAATTTATTTATCATTTGAGATTAAATAATATTTGATTAAAAATATAATGAAAAATAAAAATTAATTATATATTATACCTTAATGTACTATAATTGTTATATAATTTATGAAAATTGAAATATTTTCCCAAATAATAAATTCAAAATGTTTCTCTTATTTATATGAAAAATTATTATTATTACAATAATGATTGGACAACAACATTATTGTTTTAAAGGTTGTATACATTATATAAGTATTTAATTGAAACAAAACCCATTTTTAGACCTTGATAATACCATAGGGTAAGGTGTGAGATGGTTATTGATCCTTGTGGTGGCTCAACTACAATTGCTGAGTGGTAATTTCCACTTACATGAACATCCTTCATAGGTTATTTGATCCAATCATAACATGTTGATGTTGGAATTAATCTTGGAAAACCAAGAAGCCCAGTGATTCTATCTACTCACATCTCTCTATATATTGGGATTATTTTGGATTGTATATTTTGGATGAGGCCATATAATATTTTTAATTCATTAATTTTCATTTTTCTTTTTTACAATTAAACAATAATTATAACATTAAAATTGTTTTTGATATTATAGTTTTCAATGGTAATTTTTACCAAAAATCATAACTGAACAATGTTAATATAATAGTTTAATTGTAATGTTAACATTTCAATTTTTTATCACTTCAATATTATTTAAATATAGTTTTTTTGTGTAATATAATATTACACAATCATTCATAATACAAATATTATTCATAATGATTTGGTCATTACTATAGAGGCCCTACCTTTTCAATCAATAATATTACATAATTAGAATTATAAACAAATTAAAAAAATTGCACCATAAGGATCCAGTATTTTTTGTCTTGGTAAAACATGTAATGAACATAAAATTTACTATATCATTCATATTTATGTCATTCTCCTATAGATACATATTGGTTTTTGACCTCTCCTTAGTACATATTGTCACCTGAGGAAATAAATCAAAAAGGTGTGATCTATAATTCTAATAAGAGGAGATACATGAACAATATAACATTGGGTGAGCACAAAAATAATAATCAAAATGGATCATGAATATGATAGGAAGCATTAATAAATGACATGAAATGTGGCTAAGCATGAAAATAAATCATCAAGTCTTAGTGATCAACTACATCACAATGTTCTGAAAATTACTAGCATCATGTTCGTGCATAATATACCTTTTACTCATGAGATTCATCACATTACATAATTAATTAATGCTTTCTATAATTACATGTGCACCCATAACATTCAAACATTCATTTTGTGCTATATAATTCTGTGCGCACGCATCACAACATAATATTTACATTATCTTGAATTTCACATTGAAAATATGTAAAACATGAATATAAAGTAATCCATGGATTGAAATGGGGTTCGCATAAGAAATCATATTTTAAAAAAAATTTGTCCCAAAAATAAAACTAAAAAAGAATTCTTCATATAGTACCATCAGTCACGAGTGAAGAGTGAAACAATATTCAATTACTAAAAAGGGTGTGTTTCTTTGAATGAGTAGTTTATTAGAAAAAACATATGTTTTTTATAAAACCAATAAGATAACATGTATATCCATGATATTTTTACATAATGATGCATGTATTATTTTTATGGAGAACCCACCCCAAACATGGAGTGAAACAAGGGTTACTGAATGGAAGAAATAAGGGTTCTAGAATTTCCCCGAACCATTTATCCAAACACTTTCATCACATTATTGTCTTACATAGCTTCATTATATTCATTAATTAACTATTAAAGAACCTTTTATAAATTAATTATATCAATTAAAATTTTATTACGTTCATTTAATGAATTTTGGACGAGTTATAGTGTTTAATGACTTTGTTTTGGAATATTCATTTTTATAGTTTTATAGTACGAATCAATTTTATTCATGAATGGATGTTCCTTTAAAATGTGGATAAACAAACAGAATTGTAAATATATTTTATTTATGCTATTATATAACATGAAATTATTTTATAAATAAATTTTTTATATACCATGAGAATGAATCGTTAGATAAAAATTTAATGATAATCGTTTAGGTTATTTCGAGAGATTTCACAACCACATAGAGCTTGTTTTTATTAACCATTTTGTAATACATAAATAAGATATATCCAGAAATTAAAATAAAATACAATAAAAATAAAATAATCTGGATTTTTCATAACATTTTTTTTCATGTCAAGATCTGATGGAGATAATGGGAAATGAAAACATGTCATTCTTGAAGGTGATAAATTAACACATTAAGAACACAGTTTTCTCTATTTAAATAAAAAGAAGGTAAAAAGGGGGTTGGATTATATATTATTCCATTATTATCATTAAAATATATTATATGTAATATACATTAGTTACAATAGCATATAGATGAGGATATGTGGTAAAATATGAAGAAAATTTCTTGAAATTGAAAGGAAATTAAAGGACGAGTGATAGAGTAATTACCTCTTGAATCCTCCTTAACGCAGCCTAGATTGGGATTTTTATGAGACCCAAACCACATTGGATGTGAGGGGAGGGCCAGGAAATATTTTTGGATAGAGTTTAGGCATGACATAAAAATTATCATTATTGGATTTACAAGGGGATGGACATGGGTTATTTATACATGAGGAGGTGGTGTTATTATAATAAAATATAAGATAAAATTACATATCAAATGATAGACTTGTAATATTAGATTTTTGACAACATAAATAATTTATTAATATAATATAATTCGTTTTTGTCTTTAAATAATATTTTATAATTTGAATTAATTAATTTATTAAATGTAATTTAAAATGAAAGTGAAAATGGAATTTTAAGAAATCGTCTTTTGAGTTTAGGTTTAAGAAAGTTCTTTTAAGGTATAGAAAATTATTTATCATATTTCAAGGAAATATTTTTGAAACTCAATAGAACATGGACTAATATAATTCTCTAGAATTTTTATATCATCATTACATAATGATTGATTCTTGTTAAGATATTCAATTTATTTTAAAAACCACTATTTTTACTATTCACATGAAAAATTAAGTATTTTTTAAAAATCATAAAAATTTACCTTATAATTATTTATCTTCATGAATATAAAAATATACATCATTTTTAAAAAATATTTTTTAAATTTTAATATTTTAATTTTTAGTTAAATTACAAATATACATCAAAAATACAGTTTTTTAAAATTTAAACTGAGTTTATAATGCATTAAAAAATTTCCTAAGGACTTATATAATAATCTTTAATACATAATACATAAAATAAATAATTTTAGTCATATTTTAGGAAAATAAGTATTCATTTAAATTATTTAATTAATTATATTTATTTATTTATGACAAATATAAATGCCAAAACATTTACTATTTCCAAATTTTCACTTTTAATTAATCATTCATGGCTAAGTTTACTATTATTATTGATGATTTATGATTCATATGGGTCATATTAGTAATCATAAGGGGATTATACTATTCATCAAAAATTATGTTTATTCTATTAGACTCCAAAAATCACCCTGAACGAAACTATATATGTCAGTATTCTGAAATTCAAAACATTGATGTGGAAAAATTATGTTTAATGATCAGATAGTATTTTTTATCATTAAATTTTTTTTCTTAATGTGATTATACATTAAGGAATAATTATAAGAAGGTAATTCCATTAATAACACATTGGGTTATTAAATTCTTCTCCCCTTATGAAATTTATAACAAGAAATTTCATTTTACTCAAACATGAGTGGGTACTTCCCCTTCATCACCTCCTACAGTTCCCATAATGATTATTAAAACATATTGTTTCTCCACACAAGTTTGAAATTATGGGTTCTCTAATTGTGTAGGAAAATATCTCTCATTTCCAAAAACATAACTACTTTTTCATTATATGATAGATAATTTTCTAGCCATCCCTCCTCTAGGTTCAGTACATGTCAGTGGTCTCGTATGTACTTTCTTAGTTGTGATACGTGAAACACATCATGAACATGATTCATATTCAGATGAAGTGAAAGCTGAAAATCCATTACTCATATGCATTCAAGGATCTCAAAAGGATCAATGTTCCCTAGTCTTAGCATCCATTTATTTCAAAACATCATGAATCTCTTCTATAGTGATATTCGAAGGATATCTTTATCTCCAATGTTGAACTCTAAGTCTGTTTAACATTAGTCTGCATTGTTCTTTTACTGACTATGAGTAGCATTGATATATTTCTGGATGACATGGGAATTCTATATCATCTCTTTAACATGATCCAGTCTACGTATATTTCATTCCCCAACTTCATCCCAACATGTTAGATTTATACATCATGTTCCATAATGAGCTCTATATGGGGCCATAAGAATACTAATGTGGAAGCTATTGTTTTAAGAGAATTGAACCAATGGGAGAGGTTTATCCCATCAACATATGGATTTTAATGATCAGGTTCATAGTATATCATCAAGAATATGAATTTTCATTTTGGATTGGCAATCGGTTTTGGGGTGATAGGTCATAATGAAATCTAATTCAGTACTTAAATAATGTTGAATTCTCCACCAGAATATAGAAAAGAAACATGGATCACGATTAGAGGAAATCAAGAGTGGAACAACATTCAGTCTAACCAAAGCCTTCACGTATGTCATTGGAAAACTCTCAAGAGATTGATCCTTTTGAATAGAAATAAAATGGGCAGTCTTAGTGAGTCAGTCAACCACAACCCATTTTTCATTATATCTCTTTAATGTCTTAGGGATGCCCATGAAAAAGTCTATATCATAATTCTCCTATTTACAAAATGGTATTGGTAATGGTTGTATCATCCATTTGAAAAAATTTCGCTATGCTTTAACTAGCTGACATACCATGCACCTTGAGATATAATCTGTAATAACCATCCTCCTGATATCCCACCAAAAGTGTTCTCAATGATCATGGTACATCTTGGTGCTACCACGATGGATCGATAATGTAGATCTATGTGAATTTTCCTATAGCTCCTACTTTATAATGTGTGATGAAGGCACAAAAATACGCAATTCAAACCAAATTACACATTCATTGTCGATATGGAACTCATGATGCTTCCCTTACATTACTGCATTCATCTTATTTTCTAACTCAAGATCTCCCCTTTATATGCCCTTTAATCATTTCTTGGATAGATGGTTGTGAAATCATTTAATTAATGTTGGATTTATCCCATACCCTTATGATTTCCAAATCCTTCCATTGAATATCAGAGAAGATATGGTTTTTCTCAATCTAAAACATGCTTAGAGTTGGATGTTTTTTCTTCTCAGAGAATCAACTATATTGATCTACTTTCTATGAAAAATAGTTTATATATAAATCATAGTCATTGATTAGCTCTAAAAATATCATTTGAAATATGTTTAGATCATTCTATGTGAATATATATATTAGGCTCTTGTGATCAGTGTAAATGTCACACTTCTCTCTATAATGGTAGTGCTGACATATTTTAATGAAAAAATAACGATTGCCAGCTCTAGATCATTTTTTGGGTAGTTATACTCATGGATCCTCAACATTCATTAGGTGTAGGAAATCACATTATCATTTATCATGATTACACAACTGAAGACCATATTTTCAGAATCACTCTATATAATAATCATTTCTACAATATTCTGTATTTTGAGTACAGGTGTTGTGATATGCCTTCTCTTTAGCTCATTGAAGCTTCCCTCACATTATTCTATACTTATATACTTTTACCCACTCTATATTAAGTTAGTATATGGTATTGAAAATAGGGTGAAATTTCACACCAAAATTCAATAGTACACATATAATCCAAGAAAACTATTTATTTATATTACACTATTGGGTATGGGAAATTATTCAATCACATTTGTTTTTTAAGGGTCAACAGAAACATCAACTCTTGTGATCACATGTCTATTGAACATGAAAAACTGTGTCCAAACGTCACACATGATTAACATGGCGTACAAATTATTATTTCAAAATTTCTACAACAGAAGTCTTAAATGCTCTTCATTTTCCACCTTCAAATTTGTGTAGATGATAATATCGTCAATAAACACTACCATAAATTTTTCAAGGTAATGTCTAAAGTCACTATTCATCTAATCCATGAAGATTCTATGGGAATTATTAAGTCCAAATGGAATCAGTAGAAACAGATAGATTCCATAACTTGTACGGAAGGCAATTTTCTGAATATCTTCCGTACTCATGATAAGTTGATGATATCCTGATTGAATAACAACCATTGAGATGTATTGAGATCCTCTTCAATGACCGAACATGTCGAAAATCCATGGAATAAGGTACATGTTCATTATGACGATTTTTTTGAGTTCATGATAATAAATACACAACCATATATATATATCTTTCTTCTTCCCAAAGAACACTGGTGGACCACATCATGATACACAATGATGTATGAAACCTTTGCTTAAATGCTCTTACAACTGCTTACTTAACTCCTATAGATTGATAGAATCTATTCTATATGGACATATTGAGATTGGAGTAGCTCAGAGTAAAAATTCTATTGAGAAATCTACATCACCATCTAGGGAATTATAGGTATATCTTTGGGAAATACATCATTGTATTCCTTCTCTATGGGAACTTCCTCTTTCATGAAACATTCCATTGACTCAAACATTTCAGCGAGGTATGTCTCTTCACATGGAATCTTGAACCAAAACATTGAAGGATTCATTGAATAAGTTTTTTTGAACTTATTATTATTTTTATTGGAGCATGGGTTGGTTAGGAATATGAAAATATATTTAATTTTCTAGACATTTGATATGTGATCTATATAACGAGATGCAATCCATTCACATTATAGCATCGAATTCCATGAAGAGAATTATTATGAGATTCGATAGCTGAATCCTCACATATATTCCAATAGGATAAGTTCCAAACACGTAGGATTTAATAATATCACCTCTAGGTGTTTTTTGAGATATCTTTACATAATGGTTTTTGGGAATCAATTTTATAGTTATAGAAAACATCCATGATATAATAAAATGTGTTGAACCATGAATCAAAAATGGATTTTAACATTATTTTGTTAATTTTATGTTTACCCTGTAAGAATTTATTATCTTGATCAATGGTCACATTAGTGTTAGAAGAAGACTTCCATTGTTCCTATGACATTGGTAGCTGCGGAAGCTGATTACCCTCAAGGACTCTAGGTTTAGTGAATTGTATTTCATAGTTCCCTTCCTCCCTAAAATTGTATCACTGAACGATGGGTGGGGATATCCTTTCATCCTCTATATTATCCTTCATTCTTATTTATTTTTTACACTCCTGATCATTCTGCCCTTCTTTCCAACAATTGATGTATTTCCAAATCCATTTTAGGTAGATCCCATGATGCAACATCACACATTTTTTGAATATGAGTTGTTGAATTTTCTTACAACACTTATCATGAGAACCTCTAGAATGAAACCCCATCATTTGTTTCTTAACAACATAGCCGCTGGAAAATTATCCAAAATCCATCAATAATTTTAAGGATCACCAAAAAACATCATTATAACAACCAAATTCATGAATTAAAAGAGCCTTTGGAATGCGTGTTTCTATCCAACTAATGAATATATCAATTTTTCATTCATTATTGATAACAAAACTAGATGTGTACCTTACATGCCTTGTGAAATTCACTTCGTATGTATTAATAGATTCTACATTCTTTTTCTCAATCCGTGTGAATTCTCTATCAATTTTCATAAGATGTGTTTGTGGGATACACTAGTTACGAAACTAGATCTTATAGTCTTCATATTCCATCTATTCAATTTCATCTCTTGGATTTGTGTTCTTAATCAAAGATCACCATTGACCATCCTCTCCCTCTAGATGATAAATGGATAATTTCAACTTATTCATCTCATAATAGTTAAGAACATAAAGGATCTTCTCCAGGATGTTGACCAAATTTTACAAAACTAGTGGATCAGGATACCCATTAAACATTTGTAGTTGTTGATGTATAATACACTAGGGTGCTAGTTTCTCTGTCAAATGTGAAGGGTGACGTCACCCATTATTATGGTTATTGTTAATAACCTAATATTGTTTGGTATTCATCTCCCTGATGTTTTGACATACACCTCCCAATGCATTGGGGATCTCATTCTGGCAATCGTTACATTGAACCGCACACGAGTTGTTGGCATGGTTTCCCAAGGTTCATACAATATTCTAAAATAGAGAATTTTAGAAAAAAACATAAGTATAAAATTCATTAATAAATAACACATTCATTTTAAAAATTTACAAAAAAAACATCATAACAAAGGGGATTCAAATGTAATTATTATTGTGTGAATACTTATAATTAGTCAAATATTTAGGTATTCTCTAGGGTTACTAATCTGAATTCCATGTTAAACTAAAAATTACCTATGATAACAACTATAGTAACCCTTTGTTTTCTTAGGTTGATATTCCATAATTATAATTATAGAAAACATAATAGTGTTACACCCTATGGACCTGATGTTTTACTGTTATGGGAGAAATAGGACCAAACATAACATTTAGAACATCATGTATATTTAATACGTTCATCTCTAGCTTTATTTTATATCTTGACCTCTCCATAATACATGAATTCACATGAGGATATACATAAAAAATAAGTGAATAAAATTCCAAATAAGAGGATAGATACAAAAAATATAATGAAGGATAATCTAAATCATAACATAGTTAAAGGATCCTGAACATGAGTGGAAGCATTAATAAATGTCTTGAAATTTGGATATACATAAATATGAAACACCTTGTCTTAGTGGTCAACAACTAAATATAATTATGAAAAATAAATGAATCATGTTCACAAATAATTTCCATTTTACTCAGTAGATTCATCACTTTATCCAATGCATTGATGATCTGTATAATTCCAGGTTCACCCGTCACATTCAATTATTCATATTCTGCTTTTTCATTTCAGGCACAGCTGTCACATCATAATATTTACATTGTCATGCATTCCACATTGAAAATATGTCAATACTGAACACAAAATAACACATTGAAAGAAATTGATTTCAGATAATAAGGAATAACTCCATAATCATTTCTTCCCCAAAATAATGATGGGAAATCATTCATTACATAGAACCATTAACCATGAATGAATAGTGAAACAATAATAAAGAAGTAAAAAATGTGAGTGTTTATTTGAAAAAGGGTTATTTTGGAAAACATTTTGTTTTTCATAAAATAAATTATTGAACATATATATCCCTGAAAGGGTAATATGATGATGCATACATTATTTTTATGGATAACACATACCAAACATGGAATGAAAGAGGGGGAACCCGGAGAAAGATTGTTGTGTTGGATAATTTCCCCTTACCAGGTATCTGCATTAATTATTCACATTATTTTCATGTATAATGACATTATAATCATTTAATAACGATTCAATAACCATTATTATGTTAATAATATTAATTTGGGATTTATTAAGTGCATTTATGGGCTTTTAGATGAGTTATAGGGTTTAAATTCACTATTCGAAAATGTTTGTTTATATAGTTTTCTTGAATGGTTCACTTGTATTCATGAATGGAAGTTCATTTAAAACATGAATGAAATTCCATAATTGTAATTAGATTATATTTTTTATGTTATATAATGTTATATGATCTTACAAATAAATTATATACCATGAGAATGAATCATTTAATATGAATTTAATGATGATTGTTTGGCTTAATTCGGGCTTTTTTTGTCCACAACAAACTTGTTTTGATTAATAATTTAGTAATATGTACAAAAGTTAGATAACGATCATTAAATTGGCTATAATTCTTATAAAATAATCTTGTGAATAAATAAAAAATGTTTTAGGACTCGATCAGAAGGGGGTAATGGAAAATGAAATCATGTCATTCATGAAGGTGATAAATTAACACCTCACAAACAACATTATCTTTTCTAAAATAAAAACAATAGGAGAAGGGTATTTGATTATATATTATTACAGTAGTATCCTAACATTCCATTAAATTTATGATAGTAGATTTTCCATAAAATATGTATGAGGTTTTTTGGGGATATATATATAAAAGAACATGAAATTGAAAGGAAATTAAAGGAAATGAGAGAGAGAGAGAGAAATTACCTCATGAATATGTCATAGGGAACCTTGGATTGGTTTTTTGATGAGAATATTATCCCGTTGAATGGTGGGGAGGGATAAGGAATATTTTTGGATAGTGTTTAGATAATTACTAAAGCTTGAGATTTTTGGTTTGACAATGGGAGGGAGATGGGTTATTTATACACGAGGAGGTGGTGTTTTTATTATATACTATTAAATAAAATAATATATCAAATGATAGAATTATACTACTCGTTTTTGGACAACATAAATCAAATATTAATATAATATAATTCGTTTTAGACATTAAATAATTATTAAAATTCGAATTAATTATTTTATTAATTTGAATGTGAAATGCTATAAAAAATGATATTTTAAGGAATAACATATGGACCATAGGTTTTTGAATGTTCATTTTAGGTTGGGAAATTGATTTATTGTTTATGATAGAAAATTTATTAAATTCAATAGAAAATTGTCAAATCTAATTTTTTATAATGTTTATGTCTTCATTACATCATGAATGATGGAATTTATTATATATTGGTATTGTAAAAAACCGTATTTATAAAATTCACCAAAAAATCATGTATTTAAGAATAATCCAAAAAACATACCTTATACATTTTTTACGTGTAGATTCAAAAAATTATGTCCACTTTTATGAAAAAATTTATAATAAAATAACTTATTTAATAATTATAATCATAATTAATTAAAAAATATAGTTATTAAATTTATAACTTATTTTATAATGCATTCAAAATATAATGAACGTCAAATGAAATAATCTTAAAAGTAGAAGAAATATAAATTTTAATTTATGAACACATATTATGAAAATTAATATTAATTTATCTTAATTAATATATTATATTATATTATTTAGGACATACAACTACAACAAAATATGTATTATAGTCAAATTTTCACTTTTATTTAATCATCCATGTGTAAGGATATTATTATTTTAGTTTATTTAAAATTCATAAGGTCATATTACTATTAATAAGGTTATGTTACTATTCATAATGGTATTTTACATTTCATAAGGGTAGGTTACAATTCGTGAAATAATATATTTGTCCTATTACACTCCAAAATTCACCATGAAGGCAACCGTTTAGTTGGATTTTTGAAATTCAAAACATAGAAGTTGAAAAATTATGTTTACTGGTAACATAGTATTTATTATAATTTAATTGTGATTTATAGTGTGATTATATTTTATGGAATAATTATAACAATCGAATTCCATTGATAAAACTATGGGGTGTTACAGTTAGCTTCTCTCCCCATTTATAAATTTCATCCATAAAATATTAACTCCATCCCGCTTTTGATAATGGTTCGGTTACATTTTCCAAATCCCCTCTTCAAAATCTCATATTACTTATTAAAATATATGGTACCTTCAAATCACATTAATGGGGTTAGTATTATTGTGTCATAGAACCTTGTCTCCATTGTTCAAGATCTCCACAGGCTGCTTCTCATAAGATAGGTAATGTACTCATTATTCCACCTCCAGATTCAGTACAAGTGAAGTGATTGATATATACATCCTCAAGATTGATATGTGGAAGAATTCATGAACAAGATATATATATGGATTAATTTCCTGATTATAGGCCACTATTCTTATGTGTTAGTGGATTTCATGTAGGCCAATGTACATAACACTGAGTTTCCCTTTCATCCAAAATAGTATGAATTTCTTCCAAATAGATTTATGAAGGAATAAATTGAAACCCATATCAAAAACATTGTCCTATCATCTATCATTATCATATTTCTTCTACAAACCATGATATTACTCATTATGTTGTTTGATGGGATGAAACTTTTCGCTATCTCTTGTACAAGATCATGTCCAAGAACCTTTATCTCTCCATCATCATTCAAACTCGTTGGATTTCAACATCACTTCCCATATAGTGATTCACAGTGTTCTATTTGAATACTCAATTGGATTTTAGTTTTTAACGATAACTAAAATAATGTGATAATTTCCTTCTATAATCATTAAGTCTCTATTGATCATGTTCTAATTCTATCCTAGACTGATTTAATTGTATATTATGATTGGAAATCAGTTTTAGAGTGATCTGATGTGTTGAAATTATATTTTGTACTCAAATCATTGTGATGATTTATCTAATATTTTTATGTGAGACATGTATCATGATTACAAGTGATGGAGAGTGTATACCACATACTTTACAAATATATTGGAATTTTTATTGAGAGATAAATCTTACTGATTCGAGATAAAATCGGAAGTCATTGTCAGATGGTTTATAATAACCCATATCACATTTGTTACAATTTGATGATTTCAGGGGACCATTGATAATGTTTATAGTTATACATTCCCACAAAATTTATGACATGGTTATATTATTTAATATCCCCTTTGGATTTTTTTACACTTCCTTTACTTATTGACACACTAGGCACGTTGTAGTGAAGGTGGAAATATCCTTTTCTATGTTATCCCACCAATTTTGATCATGAAGGTCCCTATAAATTATAGTGCATCAAGGATGTGTATATAATTTAAGCTTTTGAGACTCATTTGGAATAGATTTAAAAAAGAGTGGTAATAAATTATATTAAAATTTCTTTATAAATATTTATCATAGGAAACATACATTTATACATTGAGTACAACTTATTCTTTAAAAAAGGATATTTCATTTGATATTTCATGATCATTACTAGTAATGGTGGTTGAGAAATCATTTATGATAGTGTTTCTATTATCCCTTATCTTATGATTTCAATTTATAGTTTAAATAGTTGTTGTATCAATAGTTCTCCTTGAATCCTTGTCATTGCCAGCACAACAAGGCCTTTCCAACATAATGCAACATCTACTTTGTTTCCTATTCTCACCAGATAATAAATTTAATTGTTGTATTCTTTAATAAGTTACACACATATTCTCTATCTTTTGATCCATTAATTTTTGTGAAATTAAACATAAAAAATTTATGGTTTATATACAAACCTCATCATAATCATTGTGATTCTATATATTTAGAGAAAAAAAATTAATGTTGGCCCTAGGAAATTTCAAGGATTGTTCTAGCCATGAGGAATCAACTATTGAGAATCATAAGCAATACCATTTCATTTTTCATGAATTCACACCAAATCCATTTTATATATCCAAAAATAAAATTGAAAATATGATTCTACAGTATGGGTTATATTTTACATTGGTGCAGTAACCAATCTATTCTAAAGCTCTTAGAATCCATCTTCACACACCTTTTTAAAGTTTGATATGGAACATTTTCGAGTTAACATGGTTAGTTGATTATAAGTTAGTGAAATGTTATTCAAAAACCAACTTTAATATCCTTTTAATCTATTTTAACTACGAATATTATTAGTTAGTGTATGAGGAGGCCACTCCTCGAAAACTGTTTTCATTGCATAGTGACTTGAGATTGATTCATTGGACACAATGTTACCCATTATTGCATATTTTTGTAATACAAGCTCACATTTCATGAACATTAATGGTAAAAAGTACTACCTTATTTTCTTCCATATAACCATTAGTCAATCCATGTTCTCTTAATGACTTTTATAATATATCATAATATTATCAATAAAAACACAAAAAAATTTACCATGGTAGTCCATAAAGACTATATTAATAAAATCAATAAAAATAGATGGTTCATTAGTCAAGTTCAAAGGAATAAAAAACAAAAAATTATCATTTCTTAATAATGTGATTGTTTTTGGAATATATTATTTATTTACCCTCAATTGATGGTAATTGGGTAAAATCTCAATAGTTGAGATGAATTGATACCACTAATGCATGTCAGATAAATCATCAATTCTGGAAAGAGGGTACTTTTTCTTCACTATTATTTAGTTAAGTTATCTATAATCAAATCATAACTACATTAACCCATCCTTATTCATCAAAAATATAGAAGGTTAACGGCAAGGAGACACACTTTTCAGATAAACCCCTTCTCCAAATTATCAAGGATTTGAATAATTAATTCCTTCATCTACAAATTTTTCATTCCATATGTTGTGTTTGATATTATCATGGATCAATGCATAAGATCATTGGAAAACATGAACTCTCTTTATGGACGAGGTCCATGTAAGTCCTATATAAATAAATCATTGTATTCTAGAATTATGGGTACATTATATACAAATATACTTTCATTTCCATGGTCATATTGACTGATAGTTTTATAAATAATTCTATAGTAGTGCCTCCAGAAAATAATCAGGTTATGATATCTCACCATTGAAATAACTGATCATTTTCTAATCTTGACTATAGAAATTTACATTCATATTAAGTTGTTATTATAATTATAATTTGAGATCCAGTCAATCCCAAGTATAAATTCTAATACATTCATGCTAATGAATACTATAATTTTGATGATATAGTGCTCTAGATTTTTAAAAATAGTGTTATTGTTGAATTTTTAGTGTGGATAATCCCTCAATGAGTCTTTTTTAATAACACTAATTCATGAATTTCATGGAATGATTCTAGATTTTTTTCATTCATAGAGTAAACAATGGAATGAATTTGACCAGAATATAACTTTTTTTTCTAGATTTGACATATCAAATAGAGTACATGAGACCACATAATTTGTAGATTAAATGTAAGACATCACGAATGAAAAATAACAACCACTCTCTCATGGACTATGTTGGGGTTGATGGGGATTTCCTTAAACTATCATTGATTTCAGCCAATGATGGGAAATGAGCATGAGCTTCCCCAACATTAAACATTTTAATTCAGGTAGGGCCTACAATATCTTACAATTTCTATTTCTGTTGAGATATTGACGTTTCACATCACTATGATATTTCAGGAAAATATTAAATTAAATTTCATAGTAATAATATTCCCCATTACAAAGTATGGATTTCCCAAAAATAATTCAATACACAATTTTTTAATGTGGGAACATTACATCCTCCCCTTTAATGATAAAATCTCCTCCCAATGTTTTTCTCCAATGGACTCTTCATTTAATTTGTTCTATGGGAGAAATAAATCTCTCTAAAATCCATAACAACCTTTGTACAAGTACACAAAACCTCATAACAGTTTTAAGAGATTCTATTGGACATATTATACAATTGAGATTGTCTTAGTCCACTAAATAATAAATCCAAAATCTTGTTATGATCCATGAAAAATGATAGAGTTATATAAGAAACGTATTATAATGTTAAAATCATAGTTTATTAGAAATTTAATTATCAATTTATTAAAATCTAAGAACTCCTTATTCGTTTTTTATATCATTGAACAAGATAAATATTTTTTTAAAAAAAACGTTACCCTAACCACTTCCCAATTTATAGCTTCAATCTCCTTTCGTGGCTTTATATTTTTGATCAATTCCCCCCACTGATCAGATTATCCCACTCTAGCGTAAATAGCCATGGAGAAATTATATTATTTTTAATAATGGAATATGTAAAACAATGTTATTATACAGTGTGTCCACTATTCATCAATCAATGGGTCAGTAGATCCATTTAAAGATGTTGGTCATTGATATGTAATGAAATCAACAGATTTTTGTTCCCTTCATTGTGAATTTATTTTCTTCAAATGAATTATATTATGACTCATAACATAAGTCTGTTGATTAATCATTCTCATAATGTTTTCCATTTCATCTTCCATCAAAAGGATATCAACACCTAGTCCATTTCCCTCAATATTATAGGATTTCTTTTATTGACCACAATTTTATAAAAGAATAAACCATAGTGAGAAAAAAAATTATATATTAATGTAATATTTATAAAGTAAATTTATGTCTAATAACATAATCGTTAAATATATTATTCTTTTAAAAAACTAAATTTTCTACAAATCATTTATAATTATCCTTAAAATAAATTTGATTAACCAAACATATCCCCCAATACTGTTAAACTATGAGTGAAGAAATGCTTGGTGTCATGTACCTTCATATGCAGAGATGGGATTGATATATATTTTCAAATTTGTTACATCATTGATTCTCTTCTGCAGATCTACTTCCACTTATTCATTTCAAGATTTGGATTTCATTTCTAATAACAAAATACATAATATGTGTCCCAATTAAATGTTTTCTTCCTTTATTCAAACGAATATATTGGGTACATCATATGGATTTGAAATCCGGATTTTCAAAAATATTTAAACCATCCTTTGACGCCAAATATGAATTATATCCTTGTAATTACAAAACATTTTGATGCATTGAAAAAAGAGAGGATTATTATAAGTATAGTTTCATGGAAATAATATATATAATAAATTAAAACATCAAAATATTATTCATTTAAAAAATAAAAGGCTTCTTAAAGGATCATATGTTTTAAATCTATTTCAACTCAAAACCTGGGGACATATATCAGAGAAAAGGGTATGCATAATGCCAAATAAGGTAAATTAACCAAAACATTTTACATGTGCTTTTGATAAATATTGATAAATAAAATTATAAATACCAATATGGAATGAAAAAACAGAATATGAGGCATAAAATATATATAATAACATTAACTATAACTCATAAATGTGTGTAAAACATCTAATGTAGACATTCATAGACATACCAACTATGTTTTTCTCTGTGGTGTCATAATATTACAAGTTTATTCACAAAGATATTGTAAAACATGTTATCTATAATGATTAAATTACATACCGTAATAATTATAGATGTATCATGGTGTAACCTTTATATGTAATCATTTTCATGTGAGAAACATATAACTTAATTAAAAATCTCATTAATAACCCATAGATAATAAAATAAAAGGGTTTCGTATCAAAATAATGGCGTTTAAAAAAACTTCTCAAAATAATTATCATTATGTGATTTATAAACCATGGAAAGTGAATTAGGGTTTTATGTATGTAAATTATATAATAAAAAAAATATTTTTCATTATTTTTGAATACCCCTGGATAAGAATGTGGTTTGGGTATTCACAACAAAAATAAGATAATTTCATGAGAAAAATTCAAAATTTTTAGAGTAAAATTTGGTATCATAATGGGTATTATACATGTATTTAGAATACATTAAAAGATGAGATAAAAAGGGTCTCACATTCATTAAATACTCTAAATAAATTATGGGGGTAGAATAAAATGGGTTGAAGAACATGTTATGGAAATTTTAAATACATACCTCATAAAAGAGAACATGAAAGGAAATGAAAAATTGAAATTTCCCATACTATGAAGTGTAACTCCTAAAACTCCAAGAGTGTTACCTTTAGGGAATGAGGAAAACAATGGAGGAGTAATTAGGAGGTGAGAAAAACATATTTTGTGGAGGATGAATTGGGTGTGAATATAAATAGATGAATTCATAGGGTATTTGTGACAAAAGTGATGATTTTTTTGTTGATTTCCCTGGACAGATATGAAGTTGTAAATTAAAAACCATGGTATAGTGTGTGATGGTTATAGATTCATAGGGAGGCTCTGCTGCCATCACATGATCCATATTTTGATCTTTCTAAATCTTATCTTCTAAGTGATTTTGTTCTTGACTAACAAGATGAAACTTGACTTGGGATTGTTCAACATAGAATCATAGTGATTCTACCTCTACACCAATCTAAAAATGGGATTTGTACGACATGAATCTATCAGTTTATTCCATAAACTATTATTTCTGTATTAATTTTCTTTTTCATTTATACATATAGATGAAAATTATAATGTAAATTTTTTTATTAAGGGGAATGATTCTAATGGTAATATTATGTTATGGTTGTAATTGATCAACATTTATAATTAAAAAATAGTTGTATTATAGTGGAAACCAAATGGTCACATTTCAAATTGTAATTATTTCATTATGAATGTGATATTTATTTTTTGTAATATAATATAAAAAACATTTTCATGAAAAAATAATTATTTAAAAATTCTGGGTCGATAGGAAGGTGCGGTGAGGGGGTTGAGAAGAGTGACAATGTACCCAAATATTAACTAAATTAATACTAATAGTAAAACCGCATTAAATAATCATGGACTACAAGTACGAATTCTATGGTGTGATGGGTAATGGGTTGGGCTCTTATATGGATAATCATTGTATCCATTTTTATAGGAACATTCCTTTTCACAATGGAATGGAAGAAATGCCTCACAATGATTACATGAAATTAAAAATAAATTATATAATGATATCTTTAGGTATGGGAAAAAATTCAATAAAATCAAGGATGAGTGTCTCATATTTTTTGGGCGTTGTTAATATAGTTTTAGGTATGATGAAAAATCATGTCCTAATTGAGTTCAACAACATGCCTGAAGGTGATGTGGTTTTGTATGTTCAATAATTAATGAATAACTAAATCATGTATAGACCAATATCACATGTGGAAGGAATAAAAAGAAAACATGTGTTGCTCATTCTCGAATACAAAGAATAAATTTTCGACTAGAACATAACCTTATTTCCTAAAATGGTTTTGTTGAAAAAATAAAGGAGTGAATGATTCATGATGATCATAATAGTATCATGTCATGTGAATTATGAAATAAGACTTCATTTGGGTGTATGGTTTTAAAAAAGGGAATATCAATTTGGATAAATATTTATAGACATGTGGAAAGATGGAAAATAACATTGAAGATACAGTCAAGGATGACCCAGATATATAGGTGACTCAATTTAAATGGATATTACATAAGATTGTTTATTTCAATATTTATATAATTATTTCGAATGATTTATTGATATATTTTTTTGTTTAATGGGATTTTTTTGGACTTATTTGGTTTCCCATATATTCATAAAATTTTCATCAGAATGAAAATATTAATTTTCTTGAAACGAATAGGATAGAGTTTATTTGTCTAATAGGTCTCAAACCCAGTGATTTTAGACCATGGGGACGGACTCTACGATTCAATACAACTACATCTTCAGTTTTCTATTTAATATTTTAGTTTTTGATACTTTTTTTATAATTTAACAAATGTGAAAAATTACGTACATGTATTTTCACATAGGCTATTGATTTTATATATTTACATATATTTAAATAAATAATAAATGATTAATTTATTATATATATAGTCATTATATATTAATAATTAAAATTCATAGTAAAGTATAGAAATAGACCGTGAAAATATTTCTATATTAAAATATATAAAAAACAATAATTACAATGAAATTTTTGGGGATGATGATATTCACCTCATTTGATTATTTATGATAAAAAAGTAAAAAATTAAATGTTTCATTTTGATAATATAAAAAATGTAAATTAGTTCTCATCTATTTTTTTGTTCATTATAACATAGTAATATTAAAAAAAAATTAAAATCGTTTTCTATAGTTCATCTGATATGCAACACTGATATGAGAATATAATGTGACACATTGAAGAATTTTGATATGTTTATTTTTAAATAAATTCAATCTCATTGAATAATTTTGATTCACTAATCAGTGATTTCAAATGACAAAGAACATTATATTAAAATAAAATTATTCATAATGTGACCATTTTAACCAAGAACATGAGATTGAGGGAATGAAAACTAATAATTAAATTTTGAAAACAATATGTTTTCTACTTGTATAATCAAAATCATTGGTAATATAATAATTATAATAAATACAAAAAACCATTAAATGAAAAAAAAATCCAGAAATATATGTTTTTATAAAACACAGTTTAGTCGTTATATGAAAATATAAACAAAAATCAATTTTCAACTATTATAGAATATTTATATAGTAATATTATATTAATTTTTAAAAAATATTATTAAAATTACCTTTTAGTTAATTATTTGTTATTTGAAATGTTTTATTTTTCGATTAATAGTAAAAAATAATAATTTAATTGAAATGTACATTCACATTTGTATAATTTTTATGTCATAAAACTATGTTAGATTTTTTTAATTAATATTGAAAAAAATATTTATTTCTTAACTTATATATGATATGTTAAATTATTTATCAGATATTTTTAATATTAAATCTATATATACTTTTGTGGATATTCATATTGAAAAATTGTTTTAGGTCACACATGCATATATAATTTTACCTTAAACTAAGATAAATATACAAATGGGATATGAAATAAAGTTATTATATATTTGGAATTAGAATATTTTATTGTATATAATATAGTAATGTTAATTTTTTACGCTTTTAAATATGAAAATAATTAAAAATTTATTATCATGGTTAAAATAAAAACATAATTGCGCTAGTTCAAATGCATAAAAAATTGGTAAATTTATATTTTATGTCATTATTTCATCATTTTATCCTATAATTATTGATATAAACTAGTTTTAGAGTCTTTTAGGATGATACAAATTAGGGTTAAATTGATTCTCATCATAAATTCCATTTGTGTCTTCTCCCCCACATATGAATCAACACAACTTTTCAACCCCTTGTCACACATAAAAAAATGTACCATCCAAATACTAGAACACTAAATACCATAATATGTAAAAACCATTTTACATACCTTTGTTTTATCATAACATGATCCTAGAAATGATTTTGGTTCATGCATAAAAAAAAATTTCTTAAGAAGTGCTAACATTTTTAACATGAATTTTAATATTGATTATGCATCCATATCCTTCTAATATTGTTAAAAAAATGTATATATAATAAAATTATTTAATTACATAAAATTATATGATACTATTGCAATGTAAAAATATATATCCATCTACTCATCCATCAAATGGGGAACGAAATTTTAAATCATTTGTACAATGAACTAATGTCTCATGAACCAATATAATATATTTTATAACATCGACATTCCAGGAAGGATATATTGATTTATTTAAGACATGTATATTATATTTATGAAAATATTATACTTATTTAATGTTAAAATAAAATATACCTTCGTATGTATCATTCTATTAAAAATAAAATATTAATACTTGTTTGTGCGGAGGTTTTCTCCCCCGTGAAGCGATATGATTCAGTATTCACATATTATATACATGGAATGTAATGAGGATAAATTTAATGAATAATATTTTTATATATTACATGATATTGATAATTTAAAATTAATGTATCACTCAAATCCGTTCTATTTCACTCATTAATGGAATGTTATCTTCGCTTCTACAAAAGATGACCTACCATCTCCACGAAGCGATGTAATTCATTTTTCTTGTCAAACCATCAATATTGACAATAAAAATATATAAGTTGATTAAATATGATATATATAAAATTAATATAATTTTTTTTGATGATGTATCTATATAATTTTCTCATGAAGTATAACATTCACATTAAAACATGGGTGAGATAACAAGGTAGTTAACACCCAAAATAGAGAGAATAATAAAATATTGTTATCAAATGAGTGATAATATGTTATAAGTGAATAATATGTGATATTTGAAATTAAAATATGGTTGACATATAAATTAGTAAAATTATTAAAAACATTATATATGATTTTGAATGAATTTCAATAAAAAGGTTGTGTAATGTAAGGTACTTCCTCTAAATTTACCTTCATTGATTCATATCTTAATGTTATTATGCTCATTTATTTTTTATGGTGTATATCCATACCATTTTATATGTAATATATGACTTATTAAAATATCATGATATGTTATATTTTTGTTTTATTTATTTTATCCAAGGGGATTTGAAATGAAAACTACTATGTCGTGTCGAATTTCAATGCTAAATTTCATTTAATTTAGTTATATTACTACATCATTTTCCATGATTTTATATTAATTTAGATGTTATGAATTGTTATAAATATATGTTTTATTTAAAATGTTATTTTTTTGATTTATATTAGATTAAATTAATATATTAATTTATTAATTCTTAATTAAATATTACTGTCTATATGAGTGTTTATTTCATAATCTTATTTTAATCAAGATCATTTATGGATGAAAGTCCACTAAAAGAAATTATTTGATCATTAACTAATATTACCATCTTCATGGAAAAATATTGAAAATAATTAATTTTAATACATTATATATATATTTAAGTAAATAAATTTTGATTAATCTGTTAGTTTTAATAATATTTAATTAATAAGATTTTCACATTTTTTCAAAATATGTAACATTTCTATTTTATGTAAAATTTATGAAAAAATATGTCTTTTCTTATACGACATGTAATGAATTCCTCATTTTAATAAACATTCAATATTATAAATATTATTGTGTATTTTTTATTTTATAATTTAAATTATATTTATTTAATATATATTGTGTGAACATTTTGTTTTAAAAAATAATTTTCAATGTGTAATGTTAATTTTTCTACAAAATGTTTTTAATAAATTTTTTATTTTATTTATATGCCTCAAAAAATTCAACCATTTATTATACTTATTATTCAATGTGGATGAATTTTATTCATATTATTTTTATTTTTTATGAATATGGTTAATAATTTCTATGAACAGTGAGTTTATTTAGATTCTTGGTCATGATTAATATTTTTAATCATATAATATTTGTTGAAAAAAATAATTTCATGTGGGAAAATTTCATTGGACATTACATTTATCATAAATATCCATATACATTTTATTAGAGATATGATTATTTACTATTCCATATATCATCTAAAAGTATATAACATTATATTAAATGTTAAATGATTAACTAAATTAATTATTTACAATATTCATTACTCAATCGATAAAGAAATTCATTCATAAGGAATATTGATCATGAAATAAATAGATAATTCTATATATGAGGTATGTATTGAGGATGAATAAATGAATAGGGACCTTTAAAGATAACCTCTTGATGCATCGATTGTCACATGATTTGAATCAGATGGATATCATTTGTTAAATGGGTTTGTGGTGTATACTTACCCATAAGTATTAAATATTATGGTCAATGGTTGTGATAGTAGAAGTATCATGAATCCTTATATTGTGATGTCCAATAATTACGAATTTCCATCATTATGAATTCAATTATTATTTTCAAATATTTTTTTAGATTTTTTTTAGTATGGATACTTTTATTTCTTATTTTATTTATTAAATTGCACCATTTCATTTATTTACACTACTATATTGATTATTACTTATCTTATAATGATAGTAATGATATTATTTAATTGTATTTTTTCTTCATATATTTTTCATTGTATATTTATTCTATATTTTCAAATAATGATAGTCAAATTATTTACTAAATAGAATGTCTGTTCAGATATTCACATATATATATTAATATTTCAATATTAATTATTCATTATTTAATCCAGACACATTCCACTTTACATAGATCTTACTATAATTTTGAGCTCAGCCATATTAATATCCAATTTATTAGAATCCTATATGTTTACTATTATTTATATATAATAATATTTTAGGGGTAATAATGATATTCTCAATAAAATTATGAAATCTGTATATTCAAATGTAATATGGGAAACATGTTAGTATTTATTTTGCTAAAACTACAGAATTATTTTTTCTTTTTGGATGATATCAGTTGTATATAATTAAAATTAATTAATGTAGAAACCATTAACAAGATGATGGAGACCGAGTGCTTATGTTTGTTGTTGGAGAAATTTTTGTAGAATATATGTGAAATAGATTTATGAAGAAGATGATTTGGGATCATACCTCTATGATGGGATTCTAGGACATGATCAGAAGAGCTTCCAAATGTTTTTTAAGGTAGTGATTATGTGGTTATTCCAAGAGATATATCCATATAATTATAAAATATATGAATATGTTTCTATAACAGATGTACATAGGGAAAATAACATACAAAATGATATGTCAGACTTAACAAAGGTGTTACCTAGTATATGAAATTGGTCCATACTACATAACTTTTTTTACACTCTGGATTTATATGCATCAGATAATTATTTTTTTAATTTCAATAAACTATGAAGGATTTGAATAGATTTTGAAAATGAATGACTTATGGTAAACATTATATTTTATATATTTGAATGAAAATATCATCATTTGGAATTTTTATAAATGATTATATTGTTTTCCCTCTAATCTTATTGTTTCTCATCATATAATTTTTCTTCGGTCAATGTATTGAAACTAAAGGAATCATGTTAACATTGAATATATTAGACAATGTGCTACTATGAGAATCACAATGGGATGGTGAAAAGAGTGAAGGAAGTCATGATTATTACAAATTAGTTATCTTATATTATTATTCACAACCTATATATTAACAAACTCTCAAATTCACAGAATAAGATACTAGTCGAAAATTGGTATTTAACATAAATTTTTTAGTATTTTCCTCAGTTTTCTTATGATGTGTTTAAAGGCAATGTTTGTAATTTCTTCATAGTGATTTATTTATGAAATGACATATATACCCATATATGTAAGCTTTTCTGTGTCAGTATATACAATAATAAACACCAAATAATTTTTTGGTGTGGCATTTGGATTGTGTTTTCAATGTAACCGAGGAAAAAAGTTCTGTATTTTCGATATTAAGCATCATTTTTTAAAATCGACACCGAAGATCATTTTTGAAGAGGCACTTGGTTAGGTTAACACCCGAACTGATGACTAATTATTTTCTTGTGGGGCCATTTCTGTTGGATTTATAAGATAACTACTCCCGAAAATAATATATATTTGTTTCGACATGATTATACATATGATATCGAGGCCAAAAATTGTTTCAACATCAGTTATTAAAATAAACAATGTTTAAATGTACCAATTTTATTTTAAATATGAATTTCATTCTATAAAATCAAAAAATATTATACAACCAAGAACACAAAATAGATTGATATAGATAAAAAAATGAAAAAATATCATACTATTCTAACTAAATCAAACCATTCAAATATAACAACCCATAATTAATTCCCAATAAACTGTTAATCATTCTATCATTCACATAGCCTCATGAATTACTAACAATCACATGAATCATCATGAAGTCAAAAGAATCGATCTTTCATTATAACACTTAACATTGGGAAAATAAACATAGTTTGTGTATTAAACGTTCCTTAAAATAGAAATTGTATAAAATGCGATGTTAAAAATGTCTTTTTCATTTTAAAACAATTCAATACGTTTCCATTAATTTTATGGTATTTAAATTATTTTTCAAATTAAATCCAATTTTATGAAGTTCAACATAAAATAACTAATATAAACAAATTACAATTCAACAAAACAATTTTCATGAAATTTATGATAACAAAAATAATTTAACAACTTCATTACAATAAAATTATTAATATAATTATACTATTAAATATAATAAAAAATCATAGACATTCTAATTTATAAAATAATAAATCATGAACAATGAAGATTTATGTAGAGATCATTATGAACAAACACCTATTATAGAATAAAATTAGTTTTTAAACAAAATATTAGAAAAATATAATATTAATATGAATAATTATAAGCTGCATACCTGATAATTTATTTATGAACCCAAAATATCAAATAATTCACATAAAAAGTTTAATGATGTGTAATATCAACATTCGTATATGGATAATCAACATTGAACATCTACAATAGCATTCAAATTTAAATAAATAATACTATGATAGAAAATATAAAATAATTAATATAAATAACCATTAAAAATACATTCAATAACCTAGTTTTGATTATCTCAAACATGAATCGTAAAACATAATTTCCACATTCCATGATTCCTTTTTAATGTTTTTAATGTGGTTCTAAAACATTAACATGGTATTAAAAACAAAATATATTAATATCAAAAAATTAAATTTTATTAAAAAGTAAAATATTTACTGTTAAATTAACAAATTATTTTGCCTTTGGCTTCTTTTTAATCAAAATATTTTTGTTAAACGTTTTTTATGTCCTTAATTTTCATTTATAACAAATAAAAAAATATAAAACAAAAAAAATTACAAGTACTGAACTTTTTAAAAGGAATAAAACTTAATCATTTAAAAGGGTGAAAATATTATTTGGAACACCACATAATAAATATCTAATTATTATAGCATGTATTCCAATATGCAGAATAATGATAACATCTAATTACCTCTATTATATAAAATTTCATAAATTAATGAAATTATATAAAATGTTACTTCATAAATATATTTATGTTCATAACCACAAATAAATGAAAAAAAATATATTATCTAATATATATCATTGAAAATATATCAGATATAAATTTAATTTGTAAATGATGTGCCACATAATGTGAAAATATGGAAATGATTTCCTGATAAAGAAGACCATAAACATCAATGGACTCTTTTTGCCTTATATTTTTGTGTAGATACCTAATTAAATGCATAACATAGAAGGTCACATAAATAATTTATACTTACATATTTAAAAACAAGGTCTTATATTTACTTTTAGGGAAAACAATTGCACTACAGTCAGGATGAGCTCTTCAATCCAAATCATATTTGTGATATATTTTCTGAATATTCTCAATCGATAGTATCATCCATATATTTCTGTCGTCATCTAATACTCATATAAATAATCAAAAATATATGAAATATGGGATAAATTATTTATCTAATCCAAAATATATTTTTCTATAACTATAAGTTCTTAAACCATCTATTTCTACTTCCATATTATCATTTCATTTTATTTTAGATAATCCTATATAAAAATGTCAAAAAAACATTCAAGGAAATTTTAAATTATAATATTTTAATATTTAAAGATAATTCATACCTTATATGAAAGATAACATATAATGTTATTCGTGAAATCTATAATGTGACATACATTATTCCCAAAACGTGTAACCTTATCTATAGAAAAAAGTTATAGACAATTAGGATCAATAATATCAATCAATAAAATTATGAAATAAAAAAACTCCAAAGGATACTAATATACAGAATCCCAAAAAATATGCACAATTACATACTCTAAAGTATAAAGATCATGATGTACAATTTACCACAAACAATATAATTTTGGGTCTGAAAGAGGAGGCGGAGGATCTGAGGAGGTGGGATGGGTGGGATGAGACAGTTGGGCATTCTTTACAAGATGTGAATTTGACAGTTAATGGAAAAAACACTAGGTTAGATGGGTGGGATAGGCATGTTGGGTGCGCTATACATGGAACTATTTCAATTGAGAAGGCTAAAAAGACTCGGCATGGTGAGAATGTTGTGATTTTCTCATTTATGTTTCAATCATAGCTTGTAAAGTCGATTGAATTTGATCACCGATAGACTTTTCCAAATAATTCAACTCATCATTTTATGTAATCATTTTTACGATCACTATAATGATTTACTTTTCACCATAAATGATCAGAATATTATAGAGACAAATGATTTCATATTAATTGTCGTGGGTGTTCATTCTTTACTAAAGTTGTAATGAGGAAATTTATCCTACCATATGGGATAAAACTGAATTTTCTCCCTTATTCCTAATAGTATCCTGAAATATAAAATTAAATTATTATATCGATGTTACTAATATAAAAAACCAATAAAAGTTAATGATAAAAAATATATTTACGTATAATTCATTCAGAAAATTCCTTAACATTCCCTATACGATAAATATCATTTACCCTTCTTCTTTCCCATTTCTATTTTTCATGGAGAGTGGGAGGAGATGGAGAACCAAGGTAGACCGCTTTTGACCACTACTAGATTGATGTCTTAATGATTCAACTTTTTATTCAATCATTTTTTCCTCTAATAACAGATACCCACCATGTGATAATGTGTGAGGGAATACATGTTTCAAATGGATCCCTTGATTATATATCCTAAAGAACTATTATATAAAAATAAACTAATAAATGATTGGAAAAATTTTTAATAAATATTAAAATATAAAATAATGTTCACACATAATAGTTTTCTCCATTTCGCATATCAAGACATTTCTTCCAATTACTTGTATATATAAACATATTTAGAAGTAATGTTTTTACATACTTTTACTTTCTAGAAAAACTAATTTGATTAGTTATGTTTTAAACATCGTCATAAACCACCAATCATGAGATATTTATTTTCTAAATTACAATTTTTCCTATAAAATGTATTGTACTACATAATTGATTTAATTAAAAATGTCATATAAAAAATTTAATATTTATAAAATGAGGCGAAATAAATCCATTCATATATTTTACAATCACTACCTCCTAAAGTAGTTTTTCTTAAATCCTTCCATTTGACTTCTGAATTGGATATAAAATACAAATCCTACGATGACTATGAATATAAATATGACTGATAAATTGAACTGTATTTTGGCCAGATTCATTATTATTATCATGGAAAAAAATATGTAATCTATCATCTCCAAGGGAAAGTCAAAGTTTATGAAAATGGGTTTAAAATATATACAGACGTGGTAAAATTGTTTCACTATTGTTATTTGGGAAGTATATGTCTATGAGAACGCATCAGTATTTCGGAAAATAAATTAATAATTAAATTTTTTCATTTATTAAATAAGTATATTAATAAATATTTAATAATACAGGAAAATAGATATTGATTTCTAACGGATCATCTCTATCTATATCTAATAATGATATAATCATGTTTAATAAAATATTGTGTACATGCATATCATTAGAAAACTGAATAATTAGATACAAGGATGAAAAAAATAAGAATGAAAAACATAATCATGCATTATTATTCTTAAATAAATAAATAAATTATTACTAGAAAAATTATGAGATTAATTTACCATTTTCCCATATTCTTTTATCATGATCATTCTGTACTGCAGACACTATGTCTGCCCTTTTTCCATTCTTATCATCTTGAAATTACATAATTGATGAATAATAATAATTTAAATCAAAAATTAAATCATCATCATCATCCTCATCACCCTAATGGTATCATTTTCCATAAATAACTATTGGCCACTAACCATTTCATTGATCTATTACATAAAATATTTTCTATTCCTCTATTTCCATGATTAATGGGTCCTCGTTGAAATTGATCATTTTCCCATCAACCAATGTAGATCCATAATCAACATGTTTCACAAGACTATTTAAATCAACCCAATTACAATTAAACTTAGTTACTCAAAATTTTGAATAAACTATTTCCCATATATCCTCATGAACTCCAACATTTGAAAACAAAGAAAAAAATTGGTTTATTATATTTTTGACATGAAAAATGCACTACATCCGGGATAACCATCAAACCACTAATTTGAATATAACTCTTATCATCTAGATTTTTGTTAAAAATATATACCCATTAATTTCAAAACATGTTTATGATATCTCAATATGGGATGGCCCCCTGTCAAAAAATAAAAAATTTATGATGTATATATATATGTGATCATGTTCTCTTTAAATCGTGAAATTTGTTTTCTATGTTCAATCATCAACCACATTTAACTTTGTTTGATATCGTCCATTTTATTTAGAAATACATGATGATATATATGATTGAACCTCATATGTTTTGTTTAACAAGTATAAATGTGTATGCATCACATCATCACATGGAAATAACTTTACCGTTAAGCCTCATATCCCTCATACTTCATAATAAGATAACAAATTTCATGATATAGGGGTTACAATATGCTCTAATGCAGACAAATATTAACTATAGAACTCAATCACCTCTTCTAATACATATTTTTTAATAGTAGAGGTCTCTGGTTGATAATAATTTTTAACATATCCCTTTAAAATGTTAATATAATTTTCAAATTTATATATACAACATAAAAACACATGTCAAAAAATTTATATCTCACCCACCGGATGAATCACAAGATGAACCATAATATCAAAATATGTAGGAGGAAACTAAATTTCTAGTTTCGAAATTATAAGTGTAACCTCATTCTATAACTCATATTAGATATCTGGATCCACAACATTCATAAAAATGGATTTGATAAAATTATATAATCCGATGATAGTCTTTGTGACATATGACATCAACATAAAACACAGTGATACTGGTAACAAGTTTTCATCAATATGTGAATATCATGACATCTCATACCTATAAATTTATAATCTACCACTAATAAAAAATTATAAATATTTGAATAATATCCACTATTTACTTTTATACAATGGAAACATATAAAACATATCAAATTATCACCCTTGCATATTAGATCACCAGTCATAGGTACATATGATTTTTTCCATTCATAGTTTCAGCTTAATCCAATCATATTCCAATTACTATCAATTCCAATCTGGAATTTAATTTTTCATTTGATATTCATTTTTTGTCTAAAAATTTTCTAATTAAACTGTCACATATATATTTATCAATGTTAACATGATCATTTTTATGAGTTATCTCTAAAAATATTAAATAAGATAGTTCAAAAATATAGACAATTTCTTCCAGATATTTTTTTGAAGGCCTGAAATTGTTTTCATTCCAAATATTCTAATTAATATTTTTCTCCATGTTGTAGTATTATTCAACTGAAATATGTTGTATTGAATTTTTTATTCATGTAATCTATTAAATTCAATCATCAATATATGATAAGGGTGAAAAAAATTACAAAATATCATTGATGTACCATGTACACAATCATTTATCCCTTCCATAGATGATATTATAAAGTCTCTTCTTATTTAATTGAAAATGATTTATATCCCATTACATTTAATCAATATATGTTTCCATTCATAGGAAATTCGTTTATAAAATACATTATAACAGTACCCAACATAAAATACACTTTTTTATCCAACAAAAACAATTAAACCTATATCTAATAAATGTTTCAAATAATTAATCATTGGTGAAATATAAAAATCAATATCATTTATTTGATGATTTGGAACAAAAATCATCAATCTAATCATAACATATTTTTTAGTCATACCTATTTTTTGGGATAATTTGTAAACTACCAAAAAAAATCAATATACAATATTGGCTACTTAGGCTCCATTATGTATTCATTCCATCTATACACATTCCTATTCATAGATTTCGTACACAATATCCAAAATCACTAAATTGTATATAACATCTATTTCATTGTTTGGATTCAATAGGGTGATGTAATATACCATCAAGGATGTGTTCATATAAATTCCATCATAACCTATTTTTATCAATTTAATTTGATAATAAACGCTATAAATGAGGAATTATTTGATGGTGCCAAATTTCATTTGGAGAAGCATTGATTTTGATACCTAATAATGAATTCGATTTAATTTATTATAATTATATGAAGGGATTATAGGAATGAATTATTCGATTTATAATGAGTTACATGTCAGTAACTGTGAATGAATCCAAAGTGACTTTTTCATCCATCTTCTTATGTGACGTTCCACAGGTAGAACATTTTGATAAAATTCAATATAGTTTCCTATACAACACACATTCATTATGGAATGAATGTATCTATCTTGACCCTGATTCCATTGGGAATATTATTTTCTTATCCTTATAATAGGAATATGGATGCCTATTGTTTTCAAGAAGTAGCTATTTTAAATGCTCATGAAAGTTAGGGAAAAATTTTCCACTCCAACTGTTACTTTCTATAAATTTATCCAATATAAAAAAATATTATAAAATAGTATATTTACTACATAATAGGAATAACTATTTATCGAATCACCTTAAAATCATTTAAATGATTCTATTTGTTTAATTCCTTCAACACGATAATCGTGGATTAAATCTTCAATACGATCCTTTATCACATTATGAATAATCTCATCAACATTATATATTGAATTTATAGTTCATTTACTATACTATTCCCATCAAGTATAATTATGGATAAAACCATGGAAGATGAGATTCTCCATTATTTCTATAGAATTAATCATTCTCAAATACAGTAACCTGACACATGGATAAAAAATCCAATCTGTATTTTTAATATATCATTTAGAAAATTCCAATAAATCATTAACTCAGATTTCATATTCATTAGGGGATCAGCATAAATTTATCCAATTATAATCAATTCAATACCTGAAATCATGATATAATCATTTTTATATTAAACCTTATAAAATTTAAACATATATATATTTAATCATAAAATTTTTTAACATAAAATAAAATAAAATACTGTAATACTACCATTACATTCTACCATATTAGTTTATTACTATATTTTTATTATCAAAACAATGATTCATGAGTCATAAAATTAACAATAATTCGCCATTAATCATGAGAAATTCCAACAACAATGTCCCATAACAAGATTCACACAAAATAAAATTATATTTTAATACACTTAATTATTATTAAACAGATGCTAAACTTATTATCATTTAAAAAATATATTTTATATTGTTTATATTTTATATTAATTCATGCATCCTATTTTAAAACTATGAAAGTGTTAATTTAATAAAAAACTAATCAATTGGGTGTATTTTTCGATATTTCCATCAGAGAACTGTTAATCAATTTCTTCCTTTTAAATGATGAAAATAAATTTACCATTCATGTTATCTTCAAACCATATATTAAATTATCTGCCTCTTTTTAAATATTAATTAATACAGTTAATATTTTAAAATAACTAAAAAAATAATAATACTTATAATTAAATTCGAATTCGAATTTATTTATATATCAATCCATTAATAATGAATAGTGTCATACTCACAAATAACATTCATATTACTCATATAAAAGAACACTAATAAATTTTATGTTTATGAACAACATCCCCAACCGTTCAAACCATTAGAAATCTATTATTGTAATTTTTATAAATTTGCTGAAAAATTAATAAAATTAATAATTCATCCAAATAAAATTATATGGTTGAATTAGATAACCTAGGATTATAAAATCCCCAACAAGTGTGTCAATCCAAAGGAAATGAATAAAGTATATTGTATGTAATTTATTTCTAAAATTAAAACAACATAGAATATTTATATTATAAGATGATAGAAACAGGAAAAATCCCAATTTCATCATTCTAATTTTTTTGAATTACTAAAATGTCATTGTTTAACAAAAGAATATGATTATATGAATATAAATATGAAAATCCCAAAAAAATAAAACCCGATTAAATTTTGTATGTGAGGTTCTTTCGGATAAATAAATACAAATGTAAATGAAAAAACAAAGATAAATGAAGAATAAATGACAAACAATTATCCATAAATTATTATTAAAGCATTATAAATCAATGATAATGATCTATGGTTGTGATCAGGTAGTTTTTGGTGTCGTCTCATGTTTGTAGAGATGATAGAAATAAAAAAGATTAAGGGTTTTAGGTGTCTGAACTCCCTTGTTATTTTTCTAAACACATTTTGGTGTTTGTTATATAAAAAATGATACTAAAAATTATAATTTTATTTATGGTTTTACTTTTTACATAAATCAACAACAAAATACGTTCATTGGGAAATATGGTGTAATTATTGATAAAAACCGAAGTAGATGTGTGTTTTTTTACTATTTTGTGTCAGTTCTATAGAACTGATGTAAAAAACGCAACTTTAAACCTATCATTTCCACTAGTTAGAGGGTAATGTGTTTATATAAGAGACAATGTGGTGGATAAAATGAATGATTAAATCCTATATTTCATTCATGTTAGAAATTTGGAAAGAGAAACCATGTAATGTTCATCAAAATAATGATAAAATATTTTATGTGTGGAAAATAATTGAATAATGTAATGAGTTTTCGATGAAAAAATGAAGAGTATGATAGAAGTAAAAAAAATTATTCTTTTAGATACATTTATAAAAATGATTATCAAATATGGGGTCCCAAATAATGATATGATTCAATGTCTTCTTCTAATGTTCACCCCAAAGACAATGGATTGTCCTATGATAAATTAATAATACTACTGTATTAATTTATTTGAAATAAATAACTAAATTTAGGAAGAATAATTATCATTTTTATTTTTGTTATATGAATTATAAAACATCTAATAATTTTGTTTACTATTAGATTCATATATGTATTTAATGAAGTAAGAGTTATGGATTCCATCACATGATATATGTCTAAGGATGGTCATATCTTCAATGTCCTAAACACTAATGTTGAGTAATTTTTTGGTTAATTTAAAACATTATAAATGATATTTATTGAAAACATATATTCAAAAACAACACATTGGGTTAGTATATGATGTAGTTATTTGAGAAAGAATTTAAATACATTTATTGAACGAATATATAAATGTATTTAATTATTAAATATTATTTATATTAAATTGATCTCATTATGGAGATTATTGAACAATATAATATTTTCAATTAATTGAATATTCATGTTACAACATCAATGGGAAAACAAGACTGTTAACACATGAGAGAATGAAAATATTTAATAATTATTAAATAACAGGTTAATGGATAATATAAAAGTATCATATATGGTTATATACATTTTAATATATCAATGGAATATATACAAAATATAATTAACAAAATTATATAAGATTTTAATAAATTTTCACCCAAAATGATTTGTCAGGTGAGGGACATCATCTCAATTACACTTCCTTTAGGCATATTTTAATTTTATGAACTTAATTTATTTCAAATGGTGTATATACATCAAATTTTCTTATAATTTCATGATAAAATAATAATTATTTTTATTTTATGTTTTCATTTTTATTAATCAATCAAAGGGTGTTTAACATTAAAATAACCAAATGTTGATTAATTTCATAACTAAATTTTATTTCATAAGGTTATATTACATAATCTCTACAAGAAATTATATTATTTTATTTTTATTGAAATTTTCTTGTCTAATTTTATATTTCCACTTGTTATTTTTTGATTAAAATTTCATACAAATAATCAATTCATTGAATAATTCAAATTTCATGAATTCATTCTTTTTAAATGTTTATTTCACTTTATCATTATAGTCTCGATTATTTATGAATTAATTTTCGTAGAATTAAAATATTTGATCATTGGATTATAATACCATTTAATTTTATTCTCCACGGTTAATTCAATAATTCGTCAAATGATATTAACTTTTTTTCTCATATGCACATGAACCTGTTGAAAAATGTTCTTTTAGAAAATATGACTTAATTTCACTCTTCGTCTGAAAATATTTTTACATCCAATTCAATGTTTTGTAAAATTTCATTTAAAATTATCCAAATGATCATAAAATTATTATTTTTCCAATATTTTAATTTTTATAAATATTCTTCAGTGTAATATTAAGGTTATTTTCTAAACAATGGCATTTTTTATTTTACCAAAAAATATAAATAAAAAATCATGTATTTAAGGTGTACAAAACATAAAAATCTCATTCTCTCTTAACCACTCTATATTTAATATATTCTATCATATAATAAAAATTTTTATTTGGAAAAAAAATTTCTTAATATTTTTATAAATTTTTAGTATAACAAAGTTATTTTGATTGAAGAATGGTTATTTTCATAAAAAAATGTGTTCAATTTTATTTTTATTGTATTCCATTTCGTCAATAAAACAAATCCTTTATTATAAATATGTTCTAATGGTGATATATATGTTGTATTTATACCTTAATAATTTTTTATGTGTTTATTTATGATCATTTTGAAAACGGAATATATTGATATTCACTTTATTGATTAAATGATTGTAATCATTATCTTTCCATATAAATAATCACAATGTTGTGATAATTTATAATTGGAAATAATATTTCTATTAAATTTTCATATTCCATGTATTCAGGATATTAATATTTCCTAAAACAAATTCCTTCTCTGGATATGGTAAATTACAATGTAATTAATATTACTAATTATGTAATGTACAACTATTATGTATTCCATACATGATATAGAAAATCTTCTTAGATGGAATATTTTTCACAAATAAAAATGATAATTTGATATATTATGAGTTAAATGGGTATAAATATTTATGTAGGTCACAATTATAATAAACCCTTTGATGTAAAAATACTCTTTTAAAATGAATAAGTCATATAGTCTTAGTGAAATTGATTCCTACTATATACCTACCCATAAAATTTAATCATTGTTACGAATATTCATGACAATAGAGGTACCATGACATATACTATCGTTAAATCTAATATGTAATACTTGCCTTCATAAAAAAATTTACTATAATCAATGAATTTTTCATAGTGAGTTTATTTCTCGTTTTTTTCATTTTTTAAAATTGATTAAATAGAATTTGTTTTATTTATCATTTTTAGACATCCATATTTATTATTCCATATTTTATTATTATATTCTTTTTGTGTATTTAATGTAATGAGTATTTAGAAAAATATATTTATATATTTATAATTCCTTATATAATTAATATAATTATGTTATATTTAAAATGGAATGTTTGTTTAGATATTTACCTTTTTTAATTCATATTTATTTTTATTCATTTACGATTTATATATTCACCAATATGTAACTTTTACTAAGAATTTTTTTCTCAACCATATTTTGTTTCATTCCCTGATAATCCAATCAGTTCTCTTATAATGAAATGAAAGGATATACTAGAGTTATTTATATTATAGGAAATAATTATATTCAAATTAGTGTGTTCAAATGAATGATTGGAATCATGGATATGTGTAGTTTTCCTATACTAATAAACAATATGGTTTTTTTGGATGTAATTAAAAACATATTTCCAATGTAATATACAACAACTTATCCCTTGGTTACTAGTGTAATTGATGTTACACTCACACTCCCATACATGTTTAGTAAAACAAATGTATTACCCTAATGGGGGTGCAACAACAACATTTTCATGAAACTCATTTTTATCATCTTGAGAGGTATTTTAGATGTAAGGAAGAAGAAAATCAATGATTCAATCATTGATAATAACTATATTATCATTTGATTTATCCTCATTTGAGGAATCAATTTCAATAATACCGTTAAAATCATCGTTCAAAAATATATAATCACAATAATTTTTTAAATGCTTCAGTATCATCAAATTCATTATATAATTTAGTCTCCCTTTTTTCTAGTGACATGAATTTAATGAAAAATATAAAATTAAGGAAATTATATGAAAATAAAATGATATAAACAAATAAAAACTAGTGAAAATGTTGTTGTGTGAGAAATTAATATTATATTTTAGAGGTTCTTCCTAGTAGGATTAGGTTGTAATCCAACTTCATATATAATCTACCGATAAATGAATGATAATTCAAAATTTTAAAACTCAAGAATAAAAATAATAATATTTACTTTCAATTTTTATTATATTATATTTTCTTTATATATTTTTAATCTACACTATTTGATATAAAATTTAATCAGCACCACAAAACACATCAAATAATCTATTCTCATTCCATATATTTTTACCTAATGGAAAATCCAGAGATTATAATAAATTAATGAATTAATTGTGGATATGTAGAATATAAAGCAATATGAAAATGTGGAATTATTTTTTTTCTTATTATAATTAAATTTTTTTGATAACTTATATCATAAAAAAGTAATGAGGAATTTCAAATTTTGGTTTAATAATATCAATCCAAGGGAATTATGTTTATGATCATATGTAACTACATTAATCAATGGTTTTAACACCATATAATTACTAGTTAATAACCCAAAACCTTGAATTATTTTAAAGTATCCATAGTTTATGTCCATGTGTTTCATTTGAAATATTAACCGATTCAACGATGATTTCAAATGATTTATTTTATTCCTAATATCATATCCAAAAATCTATAAGGAATTATAATAATTATTCAATGTGTTTTCTCTGAGTGAATGTTAGAATTATCCTTAGATAAATTTGCATGACCATATAGGTATTAATGTGTGTTCAGTCTATCGATAAGAAGTTTATAAAAACATTTGTTTCATGGGGAAGGATGTGTTGAATGAAATTTACATCATTAAAATATTTTGTATACATGGTTATGATAATTTGAATATGATTGTTATATACTAATAGAAAACTAAAATTAAAGAAAAAGAGGTGATGGAGAAACAAATCGAAATTGATTTAAAATTATTTTTCAATTTTTAATGTATTGAATCTAAAAACATAGATAATATTTCCCCTCATGATATCACATGGAGATTTGAAAAATATGTTCTGGTATAAACAATATTTTTTGTATATGATCATTTATTATTTCCTTAAATTGGGTATAACTTATCCCATCGTCAAAACACATGAACCTATTTCCCACTCAAGAACTAATAAAAACTATATAGTTATATTATTTTTATTAATGTACATATATAAGAGCATAATTTTCATTTATTTCAACAATTTTGGAAAAAATATTATTCACTACCACACTTGATGCAGAAAATTGTTTATTGATAATTGTTCAAAACATGTTGTACCATTATTATGTGATTTACTATTGTATATATCCTCCAATAATGTATTAAACATCCTCAGTGTAGATGACTGTTCCACTCAAGGAACACCACTAATAGGCATTTGGGTGTGAAAAATCAATGTGGGATATTTTTTCATCAATTGGGATGCATTCCCATCATAAAATTCAATGAAAATGAAAAAAATCCCCTAACTGGCACCTTAAATAAAACATATGAGTTTAAAAATACCATACACATCCCATATAAACAAAATAAATACATAATGTAAAAAAATAACTAATGAAATATCCTAGATTACACTCCATCTTCCCATAAAAAATATACCCAAATCTTCATTGATTAGTTATTTTAAAAAATAATGTAAACTATGTAAGGTTGTTCACCTAGTATTACACAATGGGATTATTGATCTGTGAAATTATTTATCAATTTGAAATAACTAAATTGGGATACAAATTCTTTAATATTTAACCATTATAATATGGTGGATAAAGCTAATGTGAATATATTAATCCACATACCAATCACCATAACTGAGTCACTGATAATAATTATTCATCCAAACGTAAAATTAAATCTTCTCATTATGAATTAAAAGTGAAATATAATCATATCATCAATCATTGAAATATAAAATATAGTAAGGACCCACACTCAACATATTATAATCACCCCACTTTCATTAGAATACGCACCACTCATAACCATACCAAAACCCCAACTGTTACATCATTCAATCATATATTCAAAAACATTTTCACTATAATAAATGATATCATTACCCATAAATTCAACCAATTGATCCAAATAATATATACCTATTATTCCTCATGATGTTCATCATAATCAAAACCACATAATATCTTATAGATCACCACATCTCCTCCATAACTCTTGAAGCTAACCTGTTTCATTACATAAAAAACATTATATATATTTAAATCTATCACACCCTATTGAAATTTTTTCAGGGTAACATTAATTCACTATAGTTAATATTAGATACACGTGTTGAAACACTGATCCATTATAACCCCCAAACATATATTTGTATTAATAGACCCTCAATCAATTATATATCATTTATAAATGTTTATATTATAGCCATTATCAATTAAATACCAAATGGATTATACATTTTTTTACATTTATCCACCATAAATGTTTTATAGTTTCACCCCACAGTATAATATTAAAAATCATTAAAGAATACACATAAAGAAAATACATTCAATTTTTTATGTTTAATGTATTAAAATAAGGAAAATAAGAAACATTTTGATACAAAAATAAGAGCAATATAAAAGAAAATAAAAATGAGAAATAATAATATAAATTAATAAACATATATAGGTACTACAGTGGGGTATAAAAAATAAATTTTCAATTAATCAACCATATAAATTTTGAAACAAACACAATAACATTAACAATACCACTAATAACAATATCAATGAAATTAAAGAAACTCATCAATCATTTTATGGTTTCCAAATAGAAATTAAGTATTTATTCCCATTATTGAATATTAGCATAATGGTTGAGTTAATATATGATCTTATCTCAAAAAATGATTCATGTTCCCTTTATTCCAAATATTTATTTAATCCCTATTATTTAATATAACTATAAAGGATAAAAAACCAATATATATAATAATTAAATTATCATTTTTTTGTTTCTTTAATATAGTTATTTAATTTAAAACTAATTTTATAAAACCTAACTCACAAAATCTTACACCCCATTATTATTATTAAATAATGAAACCCTATTATAACACATTACACCACAAGGGTTACTCAGATACTGCATTTCTTATGATATTATATTTTGTGGACAAAAAAACCCCTAAAATAAATGTTATATAATGAAAAATCATATCATATTTGTTAACATTATAAATCTTAAAAACATTCATCGACATAATTTTTCATTTGTTTATTTTATTAATTATCTATTATAATTTTATTACTCCCTACATTACAAAATATATTCAATATAATATCTATATTAGTATAAATCATTTATATGAAAATTTTCATCCATTATTAATTAATATTGTCTCATTTCAACATCATACAATATGTAACACACAAACATATAACAATAACTATCTCTATAAATTTATAGAAGCAATTTTTTATGTATGGTTTTGTTAGCCTTATTTATTATTTAACATTTTTCATTATAATGATGGACTATAAGTCAATTATATCATTTCCCTAGAAGCCTCCATTATTCATTCCAATTACACATGTCATCTAAATTAGTTATATCACCCCAAAGTAGTTTTGGTACACATAGGGTTCTATTTAATTATAATAATCAATGTATTTGTGAATGGAAAATAAAAAAAAATTCAACATCATTGATGCATTTATAATTCCTCCATATCATCAATATTATTTGAAATTAATTTCTTCCTCTATTCCTAGAATATTTTATAATTCCCATCATCTTCACTTCCCCAAAAGTATTTTTCGAGAATCATTGGAAAATAATAAACATCATATACTGAAAAATAATCAACACATATAAGTTACTGAAATAAAACTCATATTATATTCTAATTGTCAATCTAGTCTACCCCCTATCCACATCCATTTTCAATGTCACTATTTAATAATGGAATTAAATATTCATAATTATGAACCCATGCCTTTTAAAATCATATTAGCATTGAGTAATCATAATAAATCATAAAATCGTATAAAATAAATTAAATAAATCATTAAATTCTTCGTTCATAAGGAAAAAACAATGGTACGAAAAAATATTTCATAGAAAAGGTTATATGCTACAAAAATTTCACTGGAGTAAATATCCAGCATTGTTCCTAATGAGATATGATAATAGTAAAATATTTTGAGAAATAGAACCCCTTCCCTAGAACATATAATATCAAACATACCAAAAGAGAATGAGTTCTATTCAGAACTAATGGATTGAGTACATATTATTTTATTTTCAATCAACTCGACAAGGAACATGTCGTTCAATCATTCTGATGTTATTACAATTGTGAATGACTGGTAATATTTCTATTACTTAATTCTAGTGGATTCAAATTTTTGGGATTATATTTGTTTGATGGTATTTAAAGAGGATGTTCGTTCTTGAAAATCACATTAATCCTATCAAATAAAACATATAATTCAATTCATTTATCTCAAATTTAGAATTCCAAAATTTATGTGAGGTTAGCCATATCGTGTGCCCATTTAATCCACCAAGGACATCCACCATCCCTGCAACATTCTATTCCTAATTAACTATAAATAATAATCAAACATACCCAAAAAATTTATTTTCATCACCATCACATCATGAAATAGTATAAATATAAAATATAGTAATGGAAGTGTCGCTTTGACTGGAAGAATAAAAAATACCATGAATTGGGGAATTATAGACCACTAATATGGATGATGAAAATCAATGGAAACAATATTGTCATACAAATTCTATATGTGGATGTAGAGAAGTGAAATTAAGGTAGTGGAAAAATATTTATATTAAAATAAAGATATTCATTTATGATTAAACCTCATTTATTGTCTCATAAACTCTCACATAATATATATATATAATCTATGGATAAGGGTTTTTTTAGTTTAGTTCAACTTATGGAAATATAAAATCATTTTGAGTAGGGGAGAATAGTGTAAGGGTGGTGGGAATAATATAATAAATTTAAAATCCAATTTACATGATGGATGGACCATTTTCAATATATTATCTTCGTATACTAGACACCAAAATAGCAATTAGGACCATTGACCTGGTCACTATGGTGTTCCTCTATGGAAAAGTGATGCATCCCTAGAAATTTAAAACATTGAGAACCCCTGAACTCATATGAAATTGGATCACCATTCCCAATCACCAATCCATTATGAGCCTATATAATGTAGTGATGCCTAACACATTATATTGAGGTACGCCATAGGAAACACCATTGCATGGATGTATCAGGAATCGCATTACCACTGCATCTATGAGCCACAACCTCACATTGAATATTCCCTAACACACCCACTAATTTAGATTTGTAGTCTCCCTTTCTCCAGTATAAAAAAAATCGAATATCAACTCCTATAAAATGGGTGTTTCTCTTATGGCAGGGTGACATTCCTACCGAACACCCCTGACTCCCTATAATACAACAACCAAGCCTTGTTTAAAAAAAAATCACCCCTATGTTGTGATGGGATTCTATTGAGGAAAAATTATAGATTCAGCCTAATTAAATAATGTTATCCTTTGTGAGTACCCCTCAACAATATGAACCATTCAAAAAATCCCTATAACCACTCACATCATTCACTCCCCTTGGTGACATACACATCTCTCATTTTGAAATGGTGAGATTATTCACACATCATGCTTATGACCATGATATTTTCATAACCCATATCCATCTTATATAGCTTCATCTCCCCAAAATATACTCACCACACCCAAATTTCCAAATACTTATGCACTACGACACCACATTTAGAAATATCAATGAATAATGACACTTGAGACGAACAAACTCAACTGATGACCATTATACACTTCATTAACTATTCTAATTCCTACATAACATAGGAATCACATAAGAAATGACTCAAAAAACAATTATATTACATCAGATAACACTCAAATGCATCGAATATTATACAAAAAACATTGTACAAGATTGAAAATATTATTTTTTTGGGAATTATAACTCTAAAACATATTGGTCCCCTTATCAAAATATCATATAGAGGATTCATTTTCCAATTGTCACATATAACTATTTTATCAAGTATAAACATCTCAATCATGAGGAAACACATGGTCTAACTCAAAAGACTGAAGTTCAACTCTTCCACAAAGTACGGTTTATCACAAAGGTAATTACCAAATTGGTATGCCATAGGGATGAATACCACCAAGGTATTACCATAAAGAAATTTACCACATAGGTACTCCACACAGAAGAATACTACAATGGTAAAGACTAATTTCACACAAGGTATAGCATAGATACAACCATAGAGATGATTGGATGTATCTACTGATTCATTTTACTCTGTTAAGAGGCATACCTACGAAGGATCTTAAATGACAGACCCACACAAGATCCTACTAAATCATCAGACCCACACAGGGTCATAGTACATCATCAAACCCACACAAGATCATAGTAATTTTCAGACCCACACAGGATCCTAGTACATCGTCAGACCCACAGAAGATCCTACTACATCATCAGACCCACACATGGTCATTGTACATCGTCAGACCCACCCAGGTTCCTAGTACATTGTAAGACCCACACAGGATCCTAGTACATCATCAGACCCACACATGATCCTAGTAAATCATCAGAACAACATCGTATCCTATTACAACAGACATAAACAATATCATAGAGTAGTACCACATGTATTCCAAGAGTGGACCCATGTGGGATCCTCAAATATAGACCCACAAAGGATTCTTTTATCGTGTTTCATCCAATGGCATTATTCCTGCACTAAGCTTGCTCATCTCTTGGAGGATCCACTCCTCAATACACTGGTGGATACCCTAACTACCACGAAGTCCCAGGAATTTGTATCACAAGGATCTTCCACATCATAGGGGTCTCATTGAAATAGACAGTGTGTTAATCAGATAAATGGTCTGTAAGTTATTATCCTTTTAGTCCTAAGGCCCCGGTTGGATTAGTGATCGATCCAACCCGACCATATTACATCATTATCCAAACCTCAAGTATGGTATTCCAAAAGGACTGCCTCCTTTCAAGGGTTCTGGCTCCGCAGACCATTTGTCAAGCAGACGTTCGGAGGCAAATTTATGGTCGAAACTGTGAAATGGGTCAAAATTTGTTCGATTCTGGTTCGACCCGGACAGACAGACCTAGACCAGCCCGCAGCACGTCCCAGCCAGCACCAGGCGGCCCACCCGGGGTGTCTCGTGTTGTGGCGGGGAAGCCGCGGAGGATCAGGGCGGTCACGGTGCAACGAGATGGAAGAGGGGCGGCGGGTCAACCACTATGTGGTAGGGCATTGGGGGGGGCACATTGCAGCGGGGCATCTGCAGTCCGGGGGGGGGAACATTGTACGGTGGGGGAAGTCGAGTGGTTGGGCATCTGAGGTGAGGTTGGTCGTTGCAGTGCAGGGTTGTCGCAGGGCGGAGGTTGGCCGCAGTTGGTCAGATGGCATGTCGTCCCCTCCGCACGGCGTTGTCGCAGGCCACACCATCTATGGTGGCCGTCTCAGTCATCCTCCCTTCATCTCCGAGGAACATGTCACGTGCCATCCTCACTAGGAAGAGCAGACGCGCGTCACCATCTTCATCATGGTTGTCCATGGTGCCAGCCATCATTCCCCTGCCCCACCAATCTTAGTTTCTGTCCTCCTCCTTTATTAAGAACACATCAACCATGAAAAAGGAAGAGATCGGGTAGTGTTCGTTTGGCCTGCTCCCTCCATATTAGTTTGGTAGCAGGAGAATCAAGATGATTATTTCAATGTTAATTTTGAAGAAATAACATAACCCTTACTTCATGGTTTTTTGATGTCGATGAGGAAGGAAGGACGAACATTGGTTGGTCGTCGTTTCAAGAATTCCCATGTTGGAGGATATCATGTGGAAGAAGCCAAAGTTTATGGATAAGAGTTCTTCATTGGAGAAGAGATCTTCGTTGGAGATTCTTTCTTCGTTAGAGATGTTTTCTTCATTGAAGAAGAATAATTACTCCATGTTCTCTCCCAATTCCTCATTTTCCAATAATTCCCCTAATTCCACCAAAAGTGAAAGAACCAACATATTATATTATAGTTCATTAATTTAATTGTTGGCCCAATTAATAGTTGGTACAATTAATTGTACCACACTGGCATAATTCATTAATGGGAGGATGTTCAAGAGTTTCCTCCCATTAAAGAGGGTGTTTTAAGGGTCGGGTGGTCCCCACATTTGAATTCATGTTAAGGGTTTTAGTTTGGGTGGTCACCACCTCCATAACCTTCATATGGGAAGTTTCAAGAAAAATAAAAAATAAAATATTTTAATTTTCCTATTCCTCCAAAAAATGGTGAAAAAATAATTTTAACCCTTGACCTACTGCGGTCGAAGTAAAGGTCTCCTTAAAAGAATACTACTGCTGCGAGTTCAACGACGCCATCAGACTTAAATTTAGAGCATCAGTTCAATGTTATAAAAACCCACTCAAAAGATTACTGAACGTACATAAAAAAATGATCAAAAATTCATTCTAGGTGAACAGGGCCTTAGAATCACACACTGTCAATTTTAGAAGACTCGTAAAATTCCAATATAATTTAAAATAATTACATGGAATTTCTGTGTCTTTATATTCTACCCACCTCAGGGAATTGTGCCCCCATAATCCACATCTAAAACTAAGGAAAACATGTGGGGGTACATAGCACGTCTCTGAGCCTCCCGATCTAATGTGCTCTAATGGATGTTATCGTGCTGCCAGTGAACGCGCAGAAGAGGTATCAACCACCCATGAAGAACCCGCTCCTGTCGATCCTCAATCTCCACTAGATCATCTGAAAACGCCACCCCATCATCAATTCCCATCTCCCCGTGGTCGATGATTTGAGAAGGGTCATGCTCGTATCTTCTCAGCTGGGATACGTGGAAGATGTCATGCTCCTGGTAGAACTGAGTGGGATGTGCTAGGTAGTAAGCCACCTCACCAACTCTACTGAGGACCTGGAAGGTTCCAACGATCCTTAGAGATAAATTGTCGCACGACCAAATCACTACAGACATCATCGAGGTTGACCTGTAAATAGAGGTGGTCACCATCCATGATATCGAGAGGTATTTGTCTCTTGTCAGAATAACACTTATGCCTGCTCTGTGTAGTCTTCAACCCCACCCGGATGATCTGCACATTCTCTGTCATAGACTGTACCGTCTCTTGTCCCATGATTGTTAACTCCCATGGGTTAGTCTAGCACAAAGGTGATCTACATGGTCACTCGTACAACACATAAAAATCATTAATCCCAATGGTGGAGTGATAGATGTTATTGTATGTAATCACCACTAAGGGAATGTGATCCTCATAGCTGCGACCGAAGTTGAGGATGCAAGGATGCATCATGTACTCGAGGATCTGAATGGTCCGCTCAACCTGAATATCCGTCTGAGGATGGAAGGCGGTGCTCAAATGAAGCTATATCCTAAAAAAACCTCCTATAACCCCTTCCATTTCCAGAATTTGAAATGTGTATCATTATTGGAGACAATAGTTGAGTGTACTCCATATAGCTGGAAAATCTCTTACACAAAGAGGCTTCCCAAGCTCTCTACTAAACCCTTCTCTCTGATTGGTAGGAAGTGGGTTGACTTGGTGATTCGGATGACGATATCCTAGATATAATCATGAATCCTGGATGTATGTGGATGTCTTGTCTTGATGTCCATGGATATCCCATCCCTCTTCCACTCAGATACCTCTAATGGATGAACCTAGCATACTGGTACCTGAAGCTATGCCTTCACTTGCGGACATGTGAGGCCCCGAGACACAAACTCTGCTACTGCCTTCTTCATTCCCGGCCACCATTACTGTCTTCAAAGATCATCGTACATCTTCTCCACTCCTAGATGTACCACTAGAGGGTGTGTGTCGAACTCCCTCAACACATACTCTTGAGGGAACACTGGTTCCATGGTACGTCTTCTAAAAAGTATGGTGTGCTCCCCACATTAATATAATACATCAGGTCCCTGTTATGTGGATATCTGAGAAAGTCATGTCTTGCATTCAGTTTCCCCACACTGTGCCTCCCAGATTCACTGAATAATTGGTGGAGTGACTGGAAGAGAATAAAGAAAAAATGCTCCATCTCGATCCACAAAGGATATCTACAATGTAGTCAGCTACTATGTCGCCTCACCTAGAATCTGTATACCAGATCTCATATTGAGTGCAATAGATACAACATTCCCCTTACCTGGAGTATAGAATATCTCAAAGTCATAGTCCTGGAGGAACTCAATACAATTTCGTTGTCTCAGGTTCAATTCCTTTTGAGCGATGATATACTTGAAACTATTGTGATCAAAGTAGATTGTAAAATGTTCACCCAACAAGTAATGTCGCCACTTATTCATGGCGAAGAACACTGCTGCTAACACACAGTCAAGGGTAGAATAATTCTTTTGTAACACCCCGATATTTTATGAGAAATATTATTTTTAATTAATTTGATGCCTTGTGTTGTATGCTACACCAAGATTAGCTTGCGATATATGCAACATCGTATTATCTTACAGTTTATGCAAACACTATTCTATTCTTGTGTTTCATGCTATATAAACCTTCCTCGATAGCGTGCGTTGTACGGAATACCAAGTTTCACTAAATGAGATATTATTATAATATTATTATGAACTAGCCATTATGAATAGTAATACACACATTTTGAAATTTTATAAATTTTATCTTTCAAAATTGACTACATTTTTTGATTCGGAATATCGAAATTATCCTAGGGTGAATTTTTGGTATTTTTTAAAAAAATATCAATTTTTGACGAATTGTGAAAACACTGGGTTACTCTTTAAAAATCGACTTTTTTTAAATAAACATTAATTTTATTTAAATTTATTTTAGGTCAAAATTGATACATAATAGTTATATATGTTCAATTTAATTCATTTGAGTCATTTTATAATTATTTTAAATATATAAAAATTTTATTGAACTTTTCACAGTCATTTACCCTCCTCCTATGAGAATTTGTAAATTTACACAGAACATAATTTTACTACTTCTGTCAGTGGAATTTCAAAAATATGTGATACACGGTTAATTTGAAGGAATAATATGTGGTTCAATAATATAAAAAGAATTTTTTGTGAATAGTAACTTTTTACTTTTATTTACCACGGTTAAAATTAAACAGGGTAATTAAGGGTAAAAGTAATATTATTATTACCCTAACACATGTTAGTAATGATTGAATTAAATATTTTCTAACTAATAATGTTTTTATGATTTTTTCAAAAATCGATTACCAAATAGTGTCAAAATTGTCATAAAATAGTTTTTAAAACAAATATTATATTATTAATTGATATTCTATTCATAAAAAATTATGGTTCAGCCAAATGACTTAGAAAAGGTTATATATATTAATAATTAAACACATGGGATTTGTTTGTCTTGTTATAGTATGTTTATTAACCACATAGTGTAAGATAACAAGAAGACATGGTAAAATTAAAATTATCTAACATAGAGTTAAATAAAAATGATAAGGTTAAAATAGTGACCTAAAGTTGACTAAAACCTATTTGTTGAGAGAATTTCGAACGATACCCAGTTTAGCTTGTAAATAAATTAATTTGGAACTATTATAAAGCGAATATGACTTTATTATAAAATAATATTTTTTTTCCTAAGGTTCCCCTCTCCTCCCTTATAAAAGGGCACCTCCTCCCTCTAATCATTACAAAATTTTGTGCCTTAAAGCTCAGCCAAACCCTGACCATTTCCCATATCAACTTAACTATAAACATTATAGAGTTTATGGTCTCCTCAAAAGACCAACTCTACTGCCTTAAGAGGAAGCTTAAAAGGGGTGCGTCGAAGAAGAGGTAATCTCTTTTACCGATTATTTCAAGTTACATTCTTCTTCAACTTATTCTTCTTTATTTGTTTCATCATAAATTAATAACATCAGTATCACTCATATACTGATATGTAATTATAAATATTAATCAACCCTATTTCACCTTCTATCCATCCTATGAAAAAGAAATCACTGCGCGTGCATACGTATGAAATATCATCTCCACGCTGTGGTGTAATCTGTTTTTCCACAACCACCAAACATGGATGGGTATAATGTTGTAAAGAATAACTATATATAGTTATTATAACATCATAATTATTCTAAGATATTATATCATCCACTCCAATTCAATTCAATAATTATGGGAACTATATCAACGCTCGTGTGTATGTGCGGATTACCGTCTCCACGACGTGTTGAGATTCATTTTCCATGTTAACCACTCATAAACGATTATAAAGTATATATAATGAATAATAATGAAATATATGACATGATAATGCTACTGTATTTATATATATATATATATATATATATATCATCTTCTTACTTCCATTAAAATCAATAAGGAAAAGAAAACAGTGTTCAAGCGTTTGTATGGCCTACTGTTTCTATGAACAGTGTATTTCATTTCATTTATCAATCTATTATATATATATATATATACTGAATATATATGATATATAAATCATGATTTACATTCAGGAAGTATTTAAATCATGATATAAGTAACAATAATATCAAGAACAACAAATCCAAACATGTATGATAAATAGAAAGATTTTACCCAAAATGTTGCTTTAACTTTGATTTCAAAAACAAACGGGTAATATAATGTTATGAGTGAACCATATATGATATAATAACAATGATTATGATTCTTCAATAATAAAATGACATTATTTAAATCATTATACAGGAGGATCAGATGCGTATGAAGCATATCAGACCTAGGGTAAGAGATAACTATTCCAATCTCATTCTTATACAAGATTGTTTATTCGTAAGTATTTACTGCTGTTATATTTTTCAACCAAGTCCATAAAAATGTTTTTTATAAAGTGTTTAATACTATTCTTTGTATGTTTAAAGTCATTTTTACCCCTCTTTGACTTTTACTATGTTTTATGGAAGGAATCATTCTTTTATTTAACATACGTAGTGCTTTTTGACATTTCCGTTAAAAGTATAAGGAGAATGTTTTTTTATAACATATATGACGTGAATGGATTTTTATAGTTTCATAATTCCTTATTTTCATAATGATTACTCTACAAGATTCCATGAATATTTTCAACAAAATATGTTTCTTTTCAAATTACACGACATTTTCTGAAAAGAAAATGATTTTGAAGAAGAAAGGATGTTTCCCACAATAATTAATTTCAAGTGTTTTTTCAAAAAAAATTCCATATAAGATGAAATCATTTTCAAATGTTACTGTTTCATGTATAATGTCTATATGATTTACATTGTTTCAATTTTCTTATGATGAAATGATATCGATTTGTTTTATATGGATTATGTTATGGTGGGGTGATGTTTTCTGTAACACGTTTTATTCTTTGGGTTATGATGAATGATTTATGTTTATGTTGTGGCTCAAGTAAGAATGATTTAATTATGAGATTGGTGGGACCTATATCTCCCTCCAATTCATTGGTTAATTATTTATATCTCATGGGATAGACATGGCTGGAACGATATGTTAATCTGGATCAGTGATACTGAACTAGAACGAGGAGTGAACTCAATGCAGTAAAGGACATTGTCCACTAAGATAGTCTAGGCAGCAATGCCTCGGATACTATGGAAATCATATCAAGTGCATAATGGTTTTCAACAATTACATGTTTTATTCCCATGATCATCTATCATGATTGTTGTTCCATTATTATCTATGCCTTACGTACTACCATGTTTTATTTCATTTCTCAAGATTTTGATGTTTAAATGTTATGTTCATGTTTAGATGGTCAAATGTATATGGTTTGTTTTATTTTCACCATGATTTTCCCTACTGAGCATTTGAGCTCACCCTTTATATGTTTTCTTTTCCCAGGATATAATGAATGGATTTTTGTAATAAAAAAATGGATGATCATTATGGGAGATGTTGACGATCTTTCACAAAGATTAGATGATTATATTCCGAGTGTCCAAAGACACTAAACTATTATGATCCTTTGGTGATTGTTTTTGTTATGTATTAGGTTATCTAAAAAAGAAATGTTCTGCCCATGTATGTCAATTTTGGGATCTCTATAGTTGGTATCAGAGCAAAGGTTTAGTTATCCTTTGGAAACTAGGATGCAAAAAAATTAGTGAGATCCCTAGATATATTTCTATGGTATGTCTTTGGATGTCCCTATGGTTCTATAAAAGTATATGTTATAGTCCTAGAATTATGGTAAAAATCATAGAATTAACCCTAGTATGATATATAATGAAGTTACTCCCCCATTATTATGTTGTTTTCCCTAGCATGATTTTTTCCTCTCACACTATTCTTTTTGGGTTTTAGATTATGGCTGGGACCTGAAGGAGCCATGATGATCATTGTAATGGACAATGAAATGATTTTCCTCTTTAACAAACCAATGTTATGGGAGAAGGAGTGAAAAATCTTATATCTATAGTAATACAAGCTATGAATGATTCTAGACTTCTAAATGAGCAGATAAGTTAACAATATTCTATTGATTCCTTCATAAGGCAACATCCACCTTCTTTCAATGGGTATTCTGATCCACTTGTTGCTGAACAATGCATCATTACCATTGAAATGATATTTTCCATACATCGTTGTTCGGAACATGAAAAATTCATTCTGGCTATTTACTATTTATATGGTGAAGCAGATAAATGGTGGACGCTAATTAAGAAGATGAGTCCCAGAGAAGAAATTGAATCCATGGAATGGGATGAGTTCGAAAACGTATTTTTCAATAATTAAATCCCTCATATTCATTAAAAAAATGGAAAAGGATTTCCTTAAGCATAATCAAAAGAATGATGAATCTCATGGTATATATGAATCAAATTTTACCAGGATTGCATGGTATGCATCTGGATTTATCATCCAACCTAAAAGTAAAGTTGATCGATTTTTCAGTGGATTAAAACCAAGTCATTGAAGGGAATTAGCTATAAGAGACTTCAGTAGCTATGAAGAAATTGTGTGTTGTGCTATCAAGGTAGAAATGGAAGTTGGTGTTACATATCCATCTCATGGTTCTGAAAAGATACAAATTATGGAGTTCAAAGAGAAATCTAATAATAATGGTGAAAAGAAGATGAATCTTTTTTTATGATCAATGCGTGGAAAGAAGAATGGTGGAGATTGTCTTAGAGGGACTAGAAAATGAATTAAGTGTGGAAATGAAGGTCATCAAGCAACTGAATGTCAATGTAATGGAAATAAGGGTTTCTAAAGACATGAATAAAGAAAATACTGCAGAGAACGCACCACCAACACTTTAATGCTTCAAGTCTAATGAAATGGGGAATTATGCTAATCAATTCCCAAATCCAAGGTTTAATGATGATCAATGTGAGAAGCCAGTTATAGCAAATGATAAAGGGAAGTCACATGCGATCACTATTTGTGATGTTGAGTATGACTATGATGTTGTGTAATGATTAAGTGTTTATGTAATGGGATTTCAAAATAGTATCATGGAATCTCATTTATGGCATCGTGGAATTTGGGAATATCAATGTATTGGTTTTCAATAATTATATGGTACTGGTAACCATGAAAAGTGATTGAAATATTTTTTCGAAATCATATGATATGAACATAATGAATGTATAAGGAGAAAATAATATGTTTGATGTTATTCATGACCTCCTGACTGGTACACGGTCAAAGTGATATCTTGGTTTGCCTATACAGAATTATGTAATTTTGTTTTGTGTAAAGAGTTAACTTTTGACAACATTCATGTTTTCATTATGTTTTTATGGTAACTCATATTTCAAGATAATACATGATTAAGGAATTCAAATGTTTGGAATGTAACCAACAAGATATATATATCTTATGATATATGGGCAATACATGATTCTATTCAATGCTTCCAAGATGACCATTCTAGTTATCATTTTATTTATACTATGAGATTGGAAAGATGTATTTTGGAGAAGCCTAAATATTGGAATGGATTTTTTTGGATTTAACATAGTATTATTTAAATATAGAACTTTTTTCGATTTTATTTATGGAATGTTATAATAGTACTATTTTAGAAAAAGGGCAACCCATAGGACGAGCGACAACCCATCGCGTCAGACAAGGCTGTGGGAATCGAACCCACAACTGATGTACGATAGGCCTTTATCGCATACAACTAGCCTACAAGAAGTCCTTGGTTAGTATAAACTAGTTTTATGTTATTAATCACTGTGATAGATGATGTATAAGTCCTTTTTAGTAACCATATATGATTAATCTCAAGATAGATGTACTTATGTATATTTAATAAATTGTGATAAACCTTTTGCGATAGAAACAAATGGAATGACATATCATTCTATTGCATGATCTACTGAAACTTCACGAAGGACAAATTAAAAATCATTTCATTATGAGATGAAATGGAAATTGGTCAAGGCACGAACAATAGTGATATTTTACCATAATCAAGAATGAATTTCATTTAATTCCACAATTCTTTAGCATTATGGGAATGATCTTGAAAACTAAAAACGTTGTCCTAGGACCCTCATACCTGATAAATCAGATGGCACCATAGACCATCAAAAATTTATGGCTTTTTTAGTGATGGATTTTTCATATCCATGTTCTCTGCCACCTCCATCAGAACGTGATGGTTAGATTTCTCTTCCATATCCATATTTCCCCCTATGTTGTCCAAGGTGGAATCCCAAGGCTCAGTTACATTGGTTGACCATTATGATTCTAACTGCCCTTTTTAAAATAAAGTATTAGTATTCCATTTTATGATGTGGGTTTCTATGAAATAAAATTTCAAGTAGTAAACCACTTATAAACCTGACAAATTTTGAGGGAAAAATTCATTTTTAGGGGGTAGAATGTAACACCGCGAGATTTTTTGAGAAATATTATATTTGATTAATTTAATGCCTTGTGTTGTACGTTACACCATGATTAGTATGCGATATATGAAACACTATATTAGCTTAAAGTATATGCAAACATTATTCTAGGAATGTGTTACTTTCCAGAGCGACCTTCCATGATAGCGTGTGTTGTACGCAATACCGAGTTTACTAAATGAGATATTATTATAATATTATTATGAATTAGCCGTTATGAATAGTAATACCCACTTTTTGAAATTTTATCAATTTTATCTTTCAAAATGGACTTCATTTTTGGAATCGGAATATCGAAATTTGCATACCGTGAATTTTTGGTATTTTTCTGAAAACATTTAATTTTTGATTAATTGTAAAAACACTAGGTTACTATTTAAAAACTGAGTCTTTATTTAAACAAATATTTATTTTATTTAAATATATTTTATGTCAAAATTGATCCTTAATACCTATATAAGTTCAATGTAATTAATTGGAGTCATTTTATATTAATTTTAGATATATAAAAATTTTATGTAACTTTTCACCGTCTTTTACCCACATCCTTGAAAAATTTGAAAACGTACACAAAACATAATTTTACAGCTTCTGTGAGTGGAATTTCGAAAATCTGAGAGACACAGTTAATATCAATGTGTAAAATGTGGTTCAATAAGATAATATTTTTTTGTTGAATAGTAACTTTTTACTTTTATTTAACACGGTTATAAGTAAATAGGGTAATTAAGGGTAAAAATGATAATATTATTACCCTAACACATGTCCTAATCTAATTGAATAAGTTTAATTCGAACAAAAACAACCTTAGATATAAAATATTATCATTTAGGTCCAAATGGATTGGATTAGGTCATTTATTATTATTTTATTTAAAGTAGAGTTAAAATAGTTAAAATCAATGTTTAATAACTAACACATTTTTAATATAGGGTTATACAGAAGATAAATTCGACTATAAATATTCATTAGAAGAATAAAAATATTTCCTACATATTTGTATTTTAATTATTATTTTGAGACATTAAATAATTTAATTTATTTATGACACAATGATGATGTAGTAATTACATTATTAATGAAATATTAACATAATTGATGTTATAAATACGCAAATAAATGTAATTTGAGGATTTTTATAAATTAAACTAAATTTTTAGGTTAATATGAAATTTTAGTTTTGATTCAATTAACATTTTTATAACTAATCATTCTTTTATGATATTCACAAAAATCAATTACCAAATAGTGTCAAAATTGACCTAAAATAGTTTTTAAAACAAATATTATATTACTAATTGTTATTCTATTATTAATAAACTATGGTTTGTCCAAATGACATAGATAAGGTTATATATATTAATAATTAACCACTTGGTGTTCGTTTGGCTTGTTATCGTATGTTTATTAACCATATAGTGTAAGAAAACAAGAAGACATGTTAAACATTAAATTATTTAACATAGAGTTAAATCTAAATTATAAGGTTACAATAGTAACCTAAACTTGTCTAAAACCTATTGTTGGAGAGGATTTAGACCGAACCCACTTTATCTTTGATATAAATCAATTTAGAGATATTATAAACCGAATATCACTTAATTATAAAATAATATTTTATGATTTTCTTAAGGTGCCCCTCTCCTCCCTTATAAAAGGGAACCTCCTCCCTCTACTCTTTACAAATGATTGTACCTTCAAGCTCTTCCAAAACCTGAAATATTCCCTTCAATACTTCCCTATAAACATTACATAGTTTCTGGTCTCCTCAAAAGAACAACATTAGTGTCGTAAGAGGAAGCTTAAAAGGGGTGCGTCGAAGAAGAGGTAATCTCTTCTACCGATTCGTTCAAGTTTATTTCTTCATCAACTTATTCTTCATTATTTGTTTCATAGTAAATTAAAAACATCAGTATCACTCACATAATAATATGTTGTTATAAATATGATACAATCCTATTTCACCTTCTATCCATCCTACAAAAATGAAATCATCGTGCGTGCGTACATACGGAATACCGTCTCCAAGCCATGGTGTAATCTAGTTTTCCACAACCACCGTACATTGATGGGTATAATGGTGTAAAGAATAACTATATATAGTTATTATAAAATCATACTGATTCCGAGATATTATATCATCCACTCCAATTCTATTCAATAATTATGGAAATGATATCATCGCTCATGCGTATATACGAATTACCGTCTCCACGACGTGATGAGATTCATTCCCCATGTTAACCACTCAAGAATGATTATAAAGTCTATATAATGAATCATAATTAAATATATGACATGATAACGATACTGTATTTATGTGTATATATATGTGTGTGTTTCATCTACTTACTTCCATTCAGGTCAATAAGGAAAAGAAAATAGCGTGCATGCGTACGTAAGACCTACTTTCTCCATGAACGGTGTGTCTCATTTCATTTATAGATCTATTATGTAATGTCCTGTAAAATTGAAGGGAAATTTTTTCTTAATTTTTTTTGGGATTTTACAAGAATGCATTTTGTGACGGAACCTGATTCCGAGGCCCAGTGTGCCCGGAATATTTTTTCCGAAGTTTAGCTCGGTTACGTTAAGTGAAAGAACGAGCGGGTTTTCCTAACTTTTGAACCAGTGCTCGGAAATGAATTATGACGGCACCGATAAAATTGCAGCACCGATACTTGATTAAGAACACCAATTCCGGAGTTGCGTCTGGTCAGATGATGTTTTTAATTAATTGGGATAACTAATGGATAAAATAAAATATTGTGCAATAGATTTTATTTTTATTCTATGTAGTGTTAACCTATGCTATGGGGTTGAAGTGGGACCCACATCCTCACTATTCCACTAGGTAGAATATTAGTGGGGTGGGGACCACACAATCCCCACCCTCTCAACTTACTCAACCCCTATTAATTATGTAACCCACTCGTCCACCATTTAATTGAAGTCAACTCTTAATTAATTAATTTAGAAGGTTTCAATATATTTAATTCATGGATTCATTTTGAATTTCAAATGAATTTTGTCTTGTGGGTTAATTAAATAAGACTATGTCTTATTTTGTGAGAGGATAGGTCATTGTGCGAGAGGATTTGGAGAGAAAAGCTCTTAGTTCCGAAGAACGCTCTCCCTCCTTGAAGAACATGAAGAACGCACCGTCGCCGATGAAGAACGCCAACCTCTGATGACAGACGACAGTGAGAGATGCCTTCCTCGAAGATCGACGACTCGGCGTCTTTGTACCGCAAATCCAACGACCCTCTCCTTCCGCGACGCCTTCTTCCACGACGTTCAATTCCGCGACGAACCATCGTAAAACGATTTCATCGAGGTAGGGGATTATTTTGTTTTTGTTTGAGATTACATTCATCACCGATCATCGTCTCTAATCGAGCCTCCTGATATCGCAATAATGGGAGGAGGTCGGACCGCATGAACACGGTCGACCCTCATCCCCCCTTGATTGTTTAAATTTGTTGCGGCTCGTGCAAAGGTAATGAGGTGTCGTTTCACCACGCGGAATCATGAGAATGGGCAAAGAACCGCGGCACCGTCGCGTCGTGCTGTTGAAGTCGAACAAAGCCGCGGCACCGTCACGCCATGCCGGAGAACCTCGAGGATACTATATCTGGAGGGGTCCACGACGTAGGGGCGGGAAGCCGGCACGCCATGCCGATCATACAAGGCTGCAACCTATGGCCGTGGTGGTGCGAGGGAGTGCCGGCAGGCTTCCGGCCACAGGAGCAGGAGGGCGGGACCGCGGCGGTCCCACGGCAGCAGCAACCGGCTGGCCGGACCGGGCCAGCCAGTCACAGAGAAGGCCAGCGGTCATAACCCCTGGCTGGCCGAAGGAGCGGCCCCCCACATGGGGGCCGCAGTTACACAAACAGGGGGCGACACCCCCCCCCCTTCCGCTCGGCCTTTTTGGTCGAGCGGCCGGGCCACGCCCGCCAGGCCGAGCGCGCCAGGTCGGGCCACACTGGTCGGGCCGGGCCGCGCCAAACCCTAATAGGCCAGACCTGGACCCCGGTCAGGTCGACCCGGTTCGGGCCGAGTCGGACCGGGCCCGAACCCCCTATTCACGGAGTTCTTGCGGTCTTTTTCCCATAACATGGGACACAGACCTCCGAACGACGCACCGTCAGTTGCGATGCAATCCATGGATAGAGAAGGTCATTTTAGTATATTAAACTCATGGTTTTAGATAACTTTTGGTTCGGCCGGGTTGGTTCGAACACGAAACCAATCGGGCCCTCGGAACGGACACCCTTATAACTTGAGTTCCGAACGTCTGATTGATGTACTGTCAACTTTGTTGGATTACTCTTAGTGAGACTGACCTTTTGGATTACTACACTCGTTTTTTCTATGTAGTTGTAGTATGGTCGGGTTGGTTTTGTCTTAAAAACCAACCAGGCCCCTGGGACGAAAAAGACAATTACTCTCAGACCGGGCATCTGATTGACGCGCTGTCTGTCTCGTTGAGTTCCTGTTGACGATATGGAACTTTTGGATACATAAACTCCAGAAATCATGTCATTTTATGTATCATCCCCTCGGCTTGTGGAGTGGACCATCCCCGAACGAGATTGTTGTGTGCGGGAACCCTAGAGCTGGTTGCGACTGCGACGACGATTACGACTGTACTGAAATCCTCCGTGGATTCGACGACGAAGAATACAACACTCAGCGATCCTATGTGTATCAGTGCTACGGACCTTGTGTGGGTCAGATCCTGTGTGGGTCAGCGCTCAGCGGTCCTGTGTGGGCCAGTGCAAACTGATCCTGTGTGGGTCAGATCATGTGTGGGTCATTACGGGGGTTAGTACCTATCAATCCTTTGTGGGTCATTGCGGGGGTTAGTACCTATCTATCAGGTGTGGGTCGGACGGCTTAGATGAATTAGTGGATACATATGATCATCTCTATCATCTTACGAAAAAGTATACCTGTGTGAGTTGAGTCTTGACTTTCAATCCTTATCTTTGATATGATTGATTTGATATCCTGTGTGGATTACGTTATGCTATCATGTGTGTATTGGGTTGTGTTTTCCTGTGTGGACTGGGATGTACTTGGGATCGGATTTTGGAGCCAAACTGGAATTTATGTCTTAGGTATATGTATGGGAATATACCTAAGTAGTGTCGGATGTTACTTTGTGATCTTATCATTCCTTTGTGAATTATCCATTTTGGATTCTGAGATACCTTCGGGGGTCTTGGGATCCCTACGGAGTAGCTTATACCCACCACTGCATGGGCTATGCCCGCACTAAGTTGTGTTGGATGCAGAAGACGGACATAACTGATCGTGGTGGAGGCTTTTGGAGCAAGTCAGTACCTAGAGGTGGACCACTGGGTGGGACGTACACGGAGCGGACAGCTCGACCCGTGGAGCTGAGGAGGCTATCTGTACCCACCCTTCAGGTGGGGCATCCAGTGGACGGCTTGACGTTCTGCACTAAGTATTGTATCCAGTTTTACTTAGTGTTTACTTCTGCTAGCTCACTCTGTGGTGTTTGTTTCCTTTACAAAAAAAATTCCTTCCTCTTTTTTCGGGATTTTACGCCTTGGTGCTAGTCACCTGCCCCTGGCCTATGAGAGGCGGGCTTGGGGTAGTCACGACACGAGCCCTGAGGATGGGTCGTGACAAATTGGTATAATAGGAGTTCAATTCTACCACAGAACGCAAGAATCTGATCTTTTTCTATGTGAAGAAATAGTGTTAAGAGTATTGAGTGTGGTTATCAGTCCAGGGAGTCTAGTGTTGCTGTGGCGGCCGACGTATCCATACAAAAGGACTCTAACTTCTAATTTCCGACTTCATTCATAAATACATTGATTTCATGTGTGTTACAAGATTTCTTTTTGATTACGTTGTGTCAGCTCACCAGGTATACTGTATTGAATGTGGCACACCTATCTCTTTTAAGGATGGCCTCACGACGGCAGCCAGCTAGGGTTCCAAGTTTAGTACGTGACGACAGCCCACCGAGCGACGAGGCCTCAGTGCAGGGCTCTATTACTGTGGAGGCACTGGCGGGACCACTACTCGTAGAGCCACCGATGATACCAACCCCCGCCGCTAAGAGTGCACATCGCCTTTGTGTATTGCATGAGTTTCAGCATCAGAGACCGCCCAGGTTCCGTTGGGAGACGGACCCTTAGGCAGCCGAGGATTGGATGGAGGCAGTTGTACGAGTATTCCAATAGGTAGGGACACCAGCAGACCTCATGGTGATCCATGCAGCGAGTCTCTTGCACGCAGCAGCAGGCAGATGGTGGAGCTTGATGCTCAAGGTGCACGACGAAGCTTCACTCCTCTTGACGAACTTTGAGAGCCTTTTTCTCTCAGAGTTCATCCCAGCCACTCTCCGTGCATGCTCATCCAGGACCTACTACAGATGCAGCAGGGCAGTATGACAGTCGCCCAGTACTCGGCGAGATTTACTGACCTCTTGCGCTATTCGACAGACATAGTACGAGACCCATTCTTCTGAGCCCAAACCTTCGAGCAGGGATTGAGGCATGAGATCAGGGCATCACTGATCTCCCTCAGCATTCCGACATAGGAAAAAGTACTGGATAGTGCCCTTCTCATTGAGAGATTTCATTCTGAGCCTACACCAACAGTGAGACCTACCGTAGGGCGGTACATAGAAGAGTCTTCTGTAGATGGAAGTCGACGGATGACACATGGGTCCAGGCGGACCAGACCCTCAGGCGGACGACCTCAGGACACTGGCTCAGTGGTGTGGGGCACACAACAAAGACCTAGTCTTATGAGAGGCAAACAATGCTACACATGTGGAGGGCAGGGCCACACGACTCGTGACTCCCGACCCGCCATGCAGAGGATAAACAGACGGTTGAGGTACCACCCAGGTAGAGGCAGAGGGCTGATCGTGGCGGTCCGCAAGGAGCTGACAGATGAGGCAGAGGAGATGGCCGAGCAGCAGGTGGTGGGCGACGTTTTGAGGCTCTACCACCATCACTACCAGGAGGTCCACCCCGACCATAGGGGGCTGGAGGGCAGAGACAGGCACAGCTTCAGGCAGCGGAGGCCTACGACCACGACGCGCCCGAGATGATTCGAGGTTCTATCTGTGTCTACTCCACCCTTGCTACAGTTCTTATAGACACAGGAGCAATTAATTTTTTCATTGTTGTTGCCCTTGTTCGGAGCTCGGTGATTCCGACCAAGACGTTGGCTCGATCCTTACGGCTAGAGACTCCTACGAGAGCAGACTCGATGATTACGCAATGGTGCCGGCATTGTGATCTTACTCTAAGAGGTGAGATCTTCGGCTGGGATCTTCTTGTAGCGGCGTCAAGGCCTTACGACATCATCTTGGGCATGGATTGGTTATCTACAGTCCATGCTCTGATCGACTACATTTGGCACAAGGTGCGACGTGTACGCACTGATGGGAGAAGGTTCACCTTCACCAGAGAGAAGGGAGCCTTCGCAGCATAGGATGGACCCTCACAGAGGAGAGGATAGCCCATCACTCATTATTTGGCTAGCCTCATCCTAGGAGCAGTTGACATGCAGAGTCTGAGCTTACCTGCAGTGGTGGATCAATATGCAGACGTTTTTCTCGACGTCGTTCCAGGAATACCTCCTCGTAGAGAGGTAGTCTTTTATATTGACATGTACCCCGGGACAGCCCCGATATCCACCCTATCATATCGGATGGCTCCTGCCCAGTTTCGAGAGCTACGGGTACAGTAGGAGGACTTGCATGGCAATGGATTCATCTGACCCAGTGTTTCACCCTGGGCTTCCCCTCTTTTGTTTTCCAAGAAGGCGGACGAGAGCTTGGGACTGTGTGTCGATTATTGTCTCCTGAACCAGGTGACTGTGAAGAACAAGTATCTGCTTCCGAGGATTGACGACCTCTTCGATTAGCTCAAGGGAGCGCGGTGGTTCTCGAAGATTGACCTCAGATCAGGATATCATCAGCTCAGTGTTTGGGAAGAGGACGTGCAGAAGACGGCCTTCAGGTGTCGGTATTGACACTATGAGTTCTTGGTTATGCCTTTCGGCGTAACCAATTCTATAGAAGTGTTCATGGACCTCATGAACAAGATCTTTCAGCCATACCTTGATTGATTTTTCAGTGTTTTCATCAACGATATATTGATATAATCGAGGACTGAGGAGGAGCACGCCTACCACATGCGGGTTGTACCGGACACACTCTGAGAGCACCAGTTTTATGGTAATCTCTCTAAGTGTCAGTTCTAGATTCGTGAAGTCCACTTCTTGGGACACAACATCACTGTGGAAGGAGTTGCGGTGGATCTTGCGAAGATCGAGGAAGTTCTAGCTTGGGAGCCACCCAGAATCATGATGGAGGTGCGGACTTTCTTGCGTCTAGATGGGTACTAATGGAGATTCATTCCAGACTTCTCTAGAGTTGCGACACCACTTTCAGATTTGACAAAGATGGGGAAAACCTTTGTGTGGTCAGACATATGTCAGCAGCGCTTCCAAGAGCTGAGAAAGATATTGACTAGCACACCTATCTTGAGTCTACTGGAGGAAGGAGTAGGCTACGTAGTCTACTGCGATGCATCAGGGACCAGACTCGGGTGTGTCCTGATACAGGAGTGGGTAGGGATCTCCAATGGATCACGCCATTTGAGGAAGCATGAGAAGAACTATGCTACACATGACCTGGAGTTAGTAGCAGTGGTATTCGCTCTGAAGATGTGGCGACACTATCTGATGGGAGAGAGCTTTACAGTCTACTCTGACTAGCAGAGTCTCAGGTACATCTTCTCGCAAAAGGACCTGAATCTGAGACAGCGGCGATGGATCGAGTTCCTCCTGGACTATGTCTTTGAGATAGTCTATACTCCTGGAAAGGGGAACATAATAGCCGATTCTCTCAGCGGGAGGACATGCATTCATTTAATCGTGGAGGGGACGGAACAGCTAGCCGCTTTTTAGATATCATTCGTGGATAGAGATGGAGCAGCCTTCCGACATTCACTCAGAGTCACTCCTCCATTTCTTCAGTGGGTCGGAGAGGCACAACGTGGGGATGTTGACTATGTGACGCGGTGTGCATAGATATCCTCAGGACATGCACCTGATGGATTCTCTGTGGGAGGAGAGCACGTCATCTATTTTAGTGGACGTGTCATGGTACCGTTTGCTTTAGAGGAGGAGGTGCTGAGGGAGTTACACACTTCCCCATTAGTGGTACATCCAGGATTGGCGAAGATGTACCAGGACCTCAGACGACAGATCTGGTGGCCGGGTATAAAGAAGGTTGTAGTAGAGTTCGTGTCTCGATGCCTCACCTGCTAGCAGGTGAAGGCAGAGCACCAAGTACCAGCAGGCTTGGTATAACCCTTGGAGGTCCCCTAGTGGAAGTGGGACGGGAAATCTATGGACTTCAGAACTGGACATCCATACACTCCCTTAGGACACGACTCCATTTGGGTGATTGTTGACCGACTCACCAAGTCGGATCACTTCTTATCCATCAGAGAGCAGGGCTCAGTGGAGAGATTGGGACGCCTCTACGTTCAGGAGATCGTACGGCATCATGGTGTCCCATCATCTATTGTCTCCGATCGAGATGCTCGTTTTACATCCCATCAATGGAAGGGATTGCAGGAGGCATTCGGGATGCAGCTACTTCTGAGCACTGCCTTTCACCCTCAGACAGATGGTCAGACAGAAAAGACCATTCAGACCCCCGAGGACATGCTCCACACATGTTTCCTTGACTTTGGTCGCAACTGGGAGGACCACCTACCCTTGGTGGGGTTCGCGTACAACAATAGCTACCACTCCACCATCAGAATGGCACCATACGAGGCGTTGTACGACCGACCATGCAGATCACCGATGTGCTGGACAGACCCCGGGGTGTCCGCACTTGTGGGACCGGAGATGGTCCATGCCACAACGAAGAAGGTCCAGGTCATCCAGGAGTGGATGAGGACAGCTCAGAGCCGGCAGAAGCCTTTTGATGATAGGATGCAGAGGCCACTTGAGTTCGAGGATAGAGACCATGTCTTCTTGCGGGTCTCACCTTGACGTGGTTTACCGAGATTTGGCTGAGGTGGCATGTTATCTCTACGTTTCATCAGACCATTCTAGGTTCTCAGCAGGATTGGTGAGGTGGATTATTGCCTGGATCTACCACCTCAGTTGCACTGGGTGCACGACCTCTTTCACATATCTCAACTGAGGAGACACATGCACGACCCGACACATATCATTGACCAAGGGGAGATAGATATTGATGATGGGGCGACTTTTGCAGAGGTCCCAGTGGAGATCGATGATCGATAGGATCGGGTCCCATGTGGATGGTCTATTCCTCTACTGCACATCAGGTTGCAGCACGGGAACCTCTAGGAGAGCACTTGGGAGTGGGAGGCTCAGATGCGTGCACAATACACACATTTTTTCCCTAGTATATGTTGTATCCTTATGGGGATGTAAATCCCTGAGGTGGGAGTAATGTAAAGGCCCATCAAATTCAGGGGAAATTTTTACTTAATTTTATTTGAGATTTTAAAAGAACGCAGTTTCTGACGACACTTGATTCTGAGGCTCGGTGTGCCCGGAATATTTTTTTTCCAAATTTTAGTTCAGGTATGTTCTGTGAACGAACGAGCGGGGTTTCCTAACTTTTGAACAGGTGCTCGGAAATGAATTCCGAGGGCACTATTGGAATCGCAGCATTGGTAATTGCTTAAGAACAGTATTTCCGGAGTTACGTTTTCTCAGGTGAAGTTATTAATTAATTGTGTTATCTAAAGGGTAAAATAAAATATTATGCAACAGATTTTATTTTTATTCTACGTATAGTTAAACTAATCTACGTGGTTGAAGTGGGTCCAACATCCTAACTATTCCACTAGGTAAGACATTAGAGGGGTGGGGCCCACATGAGCCCCACCCTCTCAACTTCTTCAACCCCTATTAATTATGTAACCCATCGACACCCCCTTTAATTGAAGTCAAATCTTAATTAATTAATTGAGTAGGTTTCAATATATTTAATTCTTGGATTCAGTTTGAATTTCAAATGAATTTTGGCTTCTTTGGAAATTAAATAAGACAAAGTATTATTTCGTGAGAGGTTAGTTAATTGTGCGAGAGGATTTGGAGAGGAATGCTCTAATTTCAGAAGAATGTTCTTCCTCCTTGAAGAACGTGAGGAATGCACTGTCTCCAACGAAGAACGCTACCCTCCGATGATGGATGACATTGAGAGACGCCTTCCTTGGAGATCGACGATGCGACGCCGTTGTACCGTGACACCAACGACCCTCTCCTTCCGCGACTCCTTCTTACGTGACGTTCAATTCCGCGACGAACCTTCGTTCAATGATTTCATTGAGGTAGGAGATTATTATTTTTTTCTAGATTACATTCATCTCCAATGATCTCTAATCGAGCCACCTGATATCACAATAACGGGAGGAGGTCAGACCTCACGAACATGGCCATCCCTCCCCCCCCCCCTTGATTGTTTGAATTTGGTGTGGCTTGTGCAAAGGCAGAGCAGTGCCGTTGAACCTCACGGAAACATGAGAATTGGTGAAGAAGTGCAGTGCCGTCGTGCCACGCCATTGAAGTCGAACAAATCCACGGTGCCGCTGCGCCGTGCCGAGGAACCTCGAAGAGACCGCGGCTGGAGCGGGGCTGCGATGTAGGGGTGCAGAGCCATCGCACCATGCCGATCGGACAAGGATGCGGCCTATGGCCATAGTGGTGCAGGGGAGTGGCGGCCGGCTTACAGCAGCCAGAGCAGGAGGGCGGGACCGCGACCGTCCTACGACAGCAGCAACCGGTCGGCCGGACAGGGTCGATCGGTCACCGAGAAGGCCGAGGGTCATAACCCCCGGCTGGACGAAGGAGCGGCGTCCAACATGGGGGGGCACGGTTACACAAATAGTGGGGCAACCCCCCCCCCCCCCTTATGCTCGGTCGTTTCGGCCGAGCTGCCTGGCCATGCGGGCCAGGCCCAGCGCGCCAGCCGGGGCCGCCAGCACGGGCTAGGCCGCGTCGTGCCCTAATGGGCGGGACCCAGACCTAGTCCGGGTAGACCTGGTTCAGGCCGACCCCGAGGGTATCGGGCTGGGTCGGGCCGGGCCCGAACCCCATATTCACAGACTTCTTTCAGTCTTTTGCCCATAACATGGGCTACAGACCTTCGAACGACGCACGGTCAGTTGCGATGAGATCCTTGGATCGAGATAGTCGCTTCAGTATATTACACTCACAGTTTCAAAGAACATTGTATTCTACTGGGTTGGTTCGAACACGAAACCAATCGGGCCCTCGGAGCGGAAACGCTTATAACTTGAGCTCTGGACGTCCGATTGACGTACCGTCAACATTGTTGGATTCCTCATAGTGATACATACATTTTGGCTTACTCTGCTCATGGTTTGGAAGCAGTTGGAGTATCTTTGGGCTGGTTTTGACTTAAAAACCAATCGGGCCCCTGGGACGAAAAAGCCAATAACTCTCAGACAAGGCGTCCGATTGACACAATTTCTGTCTCGTTGAGTTCCTGTTGACGATACAGAATTTTTGGATATATCAAATCCGGAATTCGTGTCAGTTGATGTATCAGCCCCTAGGCTCATTGAGAAGACCCTACCCGAACGAGCTTGCTGTGTACGGGAACCCTAGAGCTGGCTGCGACATCGACGGTGATGACGACTGTACAAAAGTCCTTCGTGGATTCGACGGCGATGACTACAACACTCAGCGATCCTATGCGGATCAGTCCTACCGATCTTGTGTGGGTCATATCCTATGTGGGTCAGCGCTCAACGGTCCTGTGTGGGCTAGCGCATACTGATCCTGTGTGGTTCAGATTCTATGTGGGTCATTTCAGGGGTTAGTACCTATCGATCCTTTGTGGGTCATTGCGGGGGTTTGTATCTATCAATCAGGTGTGGGTATGACTACTTAGATGAACCAGTGGCTACATCTGATCATCTCTATCGTCTTACGAAGAAGTATACCTGTGTGATCTGAGCCTTGACTTTCAATCCTTATCATCGATAAGATTGGTTTGATATCCTGTGTGGATTAAGTTATGCCTTCCTGTGTGGATTGGGTTGTGTTTTCCTGTGTGGACTGGGTTGTACTTGGGATCGAATGTTGGAGCTGAATCGGAATTGATGACATAGGTATATATATAGGAATATACCTAAGTAGTGTCGGATGTTACTTCGTGATCTTATCTTTCCTTTGAGGATTATCCTTTGTGGATTCTGGGGGATCTTCGAGGGTGTTGGGGTCCCTACTGAGTATCTCATACTCACCCCTACAATGGTATGCTTGCACAACGTTGTGTTGGATACAGACGATGGACAGTACTGATCGTGGTGGAGTCTTGTGGAGAATGTCGGTACCTAGAGGTGGTCCACTAGGCGGGACGTACACGGAGCGGATGCCTAGACCCGTGGAGCTAAGGAGGCTATTTGTACCCACCCTTTAGGTGGGACATCTAGTGGACGGCTCGACATTGCGGCTTTACTTTCAGTTGATGTACATTCTTTCCAGTTGTACTTTACTTTTAGTTTGGGTTTGTATTCTGGCCCACATACTTTTACACACTCACTATTGTATCCAGTTTTACTTAGTGTTTACTTCTTCTATCTCACTCTGTGTTGTTTGTTTACTTTAAAAAGGAAATACCTTCCCCTTTTTGTCGGGATTTTACACTTTGGTGCTAGTCACCAGCCCCTGGCCTATGGGAGGCGGGCTTGGTGTAGTCACGATGTGATCTCCGAGGATGGGTCGTTACATATTATAGATATATATACTGAATATATATGATATATAAATCATGATTTACATTCTGGAAGTAATTAAATCATGATATAGGTAATAATAATATCAAGAACAACAAGTCCAACCATGTAAGATAAATTAAACAATTTTACCCAAAATGCTACATTAACCTAGAATTTACAAAATAACGGGTAATATAATGTCATAAGTTAACCATATATGATATCATAACAATGAATATGATTATTTAATAAGTCAATAATATTATTTATATCATTATACAGGAGGTTCGTATACGTATGAAGCATATTATACCTATGGAAAGGGATAATTATTCCAATCTCATTCTTATCCAAGATTGTTTATTCATATGTATTTACTGGGGTTATATTTTTCATCCTTGTCCATAAAAATGTTTTTCATAAAGTCTTTAATATTATTCCATGTATGTTTAAAGTCACGTTTACCCCTCTTTGACTTTTACTTTTTTTATGGAAAGAATCTTTCTTTTGATTACCATACGTAGTACTTTTTGACTTTTCTGTTAAAAGTACGAGGAGATTGTTTTTATAACTTATATGGTGTGAATAGATTTTTTCGGTTTCATAATCCCTTATTTTCATAAAGAATTCTCTATAATATTTCCTGACTATTTTTAACAAAAATATTTTCTTTTAAAATTGCATTGCATTTTGTGAATAGAATATGATTTTTAAGAAGAAATGATATTTCCTTCATGAATTCATTTAAAGTGTTTTATGAAAACAATTTTCCATATAAGATGAAATTATTTTCATATGATTATGTTTCAAGTATAATTCCTCTATTATTTACAAGGTCCAAATTTTCATATAATGAAATGGATTCCATTTGTTTTATATGGATTATGTTATGATGGGATGATGTTTATGAAACCCATTTTATTCTTTGGGTTTTGATGAATGACTTATGTTTATGTTATGGAACATGTAAGAATGATTTCATTATGAGATGGGTGGGTCCTATATCCCCCTCTAATGTATTGTACAATGATTTATATCTCATGGGATAAACATGGTCGGAATGTTAAGTTAATCCTTTACAGTGATACAGGACTGGAACGACCAGTGAACTCGAATCAGTAAGGGACATTGTCCAGTAAGATGGTATTGGAGGCAATTCCTTGGAAACTATGGAAATCATATCAAATTCTTAATGGTTTTCCTCAATTACATGTTTAATTCCCATGCTATTTTATCATCATTGACATTCCATTATGATCTATGCCTTACATTCTGCCATGTTTTATTTCATTGCTCGTGATTTTGATGGTTAAACATTATGTTCATGTTTTGAAGTTCAAATTTATATGGTTTGTTTTATTTTATCCATGATTACCCATACTGAGCATTTGAGCTCACCCTTTTTATGTTTTCTTTTCCTAGGATTTAAAGAATTATTTTAGGTAAGAAAAAAAGGGAGGATCTTTATGGGAGCTGTTGAAGATCTTTCACCAATATTAGAAGATTATATTTCGTGTTTCCAAATACAGTAAACTATTATGGTCCTTTGGTGTTTTTTTATGTATTAGGTATATCTCAAAAGTAATGTAATGTCTATGTATGTCATTTTTGGGGTCTCTACATATGTCATGATGTCACAATAGTAGAGAAACATATGTGATAACTATTCACTCCTTTATCTGGAAACATATTTTCCCGGTCCCTAATCTGTCGCAGTATACTACGTACCCAATACCCTCCTATGGATGCCTCAAGATAGGGGCACTAGTCTGCCTCTACATCAGCTCCCGAAATCTCAGCTAGCATCTCTCGACCCAAATTAAGGGTTTCTCTTTCTTTTAAATGATAATAAAGGTTCTGCAACTTTAGAGAAATCTATCACAAACCTCTAGAACTATCTAGCCAAACCCAAGAAACTCAGTACCTCCATCACACTCATTCGTGTCTCCCAATAATGTACCTCCTAAATTATTTCTGGATCCACTGCAAATCCATCCTCTGATATGAAATGTACCATAAGGTGAACGTATAGGATCTAGAACTAGAAATTCAAGTGCTGACCATAAATCTGGTGCTATCATAGTGTGTCTGTAACTATCTACAAATAATAAAAATGATCCCCCTTAGTAGTGGAGTAGATCATAATGTCATCAATGAAGTCTACTACAAAGAAATACGGTTATGGATGAATGATCCTATACATGAGACCCATAATCACTTCTGGAGTGTTGGTCACATCGAACAGCATGAAAAATAAATCAAAGTGGTCGTACCGACATCTAAATGGCGTCTTCTACACATCCTCATCTCATACTCTGAGCTGTTGTAGACTGATCTGAGGGCTCCCTTTAAGACCATTGTGCTCCCTTCAACTGATCAAAGAGGTTGTCAATCCTCGGGAGTGGGTAGTTGTCCTTCACAGTCACCCTGTTCATTCACCAATAGTCATCAAAAAGCCTCAGGCTCCCATCCCCCTTCATGGAAAACAATATTGGGGATTCTAAGGAGAAACACATGGCTGAATGAATCCCTTCCAATGTAAGTCATCTAGTTATACACGTAGCTCAAGAACCTCACCAGGAGCTATCTGATTTGATGGTGTAGATATCAGTGTTGTCCCATTGCACACGTCTATATAAATGACCACCTCTCCATGAGAAGTAAGTCCCAAAACATCATCACTAATTATATACACTTACTAGTCCACCACTACAGGATAGCTCAGACTCTCCACATCAACTCTTCCATGGGTAAGGATATCCAACTGATAGGTGATCAACTACACTCACCTCTGTGTAAGCCAATCATGTGCTACAAAGGCTCTTATATCTCTAGTGAAGTTATACCTGGCCTCATACATGAGAAAACACCATAATTTTCAACTAATATAGTCTATCTGAGCATGGAATGTAGATACCCTGTCTATACCCAAGATGTCGTCATAAGGACACGACATTGCTACTATGAGATCCCATCTAAATCACTAGCCTTCAAGAGTAATCTCACACTCCCAACACCATTTCATAATCATCGAATGCATTCTCGTTGGAGTCTCTAGCCGTAAGGATTTATCCAAAGACTCCATCAGAATCTCTGTGCTCTGAACGAGGGAAGTGGAAGAAGAATAATGACAAGGACCTATTTCTATAACTACTGCAGCTAAGGTTTAATAGACAAAAATTTTACCTCATATCATCTCTAGAGTTCCATGATCGTAGGCCTCACCGGCATGGATATGGGCTTTCCACTATCCACTTGCTCCCTGTGGTTGGTGTTGACAACCTGGTGGTGGTGCCGGTAACACATTGAATCTTTGCCCGCCGTTAGCTACACAACCATCTCCTCCACGAAGACCGCCTTCTCCATGAAATCCTCCATGGTTGAGCCACTATCTATTCCTGGGTAGACCCTTGACCATTTTTTGATCATCGGAACAATGGGTCGGATAGTCAAAATCCATGTGACCCTGCCTTCCACATGTGTAACAATTCATATTTCTTGCATTACATGATCTGTTTCTGGTACCTTGCACAATAGATCCTGAGTAAGGCAGTCGACAACCTGTTGGTATGATCCTATTTGACCTATGTGACATCTGTCTACTTCCAACTATAGAAGACTCAACTACGTGATGCCTGCTGGTGGTTCTCGCTGTTTGTGATTACTCGGCATGAAAACTCTCCACTAAGAGGTCTATCTCTAAAACCCCTGTCCACGTCAGGATGCTAAGAGAAATCATAGAACCACTGATCTCCCACCAAAGTCCCTTCTGAAAGGTCTTTTCCCTGAAGAATGGGTTTTACACCATATCTGTGGAGTAGCGTGAGTGGTGAGTGAACCTTGCTGAGTACTGAGCCATAGTCATCCTGTCATGCTGCAGATGAAGAAGCTCTTGAATGCACACATCTCAATGTGTCGCGGGGAAAAACAATGCCCGAACCAGGCTCTCGAAGACTGCCCATAGAAGTTTCACCACATGAGGAACCTGGAGCATCATGTTCTACCATCTTTCTGATGATTCTTGTAGAATAATGGAGACGAGGACCACCATGAGGTCAACTAGTGTCCCTATAAGTTAGAAAACTCTCACCACGGCCTCCAGCCAATCCACAGTCGCATGTGGGTCTGCCTCTCACCTGAACATGGGTTCCCACCGGTGCTAGAACTCCTGTAATGAGCTAAAGCAGCATGCACCCTCTACTGCTGGGGATAGGGTCATTAGTGGCCGAATGGATAAAGGTATCCCTAGTTCCTCTACTGGAAAAGGGCCATGCTCCAAGGCCTCGTCGCTCGGTTTGATATTAGTGTGTAGTATACCCATGAACCCAAGATGGATTTCTACGTGGAGGCATCCTAAATGGAAACATGTGTGCCACGATCAAGAAGTTATACATAGTGTGCAGAAAAAAAAGATATCAAAATGAAAACTCTTGATCATACAGATGGAATAAGTGTTTTAGTGCACTAATTAGAAAATAAAAGTCAGGGTCATGGTGTTTGAATATGTCAGCAACCGCACCAACACTGGATTTCCAAAGGTGATATCCAAACTCATTACACTTCACATTATTGCTGTTAAAAAGATCAGAGTCCAATGTTCTACAGTATGACTGACTCCTCTGATACCAATTTTTCACGACCCTTCCCCTCGGGCATGTGTCATGACTATCCCAAGCCCTCCATCCATAGGCCAGAGGCTGGCGACTAGAACCAAAGGTCTATTCCCTTAAAATGGGAAGGAATTACGATTATATTCGGTAAACATACATAACCAAGCACACAATAAGATTCTAACATGATTAAACTGATTATTAAATAGAGTGTGTACAATAAGTAAAAGGGGACAGAATATAAGTCCAATAGAAAAGTACAAGGAAACTAAAATGTAAAAGTAAAATGGGATACCTCCTGTGAAAACCAGCCAAGGATCATACTAGAAGGGTAGGTACATATCTCGAACAATCGTCTCTATGGTACAACTCATCCAACGTCGTCCACGAGCTACCTCTATTCATGGTACCCTCATCCTTAGTCAGCATTGTCGGTTGTCTACCTCAAACACAACAAGGTGTGGGTGTAGCCTGTGTAGTGGTGAGTATAACAATACTCAGTAGGGACCCTAAGACATTCAAGGCTTCACACAATCAACATAGGATAAACCTCAATCAATTTCATCAACTGAAAACCGTAATTATGTATATGCCTATACATATACCTAAGTTATCATGTATACCCATCTCAATCAAGAGGAAACACAGGGCCCAACTCAAATGCCCAAATCTCAACTGTTCCATAAAGGATGGTATTTCACAATGATAAGTACCACATAGTTATGCCACACAGAATAATACCACCACGATATTTCTAAAATGTAATGTACAACACATGTACACCACACAATAGAATACTACGAAGGTAAAGACATAGCTTATACTAGGTATGACATAGATACAGTAGTAGAGATGATTATATGTAAATTTTGAATCATGTTAATTTAATAAGAGGTAGACCCCAAAAGAATCCACAATCACAGACCCACACATGATTCTAGTACAACATCAAACCCACAGGATCCTAGTACATTGTTAGACCCATACAAGATCCTTGTATATCGTCATACCCACACAGGATCCTAGTACATCATCATACCCACTCAGGATCCTAGTACATCATCATACGCACATAGGATCCTTGTATAGAAGACCGACACAGGATCCTAGATTAGTCCCACATTGATTCCTAGAGTGGATCCATGTGGGATCCTAAAATACAGATCCAAGAAACATTACTTTCTCATGTTACAACCAGCTATAGGGTTCCTTCACCAAACTTGATTGTCTCAGGATGGATCTGAAACTCAAGACATTGATCGATACTCCCACTGACATGAAGTACCTTGAAGAAACTTCCAAAGTAACCGACAAGTATTATGGGTCACATCTCAACAGAGGGTGCGTCAATCAGACGCTCGGTCTTTAAGGTATTAGTGTTTTAGTCTCGAGGGCCCGGTTGGATTCATGCTCGATCCAACCTGACCATAACCCCACATTATCGAAACCTCAAGTGGGGTATACAAAAAGTATCTCCTGACCCCATGGGTTTTGGAGATGCATACCGTACATCAAACGGATAACCATTACCAATGTTATGGTTGAAAGTGAGGAATGGGTGGAAATCGGTCTGGGTCCGGTTCAACCCAGTTTCATAGACCTGGCCTGACCCGGCATGAGCAAACCCAGTTTGGGTCGACCCGTATTGACCCATAGCGTGACCCAACCCACGATGTGGTGGACAGCTGTGGAGTGACAGACGTGCGCCACTATCTTTATCATGGCCAGTCGTGGTGCCAACTTCCATTGTAGTGCCCCACCGGTGTTGGTTTCCATCCTCCTCCATCTGATGAAGTCACCAACCATGATGAATGGTGGAGGCATCAAGCCATGTTCATTTGGCCCGCTCCGTCGGCATTAGTTTGGTAGTAGGCGGATCAAGAGGATTATTACAACCTAAATCATGAAGAAATAACAAAACACCTACATCATGGTTTGTTGATGTCGGTGTGGAAGGAAGGGCGGAAATTGGTTTGTCATCATTTGAAGACGTCCCACACTGGAGGATGTCATGAGGAAAAAGCTGATGTTGTTGGAGAAGCATTCTTCATTGGATAATAGGTCTTAGTTAGAGAATTTTTCTTTGTTAGAGAAGATTATTCATTAAATAAGCGTTCTTCATTGGAGAATAATATTTCCTTCAAGTACTCTACCAATTTCACTTTTTCCAAAACATCACCCAATTCCACCAAAACTAAAATATCCAAAATGTAAAATTTTGTTTCCTTATTTAAATTTATGTCACAATTAATTCATAGAACAATTAATTGTACCATGTTTTCATAATTAATTAATTGAAGGATGTTCCAATTATACCTCCCATTAATGGTGGAGTTTTATGGGTCCTATGGTCCCTGCCTATCAATTCAAATCATGGGTTTTAGTTCGGGTGGTCCCCACCTCCATAACCTTCATATGAGAGGCTTCATGAAATATAAAATGATAATTTTTTTTATTTTTCTATTCCTCCACAAAAAGGTGAAAAACTATTTTTCACCCTCGACCTACTGTAGTCGAGGTAAAGGAAAAATGAAGGGAATACCGATGCTGCAAGTTCAACGGTGCCCACACATATCAATTTTGAGCACTGTTTCAAATGTTACAAAAACCCACTAGCAATTTTACTGAACATACCCAAAAAAAGTTCAGAAATTCATTCCAGGCACACCTGTCCTCAGAATCAAGCACCCTCAATTTTCATGGACTCTTAAAATTCCCATATAATTATAAAAAATTACATGGAATTTCGTGGTCTTTACAGATACCCAATGAAAAATGGTATATAATCATTATTGACTCAGGAATTTCTATTTTATTACTATTAATGTAACATTTTAATTTCCAAAATCTATACCAATTAATTTACGAGGATAAAAAAAAATGTGATATATAACTTATAAATTATATCAATAACCTAAATGTATACTCGACCTTTCTTCCAAACTATGAACTAGATTCCGAAATTGATTCAAATCAAGTGTTTTAAATATTAAATTAGGATTCAAAATCATACAATTATTAGTTGTTAATACCATTAATTAACAACATAATTTCAATAAAGGTTTTAATCATTTAAATACTCTCGTACTAGAATCATTCGAACACAATCATTAATTCAATATAAGTCAAAATTTCATATCCATTTTAATAAATTCTATTTTATTATAACAATTTCATATAGTGCATGAATCTAATTTAAATAAAAATATAATTTTAATAACCATTATCATGAAGAATTACATCAATCTATTTGAAATAATAAATAATGGTTTATATATAGAATATTTCATATTAAAAATAATAATCCTATACATAGAATACAAATGTGATATATGATATTAAAATTTTCATCATCGAATATACACTAGAATAGATCTCCACATCATATAAAAAGTCATCTCAACCTCCATAAATAAGAATTATAGCAACAAATTTCAATATATTATCATACAATATACTCTAAAAAATATCGACAACAATTATTAGTTCTTGGTTTCAAAAATAATTATTCTAGAATGATAAACTCACTACAAGAAAATGATTCCCATTGCATAATGAATACAATCTGTAAATGCAGAATTAACATTTATTACACATGAATAATTATAAAACAAGAATATCAACACATATATACCGCCACATAAATTCATTCATTAAAATTTATTATGATCTTAAATTATCAAATATATGCCACATTCAATCAATTTATTAATCACATTTATTCATGATGAAAATATTAATTCATATTTTAAATTTGATTATAGGAAATAAAATTAATCACTGAATCCTAAAAAATGTTATATATTTGATACATATCATTATTCACATGTCATTATAATAAATAGAGTATCAAATAATTTTGAATGACTAAAAATTAAATATCAAAAACATTTAGGATTTATATAAAAGCTCTCTAAATGGTCAATTAATATACATCAAAGTCCATTTAAGTTCATATAATGCATCATCTATTTCATATTAATCATAATTGGATTCAAACACGGTCCAAATTAATTCTATTTAATTGTTTGTTCTTCTTAACAATGGGTTACCATTTCAACATGATTGATGTTGGTTTTTTATTCATTTACTACTAAGAACTTTTTTATAGTTAACTACTAATATTTAGTATAATAATGTATTTAAATACATATGATAAGTAATTAGAATTTAATATTTTTTTAAAATAAAATATAATTAATGAAAATAATTAATATTCCCTACATTCATTACCAAAACATGGAAACATTTTTAAGACATAAAATATAATATCATTTTAAAAAATGTATACAATTTATGAATTTTTCAAAAACCACTATTTTCCAAATGAAAATTCTACATATTAAATGGTTTATTGAAGAATTATTTCATAATAAATCCTTCAAATAATATCTATGGAATACATCACTTTATACATTATTAAATAAAAAAATATAGATATTTAATCTTATAATGGCATATTTACATTCCATCATTATTGCATGTTTTTAATATAACATGCCTCGAAAAATTAATAATACATATTTACAAGGGATACAAAAAATATCCAAATTTTTTTATCAATAATAATAGCATTTATTAACATAATAGTATATACATAAACAACTATTTCTAATTTATAAAATACTAATAAAATTTTATTAATTGACATTCATCAATTTTTTCGAATATAATATACTATTTTTATTAATGGTGATTCATGTAAATATTAGTTTCTATAAATAAATACATAATTCATAATAATGAATACAGATGAAACATATGATAATGATGAATGAATCCCTCATATATATTCAACCATGTATTAAGTGAATTCCCTACTATTCATGATGAGATTTCTACAATTGATAATATATTAGAATATATTTGACTACATTCCCAACATATTAGTTGGTATCTTTAGATTTATGGTTCTAGATTAATTTATATGCGATCCTAAATTAATGTGTACTAGCTAGTTCCCCACCATCACCAGAAGTTTCGTTGAAGGACAATATTTCCATATCAATATATAAAAACCACACTTATGATTAAAATGATCTCAGTTGTATCACTTAACTAAAATATTTGATGCAAGAATTCCACAACTTGTCATATATATTTTATTTTGATCTAGGAGGCCCACCTTATATTGGATCTATGTTGGTTAGTATCCCTGAGGGTGTTTATTTTTTCCCTAATAAGATTAATTTCTCTTATAAAATCATTAGAAAATAATAGGTAAATCACCAAAATACTCCATAAAAAATATTATAGTTTAATTGGCCCAAAAAAATACCCTTAAGAATATTAAAATTAATATAATATATAATACATGAAATATAATTCCTCACCACTATAATAGTTTCCATCACAATAAATCCCCAAAAAATCCAATATTTAAGTCCTAAAAAAACTACTCCCAAATATATGGAGGTGTGATCACTTGTGATTAATATGTAGGTTCATCTAGCTATGAAATTATATATCCTTGTGAAATAATGAAATTTATGTATAAATTAACGATTCATGTAAAACCAACATGAGTGTATATAAATTTAATAAAAAGTATTACTCCAAATACATTTCACCCTAACCATATTACTAATAATAATAATAAATTAGTCATCATTATGAATTCAGCCAATAAAAAGATAAATATTCCATTCCATCCAAATATTATATCAATAAAACGGGATAACATGGAAACCATTACCTCAACCTTGGATATCAATTAAATCATTGTCAGAAAATGAATCCCATATAGCCATTACAGTCCCACAAGACACACAATGTGCAACCATATTTCAAATACATCCTGTAATAAAAACCACAACTCTAGTAACCCGGTGTTATTTTCTCACATTATTTTATTTTTATAAGTTTAAACTAATCACTTACCTATGGTCATTATATATTTTATTATTGCCAATCTGATAGATACATTTATCAATTATTATATTTGAAAATATAAATTACATAATAATATTTATAATTGTAATTATTCCCCGTAGAATATCCTTCCATATCATCCGGAGTACACAACCTAATTTTAAAGGAGATGTGGAAAAAATAATAATGAAATCAACTCTTAATATGGATTGTCTATAACGGATGTGATCATTAATCAAAACATAAAATAATGGAAAAGTAAATAACTAACAGAAAATACCATTAAAATAATTTGACTATATAAATATATATATACAATTCTATAATTTAAATAACACTATAAATAGATAAATAAATTAAAATATTAAAAGGATAATGCAAAATAAACATGAGTAGGTAAATTACTAAAAATAAATTCTAATTAATTAATAATCTAAAAAATAAATAGATTCATAAATAATATGATTATTGAAATATATGTTAAAATAATATTAAACATAATATAAAATGACAATGTGACTAAAAATTAGATATTTCTTATCTGTATAATCATGATACATGAACTGTAATGATATTTCACAATTTAGTTTAAAAGTGATGGTAAGTATACCCTAGAAGCCCTTTTGTCTAAAGATATCCATGTGATTTGTCTAATGAAAATAATAACGCACTAAGGTGCTATATATTTCTTTAATAGACACATATAATCAATTAAACGTTGTCTGACTTATATATATAAACATATGTAATTCATGAATAATATTCTTTATCCACACATATATTTATTTAGTTAAAATAAATAGATTTGTTAATATTTCCAAAATCTGTCAAATAAAATTCAATAAAAAACACAATATGTACACATGATAAATTATTAAATAAATAACTATATACATTATAATTAATTTCGATATTTATGTGGAATTTAATATCGATGAATTTCATTAAAATTGTATTATTTTTTGGATAACTAATTACTACAAAAAAATTCATTAAAATTATTTTCAATACATTGCTAATTCAAAACTATAACATATCATCCAAAAAATAATAAGGTTTTTATGGATAAAACGTAATAATATTGGACTATATGTAATATAAAGGTTTATTGTCATTGAAAAAAAGTAATACCATAAGAATATCATGGAATACATTATTGATAAAAAAAATCTATTTATATTTGAAATTTAATTTTTTTTAACAAAATTACAGAGTACTGGTAAAAGAATATAATTTTAAAAAAATTAATATTGTATTGGAAGATTCAATGAAATTATTGGTTCTTAAGGTAGAAAATTATATACATAATTTATATAATAAAAACATTCCTATAATTTTGTTTTAAAAATGATAAAATGTTCATTGTTTTGAAACACAAAATATTGTTACTTTCAAAATATATGAAAAAATTCCACTATTGGAAAAAAGTATTTCAAGAAATTATATTTTGAATTATAAAATATTTTTTGACCGAATTTTATAAAAACATGGTTTTGGATTAAATAGTTTTTCAACTATAAATATAAATTACATTAGATTGTAGGAAAAAGTTGTTATAGTAGTTTTAATTAAGAAAATTTTAAAATGGTACCATTACCTATGAATATCATGAATTAAAATACGAATAAATTTATTCTGTTTTTCTATTTAATGATCAAAACCATTCTTTAATGTTAATTCAATGATACGAAGTCTTCATTAAAATTATATTTTGTATCTAACCCCTTAAAGAGGGTATGTTTTTCTAAGGGATAATCAAAAAAATGAATCAATTATATGTATCAAATTTAAATCTATATAAATAAAGTGTACAAAAATATTATCAAATAATTTTATATATATGATTACTGAAATATTGAATAAATTGAAGAAGCAGTATTACCTAATAAAATGAAATTGTTTTCTGAATATTCTTATCACATTGTAATATTAAATTAGAATCACATTTAGATTACATGATTTAAATTGATACTTAATATACAATGATCCATTAATATATATATATATATAATGTAAAATTGGGGTCACATTTACCAAATTATAAAATTATATGATTTTGATTTTAGTATTCCAAAATATAATTTAATTGTGATCAATACTCATAACATATGTTTTAATATGGTAAAATGGGATTAATTAATGTATAATGGTTTCAGGAATGTAATAAATTTATACAAGAACCATATAAATATTTTTAATATCATATATGATCCTAATATAACATTTTACCAACATTATGATAATAATATTTTATTATATTCATCATTTAATGTGTTAATTGTTATGGTTTTTAATTCATTATTTTTGAATAATGATCAAGATCTACGGTTTATGATATATATACGATATCTGAAAATATGTATATATTTTTACTATAATATTGAATCATTATAATGATTTTTATAATCATTTTTTATTTATGGAAATGGATAATTTATCATATCATTTCATGGGAAAGTGGGTCACACATCGAAATGAGAGAATGTGTCACACCATTAATCAATGAAAGAGAGATGATGTGGGTTGTATGTTAATCATAAGGATTAAATATCATATGATATATAAGAGATATATAATATAATTTTATCCGTATTACATTCCATGTGAGGCGTATGTGAAAAAAATCAAATGTTATTGTAATTTGATAGTCCATCATTCACATGAGCAATGAAATCTTATTTCAATGATTATAGAATGTAATATCATATATGATATATTATAATTTAATATTTATAATAATATATTATACATAATTCATATATGTTAAATAATGTTTTATAATAATCCATTAAAGGAGGAAAGTAAAAATAATTACATCGGTTTGTGAGGCAGTTGTCTTCCATATATACGATCGACAATTTAATTTCAGTTTTGAAAGGATATGACAAGGATATTGGTCATAAACATAATGCAATCAATTATAATTACATGTTATATATATATATATATATTGTGTTATATTGTCACGACACGTCCTCTGGGCCCATGTCGTGACTACCCCAAGCCCGCCTTCCATAGGCAAGGGGCTGGCGACTAGAACCAAAGGCGTAAATCCCTAAGCTGGGAAGGAATTTCCTTTATAAAAATAAATGAAAACAGAAAATTAAGAAACTGAAGTAAGCACTATGAAAAACTGAATACAAAATTAAGTGTAGAAAGGTAAGGGGCGAGAATTCCAAGACCAACAGTAAAGTGTAGTACAATTGAAAACCATGTACAACTGAAAAACGGACAACAGCTAAAAAGGGTAACTCTTGGAATGTCCAATGAGAATCCTATCTAAAGGGTAGGTATATATGTCCTCCTCAGAACTCCATGTCTATCAGTCGACTCCATATACCGTCTCGCCATGTGGTCCACCTCTGGGTACTATCTGGTACTGGCTCGCTCTCGGCCTCCGTCAATGTTGTCTATCATCTGCGACCAACACATCAATGTGTGGGAATAGCCCATGCATGGGTGAGTTTAAAGATACACGGTAGAGACCCTAACACCCCCGAAGGTCTCCCAGAATCCATGAATGATAAACCACAGAACAATGATACAATCACAATGTATTAACCAACACAACATAGGTATATTCCCATACATATACCTATGTTTTCAATCTCAGTTCGGCTCCAACTCTCGATCCCAAGAACAACACAATCCACACAGGAAAGAAAGTCAATCATATCGATGATAACAATTGAAAGTCAAGACTTTGCTCACATAGGTCTACATATTTTGTATAGAGATCGAGATTATCAGATGTAGTCACTGATTTATCGTCCTTCCTAACCCACAGAGGATTCCAGTACAGTTGTCGTTGGTAAAGATCCCACTGAGGATTCTAGTATAGTTTTTATCAATGTTGAACCCATAGAGGATTCCAATACAGTTGTATTCTCTACCGAACCACTGAAGGATTTTTTTACAGTTGTAATCGCTGCCGAACACACGGAGGATTCCAGTACAGTTGTCAATGCTGCGGAACCCACAGAGGATTCTAGTACATTTGTCATAAATGTCAAACCCATGAAGGATTCCCGTATAGTTTTCGTCACTGGAGAACCCACATAGGATTCTTGTACAATATTCGTCGCAGTCACATCCAGCTCTAGGTTATCTGCACACAAAATGATCGATTAAGTGAGGTTCCGCTCATCGAGAAAAGGGGTCGATAAATCATCTATCACGAATTCTAGAGTTGAAGTATACCGATGTTATTTCTCACCAAAAGGAACCCAACACAGAAGATGATGCATCAATAAGACGCTCGGTCTGTGAGTGATTATTCTTCTAGTTCTAGCATTCTATTGGATTCTTCATCGATCCAATAAAACCATACTCAAAATCATCTTAAATCTCCAGTGGGGTACTCTCAATGTACCTTCTCGCAATAAGGATTCTAGAGCCGCTGACAGTTCGTCAAACGGATGACCGATGCCAATGTTATGGAGGTTTGTACAGGGTTGCATGGCTTACACATGGTCTAACAAACCGTGCAGCAAGGCCATGTGATGTCCCTGGGTGAGACCGTGGGTACCTCACGGTTAGCGCATGATTTATCAAACCGTGCAGCCAAAATTTTGGATGTCCCCATATAGGTCAGTGGCTACCAGATGGTTGGTGCACAATTTGGAAAACCATTCGGACAAATCGTTCAGCCACATAAAATTATGATTTTAAGTCCTAGGCCACTTAGGATTTCCCATATATTTTCCGTTCATCCTCCACTCGAGCCTTATCTGGGATTTCTAGTATTCAGATGTTGGGGGAGCACCTTAGCATGTTTTGGAGGCACATTGAAGGGGTTTCTTAGTGAATCAACGGGTGTTCTCTATTCGTCACCCCAACGCTAAGCCTCCACCATCAATCGCATTTAACAAACCATTGAAGAGGAACGACTGAGGGGTAGGACCATGTTAGTTTGGCCGACACCATCCACATTAGAGCAGTAACAGGCAGATCAACAAGAACAAAATGAAGATCACCAAACCCTAACCTCCCGCAATGATTACTCTCAACCGACAAAAAAAACATCTGCATTCTTAAAAGAAGAAATTGGGAATATAATCATTCTTAAAATTAAACCCCTACCTCGAAATAAGGTTCGTTCGCAGATGGAGACGTGGGGAGGCGACGTCAACTCATTGACGTCGGGTAAGAAGGGGTCGAGGATGGCGCACCATCGGCGTTCCATGTAGGTGGATCCTTCTCCTTTGGGTTGGCTAAAGATTGAAGTAGATGGTCATTGTTCTTAGTTGTTTCATCGTCAAAAGAAAAACTATATTCTTCTATTTCTCAATAGCTCTCCCGAAATTCTCTAAACATAATGAGTGCCAAAATTAGATAATAGCTAAGGCTATTATTTTATCCACACATGAATTTTAAAAATTCAAACACATTAATTAATTACTTGTAGGTTTCTATTCATTAATTCAATGTGTTGGAAAAAATTAATTGAAGATAGGGAGGTGAAGAGATCACATTAATTAAGGTGATTTTTGTCAAATTAATTAAGGGGGGATTAATGAGGAGTTCAAGGGAGTTGAAAGGGTAGGGGTTCGTGTGGTCCCCACATCACTTTATCCTCTCATGGGATGTTATTTGGGTTTTGGACCCACCTATAACTTCCCCTTGTAGGATATAAATAACATCCTTAAATGATAAAATTGTGCACAACAATTTTATTTAATTTAATATAAATCCCTAAAAATTTACTTCTCCTCCTGACGAAAAGAAACTGCGGTAAAGGTCCCCTTATGTGAAAATCGGCGATGCAAGTTCATCGGCGCCCTCAGATTTAATTTCTAAGCACCGGTACAAAATATAGAAAACCCCACACATAAATTTACTAAACATACCTGATGAAATCTTCAAAAAAACGATTTTGGGCAAACTGGGACTCAGAATCAGGCGCTTTTAGAAACATCGACCTCATAAAATTACAAAGTATTTATGAAAAAGAATAAATTTCCTTGAAATTTATGGGTATTTAAATTACCCCCACATCAAGTCTTTATATCCCCGTAAAGTTACAATACACACTAGGGAAAAAAAATTGGGGTACTGAGCATGTATCTGAGCCTCCCGTTGTCATGTGCTCTCTTGGAGGTTCCCATACTACTAGTGAATGTGCACCAGAGGAATCAACTGTCCACATAGGACCCTCTCGTGTCGATCCTTGATCTCCACTGGGACCTCCGTGAGTGCCACACAATCATCAATGTCTATCTCCCTGTGGTGGATGATGTGTGTCAGGTCGTGCATGTATCTCCACATCTGAGATATGTGGATGATGTAATGCACCCAGTACAAATGAGATGGAAGGTCCAGGCGGTAAGCCACCTTTCCTACTATGCTGAGGATCTGTAATGGTCCGATGAAACATGGATATTACTTTCCTCCATGAACAAATATCCAAAGACCTCTTTGAGGTGATACCCATAAGAAAATGTAGTCTCCATCCTAGAAATCTAGTGGTATCCATCTCCTATCAGCATAGGACTTCTGTCTGCTCTGTGCAGTCTTCATCTGCACCTGGATGTTCTGCAACTTCTCTATCGTAGCCTGAACCATCTCTGGTCCTACAAGTGATAACTCCCAAGGGTCAGTCCAGCACAGAGGTGATCTTCATGGTCGGTGGTACAATGCATCGTATGATGCCATCCCGATGGTGGAGTGGTAGATATTGTTGTAAAAAAACTCCAAAAGGGTAAATGATCCTCCCGGCTGCGACTAAAGTCAAGGACACATGCACGAAGCAAGTCCTCAAGAGTCTAAATGGTCCTCTCAGTCTAACCATCCATATGAGGATGGAAAGTGGTTCTCAGACGTAGATGCGTCCCATATTTCTCATACAACCCATTCTAAAGAGTGGAAGTAAAGTGATCATTTCGATCGGATACGATAGACGATGGCACACCATGAATCCGTACGATCTCTTGGATGTAGAGGCGTCCCAATATCTCTACTGATCCCTACTCTATGATAGGTAGGATGTGTTATGAAATGGTTAGTTGGTTTACGATCACCCAGATAGATTCATGTCCCACAGATGTATGTGGATGCCCCATCACGAAATCCATAGATATCCTATACCACATCCACACTGGGACCTCTCAGGGTTGTACCAGACCTACAGGTGACTGGTGCTCTGTCTTCACTTGATGAAAAGTGAGGTATCGTGAAACGAACTCTAATACAAACTTATTCATACCTGGCAACCAATGTAGTTTTATGAGGTCCTGGTACATTTGTTCCACTCTTGGATGTACTTCTAGAGGTGAAGTGTGAAAATCCCTCACAAATTCCTACTATAATTCAACGAGTACCATGGTATGTCCCCTAAAGAGGATGTCGTTCTCCCCTCCTTAAAAAAACCATCAGGTGACTCCCCTGAGGATATCTAAGCATGACACATCTCACAGTTAACGTCTCCATGATGGTCCTCCCTGACCGCGGATGTAGTGGATGAGTGACTGTGAGAGACTATAGAAAGGATACTCTATCTCTATCCACAAACGATATCTACAATGTAGATAGCTTCTCTGTCACATCTCATAGTAGCTATATGCCTGAACTCCTGCTGAGAGCATCTTCTACTATGTTCCCCTTCCCAGGAGTATATACTATCTCAAATTCATAGTCCTGGAGGATCTCGATCCATCGTCATTGTCTCAGGTTCAGGTCCTTCTATGAGAAGATGTACCTAAGACTATTGTGGTTAGAGTAGACTGTAATTTGTTTTTCCATAAGATAGTGCCTTCACATCTTCAAGGAGAAGACCACTACTCCAACTCCAGGTCATGGGTAGAGTTGTTCTGCTCGTGCTATCTCAACTACTGCGAACCATATGTGATCACCGCTCGCTCCGGCATCAGGACACACCCGAGTCCGGTCCCTGATGCGTCACACTAAAATACATACCCAATTCCCTTATCTAGTATCATCAAGATGGGCACACTGTTTTATCTATGTCTCATCTTCGAAAAGAATTTCTGGCATCTATCTGTCCATATGAATGGTTTCCCCTTCATCGTCAAATCTGAAAGTGGTGCTGCAACTCTGGAAAAGTCTGGCATAAATCTCTGATAGTACCTACCCAGACCCAGGAAACTCTGCACCTCGATCATGCTCCTGGGTGGCTCCCAAGAATGTACTACCTCTATCATCGATGGGTCCACTTCAACATTATCCTTAGAGATGATGTATCCCAAGAAGTAAACCTCTTGAATCCAGAACTGACATTTCAAGAGTTTACCATAAAGCGGGTGCTCTCAGAGTGTATCCAGTACAACCCGCAAATGGTAGGTGTTCTCCACCTCTACAGTCGACTAAATAAATATTTCATCGATGAATACCATGACATGTCGACCACGGTAAGGCCGTATGATCCTATTCATGAGACTCATGAACACTACTGGTATGTTGGTTACGCTGAAAGTCATAACCATGAACTTGTAGTGGCTATACCGACACCTGAAGGTCTTCTTCTACACATCCTCATCTCGAACACTGAGCTGGGGATAGCCTAACCTGATGTCTATCTTTGAGAATAATCTATCTCCCTCGAGCTGATCAAAGAGATTTTCAATCCTTGGGAGGGGGAATATGTTCTTTCCAGTCAGCTGATTCAGGCGACGGTAGTCAACACATAGTCTCAAGCATCCATCTCCCTTCTCAGAAAACAAAATCAGAGAGGCCTAGGGTGAAACAATATGTTAAATAAATCCTTTCCACTGCAAGGCCTCCAACTATATCCATAGCTCATGAAGCTCAGTAGGTGCCATCCAATATGCTAGAGTAGATATCGGTGATGTCCATGGGTACATGTCTATGTAGAATTCTACCTTTCTACGAGGATGTAGTCATGGGACATCGTTAGGAAAAACTTTAGCATAATCATCCACCACAACATGAAAACTCAGACTCTGCACATGAACCGCTCCGAGGATGATACTAGCCAACTGATATGTGATCGGATGCCCCCTCATCTGTGTAAATCCATCATGTGCTGGAAAAGCTCCCTTCTTGCCAGTGAAGGTGAAACTGCTCCCATTTGTGCGGACAAACCACACATTGAACCTAATGTAATCTATATGAGCATGGACTATACACAACCAGTACATACCCAGGATGATGTCATAAGGCCACGATGCTGCTACAAGAAGGTCATAGCTGAAGCTCTCGCATCATAGAGTAATGTCACATTGCAAGAAGTAGTGTGTAATCGTCGAGTCCTCTCTCGTGAGAGTCTCTAGCCATATAGATCGAGTTAGTGGCTCCATCCGAATCTCTGACGTCCGAACAAGGGCAACGACAATAAACTAATGACTCAAACCTGTGTCTATAAGTATAGTAGTAAGGTTGGAGAAGACACAAATAGTACCTAGAATCATCTCAGGTGCACCGTGGTAATAGTCCTTGACTACTTGGAGCTGATCCTGACACTGTCTTCCAACTCCCTGTGGTCAGGGTGGTCTTCCTCGTTGTGGTGGTGGTAGAGCCTCAAAGCGTCGTCCACCACCCGCTGCTCGGCCAACTCCACTGCCACGTCCGCCTACTCCCTGCGGACTGCCACGGTCAAACCTCTGACTCATCCTGGGAGGTCCCTCTACTGTCTGCTGCTCATTCGCAAGGCAGGTCTGGCAGCCCGTTCCATGTGACCCTGCCTGCAAAATTCATAGCACTGCCCACTCCTCGTATAGCTAGATTTGTTGTGTGTTCCCTACACACCCAAAGTTGTATCCTGAGTTCACCAACTAGATGGCATGGTCCGCTTGGACCTCTGCGAAATCTTTCTACAATGAGCTGCATAAGACTTCGCTATGTGTCTCCCTACAGTGGGTCTCGATGATGGCGTTGGCTGAGAAAGAATGCTCTCCACAAGAAGGGCTCACTCCAACACTGTGGCCTGTGTCAGAATTATGAGGGATATCATATAAACCTGGATCTCATGTATGAGTACCTGCTCAATGGTCTGGTCCCCAATGAACAAGTCTCGTAACATATCCGTCGAGTAGTGTGAGAGGTCATTAAACCATGCTGAGTACTAATCTATTGTCATGCAGCCCTGATGAAGATGATGTAACTCCTATATACACACCTCATAAAGGTTGGGTAGAATAAACACTGTGTGGAAGAGAGTCTCGAAGTCCATCCAGAGTTAAGATTCCTTATCATGAACCTGGAGCATTAGGCTCCACCATCTACGTGCCGCTGCATATAGGAGACTAGCGTCAATGACCACTATAAGATCGGCAGGTGTCCCTACCAATCTGAAAACCCTGACGACAGCCTCCAGCTAGTCCTCAGTTGCCTGTGGGTCTGGATCTCCGTGGAACTTGGGTGGCCTTTGTCGGTGAAACAAATGCAGCACGCTCAGATGGAGGTCACTCTCTGCTACAAGGGCTGGAGGTATTTGTGGCTCAGCGGGTAGTTTTACTGCTGGTGCATCCACTGTGATGGGGACCTTCACTGATGCCTCGTCACTCAGTGGGCTACCATCTCGCACGTTACACGGAACCCTAGATGGTGGCCTTCGTTGGGCCATCTTGAAATGAAATAGGTGCGCCACAGTCAATCCGTTTACCTGGTGAGATGACACAAAATTAAACACAATGAAAACCTTTTTAAAATACACATGCAATCAGTGATTTCGTGCACTGAGTCAGAAATCAGAGGTCAGGCCCCTAGTGTATGGATACGACAGCCGCCACACAAATACTGGACTCCCTAGACTGGAAACCAGACTCAATACACCTAATATTGTTGCTTCACAGAAATGAATGATCAGAGTCCTTAGTTCTGTGGTAGAACCGACTTCTCTGATACCAATTTGTCATGACCCATCCTCGTGGCCCATGCTGTGACTACCCCATGCCCACCTTCCATAGGCCAGGGTCTGGAGAGTAGCACTAATGGCGTAAATACCAAAGCTGGTAAGGCCATTCCTTTATAAAAGTAAACAAACAGAACAAAGTATGCAACTGATGTAATCACTAAGCAAATCTGAGTACAAAAGATAGTGCTGAAGGGTACGGGGCTGGAAATACAGGCCCAATAGTATAGTACAGTACAACTGAAAAGAATGCACAACTGAAAAATGGACTACTGCTAAAATGACAGCTCCGAGAATGTCCTTCGAGAATCCTACCTGAAGGGTAGGTACATATGTTTATCTCATCACTCCACGTCTATCGGTCCACTCTATATACCGTCTCGCCGTGTTGTCCACCTCCGGGTACCGTCTGGCCTATGCTCGTATAGAGATCGAGATGATCATATGTAGACACTAATTCATTGTCGATGTCAAACCCACAGATGATTCTAGTACAGTTTTCATTGCTACCGAACCCACAGAGGATTCCAATATAGTTGTTATCATTGCAGACACCACAGAGGTTTCCATTATAGTTGTCGTCGTTGCCGAACCCACTGAGGATTTTAGTACAGTTTCTATCGCTGCTAAAACCAGGGAGGATTCCAGTACAGTTTCCATTTTTTCCAAACCCATGGAGAATTACAGTACATTTGTTATCGATGCCAAACCCACAGAGGATTCCAATACAGTTTTCGGCACTGCCGAACCCACAGAGGATTCCAGTACAGTTGTCGTCGTAGTCACAACAAGCGCTAGGGTGTTTGTACAAAGAAAACACGATTCTGGGAGGGTCCGCTCCTTGACCAATGGGGTCGATAAATCAAATATCATGAAGTCCATAGTGGAAGTATCCCAAAGTTCCTTCTCATCAAATGTAACCCACCGTGATAGAGAACGTGTAAATCGGAAACCCGGTCTGTGAGTTATTCGCCATCTATTTCTATGGTTTAGTTGGATTCGTGATCGATCCAACATGACCATACTCAAACTCAACCCAAATCTCCAGTGGGGTATTCTCAAGGAAATGTCTCACTCCAAGGATTCTAGCAATTTTATTTACAATAACTGTATTTAATTAAAATCCTTAAATGATAAAATTTTGAACAAGAATTTTATTTAATTTAATATAAATTACCAAATATTAACTTCTCCTCCCAAGAAAAAGCAATTACGGTAAAGGTCCCCTTAATAAGAAACTGGCACTGCATGTTTACCAATGCTCTCTGATTTTATTTCCAAGCACCAGTTCAAAAGATAGAAAAACCTGCATGTACGTTTACTGAACGTTCCCGATCACAACTTCGGAAATTATTTCTAGGCACACTAAGCCTCAGAATCACGCACCATCAATTTTCGCGGACTAATAAAATTACCATATAAGTAAAAAAATAAATGGAATTTCATGTCTTTACAGATACCCAAAAAATGGTATTTTATCATTTATGATTCATCAATTTTAATTTAATAAAATTAATGTAAAATTGAAATTTCAACAAATTATACCAATTAATTTATGAAGAAGATGAAAAAATTGAGTATATAACTTATAAAGTTTAACAATAAACTAAATGTATATTAAACCTTTCATCCAAACTATGAATTGGATTCCAAAATTGATTCAAATCACGTGTTTTAAATATATAACTAGGATTCACAATCATACAATTGTTCATAGATAATACCATTAATTTACGACATAATTTCAATATTATGTTTAATTATTTATAGTATCTAGGAATAGAATCATCCGACCATAATAATTAATTTAATAAAATTCAACATTTCATATGATTTTTAATAAATTTTATTATATTATAAGAATTTTATGAAAAACATCAATGTAATTTATATAAAAATATAATAGTAATAACCATGATCATGAATAATTATATCAACCTCTGTGAAATGATAAATAATGGCTTACATCTAGAAAATTTCATTTTGAAAAAAAAAATAATCCAATACTTAGAATATAAATGTGATATACACTATTAAACTTTGCATCATGGAATAAACACCAGAATAGATCTCCACAACATAAAAAAAATTATCTCATCCTCCATCTAAATCCATAATAGAAACGAATTTCAATATATTATCATACTATATACTCTCAATGATATCAAAAACATTTATTAATTCTTGTTTTCACAGATAATTATTCCAGAATGATAAACTTAGAACAGGAAAATGAAGCGAATGGAATAATTAATAGAATATATATATGCAGAATTGTCATTTATTACACTTGAATAATAATTAAACACGAATAAAATCACATATATACCACCACATAAATTCATTCATTAAAATTTAATATGATTTTCATTTATCAAATATATGCCAGAATCAATAAATTTATACATCCCATTTATTCATGAAGAAGATTATAAATAAAATTTTAAATTTGAAAATTGGAAATAAAATTTATCATTGAATTCTATAAATTGTTATTTTTTTGATACACATCATTATTAACATCTCATTATATAAATATAATATCAAAAAATTTGAATGACTGAATATTGTATATCAAAAACAATTTTAATTTATATACAAGCACTCTATATGGTCAATTTATAGACATCAAATTCCATTTAAATTCAAATAAGGCATCATTCATTTCATATTATTCATAATTGGTTTCAACCACGAACCAAATTAATAATATTAAATTCTTTATTCTATGTAAAAATGGGTTATAATTACATCATGATTTTTGATTTTTTGTTAATTAATTCATTACCATGATATTTTATAATGTTATCTAATGTTATTCATTATAATATTGTATTTAAATACTTTTTTTTAAGTAATAAGAATTTAATTTTTGTACAATTTTAAATAATTAATGAAATAGAATATTTCTGTTTGCATTCATTACCAAAACATATTATTTTTTATCACAATAAATAATATTTATTTTAAAGAAATGTAAATAATTTATAATTTTGTTTAAAACTCTTATTTTCCAAATTAAAAGTCAATATATTCAATGGTTTAGTGAAGAATTATTGCATATGAAATACTTCAAATAATTTCAATGGAATACAAAACATTATAATTTTTAAATAAAGACAAACACATAGAGATATATAATATTATAATGACACATTTAAAATCCATCATTATTGCATGATTTTAATATAAAATGCATCAACACTTTAATAACATATAATTACAGGGGATACAAAGAATTACATAATATTTATAACAATAATAATATCATATATAAACACAATAATACATACATAAACAACACTTTCTAAATAAAAAATACTCATATAGTTTTATAAATTGACATTCTTCAATTTAATAGAATTTAATATACCATTTTTATTAAAGGTGATTCATGTAAATATTATTTACTATAAATAAATACATAATTCATAATAATGAATTTAGATGAAACCTATGATAATGATGAATGAACCACTCTTATATATTCAACCATGTATTAAGTGAATTTCATGCTATTCGTGATTTGATTTCTACAAATGACAATATATTAGAATATAGTGGAATACATTCCCTACATACGAGATGGTATCTAGAGATTTATGGTTATAGAATAATTTATAGGTGATCCTAACTTCATGTGTACAAGACAGTTTCCCGCGTTCACCAGATATTGTGTTAAAGAACAATATTTCCCTATCAACCTATGAAACCCACACATACGTTTAAAATGATCACAGTTGTATTGCTTAACTGAAATATTTGATGAATTAATTCCACAACGTATCCTATATATATTATGTTGATCTAGGAGGCCCACATTAAATTTGATCTAGGTTGGTATGTATCGCTAATGGTGTTTATTTTTCATTAATAATAATAACTTCCCTTATAAAATTATTAGAAAATAATAGGGAATTCTCCAAGATACTCGATAAAAAATATTATAGTTCAACTGTCCCAAAAAATGCCCTTATTAATATTATAATAAATAAAATATATAATAAATAAAATATAATTCACCACCACTACAATAGTTTCAAACACAAAATATTCCCAAATTTCAAAGAATAATGTCCTAAAAACTACTCCAAAAATTTTGGAGGTGTGATCACCTGGGATTACTCCAAAGGTTCTTCTAGCTATGAAATTATATATACTTTTGGAAAAAAGAAATTGATGTATAAATTCATGATACATTTATACAAACATTTTTGTTTATAAATTTAATAAAAAGTAATACTCCAAATACATTTCACCCTAACCAAGTAACTAATAATAATAATTAATTAGTCGACGTTATGAATTCATCCCATAAAAAATTAAATATTCCATTCCAACCAAATATTATATCAATGAAAATTGGAAAACATGGAAACCAATACCTCACCTAGGATATCAATAAATCCATTGTCAGAAAATGATCCACATCAATCCATAACATTAAAACAAGAAACAAAATGTGCAACCATATTACTACTACCACCTTTAATAAAAACCACAACTCTAGTAACCTAATGTTATTGTATCACATTATTTAATTGACATAAATTAAAACTAATCACATCCCTGAGGAAAATATATATTTTTATTATTTCCAATTTGATAGATATATTTTTCTATTATTATATAAAAAAATATAAATTACATAATAATTATTATTATTATAATTATTACCCCTAGAATATCCTTCCATATAATTCTGAGTACACTTCTTGATTTTAGTGGAATAGTGCAAAAATTAATAATGATATCAATACTTATATAGATTTTGTAAAACAGATGTGATCCTTCATCAAAACACATAATTATGGAAATGTAAATAACTAAACACATATAGCAGTTAAATAATTTGAATATAAAAATAAATATAGAAAATTACATAATGTAAATCACGGTCCATTTAAATAAGAAAATGAAAATAATAAATGAATAATGAAAAATCAATATGAATAGGTAAATAAATAAAAATACATTCTAATTAATTAATAATCTAAAAATGAAATACATCCATAAATAATATCATTTTTGAAATATAAGGTAATATAATATTTAAAATAATATAAATTAATGATGTGTATAAGAATTAGATATTTTTTTATCTAATTAATCATGATACATGTACCATAAAGAAATTTCTTAATATATTTTAAATGTGATGGTAAGTATACACAGGAATCCCTTTTATCTAAGGCTATCCAGGTGATTTGTCCCTAGATTATAATAATGCACTATGGTGTATCTAAATCTTGGAAAAACTCATATAATCATGTAAACATATTTCATTATATATATACAAATGTATTTAATTCATGAAGAATATTATTTTTTGACACATATATTTATTAAGTAAAAATATATAGATTTGTTAATATTTCCACAGTCGGTCAAATATAATTCAATGAAAAACACCATATGTACACATTATAAATTTGTAAAGAAGAAAAATATCCAAGATAATTAATTTGGATATTTATGATGAATTTAATATCCATGGATTACATAAAAAAGGATATTATTTTGGATAGCTATTTAATATAATAATAAATCATTAAAGTTATTTTCAATACACTCATTATTCATAACTATAACATAAAATCCAAAAAATAATGAGGTTGTTATTAATAGAACTTAACCATACGAGATTATATGTAATATAAAGGGTTATTGTCATTGAAAAATAGTAATACCATAATAATATCTTGGAATTCATTATTGATAAAAATACATGTTTATATTTGAAATTCAATTTTAAAAAAACATTTATAGACTAATGGTAAAAGAATGACATTATAAAAAATTAATATTGTAATGGAGTATTCAATTAAATTATTTGTTCTTAAGGTAAGAAATTCCCTACATGATTTATATGATAAAAACATTCCTCTAAAATTATTTTAAAATGGGTAAAACATTATTTGTTTAGAAACCTAAAATATTGTTCCTTTCAAAAAATCTGTAAAAATTCAAATTGGGTAAAACATTATTAAATAAATTATTTTATGAATTATATAATATTTTTCAACCACATTTTATTAAAACATGGTTTTGGTGAAACAGTGTTTCAACTGTAAAGATAAATTAAAATAGATTTTAGGAAAATTATTTAATATTTGTTTTATGTATGAAAATTTTAAAATGCTGCCATTACAAATGAATATCATGAATAAAAGATTTAGAATAAATTTATTCAGTTTTTCAGTTTAACGAACAAAACCATCCTTCAATTGAAATTCAATGATACACAGTCCTAATTAAAATTATATTATAAATCTAACCCTTTAATGAGATTATATTTTTTATGTTATAATAAAAAAAAAATTATATGTATCAATTTTAAATATATATAAATAAATTGTAAAAAAAAATCATATAAAATAATTTTATATAATATGATCATGAAATATTGAAGACAATGAAGAATAACTTTTACCTAATAATATGAATTTTAGTTATGAAAATTATTATAACATTGTTTTTTTAAATTCAAATCACCTTTAGATTAAATTATTTAAATTGTTTCTTAGTATAAAATGATACATTAATTAATATATATATATATATATAATGTAAAAATGGGGTTATATTCACCAAATTATAAAATTTTATGATTTTATTTTTTATATTACTCAATATAATTAAATTGAGATCAATTATTATAACTACTATTTCAATTTGGTAAAATTTGATTTAAATAAGGTATAATGGTTTCAAGAAAGTTATTAATTTATAAAAGAAATATATAATTTTTTTTAATATCATATATGATCCTTATAAAACATTTTACCAGCCTTATGATAATAATATTTCATTATATTCATCTTTTTAGGTGTTAATTGTACTATTTTATCATTCATTATTTTTCAACAATGATCGATATCTATGGTTTATGATATTCTAACAATATCTGCAAAAATAATATAATTTTTTTAACTATAATATTTATTCATTATAATATTTTTATTAATAAGTCATTATTGATGGTAATGGACAAGGGATCAGATCATTTCATTAGAGAGTAGGGCACACATCGAAACGAGAGAAACTGTCACTCCATGAACGAGTGAAAGGGAGACAATGTGGGTTGTATATTAATCATTAAGATTAAATATTATACGTATATAAGATATATATTAAATAATTTCATCCTTGTTAGATTCTTTTTGAGGCGTTTGTGCAAAAAAACACTTTTCATTGTCATTTTATAGTCCACCATTCATATGAGCGATGAAATCATATTTCAAATAGTATCGAATGTAAGATTGTATAAGTTATATTATAATTTAAAATTTATAATAATATCCTAAACATAATACTTATATGATAAATAATGTTTTATATTCATCCATTAATAGAGGTAAATAAAAATAATTACATTGGTTTCGTTAGGCAATTATCCGCTCTATACACGATCGACAATTTCATTTCAGATTTAAAGAGATATGACATGGATATTGGTCATAAATATAATGTAATAAAGTATAATTACATGTTATATATATATATGTTGTGTTAAATAATGATTTCATAATATGATTTTTCGAGGTCTATGAAAAATCAAAATAAATACATTCGTTTATTAACATTTTCCAATTTTATGAAATATTTCTATAGGTTTTCTAGAAAATAAATTATTGGATAAATTTATTATGAAAATTGACACTAATTAGTATTAATGGGATTAAGTGTGTATATTGGGTATGTAATGGATTATAAATGGATTTAGTAGTGTCCATAGGGGAGGAGAGTGGTGTGTCATTTTATTGGTCGGGTAGAGGATACACATGGTATTGTTTTGAAATGAATTAATTACTTTCATTTTTATTTAGTTCAATGGAATTGAAATTGGTCCTACTCAACAATTTGATTTTAATGTAGGGAAATATGTCCAAAAAAATGTGTTTTGGAATATTTTTCAAGATTTTTAAATGATTATATTATTAGTTTAACCACCTACCATAATAAATCAGTTTTCACCTTAATCAACATAATTAATTTTTAAAAACATTACTGTTAATAGTTGAAAAAAATAATGTTGAAAATTTTAGAGAATAAAAATTATAGAAATGTGTATTTATTAAATTCATATTTCCAAATTTAATTCACATTTTTTATAATACAATTTAAAATTATACCCACTAACATTATGAGAAATTCGAATTAAAAAACATTATTAAGTGTATTAAAGATTTTGAAAAAAAATTATATAATTGATTCAAAACAACTAAACTAGTAAAATATAAATATGAATAAAATAATTTTACCTAAAACACAATATTAATTATAAATTATCATTGTGAATAAAATAATAAAAAAATTAGTTTTTATTAAAAATATTTTTTTTCATTATTCATCACAAAATGAAACATTTCAGAAGAATAATAGAAATTCAACCAATATCATTCTGATAATATGAGATCAAAAATTTATTTTTTTATTTTAAAAACAAATTCAATATAGTCAAAATTAATTTACAAATTATGTGTTCAAATTGAATCCAAAATATATTTTGGAGGACAAAAATATATTTTTTAGATAACACATGTTTACATTTAATTGATTATTATTTATTTATATTAAAAAAATAACCATAAATTTTATAATTACGTTTGTATTATTCATACACACCAAATGAACTGATATTTTATAATTTTATGCTATGTTAAGGCACATTTAGACTCTTCGTTGAGTGTTCTATTAGCTATTGATGACATTAAATTTTGGGAAAATATTTTTTTTGTTTTTAATATTAGAGTTGAATGTGATATTGAATAAAGAGTTATTATTTTATAATTTAGGGTAATAACATTCACCGAAAATTAAATATATATTTTTCGTAACTATTTAATTTATTCACACTCATATTAAGGGTTTGTTTTTTGAAAATTTATTTCATCAACACACAATTCATAAAAAACATTGGTACAACATCGATAAAAATATATAAGATGAAGTAAAAAAATTCATTTGGAATAACACAAAACTATGTTTCTATGTAGGATACCATTAGTGGTATGAATTTATATAAGTAATAAGTAAATCCAAAAATATTTATGTAGAACCATATATTTCATTGTACAAAATTTTTGTATTAATCAATTCAATGTTAAAAACCTATAAACATTAAATATATGATGGTTTAAAAGATCAATTTATTAATACGATATGAAGGTAATAGGATAATATGAATGTTTCCATATACCTTTTCTATTACTATGGATTAATTTTTTATCAATAAATAAAATATAATATTTTTCATTATATAAAATATCATAAGAAAAATTTTGTAATCTTTATTTTACATGATAAATTTCAAATTCATCATTTACTCTATGAAATCAATATTGATAAATATTTTTTTTGAATAAGTAACAAAAAATCACTTTTAATGGAGCATAATATCCATAAATTAATGATTCATATTTCCAAATGTCTAAAACATTTTTAAATACTATGGTCTGTATAAGATATCCATTAAAATACATTAATCTATCAAAGTCACCACTAACACCACAGTTACATCATTAAATTTTATTAAAAAAATTTGTATTTATATATTTATATATAAATATGGGAATAATTCATGTTAGTGGTTGGTGGGATACCCCAAGAATCCTTAGGTTAACGTTCATAGATCAATGCCTTTCCAAATAAAATTTTTTGTCAATTGTCAATCATGTTCTGGTTTTTCTTTAACTCTATTATTGTAATATATATTTTGGGCCTAAATTTTGTTGAACCATTTTTATGATAACATAAAAAATAAGATAAATCATAAATTATACCAATATATTTAATCTAATGTCAAAAATTTGATTTCATCACTCCCTAAAAATATTTTTCATATTTTAACAAAATGGATTTTATTCTAATAAATATAAACATAATGGAACCATAACAATGTAATATTACCACCACACATATTAATTAATTTTTTTGTAGGACATAAAATATAAGAAAAAATTTTAAATCATAAACCCATATAGGTATATATTACCTTTTTGTTAATCAAGGAAGATATTATTAAGAATATTACACATCCCTTATATGATTCACAATTCATATGTTCAAGATAAAATTCCTAAAAAATAATTCTGCAGTTTATTTTTTGATAACCTGAACATAAATACATCATATATGTTATTTAAATATTGTTCTATCCATGTTATAGGTGTGAATGTTTTGAATAGGGAATAATCTTGGATAATTATTTGGTTCGCCACATTTAGGACAAAAACTATAAATAGATCTATATTTTGGAATTTAATTCCATCCATAATTCTCATCATTTTAAAAGAAAAATTATTTTACTCATTCCCTTTATTTTAGAAAATAAAACATTATCAAATTTCATTAAGAAACATTCCATTATGTCTCATTCTATATTTTTGACCTGATGTAAATATATCTTTTATTCCACTATAGTCACAATCCTAGAATCCCCTATGATTCTCTATTCTTATCTTTAATGGTGAGTCAGATAGTTTGTTAAGATCTAGGTTTTTTAGTCAAATTTTGGGTTAACAGATTTTTCATAATCATGATAACATTTTTTACAATAGTAATCCAATTTTATTTCTCATTCTCATCATATTTTTCTTCATGCTCATTTTTTACTGATTCATTCATGTTATATCCATTGACTAAACCAAATATCATAGTTTGAGAAACAATAATCATAGTGGGACAATTGTATAATAATTTATAGGATACCTAAATCAAGAAACTGTCATTTTCAACTATGTCACATTAGAATTAACCTAGGATTTCATTTTATTAATCATTTAAAATCTATCATGATGGGATTTAAATAAAATACAAATTATATTAAGAATAATCCATAGGATTGACAAACAAGGTACATATTAAGACATTTTATTTTGAACCATTTTATGATTATGTCATGCCTAAGGCATAAATTATACAGTTATTTCCCCTGGTATATATGTGCTATTACAAAATAATGTATTACAAGTTATAAATGTATGTATTTATTGTAAATACCACTTAATCATGAACATAAAAAAATTAGTATGTCCATATATTATTATCAAAAAAATATACAATAGGGGTTTCCCCAAACTATTTATAAAAAGTCACATTACCCTAGTTTATAATAAAAATAAATTGATATGAAATATAATAATGCATAGTACAGTAACTCGGACTGGACGTCCTATATTATTACAGTAGACTTGATTTAGGGAATGACACCCCTAAATAGGGTATAACTTAATAGACTTAGTAAACTGACTACAAACATGATCCACATATTAAATTTTAAAAAATAAAACATTTTTATTTCCTAATATGAATTTTCCTCTAAAATAATATTTCATATCATTCCAGTTACATTATCTATATTTATGAAGAAAATCAGGGGTGAGCTATAATGATCAAGAATGGTTAAGTACAACAGAATATATCATTAATCAATAAGTATAATCATTGAATGTAAAATAACTAAAAACACATTTTATTTAAATAAGTTGACATGAATAATAAATAATTTAATATAAATAATAGAAATCTTATTGAATTTAACTATTAAGATGAATATTATTAATGTATAAGGAATAATAAATATATAATTGTAAATAAATGAAAACACATTCCATTTATTTGAAAACTATGAATAAACTGAATATAGGGAAAATGAAACCATTAAAATTTCGGGAATAATAATAATAACAAAATTTTTAATATAATAAATGATTTATTATTATATATCCTTATCTCCTGCATAATTATACCTTTACTATAAATATCATTCCTAAGATATGTTCTAATTATGGGTAAGAATACCCTATAAACCCATTTATTAATCATCAAACTATTAATTCATATCATGATAATATTAATACTTGAAGGGATATTTATAACAAAAAACCACCTATATCATAACATCCTTTTTATTCCTCAAATATATATTAATCAATTTAATTCATTAATAAAATTCTTTATCAACCAATTTATATATTTTTAAATGAATACATATTTTCCAATTTTTTACATATAAATGAAATAAATTTAAATTAAAAAACCCATTTATAGATATTATAAATGGTTGATGAAATATGTATCACCATTATATATAATTTTGGTATTTTGATATATTTTAATATGAGATTATCTATAAATGGTGGATATTGTAATGGGATATTAATGAAAAAATTAATATATATGCAGAATGTCAGTACATTCCTAGGTAAAAATTACCAAAAAATACTGAAAAGAATAATAAATATTTTATCAATACATCCTATACCCTATTTGTTATATGTATAATAAATTTTTCATATCATTTACCCAAAAAACACCATGAAAAGTACATTAAAATAAATATGAGGAAATATATAGTTTATCAATTAACACATCTTTTAAAAAAATTTCTACAAGTTAAAAAAAATCTATTAGAAATAAATTATTTTTAAAGGGTTCTTTAAATAAAAGGGAGTTCATGATTGAATAAAATTATGTATGTTCAATATTACATTAAAATTATTCCTTTCAGAATTTTTTCTAAAAGATAAAAACTACTTAATTTATAATGTGAAAATAAATTTAATTTCAAATAAATAATTAAAAATTTAAAAAATGATAAATAAATATTCAAAGTATAATTATGATAATGATAAATCCTTTTAGAATGTATTTTATGAATATTTTATGATGTATTTTAAAGGATTTTTTATCAATGATGGAAACATTGTCAAGTTTTGTTTAATACAATTTATGAATGATTTTATGTTCCATTGAGAAAAATAAATTACTATTATATAAATACATAATTTTTATCCTTTATAGAATAAAATTAAAGGGTTTTATAATACAATTATCTAAAAAATTATTCAATGAAAATTCTAGTAGATATAATCCCAATTAAAATGATCATTTAAAATTAACCCAAACATATATCATAATATTGAATTACTAATTTACCAAATAATAATTGTGTTGTATCAATTTTTTATCAATGTAATCATGTATAAAAAATTTATATCAGAATTAATTTGATAAATAAAAAAATTAATCACAATTACAATATAATAGAACATCATGAAGATAAATTTAGTTATGAAAATCAGTAAAATTTTGATATATTTAATTTCGAATCATTTTCTATAAATAAATAAAATTTAAATATATAATACCATGTATCGTTATTTAATCATGATATTAATTATAAAATGGGATGTATATAGACTTGTTTAAAAAATTAAATGCACAACATAACTATATGTCTCAATGAAATAAAATTTCTATATATTCCATTACATTATGATTCCTTTCAATGGAATAATATGCATCATCATGTATAATTGTATTATGAAGGATATAATTTTATATAGGAACCATATTCATATCAAGAATATAATATATGATCCTTATATAACTTTTCACTAAAGATTTTCTAATATTACTTAATTATTTTAATTGATTTTGTTGATAATTACAATGTTTTCTAATTCATGATTACTAATGAATGTTCTAGTTAATTGATATATGATTTAAATTTATCACTAATAAAATTAAATTATTGTAAAAATATCAAATTTTTTCCAATATATAAATTTTTATATTCATTCTTCAATGAAGGACATTGGAAATGCATCACATTATTTCATGGGGACAACATCTCATACAAACGAACAGATAATGCTGCCATTCCATTAAAATCAAATATCTAATAAGTGTGTAATATATTAATATAATATATTTAATACCATTATATATATATCTCATTTATTTAAAAAAGTTATATATATTAATTTTTCATGTAATGTGTGCGGTAAAAAATTAACCACAACGCTTCATGATGCAGCAGTCCCACATAGATAAGTGCAACATTATTTTATTTTAAATTGAATGTAAATGAAAATGTTATAGGTGAAATTATTTTTGAATAACTAAATTAATATCATAAATATAATATAAATTTTTTAAATCCATTTTCAAATATATAATTTAAATCTTGGGATTGAAAATGTGTTATATGGCTTCATGGTGTGGTTGTATGTCGTACACATGATCAATAGATTAATTATAAATTTATTGGACAAAAATAAGTATACAGGTCTTTTCTATGACATAATAACGTTTCAAAATTTAGATTATAATGATGAAATTATATAATAATGGTATGTTAATATTTGAATGTGGTGGAAAAGAAGAAATTTTTTGAATGTCTTATCTTTATCTGGAAACTTATTTACGTTTTCACCTACTAAAATCAATGGTTCTATTTATAATGAAAGGGTGATTCTATGTGGTTTTCTAGGATTAATTTATTTATTTTTTCTTTTAATGGGTGAATAAAATGGGTTTCTCTCTATGAATTGGGGCGGGGGTGGGTTTCCATTTATAATTATGTTAATGGGAACACATGGTTGTTTTGGAAGACAATCAATTTATCCATTGTAATTATCATGAAACAAGACTCAAAATTTACTATTATAGTTTCATCGAATTAATATGGTTGAAATAGGGATATCCAATGGGTGTTAGAAAAGTTGGTAGGTCAGTTATTACAATAGCCACAATAATTAATTTTTTACTACATTTATAGGTAAAAATTGCTAAAATATATGTCAGACTTATTACCAATTGTAAATTATCATATTGAAATTACTGAATACATTTTTCAATATTCAATTAATATAAGAGATAGAGTCAAATTAAAATTTATACCCACATTTTTTATGAAATAGTTCGGTTTAAAATATAAATTTCACATAAATGTAGAAAAATTTAATATGAAAATTCAATATGAAATTAATTCCAATGATATAAAATAGTAAAATTGTAATATAATTTAAAAAAAAATTCTTTATAAAATTTTTTAATTTTACAATTTGATTTATTTAAAAACAATTGTTTTCAATAAACATAAAAAAATAACTATTAATTGTGGAATTAATCATTTTATAAAAACTAATAATTCAAAAAAAAATTGTTTTGATAAAATTATTTCCTAAATGAAAAATAATTTAATATAATTAGATTTATGAAATGTGCCTATAAAATGGTCTAGTAAAACTTCATTGACAAAAACATACATTTTTAATAGAACAATTCCATTATTGTTAAATGATTTATATATTATTTTTAACTATAAAATAACACAATTTTTCATTATTAACTAAGTCGAAATCTTACACACCAATTTAAAAGCTCAGTTGTAACTGTATCATATATTAATGTGATTTAAGGTTGTACAACATGTTTTTGACTGTCCAACGAAGTGATTTAACTTAATGAAATGTATATTGTGGTTTATTTTGTATTTGGGTTTCATTTTTCGTTTTAAATGTTATAAAATATTCTTATTGCAGAATTTTTTTGTTTTACTATTTCAAAATTTTTGGATATATCACCACAAAGGGTATAGAAACATGTTTGGATCGATTGACCCAGCGCAACCAAACTATGTTTGGATTAGTTGGGTCGAGCCGCTAGTTGGGAATATAATGTATAAAACAAACCCAAACTGCCAAATAAATCCCTAATTTTTTTCCATTTTCATGGGTGATCAATGTGATGATATGTTTCCTAGTATCTTATGAAAAATATTTTATAATTTGGAAGTAATGTTAATCTAAATAGTTGTTATGTTTGAATTTTGATAATTATAAATGTTCTAATTTTTTTGTCTCAATTTAATGAATAATTTTATAAGGCCCCAAACTTAAACCTTACTTAATCTTGAGTTATTACAAGATTACACATTGAGGATCTTTTCAGGTTTAGAGTTTTAGAGAATTAGATCATAAAACTTTCATTACATTCCACATTTAAACAAAGTGGTTACATAAAAGATAGTATTCATTTTTCCCATCAACAGAAAAATATTTAAAATAAAACATGGATTCTTTCATGACACTTCCTTGACACTATCATCATATCATTTACCCTTCCCTGGACCTGTGAAAAACATTTCAAAAACATGGGATGTTAATAAATATCTCAGTAAGGGATATAAAAATATGGAAAGGAAACATGAGTACATGTATACATAAGAATGAAATCATACTTTACCCATAAAACATAAGCACTTTAACAAACCTCATAAAAATCATGAACAAATCATAGAAATCATAAGACGTAAAGGTAACTTGAGGAATTCATAACATTCTTATCTAGGGTGTAACCCTCTTGGTTACGTTTGGAATACCCATCACAGTATATTCCCTAAATCACTTCGGAGAAACCTTAACGTTTAACCCCTTCGTGTTACCCAATGCATAGGAGATCTATATCGGGCTCACCCGCCCGTAGTTTATCATAGAACCACCCATTTTCACAACAATGCCCAAGAACCATAACATAAACGTATCACATAAAACATGCATAAAGGAAACATAACATTTCCACATTTCAATCACTATATAACATTTTAGGATATTGAAATAACAAATCCATTAAAAAAACCATTTTCAAAAACATTTAAAACATTTAATAAAGAGAATTTTGAATCAAAGTATCCCATACAACCATGACGATTTTAACATTTTAAACCATTAATATCCATATAAATAAATACTTAAAACCATTTTGAAAACATGGATATTAATAAGAAAAAATCAATAAAACATTTAAAGCGATATTTTGGTTAAAGGGTTTTTACCAAAATTAGAGACCCTTGAATATAATAATTGTGGAATAACATTTAATCAGAACTTTATAATATCATGTGAATAAATAGATTCATGATATAATATTCCAAATGAAATTATATACACTATATAAGAGTGAATTGGTGCATAACAACAATGAAGTCTCAATAGAAATGTAAAATGTGATGAAATTCCTTATAAAGAAGGTATCCCTAAATGAAGGATAAATCAGTCTCATAATTATGTGTGAAAAATATAAGTACACCCAATATAAGTGGATATTAAGTTTAAAACAATTAAATGTTATTAAAAAATATTCCATAGGATGACATATTCAATAACTACATGTTGAACCCAATGAAATCGAAATTGGGTTAAGAAGATCCCTTGGTAAAATTCGACAGCCTAACGACGTCACATAAAAGTTTACAAAAAGGGTTGATGAGAGAGATAAAGGGTTCTAATCACTTGGAAATAAAATTTACATAAATAAGGATATAAAAGAACATATCCCAACATAATAGTATGTGAATTAAAATACATAACGAAAGATGTCTTTTAAAAAGAGGAGGGTGAAAGGTCCCCTTACCGAGTTTGGTAACTTTCAAAACGTACACCCCATGGAAGAAGGGACATAAAATGAAGATGTTAATACCCACAAATGAAATTATACTACAGAAAGTGTATAATAATGGGCAGTACATACACCACTCAAAGGAAATTGTGGCAAACGTAGCATAAACGTCACAAGAATAGAACTGAGATGAAAATCCCTTACGAAAACTCAGCATCCTAACGCCGCCACTTAAATATTCCAAAAATGGATTAATGATATCAAATAGGGTTTCTAATTATATGAACATAAAAAGTAAAAAATGATGAATATAAAAGAACATCCCCAAACATATGAAATATGAGCTTAAAAGAAATGACATAAAAACGAGTACATAAAAAGAAAGAGAGAGGTTAGATCTCTTACAAAAATTCGGCTGCCTAACCACGCCACTCAAAACATCCAAAATGGATTGATGAGAGAAAATAGGGTCTATCATCATATGAACATAAGAATTACTGTAGGAGTAATATAAAAGAACATCCCAATCATAAGAAATATGAGCTTAAATGGAATGACATAAAAGAGTGTACTTAAAAAGAAAGAGAGGGGTAGGATCACTTACCTCGGGTCCGACTTGACTCAATAGTTCTTTAACATCCTGAATAATAAACTTCTGTTAATTTCTACTTGATAAAGAACCTTTTTCAAGGTCATTAATTATTTTATATCACTTATTTCCATGTTATAAAAATTCTGTAATCATTTAAGTTAATAATGTTTGTTTTGTCAATATTTGGTTCTTAAGTCGAAAGTTGACTTCTTACAATTTCATGTTGTTCATGTGGTCAATGTTTCATTATATCCAGAATGATATTAATTATTTGGATATCATATATATAATATATATATCCATAATATACATGTATTTATAATATTAAATAATCACTTAGAGGTAAGAAATGAAATGCACCGTTCATGGAGACGGTAAGCCGTACATACGCATTAACGCTACATTCATTTCTATGTGAAATTAATGGAATTAAAACTAAATGAGAGGTATGTATATTTTAATTCCAGAAATATAATTATAAAATTTATATGTTTCATACATCATATATAATAACTTTAAATCCATATTTTATACAACCCTCATATGGCATTAACGAATTAAATCATTTTAAGGGGGCGGTAGTCCGCACTTCCTAAAATGAAATTTTCGTGTTTACCCACAATGAAAAACATAAAGGTATTCCACAAAAGAAAAATAAAGAAGCTTAATTAAAACATAAACATATTATATATCATATATAAGTATAGTGACATCTTAATGTCCACCTCTTAAGGTGTTATATGACTGTTGAACAATCATCGTTTCGTGAGGCAGAAATTCGCCATCCACAGAAACAGTATGTTCTTTAACCATTAGATATAGGGGTGTGTATGTTTAGCTCGAATGATTCATAAAAAAACATCTTATTATATTTAATATACTGGATTTTTTTCAAAAGAACTGAATAAAAAGATTTTAGGGGGTTGGAGAAACAAAATAAAACAAAAGAACACAAGTGAGACATTACCTTAAAATCGGGTAACTCATTTTGATTTGATCTCAAAGGCTTCCTTTGGAAGACATATGCCCAAAGTGAGGCTTATAGGAGTAAGAGAGGGATGAGTATAGGCAAAATTAGATGGTTTTGGCCGAGCCAAAGGCTTGAGATTAGTGGGTAAGGTGGTAGAGGTGGGGGCCTTTTATAAGAGGAGAGGAGGGGCACTCTGGTAATCTTACAAAATGTTACTTTATTTTCAAATGCGTTTCGGATTTTAAAGGTCCCACATTGATTTATTTCAAAGATAAGGTGGTAAGGGTTAGAAATATACTCATCCAAAAGGTTTTTGACAAGTTAATGTTATAGTTTTAACATTCTCTTTTCATTTTATTTAAATCCTTTATTAATGAGGTAATCGTTGCATCATCATGATGTCATAAATAATTTAATATATTTAATGTATAAAAATTATAAAAAACATTATCATGATTTATAAAATCTTTTTAGTCTATAATATGACTTTTATAACACCATTTAAATTTTTTTTTACTGAAACATCTCATGCTTCTGACATTTTTATTTTAACTTTAAATGAAAAGTTATTTTTGTCATTTTCCAAACAAAGTGGATCCATGGGGTCCCCAAGTTGACCCATGTATTGTCGTGGTCTTCCGTGACACATCCAATGAGGGTAGTACATGTTCTAGGACATTTCACATTATTAAAAAAATATTTTTACCTTAAATTACACTAATTACCCCTAATCGCGATTAAGAACATAAAAGTTACTATTCGCCAAAAAATTATTTTAGTCCCATTGAACCACATTTTAATTCATAATGAAAACCATGTATGTCGGATTTTTTAAATTCAAAACAAAGTGGTGGAAATGTTTCATTTAAACAAAAAATCAGTTTCTTTAACTACCACTTAGTGGTTTCACTATTCATCAAAAATTGATGTTTTTCAGAAAAATACAAAAAATTCACCCTAAGCTATATTTGATGTTCCGAACTCAAAAATGATGTCTATTTAAAAAAATTAAAAACATATATGTTTCATTAATTAATTTAATAATTAATTCCCTCTTTCAAAACAAATAGCTTGTTTTTATGAAACAATATCTATTAAAATATTGACACTAGTTTAAGTCCAATTTCAAAGTGAAATTAATTCCAATGACCACTATTGGATTAAATGGTAAAAATATCTTCTAATTTTACATTAAAAACAAATCAAAAGATAATATAATAATATAAATAAATTAGATTAAAAAGAGGTTTTGTATTAAAATACAACATTTTTCACTATTCATTAAAAAATGAACTTTATCGGACAGATACCAAAAAATTACACAAAGTAAATTTTTATGACTCTATTCTAAAGAAGAATTTTATTTTTTCAAATATAACACATAAAATTGTCAAAAAGTGGATTTAAAATAGGTTCGCCTTCAAAAGGCGGTTAATCGGCCTTCTAAAGAACATTAGAATGTTTACGCTTAAAAATTGAATTCATTCACATTTTTAATTCTCTAACATTTATTGTAAAAAGTAAAAATATTTGACAAACATATATAATCATTTTGTAGTTAGTTCTATTCATTCCCGCCATTACAACAGCTAGGCATTAACTACCATTTAAAATAATATTATTTTCTTATTATAGTGCAACGTAAGATTTCAAAGGAACTCATTGTTGCGTATTGGGTAAGCCATCAAGAATAGTGTTCCCTTTAAATTAATATTAACATGTTATTCACAAATAGGGATAAATATAAAGATGTCATATTCTTTATTTACCTGGGTTGTTACATCCTTCCCCCCTATTTGAAATTGCGTCCTCACAATTTTAAAATTGGGCTCGGAAAAATCCTTGAAAGTCCCACATCGGAACAAGAGTCGGTAAAACAATCACATTAAAATAATGAAAGAGAGGTATAGTAGTCACTCGAGTTAACCCATACTAGGATTCCAAGTAGGAAATCATGGACATGGAGGAGAAAACATATGGACATTTTCTGATGGAGAGTGATAGAAAACATGTTTAGGAGAAAGTTAACCACAAGAAAATCACAAACATGTGATGGGTTAAAAGGTATTTGATTCCCCAGTAAGAAATGTTAATAGAAAACATTTTTTAAGTTAATTTTTATTTAGGAATTTATTCATAAGGAAACATAATTACTTATCATGTAGACTTTCAACTTTTATTAGATTTCTTTCAGAAACTCATATTTTCTCCAAAAGAAGAGTATTTCGGAAGACTTGTTCACTATAATCACCTTCTAGGCAATCACCTAATCCACAAAAGAGAACTATATAATACCCATGTCTTTAGACTTTAACAAACACCAAAACCAAAATGGTTAGTACAAGATCGGATAATCCAGAAAAGGATAACCCTTTATAAAAAGAAAATCTATTCTTAATCTTCAAAATTTTTCCAACAAAACCCAAAGCTCAACGAGTACCATTTGATAAACAATTGTCTATAAAATTATTCAAATTAAACCAAACTAAGATTGAAAACCAAATATTTGAATGATTTAGTCACATAGTCTTCCAAGGTAAAAATTAACTTTTATCTCCAAATAACATCAGTTGCTCCTAAATTCTAATATTGAAACGCATTTAACCTAATCACATATCCTCAATGATAGGTTAATCATTTCCGTAGATAACCCAAAATAAACTTACTCTTGATTCCTAAAATCATCTTACTAAAAAGAATTAGTCAAAATAACCAGGTACTTCACGTAGTCCAGTGGTAGGCGATAAATACTAGTCACACATTGGTTGTGGGTTCTATTCCAGCAGCTTTGTCCGACGCGACGGGTTGTCACACGGTCTGCATGTTGTCCTTTTTCCAAAACTATATAATTCTTAAAAAATTCCCCAAAATGAGATAAAATCTTAAAAAATGATCATAACATATTTTATCATCAAGATTATCTCCTGACTTTCATTTTACATCATAACATATAATAACCCATAATTACCTCAAAAGTAAGGATCATATAAACTCAAATGGTTACCTTTATAATTATTACATGAACTTCCACATCGATTTGTCATCACGTACATGATGCATTACATATCATACCAAGGTTCAAGTGGTTGATCATGACTCCTTGATAGTTGGTTTAGAACTACCACGAGTTTCCTCATTGAATCCCCCATTTTATCTACTATCTTAATCAGAGAACCACAACAGTTTCCTTCAAACCTGTTGTCTCTTTGGTTCCTTCTAGATCCATCCATTCACTAAAAACAGAAATTTCAGTGTGATTATATCAACAAAACCATCATGTAATAATGAGGAAGATGAACACTAAGATATACTTACTCATTCCCTTTATCTAGAACTAGGACTCTTTCTGAAATCCTAACCATTATGGTAATTTCACTTGTGCTTTGAGAATACCCTAACCTCTAAAGTTACCTAAACCAAACATTGATACCAACTATAAGGCCCCAGCCTTAAACCTTACTTAATCTTGAGTTATTACATGATTACACATTGAAGATCTTTTTAGGTTTAGAGTTTTAGAGAATTAGATCATAAAACATGCATTACATTCCACATTTAAACAATGTGGTTACATAAAAGATAGTATTCATTTATCCCATCAACGGAAACATATTTAAAATAAAACATGGATTCTTTTTTGACCCTTCCTTGAAAAAATCATCATATCATGTACCCTTCCCTTGAACTATGAAAAACATTTCAAAAACATGGGATGAGCATAAAAATCTCAGTAAGTGATATAAAAATATGTAAAGGAAACATGAGTACATGTATACATAAGAATGAAATCATACTTTACCCATAAAACATAAGCACTTTAACATACCTCATAAAAATCATGAATAAATCATAGAAATCATAAGACATAAAGGTACCTTGAGGCATTCATAACATTCTTACGTAGGGAGTAACCCTCTTGGTTACGTTTGGAATACCCATCATAGTATATTCCCTAAATCTCTTCAAAAAAACCTTAACGTTTAACCCCTTCGCATTACACAATGCATTGGAGAGCTCTATCGGGCTCACCCGCCCTAAGTTTATCACAGATCCACCCATTTTCACAACAATTCCCAAGAACCATAAAATAAACGTATCACATAAAACATGCATAAAGGAAACATAAAATTTCCACATTTCAATCACAATATAACATTTTAGGATATTGAAATAATGAATCCATTAAAAAAACCATTTTCAATACCATTTAAATCATTTAATAAAGAGATTTTTGAATCAAAGTATCCCATACAACCTTGGAGATTTTAGCCTTTTAAACCAATAATCTCTATATAAATAAATCCTTAAAACCATTTTGAAAACATGGATATTAATAAGAAAAAATCATTAAAACATTTTAAGAGATATTTTGGTTAAAGGGTTTTTACCAAAATTAAGGACACTTGAATACAATAATTGAGGAATAACATTTAATCAGATCATTATAATATCATGAGAATAAATGGATTCATGATATAATATTTAAAAGGACACTATATACACCATATAAGAGTGAATTGGTTAATAACAACAATTAAGTCTCAATAGAAATGTAAAATGTGATGAAATCCCTTATAAAGAAGGTATCCTTAAATTAAGGATAAAACAATCTCATAATTATGTGTGACAAATATAAATACACCAAATATAAGTGGATATTATGTTTAAAACAATAAAATTTCATTCACACATATTCCAAAGGATGATATATTCAATAACTAAATGTTGAACCCAATGAAATCGAAACAGGGTTAAGAAGTTCCCTTGGTAAAATTCGACAGCCTAACGGCGTCACATAAAATTTTACAAAAATGGTTGATGAGAGAGATAAAGAGTATCTCATCACTTGGACATAAAATTTACATAAATAATGATATATAATAACATTTCCCAAAATAATACTATGTTAATTAAAAGACATAACAAAATAAGTCTTTTAAAAATAGGAGGGTGAAAGGTCCCCTTACCGAGTTGGGTAACTTTCGAAACGTACACCCCATTGAAAAAAGGGTCATACAATGAATATGTAAATACACATAAATTAAATTATACTAAAAAATTTGTATAATAATGGGCATTACATACACCACTCAAAGGAAATAGTGGCAAACGTAGCATAAACGTCACGAGAATAAAAGTGAGATGAAAAATCCCTTACGAAAACTCAGCATCCTAACGACGCCACTTAAATATTCAAAAAATGGATTGATGAGATCAAATATGGTTTCTCAATATATTAACATAAAAATTACCGAATTTGGAATATAAAAGAACATCCCCAAACATATGAAATATGAGTTTAAAAGAAATTACATAAAAGAGAGTACTTAAAAAGAAAGAGAGAGGTTGGATCTCATACGAGAATTCGGCAGCCTAACGGCGCCACTCAAAACTTCCAAAATGGATTGATGAGAGAAAATAGGGTCTCTCATCATATGAACATAAAAATTACAGTATGAGTAATATAAAATAACAACCCAATCATAATAATTATGAGCTAAAAAGGAATGACATAAAAGAGTGTACTTAAAAAGAAAGAGTGGAGTAGGATCCCTTACCTCGGGTCCGACTTGACTCGATCGTTCTTTAACATCCGGAATAATAAACTTGAGTTAATTTATACTTGATTATGAACCTTTTTCAAGTTCATTATTCCTTTTATATCACTTATTGACATGTTATAAATATTATGTAATCATTTAAGTTTATAATGAATTTTTTGTCGATATTTGGTTCTTAAGTCGAAAATGGACTTCTTACAATTACATGTTGTTCGTGTGGTCAAAGGATCATTATATCCACAATGATATTCCTGATTTGGATATCATATATATCATATATATCCAGAATATATATGTATTTATAATATTACATAATCATTTATAGGTAAGAAATGAAATGCACCGTTGATGGAGACGGTAAGCCGTACGTATGCATGAACGCTACTTTCATTTCTATGTAATATTAATGGAATTAAAACTAAATGAGAGGTATGTATATTTTAATTCCAGAATTATATTAAAAATTTATATGTTTCATACATTATATATAATAACTTTAAATCCATCTTTTATACAACCCACATATGGCATTAACGAATCAAATCACTTTGAGGGGGTGGTAGTCCGCACTTTCTAAAATGAAATTATCGTGTTTACCCACAATGGAAACCATAAAGGTATGCCACAAAAAAAAATACAGCAGCTTAAGTAAAACATAAACATATTATATATCATATATAAGTATATTGACATCTTAATGGAAAACTTTTAAGCTGTTATATGAGTGTTTAACAATCATCGTTTCGTGAGGCCGAAATTCGCCATCCACAAAAAGAGTATGTTCTTTAACCATTAGATGTAGGTGTGTGTAAGTTTATCTCCAATGCTTCTTATAACAACATAATATTATATTTAAGATACTGTAGTTGTTAAAAAAGAAATGAATAAAAAGAGTTTAGGGGGTTGGAGAAGAAAAATAAAACAAAAGAACACAAGTGAAGAAATTACATTAAAATCGGGTAACTCATTTTGATTTGAGATAAAAGGCTTCCTTGGGAAGACTTCTGCCCAAAGCGAGGCTTCTAGAAGTAAGATATGGATGTGGAGAGGTAAAATGAGCAGGGTTTTGCCGAGCCAAAGGCTTGAGAGGTGTGGGTAAGGTGGTAGAGGTGGGGGCATTTTATAAGAGGAGAGGAGGGGCACTCTTGTAAAGTCACGAAATGTTACATTATTTTCAAATGCGTTTCGGATTTTAAAAGCCCCACATTGATTTTTTTAAAGGATATGGTGGTAAGGGTTTGAAATATACTCATCCAATAGGTTTTTGACATGTTTATGTTATAGTTTTAACATTATATTTTCATTTTATTTAAATCCATTATTAATGAGGTAATCGATGCATCATCATGATGTCATAAATAATTTAATTTATTTAGTGTCTAAAAATTATAAAAAAGTATAACTATATAGTAAATATTTTTAGATTTATAATGATTATTTATAGTAAAAAATATGACCTGTATAACCCAAATTAAAAATTGTTTTCGTGAAACATCTCATGCTTGTGACATTTTTATTTTAACATTAAATAAAAAGTTATTTATGTCATTTTCCAACCAAAGAGGCTTTATGGGGTCCCAAGTAGACCCATGGACTGTCTTGGTCGGCCATGACACATAAAATTAGGTTTGGACATGTGTCTAGGTCATTTCAAATTATTAAAACAATATTTTTACCTCAAATTACCTCTAATCGCGATTAAGAACATAAAAGTTACTATTCACGAAAAAATTATTTTAATCCCATTGAACCACATTTTACTTCCTAATGAAAATAATTTATGTCAGATTTTTGAAATTCAAAACACAGTGGTGGCAATGTTTAATTTAAACAAAAAATCAGTTTCTTAAACTACAACTTAGTGGTTTCGCTATTCATCAAAAATTGAAGTTTTTCAGAAAAATACCAAAAATTCACCCTAAGCTATATTTGATGTTCCGAACTCAAAAATGATGTACATTTGAAAAGATTAAAAACATATATGTTGCATTAATTAATTTAATAATTAATTCCCGCTTTCAAAACAAATAGCGTTTTTTTATGAAACAATATCAATTAAATGATTGGCACTAGTTTAAGTCCAATTTCAAAGTGAAATTAATTCCAATGACCATTATTGGATTAAATGGTAAAAATATATTCTAATTTAACTTTTAAAACAACTTAAAAGATAATATAATCATATAAATAAATTATATTAAAAAGTGGTTTTGAATTAAAATACAACATTTTTCACTATTCATTAAAAAATGAACATTATCGGAAAGATACCAAAAATTTACAAAAAGTATATTTTTATGTCTCTATTCTAAAGAAAAATTTTATTTTGTCAAATATAACACATAAAATTGTCAAAAAGTGTAATTAAAAGTGGTTCTCCATCAAAAGGCGGTTAATCGACCTTCTAAAGAACATTAGAATGTTTACGCTTAAAAATTGAATTCATTCACATTTTTAATCCTCTAACATTTATTGTAAAAAGTAAAAATATTTGACAAACATATATAATAATTTTTTAGTTAGTTCTGTTCATTCCCGCCATTACAAAGGCTAGGCGTTAACTACCATTTAAAATAATATTATTTTATTATTATAGTGTAACGTAAGATTTCAAAGGAACTCATTGGTGCGTATTGGGTAAGCCATCAAGCAGAGCGTTCCCTTTAAATTAATATTAAAATTTTATTCACAAATAGGGATAAATATAAAGATGTCATATACTTTATTTACCTGGGGTGTTACAAATTTAATATTATATTTTTATTCTTATAATAATTTTAATTTAAAAGACATGATTGGACCAACCCATCCAAAAATTATCCACCATGGGTCAGTTCTGGTTTGATCATCTTATAAAAAGGTATGTCAATAAACCCAATGATTTTATTAGGTTTTATAAAAAATATTCACAATAAAAACCCATCCCAACCCACAAAAACTATTAATCAGCACCACCACATACACCGTATACATTTATATCATCACCAGAACCACCTATACCATATACACGCATATCACCACCACCACATAACCCTCGTGAATCTAATCATGTAAACACCACCAACACATGCAACACAATACATCATTACCTTTATTAAATTTTCCATAACATCAATTCCATACATCCTAAACATCACATATACAAAAATCTGTTATATCCCACAGAATTGAGTCCTTGTAATATTTGAAAAATTGCATCCCATATTAGTTATGCATGTTTTAACCGTGATCTATTTGATACTAAAGAGACAAGATCATATATATATATATATATATATATATATAATAAACTGCACATTCCTATAACACCATTTATGTAGTTATATATATGTTCACACCATAATTATTATCCACTAAAGCCTATGATTTCTATACATAAAATTAAATTGATCTATGGCATATCATGTTGATGTGAATAATAGCTCATTACATTATATCACATGAGGGATGACACACAATAAAAATCCATAACATATTTTATAATTTTTTCAAAAGAACATGAAAAACAAAAAACGTTAGAGACAATCAACATGAAACCAATCGATAAAAAATTACTAAAATCAATAATTAAAACAATCGCTCAAAACATCATGGTTCGGTAAGTTAATACTATGAAAATATAATATATGAAGGAACCATGAAAATTTATTAACCAATGAAACACCATCAATGATACCCATCATAACAACTCCCAAATTATGTGCTCCATTAATTTATGTTTTTAAGGTCACCATATTCCAATAAATTATGTAATCTCAATGACTAAATATTACTACAATTATTGAGTTAGTAATTATTTATAATAATTTAATTCCATTTTTTTCAATGATATAAATTGAAAATTCAAATTATAAAATCCCAACTCAAAACCTCTTACTCCTGGTTCCCATAAATCAATAAACCAACCCTTATCTTGTACCAATGTAAACTCTTATTACACAAATATTATGTTTAATTTATTTATATTTTTTTTAAAATACATCCCCATCAAGAGAACTGTATCCATATGACAGCAACATCATCCATATAAAACTGATTTAAAACCCCTTTTACCCAATAATGCTTCTCATACATTACTTTTCTCTTCTGTGGTTTTCATTTCATTACTCACTGTATTACTCACCACATTAAAAAAATCAATTTTTGTATAGACCATTTTAGTCAAAATTTTACATGCATTATTATATAATTTTATATAATTTTATTATCATAAATAATGTAACCCGTGAACATATTATTGTTCACATAGAAATCTATTCATGTAAATAACATTTATGTGAAGGATCAGCTGGTTAGATTTACACTTTCCCATTTTTCATTATAAAACCAGATTTTGGAATGTTGTTCAATTTTTTATACATAATCCACAACAAGTCAATCCCATTATACATGCTTATAATTATATCAACAAAAAAAATTTGAATATCTATTTTTTACTATATTGAAAATAATTGTGGAATTAATTCATCCATAATCAATTGAAATGACCCATAAATTAATTGTACCTAATTAATCCATATCATAATTCCCATTATTTATTTACATCCACATCTATTTTAGAAATGTTATCCATTTACCACAATCAACAAAAACATTATTAATATTTCCCAACATTCATGTTAAATCAAATAATATAGATTTTATATATTTAACATGAATAAATGAATGGTAGATTAGAAAATCATACTCTTATTCAATTCTCTTGGCCATTGGATTATTACCCCTTTTTATATACATTTCCCATATTCGCAATTTCCCCTATAATCCCACTATCATAATAGTGAAATCATATCATTGGATATCCATGCAATATAGATTGATAATATGAAATCACCAATGACATCAAATTATATAAAATAATGCATTCAAAATAATTGAATAATAGAATTGTCTGATAAAAATAATTAAATCATAGATATTCACCATTACCAAGTATACACCATTGAGCATGGGTATAATGCATAATAATGAAATTCTAATTGAAAAACCCCAATGTAATTTCATCTACCCTGACCAAATTTAGATGCATAAATTTACCTCAACATGTGAAGTTATTCCATGTTAGAATAATTTATTTTTTAGGCCTCTCAAGAATAAATTTTACGTGGAAATAGTGGATGAGTTTCAATAAATCAAAATATGGTATCCCATCTCACGTTCCAAATGAATAAGTATAAATTGATAATAATTGTACTTCCATTAATTCAATTACAATGGTTATAAATTAATGTGTTCTATAAGGAATCAACGAGTTTGATTAATAAATTAATATAATGTCTAATATATTAATCTTTTTATATAAAATATATAATCAAAATTTCATGTCACAAATCGAGTTAAAAATTCTATGTGAATCATACATAGTCATGAACCAAATATTTTACTAATACATTCCAACATCCATTCTACATTACATCCATTATAAACAATAAAACAAAAAAAATAATCTCAATATTATTATAGTTCTACCACAATCAAAGATAAAGAATGTAAATACAAAAAATAAATATAAGAATGATACACGTTTAAATAAATAAGAAACCATTCCATTAATTGAGGAACATTAGAAAAAACTAAACAATGAAAAAATATATTGGAAAATGAATAGTTTTTCATATTATAGATGAAGAAAAATAAATTATATGTAATGTGTGTGGAGACAAGATGAATTAAAAAATTTGTATATTCAGGAATGGGAAATATTTATAATTAAATATCACAAAATCCCACTTAATATGAAAAAAATGGGAGAATCCTATAGTTGTTCCAAAAACCATTTTTTAGAATCAGATACATCATATGTGTAGAAAAGTGGCTTGGGGTGGTGGGAATAATATATAAATTTTGAAATCCATTTCTAGAAGGGTAGATAATTTATAAGATTCTAAAAAAGTATTGGGGGAAACCAAAATGGTCATATGGTCTATCTACCAAGGCACCACAAAAAAATATTTCATTGAGGTACACAACTGAATCCATTGCTAATGTCATGCACTCTTTATGCTTATGAGATATTGAATATGTTACAAAAAAAACATTACCACCCCCACGACGTAGTGAATCATGGATTCTCAATTCATGATTACCCATATGAACCACCTCACAATAGAGGTGTTGTGCTTATCATTTACTCCATATATATGATATATAACATCACTTCGACTAGACACCAAAATGACCACCAATATGGTTTTATGGTCACTGAATTTCACACCAGAAAATTACCCATACACCTCACCCATCACAATAGAATTTTTCCGACAATATGGTTAATTTCTAACAAAACTCTCATGGTACACTATGTACAATGGCCACACCCTACAATCTATTTTCATAACTAGTAGTTCTCTATGAATAATTTTTGGTCTCTATAATTGAAACATCTACTGAAAAGTGTTGATCCATGATTTAAAACCCTCAGTGACATGGATATTACTGAAAATGACATGGTATTCTCAAATCATCCAATTTTCTGTTGAAATAAATTACATCTTATTTTTTATTAGCTGATTCACTAGACCCGACAATCATTATGATAATAATATCATTACCTATAGTAAACATTCTACATATCAAATACCAAATATCCACTACCCACGTCAATAAATAATATATTCAATTCCCTATAACCATTTCCAAGGGAACCACCATGACCTGGTGATCCCTATGAAGGATAAAATAACGTACAACATATGAACACCCTTTATCATCATCATAATCCCTCAAAAAACATGTATAAACAATGGATATAAATCAAAAAGAATGTTATTTCCTTAAAAAATCATCTATAATGGGATATAGTTCATTTTTCAATAATAAATAAAATAATATATGTTAAATAATGTATTCACATGGTTTAATCTATTAAAATAAATTATCAATGGATTATATTTAATCTATTATGAACTGATTAAACAGATTTCATTTATTGATGGAATTTAATTAATATTTCTAATGAAAATAAATTTATTGTCATATATTGATTATGGATAAACCATTTCATTAAATAAATCTAATCTTATATTGCTATATAATGTAATGAGATGCCTCTAATTAGGAATGATTAGTTTTATGCAAGATCCTTATATTATCTTCTTCATCATATGTATCTTAACAATAAGTGATGTTTCTTTCAAACCTTCTAAATGTCAGGATCCTCAAGAAGGAAATTAAATGTATTTGGAAATAGCATAATTTATTCTATTATTTAAATGGTTGATATTATGATTACTACATTAATATATTGGTAAGGGAGATTATGGTTATCCAGGAAAGTATTTTTATATTATTTTATGTTTAATTTTTATTTTACAATGTATAAATTTTTCAGATTGATTGTGGTTTCATAAACATCCTTTGTTCGTAAAATGAAACCATAAAACCCTTCATTAGTATCAATTAATTATTCCACATTGTATACACGTGTATATATGATCGTTAAATTATGAATACGTTTTATTAAATTATAATTTGATTCCTAAGTATAAATGTAATGATATATGATAAAAAATATCAAAAACACCACTATACATTATGTTAAAATGTTAATTTAATATTGAGAAAAATCTATGGGTTATGTTTTTTCATTAAAATTTTCTACATCCCTATTATGGGAAAAATGAATTACAGTAATATGTATATAATGTCCCTATTAAGGAAGCCACCCAGAGGCGCCCCATACCCGGTTGGTCACATGGCCTCAAGCACATTTCCCCAAATGCCAAAGTCTACAGACTAGTAGCAAGGGCCTTGGGTGGGATAATGGGTAAACTATGCCTTCATTGACAGAGTACATAGTGGATGTAAACAAAACATTCAATAGCAGAAACAATAAATATCTAACAACAATGCAAAAATAAACAGCAGAAGACTAAACAGTAAACCATTGGAGCACATATGTATATATATGAAGCTATGCATTATACATATCTAGGAAAATAATCAAACATGTCACAATGCATGAAATACAAACAGTACTAAAACAAGCACAAAAGAAATATAAATAGCTCCTCAGCATCGCAAGCCTAGGTGTGGTCACGAGCTCTCCGACTCCAAAGTAATCAAGTTCTAGAATTCGAAGGGTTCTTTCCCTTGTCTATACCTGCAACAACATAGTCTGTTTGGGTTCAAAATCATGACAAAAATAGATTGTGAGACTAAATCCCAGTAGGCAACCAACCGAATATGTGTGCCTCACAGTTAGTGATCATATGGTAGGTAATAGTGCAGTAAGCAGTAAACAGTAACATTAAATAGCTTACAGTAATCAGTAAGCTATAACATGATGGTATGCAACATTAATCAATCCATAGAAAAATATATAGCAATGAAACAAACAGCTAAACACAACAGGAAACCCTCTGGGAAGTGTTCAAAGTCAATCCCTCTTTTCCTATCCAAGAAGTACCCACAACCCTCTTGGTAGTACACTCATCCAAACCCCTCTGGTTTGGTCATATGAAAGTTATATGACTCTCTAAGGAATCACGCTCAGTGAATTCCACTTATATTATAAGGTAGTCTTGGTCTCTCTGAGGAAGATCACGTGGTCTAACACTCTTATAGCCCCAAGGTTTAGAATATCCATGAGGAAGCTCACTCGGTCAATTCATCATATAGTCTCAGGTCTATCATAGACTCTCTATGGAAGCTCACTCCGTCAATTCTTTCTCTAGCCTGGAAAGGTTTTAATGAAAATTAAAACAAATAAAGACTCTCTGAGAATGCCCACTCTGTCTACCCTCCTGTAGTATACAATATTTAGGAATCTCTAGGAAGCTCACTCATTCAATCCCCATAAGCATATAGTAACCATGACTCTCTGTGGAAGCTCACTTGGTCTACCATCTTATAGTCTATAATATTCAAGACTCTCTGGGAAGGTTACTCGGTCTATCCCTTATAGTCTATAGCACTAGGATATCATGATCTTTTTCCAGTCAGTGAGTAATAATTTAATAAGGCCAATGTACACCTAAAGAGCTACTTGTCTAGCCATTATATAGAACATATGCATGTTCGGAATAACATTCCATCATACGGTCACAAGGAATGGAAAATTGGTATAATGGCCAATGGCTAAAAAGACCCAAATGTCATAAATTGAACTCTGCATGGGAGAAACATCCAACCATATAAATTATCCTCAAGCATGATCAAATTTCCTTACACAAGCACACAGGCAAGGAAGGAAAACAAAATGTGAAAAACGGTAACATTCAATACCCCATTCACATGTATTAGTAGAAATTGCACATAAAACTCAAAGACATCAAAAGGTAAGACACAAACCAATTACCTTGATGCTTTAAGGTCAATATAAATGAAATAAGAGGCTTGATTGTCCTTTGAACGTCCTAGATATCTGCATTTCCAATGCAATCAACGACGATCAATTCGAAAAACAGATGGAGGCTCTAGGTCTCAAAGGGTGTTCGCAGTCGTACGAGTTGCATTTGGCCGAGAAACCTAGAGATGAAGATGTTTTCATCAATTAGGCGCGACCCTAATCCGTTTAATGATAAATGTAAACTACACGATATGTACTTCTGGGGTACACAACATGTACTTAGATTTTCCATACTCCACATTACGCGGCCTCCACATCACCCATACACACCGTGCTTGTGACACGGACACAGCCAGCACACGGCTTGGCACGACATCGAAGTACATGGCGTTTACATTAAAAGTACAGGACGCGTACTTTGAAAATTTCTAGATATTCTACTTTTTCTAAAATGCCACAAGAAAAGGAAAAACACACCTTAAATGATGATCCAAGTTCTTAAAACATCCCCCCTTATCGAAATTTTTCCCCAAATTTCCATAGCATGGCGTAAAAGAAGAAACCACGAACAGCTCTGGCCACTGCGATCATACATTAGCCTCCCTCTCCCTTGTCTCATTATGTTCTGTCATGTGCTGCCATATCACCCGTACCAGAGGAACAAACTAGCTGTGAAGAACCTTCGTACAACAATCGATAATCCAGATAGGATTCTCCTCAAACGATGCATATGCTTCAAGCTCAATATCCTTGGGATGAATGACATAAGACAAGTCTAAAATGTAACGTCAGAGCTTTGAAACGTGGAATACGTCGTGCATACCCCCGTACCTTTGAGGTATCTGAAATAGATAGGCAACTGGCCCAACTCTCTCCAATACCTCAAATGGGCCGACGTACCATGGTGATAGCTTACACTATCTTTTCATCCTCTTTTGTCCCATCCTCAGTGTGACCTACAGGAAAACCGGATCCCCAACCTCGAGCTCCAAAGGTCATCTCTGTTGATAAGAATAAGACTTTTTTCAAGACTGTTATGTAGCCATCCTCTTCCAAATCACCTCTATATGTTGTGAGGTCTCCTGAACAAGACGAGGCCCCAACATAAGACTTCAATCGAGATTGTGATGCGCTCAGACTGGACATCTTTCTAGGGATGGTAAGTTATACTCAATAGTACATGTGTACCCAAATCCTTCAGATGCCCCTTCAAGAACCAAGAAGTAAAGCATGCATCCCTATATAAAACAATGGAATGTGGAACTCCATTTAGATCTACAGTCTCTCAGATGTACAACCACCTAGCTTATCAACACTTAAAGACTACTTGATCGTAGAGAAGAGATTAACCTTCATAATCATGTAGCCAAAAACCCAAGTAGCATCACTCCCGCAAGGTGACCATGGTAACCTGGTCACAAAGTCCATCTTGACATAGTTCTATTAACACTATGGAATGGGTAACTGTTGTAAAAGCCTCGCTGGTCACTGATGCTCCGCTTCCACATGCTGACATGTAGAACATCTCATGACGAAAATTGAAACATCTCTCTCCATACCTGGCCTACAATACTGGTGGTGTAGATCACAACACATCTTGGTGATGTAAGGATAAGATTCCAAAAATGAAGAATGAAAATACTGCATCAGCTCCTCGCGTATGTCTAATGGAACCCATAAGCGTCCCGGGAAACGCAAGATCTCATCCTCCCCCACTGTCCATCTAGGAAGAGGGTCCTCTCTTGACACACTCTCCTGAAAGACTAGGCCATCTCAGTCTGATAGATGCCTCATCCGTACCCGATCTAGAAGGGTAGAAGTATGAACTACAGAAGATAGAAAGTAGGTACCTGTCTCTTGTGCACCTCCAAGTGCATCTCAGAAAACATAGCCATAAGCTTCCACTCACTACTGGCCTGCTGAACTACCTGAATTTGAGTTCTCCTACTCAACTCCTCAGCCACTGTATTTCCATTTCCCGGCATATAGGCAAGCTCAAAGTTGAAGGACTGAAGATACTCAACCCACCTGCATTCTCGGAGATTCTTATCACACTGGGTGATGATGTACTTGAGACTCTTGTAGTCGGTGAAAACCACAATGTGATCTCCCAGAAGGTAATGTATCCAATAACGTAAGGCTTGAACAATAGCTGCCAACTCTAGATCATGAGTCAGGTAGTTCCTCTCATGTGGACTCAACTACCAAGACTCATACGCAATGACTCCATCTCCCTGCATAAGCACATCTCCTAGTCCAACACCTAATGAATCACAATATACTGTAGAGCTCTTTCCCGTCTCTTTAAAGTCTAGTATCGGTGCTGACATCAACCTCACTTTCAGATCTTGGAAGGCTGTCTCCCAAGAATCTCACAAAAATAACTACGTCCCTTTCTTGGTCAGACCTATCAGTGGTGCGGCAGGGCATGAAAAGTCTTATATAAAACGGCTGTTGTATCCAGCCAGCCCTAGAAATCTCGGTACCTCAAAGAAATTATTTTTGGATTCTCCTAGGAAACCACTTACCTCACTTACTCTGGGTCAACAAACACTCTTGTCTCTGAGATAACATGTCCCAAGAAGTGAATCTGATCCATCCAAAAGTGTAACTTCAAGATAATAACATATAACTAATTATATATTAGTGCAATCAAAATGATCTCAAGATGGGTATCAAGGCCGTGTCGAGTGTAAGAGTTCACCATGATGTCATTCACGAAATCCACCGCGATGGAATCCAAGTATGGATGGAACACTCTGTTTATATGTTCCATAAAAACTACTGGAGCATTAGTGAGACCAAAAGTCATGAATGTAAACACGTATAGACCGTACCTTCTCCTGAAGGCTATAAGAGTTATATCTGATGGTCCAACATGTAACTAATGATAAAATGACCTCAATTAATTCTTGGATAACAGCCGGTCTCCTCAAAGATGATCAAAGAGTTCATTGATCCTCGACAAGGGCTATCGGTTCTTGACCATCAACTTGTTTAGCATCCGATTATCCATGAAAATCCTAACGGTGTCTTCTTACTTATTCACAAACAAGACAAGAGAACCTGAAGGAGAAGTACTAGGTCGGATGAAACTCTTTGCCTGCAACTCCTCCAAATGCTTCTCGTGGTCCTGCAACTCAAGAGTAGAAATTCTATAAGGAGGAATGGACACTAGTGCCACTCCTGGCACAGTCTCAATTGAGAATTATACCTCATGATCCAGAGATAAACCTAAAAATTCGTCTGAAAAGACATCCCTGAAATGGTCCACCACTAGTGGAAAATCTAATTGTGAAGTCCCCTGGTCATCCAGATAAAGACCGGCAATATGGGTTGTAACTCCTCCTATCCCATGATGCTCTGGTTCAACTCTATGCTCCTGGGCATCCCACTCACTTCTATGAAGAACAGATCTTCCCCCTGGTGATATGAAACTTACTCTGTGGTGATAGAAATCAAAAACTGCTTGGAAGGGAACTATGCAGTCCATAGCGAGAATGACATCATAGTCTGTCATCTCTAGGACAAAGAGGTCCCATAAGAAGAGACACCCTGAAACCTAAATAGGGAATTCTTTTCACTAACGTATGCTATATGTCCTCATCTTAAACGGTGTATCTAGAGTCAACATGTCGGTAGATGAAAATATTCGGAGTCCATGGCTCTCTACAACAGTAACAGAGATAAAACTATGTGAAGCACCCGTATCGAAAAGAGATGAAGATAAAACTGAGGCTTTAATGTGCATACCTCGATATGTGGAAGTTTCAAGATCCTACATTTGATGGGTCTGCTCCATAAACTAATGAATGGCCTAATCCATGGCCCTATGGCACTGGATGACCACTCTGAGATGATCCACTCTGTTGTCACTGGTAACCTTGTGACTGACCACCACAGCCACGACCTCCACCTCGGCCCAAATGGCATGAAGAACTCCGGATTCAAGACTGCTGATAAATTTACAATATATCACATGTATTTGGGGTCATAGAAGAACCCCTACCCCAGATGTATGCAAGATGATCTCATAATAGCGCTGAAGATGGCCCATCTCGCAGCAAGATCATCTCTCCATCGGGTCTCTCTGACACTGAGGCCGAGTATGTATGCTCCTACCACACTGGTAGCATACAACCCGGCTACCAAAAGATGCACTCTACCAACTCTGATCACCTCAAGATAGATCCTTGAGGCACTTTCTACTATCAGAAGTAGGAAAACTAGATCTGGAAGTCGAATCACCCTGGCTCACTACTCTAGAATCTCTCATATTGCGCTCAGTGATCAACTCCTGGTTGACGATCAAGGATATCAAAGTCAACCTGAAAATATTCACCTGGGAATAGATCTCCTACATGAGACCTTCCTAAAAATTATTAAAAAGGAACATATCATCACCTTCTAGAATCAGCGTGAAATACTACATCTTGGTAAAACGAGATGAGTACTCCATAACAGAAAGGGTAACCTGATCGAGGCTCATAAACTCTCAGGCTCGGTCGACCCTCAAGTTCATTGGACAGAAGTAATCATAGAATATGCACCAAAACTCATCCCATGTCATCCCATACTGGATTCATGACTGTGAGATCACCTCCCACCACCACTTTCCATTGTGTCGGTGCATATAAGTAGAATGATTTACCATTTTCTCTGGAGGCATCTCCAGATGCTCGAAAATCGTCAGTGTGGACTCTAACAAAAACTTTACAACATGAGGTCCTCCATCCATTGAGAATGTAGGATGATACTGATTCTTGAAAACCCATGCCAACTCAGCCACCGACGGGGCTAGAGGTGGCGCTCCTTGAATGTTTTGTATCATACTTAGAAAGTCCTCCATGAACTATGCATCGGCACCTGCAACGAGTATAACTATTGGTGCTAATGCTGACATAACAGGAGGATCATCATCATGTCCCTGCTCTCCCTTATCTTGTGTCTGATCACTGTCTGGAAGTTGACAAACGACTGGAGGACGTCTCAGTGGCATAGCTCTGAAAGAACCACAACACACCTTAATTCAGGATTATCAAGGATAGAGAACACATGTGTGAAAAACGGGAACAAGAGAAAAGAAGAAGACTATTCGAAAAAACACGAAAACATGATGTGTATAAAAACTAAACGGTGTGTCCTCTTAAGCCAGACACATGGTCGTATACTTCATCCACAACTAGTCGTGCGACACCCAAGACTACACGGTGAGTTACCCCCAAAAATAGCGTGTAGATTAACTCCATTCCCCTGCCCATTGATATTTACATGTCAAAATAAAATGGTCTTCTTAACACTAGACTACACAACGTGTTCAATAACGATGTAGCCTTTACTAGACAATGTTTCGGCGACTTGTGTTGTTAGTTACACAACCGGATACATGGCGGACCCTTACACGACGTGTTCCGAACAAACACGGTTTGTATATGAGAGATAACACCGACCCGTGTTTTTAGGTACATGGCCGGATACCTAGAACAATACAACACAGTATGTTCTTCACGACATTTCCTGACACATGTTGTTAGTGACACAGCCGGGTACACAGATCACTACTACACATCTTGTAACTACCGTACTTGTTTTGTTCCTGAAAACTTTTTCACCACACCGTGTTTCGGCTCACACATTCAGTGGCAAGGTTTAAAACTACACAGTGTGTAGTCAAGTACTTGACATGTATTCTGGTTTTTTCCGGGCAGTATCTCAGAAACCGCACTAAATCCCAGAAAAAACTGAAAAACAAGCATGGAGGTGCCAAATTTTGATATGTGAGGGGCCATACTCCCGAAAAATCAAATTTTGGAATCTCTTAATTATAATATACAAGGTAAAAAAGTCAACGATCAAACATTTTCTGATTCATGTGGCCCCATAACACCTCAAGATCCAAAATTTGGCGTTCATTTAAGCAAGTTATAATACACAAATTTCTCTATCAAACTTCTGGGATTCTATCAAATCATATATCACAACAACATGCACAATATAAATGAAGTCTATCACAAAAACATGAAATTTATTATTCATCCAATATGTAATGGAACAAATGCTTGGTATGTGATTTCTAACAAGTGCATATATGATGCATGAGATGGCACACCCTCATCTCATCGGGTTGAGACATAAATATAACCGCAATAGCGAAAACAATAAAAATACAGATAATGTGAATCACTTTAGGTGAAATCATATCAAACATAAATCTAAAAACTCGAAAAATGTACTAACCAAGGTAGATAGGATTTTCCCTGTACACGGGTTAGCTACTCCCGAGCACAACCTATTACCAAGTACCAAATCCATCCTATCCCTGGCTAAATGATCCAAACATTAAGTCAAAAGAAAAGAATTCCCCTGATACCACCTTGAAACGTCCCGGTTATGGAAGCCACCCAGAGGACCCCCTTACCCTGTTGGTCACATGGCCTCAAGCACATTTCCCCAAACTCCAGAGGCTGCCAATGAGCAGTGAGGGCCATGGGGGTGATAGGGGGATACTATGCCCATATTGGCAGAGTACAGAGAAGAAGTAAAAAAACATGAAACAATAAAAATAGTAAATATCCAACAATAATGCACAAGTAAACAACAGAATACAAATAATTAAACTACTATAGGACATATGTATATATATGAATCGATGCATGATACATATCTTGGAAAATATGCAAACATGTCACAATGCTGTAAATAAAAACAGTACTAAAACAAGTACAAATGAATGATAAACAGCTCCTCACCATTGCAAGCCAATGCTTTGTCCCATGCTCTCCCGCTCCAAAGTAATCAAGTGCCAGAAGTTAAAGGGCTATTTACCTTATCTATACCTCCAAAAAAATAGTCTTTTGGGACTAAAAACATGACCCAAATATAGTGTGAGACTATATCCCAGTAGGCAACCACTCAAAGATATATTCCTCAAGATCAGTGAGCATATTTCCGGTAATAGTGTTTTAAGTAATAAATAGTAACAGTAAACAACAGACAGTAATCAATAAGCAGTAACAAGATGGTATTCAATAGTAATAAATCCACAGAACAACACGCAGGAATAAAGTAAACTTCTAACCAAAACAGGATCCCCTGTGGGAAGTGCTTGCAGCCAACCCCATTGGTCATATCCAACAAGTACCCATAACCCACTGGGCAGTACACTTAGCCTAACCCCTCTGGTTTGGTCATATGAAAATTATAAGACTCTCTGAAGAAGAACACTCAGTCAATTGCACTTATAGTCTGAGGTAGACTAGGAATTTCTCAGAAAGATCACACGGTCTAACAATATTATAGACCCATGGTCTAGAAACTCTCTTAGGAAGCTCACTCTGTCAATTCCTTCTATAGTCTCAGGTCTATCACATTTTCTCTTAAGAGGCTCACACAGTGAACTCCTTCTCTAGCCTGGAATGGATTTAAGGAAAATTCTATCAAGTAATGACTCTCTAAGGATTTTCAATTGGTCTACCCTCTGGTAGTCTACATTATCCAATACTCTGTGGGAAGATCACTCGATCTATCCCATGTAGCCTATAGTAACCATGATTCACTGAGGAAGCTCACTCGATCTATCCCATGTAGCCTATAGTAAATAAGAATCTCTGAGGAAGCTCAATCGGTCAACCTCTTCTGTAGTCTATAATATTCAAGACTCTATGGAAAGCTCACTCTCTCTATCCCTTGTAGTATATAGCACCAGTTTCGCACAATCCTGTACCAGTCAGTGAATAATCATGTTGTAAGTCCAAAGTACCCCAAAAGAGCTACTTAGATATCCATTCTATAGAACATAAACATGTCAATAATAATATTCCATCTTACGGTCACATGGCCTGGAAAACATGTATAATGGACGATGGATAACAATACCCCAAGGTCGTAAATAGAACAAGTAATGTGAAAAACATCCAAGCATAGTAATTATCCACAAACATGATCAAATTAACTCTACACAGGCATACAAGTAAGGCCAGAAAACAATAAGGGAAAAACAGTTACACAAAATACCACATTAATGGGTATTAGTGGAAATTGCACATAAAACACAAATACTTCAAAAGGTAAGGCAATAACATCCTAGCGTGATTCTAGGAGATCAATATACATGAACCATGAGGCTTGATTCTCCTTACAACGTCGTAGATCGCTGCAGTTCCAACGCAATAGACAGTGATCGATTCAGAAAATAGAAGGAGTCTTTAAGGCTTGGAGGGTGTTCGCGGCTGTATGGGTCGCTCTCGGTCAAGGAACGTGGAGAAGATGGTTTTTTCATCGATTAGGCGCTACACCGGTCTGTTTAATTTTGAAAAAGAAATTACAAGGCGTGTACTTTTGGGGTACATGGACTGCACATAGATTTTTTGTACTCCGCTTTAAGCAGCCTCCACATTGCCCTTACACACCATGTGTGTGTCCTGGACATGCCCAGCACACATCGTGGTGTGGCATCAAAGTACATAATGAGTACTTATAAAGTGAACGACATGTACTTTAAAATTTCTATAATTTCATCTTTTTCTCAAAAACGACTAGAAATGGAAAAACATAACTGAAACGAAGATCCGGGTTCTGAAAATGTCATTCATTAATTTTTTACATAAAGTAGAATCATATATTTTATAATATTTTAATAATAAATAATATTTTTTAATTAATTATCTCTAAAAAATTTGGTATATTATTCATTTTGTGTTGAAATAAAAATTATAATTATTCGACAAATAATAAATTGTTTTAATTATGTATAACATTGTCAAATCTAGATGGTTTAAAAAATATTTAAAAATATTAGTGAATGTTATAATAACATTCATAAAATTATGTCACGTGACCTGAAAATTATAAAAAAAATGATAATAAAAATAATATTAATTTAGAATGATTTCAAATATTAGACAAATATAGTAAAAATGTAATGATTTTTCTATTTAAAATTATGATTTTTAATATTTATTTAATTATAATTTTTGAATAAGAACGAAAATTTTTTATGATATTTCTTATATCAAATAAAAAATGATTTAGTGAATATATTATATAAGGTTTAATTGATGATTTAAAATGTGATATTTTGATTATATAAATAGATTTCATGATGAAAATTTAATTATAATGTGTTTATAATTCTTAATAACATAAAATATTTAATATGAAATGTTTTATAAAGAATGTGATATAATATTTCACATTGAAAGTATATATAAATTAATTATATCAAACGTAATTTAATTATCATAATGATTATCTTAATTATTAATTTTCTTAGTAAGATATTATATTTTTAATAGTTTATAATACATTATCTGATGTATAAATTTATAGTATGAATATTTATTTATATGATATTACATTCATTATTCTTTTTTGGATTTTTTGTTTGAATATCAATAATTTGAATCCTTTTTTTGTGATAAATTTTTCATGGATATATAGGATTTCATTACATTTAATATGAGGATCCGTATTTTATTCATCTAACACATCCTCCATTTATTTTTGAAGTTATATCCACATGTAATGTAATATAATATAGTTAATCTATGTAATATATTAGAAATATCATTAATTTAATTATATCATAACTAATTTCTCCCCATGTAGATGGAATTATTGCTATACTACCTACTGGCATGGAGGATAAATGATTTTCGAGAAACTTGATAGGTTTCTTAATAATCATTATAGGAATCTCATATGGATATTTTCAATATCATATAACTATATTACGTTAAATGAAATGTTTAGAGATATTATGAATAATATTAAGTTTTAAATGTAAGATTATTATTGGAATAAGGTAATGGGTGGGAAATATAAACATGTGGGTAGAGTAAAATTTACAAATTGATGTGATGTGAAAAAAGTAATTTGGTAGATGGAATTCAGATTCTGCATTTAACACTCAAAATTAATTATTAAACAATGTAATAGTACATTATAATATAGTTATATCATATTTTGAAATAGATATGAATTTAATATCCATATGATTTCTGATAAATAGTTGATACTTTTAAACAAATCAATAAAATAGTATGTGTTTTATTTCATTTAATGTGAAACATTTCAGGACCTCAATATTTTATTGTGGTAAACCACAGTGTATATGTTACCACGCATTACCATGTTTAATAAAAAATATAATAAGGATACCATCATTATTAAATACCCTTTTCTAGAATATTTTATGATTTACAGTAGCTAAAAGACAATAATTGTTATGATAACAAAGGAAAAAATAGGATTTTATCGTTATGAATAATTTATTAAAAGACATAACAACTCAACAATACAAGAATTGAAACTATTATAATTGGAATAATTACATACCTAAATAATCATTGAAATTTAAATTTATTTTATATGTAATTAATATTTTAATATATATATATAGGATCATTTAATAGATACAACAAACATGGTTAATTTTTTATGTGTGCACTTCCAATTCATGTCCATGATGAAAATATATAAATTAATATATTTAACCATGGATATACCATTCTTATAGACTATTTAATTTTACAGGAAAGCATATTAGTGTCACTTATAAGTATAACTGATAAAAATTATGATATTATGATCTAGGTTTTATCAGTATCATCATAGATATGAATTATTAGAATAGTAATGTGAATGTTATATAGACAATTTCACTTATTAGGACTCTTGGGCACTAGATACTATCTTGGAATTACACGTTAATTCAAACAAAGACACATTTTGAGGAAAAATGGAATTAACATAGGTTGATGTGAATAATCATATAAACAATAGATCTAACATTTCTATATTAGTGGGTTCCATGAATGATTTAACTATACCTTGTCTAATAGTACTAGAATAAAAAAACTATTATTATTTTCATACAAAAACAAATATTTAATTTAATTATCGATTTTAAAAGTAAGGAATTTTCGTTATCAATTAAAAATGATGATTATATTATATGTGAGAATCCATTTTTATGTAATTTGGAATATATTAAATGTTTTATATATTCTAGACATGTGTAATTCAATTTATGAAATTGATAATATTATGTTTCGTGTTGATTCTAACCCAATCATCATTTTTATAATTATTTTGATATAAAAAATAGAAAGAAACATTCAAAACAAATAATTATGGATGAATGGAGTCTTTCTATTATTAAATAATTTATAAATTTGAATTTCATTATTATGAAATATTATGGAAGTTAGATTAATTATATTTGATTAATGGTTTGGTGGACTACTGGACCTCATACATAGTGATGTTTGTGGAGTAATGAGAAAAAATTGTTTTGGATGTTTTATGTACTTTATTTTCTATAAAATTTAATTTATTTGATATAGTAATGTGTTTGGGATGGATCTTATTTACAAAACCATATAAAATTTCCAAATTTTTTATAATGATGTATTTAATAATCTACGAAAAATTGTTTATATTCTTCGATCAAATCGGATATTTGAGTACATGATAATTGAATTCATAGTTAATCTATGTGATTTTAGAGTAGTTTAAAAACCCAATAAATATATAACACCATAATGGAATGATTTCTAAGATAGTTGCATCATTCTTTTCTAGGAATGGATAAATTTATTGTGAGTGTTTGTTACCAAACAATATCATTATCAATATTCATTCTATATCATTTTATATCTAATGTAGTTGTAGATAAACCAAATGAGATGTAGTATGGGAAACTAACCATTATTTATTCTATAATTGATTGGGTTTGGGAAGAATATATATATAATTTTGAATCAAATTAACTAAAACATAAAAAAATGATTATATATTGGTTATCTGAATGATAAATTGGGACATTATTTTTATAATCTGAATGAATAAATATTTTTAGTGGCCTAAAAATATATTTTAATTGATGAGGAGAAAAAATGATGCTTGGATATTGGGATATAATTTGTCAATAAATAATTCCATGAGTAAAAATTGGAAATTATCATATTATGGATGTTGGTTTGGTTCCAAAAATTTTAGAAGAATAACTGAATATTTTTATTAATGAACCTCAAATTTATTTTATAATTCATTAATAATCTATGAGATATTAAATTTTCATGAAAAAGGATGGACCTAACTGTATAGATTCTGAGAAATGTTTCCTTTCAACAAAATATAAAATAGAATCTATGTATAGAAATAATGTTCAGAACATGGTTAAAATGCATAATGTGATAAAACGTATAAGGGGGAATATGGTTTTAAACAAAAATAATTACATATAAAATATTTTGTCTACTAATAAATTATTCCATGTGTAAAATAATTATACGAATATTTATAGTATTTTATATAAAGTAAAATTTTCATTCGTTGTGATGAAAAACATCACATGGATATGTTTCCTCATGAATTCTTATTTTTATTATGAGATATATCAAATGGATGAATAATCCATTTTAATTAATGTATATTTTGTTGATGATGTGTATATGATATGTTATAATTTTTTAATGTGTCATATTCTATTTTAGTAGTATGCATCATGTAGTTGTTTATTGTTATATTTATGTTTCATTATTGAAGATTCAATAACTTGTTGATGATGTAATGAAAAAATTGGGTTAAATAAATAACATGGATGATTCTTGACTATATAATTGGATTATTGTGAGTGTAGTTATTTTTATTACATTAAATGTGGATAACATACTACTTACTAGAAATGAAATCCTGAAACTACACTCAATGAACATAATGTTGGGTAAATGTATCCCAGTGAAAGACATTGGTGATGATTTCTATATAACATGTTTTATGACCTAAATAGATATAAATAATATGTTTCTTATATTTAGTAAGTAAATAAACATTACTAATTTATAAATGAGGAGTATCAAATAGATATCTATGAAGGGTTTATGACCATTATTTTATGGAATAAATCGTAGGATGATTAATGATAAAATAAATGAGTTATAAATGATTATTTAAATAAAATATACATTTATAGTAGGATCTATAAATCATTACAATGTTTTTACTAAAACTGATAACTCTGATTCTCTTATTATCGTAGTTCGATTCATATTCAATTCAGGTGGGAGTCACAAGATATATAATATTGATAATGACTATGTATATATTCTCAATATATGGAGGATAATATTAGATCTATCTGAATATTTACATAGTTTCATGGTTTAAATATGATATAGATTATATTAAATAATAATTTACGTGTTTTTCCAAAAAAGTTGAATTATTATTTTGAAATAAATTCTGAATAAACAACATATAAAAATAGAAAAAATAGGAAACATAATTCATTGTATTTGATGTTATTTATGAAGATGTTTAAAATAGAACGATTATATCCTAAATGTATCTGGTTCCTAATAGTGAAGAATTAAAAAATCACTAATATATAATAAAGGACTTATCACTCAAGAAATGGAACCCTGGTTTCATCGACGGACCAAACAAATCAACTGAAAATACCATCCCATAAGTTAAATCATTTATATAGATGATGTAATGATTTGTTCAGCAGTTATAGATGAAAATGCAATAAATCTGTAGATGAATGTAGTAAAAAACAAAATGATGAGATTCATGTCATTTTTATTTTCATTTTTGACATTGTGATAACTATTTACATGATATATGTTTTCCATGATTATTTAATACTGTTAATTCATATCAATAATTTTTTCTTAATTGATTAAAATGTATTTTTCAAAAACATTATAATGATTAATTCAAAAAAAATATTGAGTATTCTATATTTAATTATTATCGTGGTTTATTATGGGTTTTAATAATATTTTAATATTACCATAAATATAATCTCATGAACATTACTTTGGTTCGTATATGTGATATGAATAGTTTATTCTTGAGGTAATAATTAGAGTCTTATTACTTGAATGTCACACAGAAGTAAGTCCCATGGAATGATATATGGTAAAAAATGTGACAGAGGGAATATTCTTATTATTATTTTAATTTAGTATGGTTACCTTAATACTTATAATCATATCCTAATACATTGATTTGTTTAGAAATAATGTTAATATTGACGTATCCTATTAATGTGTGGATATTTATATCACTAATCAGGTTGTTATTTGATGTAACGCATGAGAATTAATTTTAGGCAGTGAAACATCTATTCTAATATAAGTATAATATATTTATAATTTTAATAGTTTTTTCCACAAAAGTTCTAATTTTAATGAGTGATTATCAATTGTGAACATGAGAGGTAAAAATAAGCAAAGAATGAGTTTTCAAAATTTTCCATTTGAATTAAGATTTCCTGAATAATTGATCACCCAGAATATACCTATTACACCTATTATTTATAATATTTTGTTATACTATATATAATCAATCATGTATTCATGATCAATTTTATATAAATACATGTATGATCATTTGGTGGTTAGAAGGTTTATTTTTCAGAAATTATTTTTAAGGGATAATATCGTTCCAATTTAATCAATTAAATTAATATTTAAAAATAACTCATTTCAATTATATTTGTAGTTTATATATCTAAATATATTAATTTTATGATATATATTTGTAAGTACTTTTCAAATGTACAATATAATATCAATATATTCTTGAAAAATGAATTTCTATAAAATATGTTTCTCATCACATTTTGTGGGATTATTTTTAAAATAAATTCTATATCTTATTTCAACTAAATATGAAATAATGGATTCCATTTTTGCAATAATAATTTTTAATATTTTATAATACAGTAAAATATTTTCTGATCATATTGAAATGTATAATTATGAATAATGTAATTACTATTGTTATACTTTAATGGGGATTAATTGGGGATAATAATAAAATTTAATTATTAAATTAAATAAAAATCTTCTTAAACCTAGTTAATTATATTGATTAATACCATAAACTTATATCTTTTTAATATTATTAATTTAAAATTAAATTTTATAGAAATTTTATTTAATATTATCTTAACGTTTTGACAATTTACAAGAGTGTAACTTGCCTAAGTTATAAAAGGGATCCTCCCCAGATCCCATCATCACACCTATTGAAATATTTATCTAAAAAAACATATAAAAATATCTTACTAAAATTCTCAGAAACATTCTATATTGTATTTTCATCCCCTAATATCCAACCTAGGGTAATATATAATATATCCTAAATTGGTTTTTCAAATCAATGGTAATTACCTTCACTAAGAACATTATTTTTTTACATCATCTTTTTCCACCATCAATTATCGCAATACGATACAAATAAAAAATAATTTTTATCCAAAATATATTTAAAATTTATCATTTTTATTGAATATAATTGAGTTATATATATCATTATACACTGATTGGGAAATAATACAATCTCTCTTTGGTACGACAGATTACCACCTTGCGAAGAGATGTAATTTTTCCCATCATTGAATCACAAAAATAGTAATAATATTGGGACTAATCAATATATATGATAATTATAAATTAATATCGATACATATAATTTAATATATAATATAATTCATTACCCTTTCTCCCATATAAAAATTATAATCTTGCACGTACATGTGTACGACCTACTATCTTCATACAGTTATGTGATTCATTTACCATGCCCAGGCATAATGAGTGATTATAAACATGTATATATTGAATAAAAATGATATTTGTAACAATAAAATAATTCAATATAAGATGAAACTATATAAAATTCAAATTATTTGGAACATCTAGAACAAAAAAGTCTTGATATATCAATGTAGTTAACTTTGAAATGATTTTTAATGATGGAATATTATTAATGATCATTTTTTAAATGTTATAAGTGGTAATATATTATATAATAAATAATATTATGTATATGTTGTTAATTAATGAATGTTTAATACTAATTGAAATGAAAACAATTTATGTCTAACTTGGAGTATGTTAGAGGTAACAAATTCTGCCTCAATTTCTAATCAATTGAGAAATTATATGTATTAGGAACCTATTGAAATTACTGTGGTTTACATAACACCCCAAATATTTAATTAAAATTATTATAAATTTATTCATTAAGATTAATAATTTCACATCAAATTTATTATTTCCTTGGATAAAAATTGAAAATTTTAAAAATGTATATGATTATATATTAAAATATGTTTTTAGTATCATTATTATTTTTAATAAATAAATCCTTCAATAAAACCACCATAAACCCAGTATATTTTAAAGTCACCTAAATATACAAATATAGAATATATATTTTTAAAAATTTTCATTTATTTTTACTTGATTCAAAAAATGGAATGCCTAAAATATGTATCGATCTTATTTTTCATCTTATTGGATCAAATTTTTATCCCTCTCAATATTAATCATAATTATATTGAAAAATAACTTTTATTTACTAAAATAATATTTTATGGACATTTAATGTTATAATATTAATTTTTTTGGGATTTTAATTAATAAATATTATGTTTACATAAAGGGTAATGTTTTATATTGTTTAGAAATAGTCAAAAATAATGTCTCTTTTTAACATATAATGTGTAAGAACCAAGGTTTTTAGAACGTGTAAAAATCCCATCCCTGTTGGAAATTTTTAGACAGGTTTCTGGGTTAATCTTTATATGTTGGGGATGTTGTGTATGAGAGCACCGTTGGTGCACAGTCTAAAAAAACCATGTGGGTAAGTTGTGCAAGGTCTATAGGTGAGACAGTGGGCTCCGCACGACTACATTAAGATATTTCAAACCGTGTGGGATGACCATTCGATGTTCATAGGTGAGGCAGGACCCACCACACAGTTAGCGCACAGTTTTCTAAACTGTTCAGGGTAACCATGTGACCACTTAATGTTGGGGGTTTTAAGTCATGTGCCACTCAGGATTCCTCATTTTTTTTTCCACTTTTCTTCCTCCAATTCATGGATCATGTGGGGAGAGTCGGCTGGACCTTTAAATATTTCCCGAATCTTCGTCCGAACTCCGTTTCTAACCCTGATTGATGCGTTGGAACCCCCTCAGTAAGCACTTGATTCCTATTGAGCCGTTTTACATGATTTCTATTCTATAATGTGTTTTTTGGGGTTGGAGAAGTTTTGATTCATTTGTAGATCTACTATGTTTTAAGGAATACTGGAGGCTATTATCAGATGAGTAACGTCGTACTAGTACGTAGTAGGTGGTGTATATCTTCTTTCATGATTTCTTGGACATTTGTGTGGCGCATCCATCGGTGCATTTTTTGGTATTTTGAGAGAAACTCTAATTTAGCTGCTATTGCATTTTAAATTTCTTATTAGACCAATGGGATACCTTGGGTATGCCCTTTGTCTTGTCTTGATTGAGAATGGCTGGGTGAGAAGTCGTTGCTCACGTGGGGAATTTTGGTCGGGGTTTCCAAAATGATAATACTTGAATTCTATTTTTTTAAATTGTTAGGTTAGATAATTAAACCTTTATTTGAATTGTGGGAGACTGTAGAAACTACAGGGCTGGTTTGACACAACACATGCTTAGTGAAATTAAACTTTTTAGTTGGTTTTGGCTGTTATGTGTTCTGTTTAAACGTGTTTTATATGAAAATGTTGAATTTACATATTCTGGAACCTTAGAGTTGTGATGGTCATGGCCCAGGTATTCTTGTGTTATGCTGATCACTGGTTGGGATTGGCCCAGGTTGCATTGGGTGGTTTTGACCATGGCATTGGGCATCATGGATGCCCTCGTGATGTAGTACGACTGTCAGGTTAGGCATGTACCGGGTTACATTGATGGTGAGGCCATCAGACATGAGTGGCATGGTCTTAGGGACATGATGGGTCATATGCGGGGTGGCATAGTTACTATTTAAGTGATGACCACTCACTTAGAACTTTTAGTAGTGTGTAGACAAAGATACTCTGTGATGAAGTGTTTTTGAACACTTGTGTGGGTAGAGGCCCCCGTAGATGCAGTTTCGGTACTTTGGTTGGGGGTGCTTGTCATAGGAAGCCACGTGGGAGGTGCAGAGCCTCTAGGAGAAAGATTTTAGGCTATCAGGTTGGGGTCTGAGTCTCACATTGTTTTGAGGGAAGGTATCACTATCCCTCAGGTTACTTATTTGAGGGACGATATTGTCGTCCCTCTAGTTACATCATTTGAGGGAGGGTATCGTTGTCCCTTCGGCTATTTATTCGAGGGTTGAAATCAATGTCCCTCTGGTTATTTATTTGAGGACAGGCATCGATGTCCCTTAGGGTTATTATTTTTTGCATTCCTTCGGAACGTCGGTACTTGAGGCACTAGGTGTCACGACGCACAACGTGCCGGGATACTATTCATGTGTGTGCCTTCATGACATCGGTACTTGAGACATGTGGTGTCAGGGGGCACCTGGTGATGGGTTACATGACATAGATTCCTGCGTTGGCCAAAGCTGGTGACACTCCATGGTGGCTGTTGAGTACCAATGGAGTTTCAGTTTATTTTTGAATCATACTGTATACGGTTTTTCTTTATAAATGAATGCATGCTTAAACACATATATTAGGTATGCACCATTGGGTGGTACCCAACTATGATTTGTCTCACACCCTACACGGGCCCTTCAGGATGCATGTAGTATTTATGGATTTTCGTTCAAGAATGATTCATGTTTTAAGAGCTGGGAGGTATTAGCTGGGCATGGAGAAGTTATGGACCTCGATATGTTGCCTATATGGATTTTGTCTGGTTTTATTTTGTTTCCTGTATTATCTTGATTATTTGTTATGACGCTATAATTTGTTATCCATTGGCACATTTATATATATAAATACATGTATGACCTTTTGGGATGCATGTTTTCTTGTTCTGTGGTAGTTACATGTGATCAGTATGCTGCTGTATTTATTTCCATTGGTGTTGTCATATTTATTGCTTCTGCTGTTTATCTATATTGTTTATGCTTTCACTCTACGGGTCTGGTTCGAGTCTGATGAGTCTTTTATTCCACTGCATCTTTACTGTTATACTTGGAACAGTACAATTATTATTATCCTCTGAGAGGGTATAGCCACCCCACTATACCTATCAAACCCTCACAGCTAGTCGACAACCATTAGAGTTCGAGGAGGTGCACCCAAGGTAGTAACACCCAACCCGTTTAGCACTGTTTGTGAGGCTGTTCTTGTATAGGATGATAAAGAGAGGTATCAGAGGAGTTCGTTACATGGAATTTGTAATAGTTCGATGCTCACTACTAATGAGTTTGAGACATCTTTTTTTATGCTGGATTTACTATTTTGTTTATGGTAGATTTGAGATAGGTCGTTACTGAAACTAGGTTTATAACTTGTTCTTGGGAGCCTGCAGCCCCAGGTATGAGGGATGAACCTAGATCCAATGGGTGGGAATTGCTGTTTGATTTTGCTCATATTATAGTTTATTTGATTTCCACCTCGGTGGCTCACTTGGTGCGTGATGTTATTAATTTTTATATTGTTCCCTACACCCAGTGTGGTATAGGATAATTGGAACATGGACCGGTATGGAGAGGCTTGTTTGCTTTGATTTTGATAGGTACATTTTAGTGTATTTGAATTTCAAAATTTCACTTAAGCTTTGTGAAGTGATAATTCCATTTTAATTCAATTATATTTCCATGTTGTGTTTGCTCTGAAATGTGAATTGGTGAAATTCCTGATACAATTTCTTGTTTGTTACAGTGTGTTATGCCATGCTTTGTATATTTGTAGAATTGAATGTGGCAGGGCATTTGGGTCTGGCTCTTAATAGAGTATGAAGGTACCATCAGTTGAGGTGATTTTGATCACCAGGATTGGGCGACTCGATAGTCAGTTCGAGGAAACATTGGATGTTAGGACAGTCATGTCCCAACGAACTATTGATACATGTCTCTGTTGAAGGCGAGAAAGGAGTCCATGAGGCCTGGATGCCATGGGGCATGGGTTTCAGTGGGGGAGAGTAAGGGAAGTAGTTATGCACTTCCTTTTACTTTATTCTTATATAAGTGGAATATATATTGATATATATATATATATATATATGTTCTATCTGACCATTTATGGTTTTCATCAGGTTCCTCCTACACGTATCGATGGAGAATTGAGCAATAGAGGATACAATGCTGCATGTGTATGATCAGGTTCAGGATTTGGTATCGGCAGAATACAAGCCACATATACAGGCTCAAGGATATGACTAGGTTCATTATCCAGTGTAGGCAGGACAACAACTGGGGTTTGGCAGCATTCGGGCCATGGATTGATGAGAAGCTCTGAGCTAGTCGGGAACGTGTCTTGCAGGGGATCAATAGAGGACCACAGGGTATAGATAAATCTATGGTGTAATGAACGCGAGAGTTCCAATCGTAGAACTCACCAATTTTTCAAGGTGAGGGTGGTCCGTAGGCAATTGAGAATGGGATAGAGAGTATTAACATGATCATTGACCAGCTCAAGCTGCCTCTAGGGTGGAGGGTCATGTTGGCGATGTACATTCTATGAGGATCTGCAATGAGTTGGTCGGATTTTCAGGTTCAGGCTCACATGCATGAGGGATTAACATGCATGGACTTCAATGATAGGTTCTTCGAGCACTTATACCCAGAGAAACAGAGATCTGGGAGAGATTGGGAGTCCTTGCGCCTTCTGCAAGGAGACATGTTTGTCGTTGACTATGTGGCTTCTTTCACTATGATATCTCCCTTTCCACCTTTTATGGTAAGCGATGACATGCATACGGTGAGACACTTCGATGATGGCTTATGACCCACCAATCGGGTCTATGTGAATATTTTCAGTCTGGGTTATTTCTCAGAGGCAGTGAACTAGGCGCTCATAGTAGAGGGAAATAAGAGGGGTATGCCTCAGGTTCACTAGACGACGGCTTATGGTGAGGGTTCAGACAACAGGAAGCAAGGAAGGGATGAGATCCAGTAGGGAATTTAGGCTTGGGAATCAGCTAGACCACCTTGTAGTAGTTCTGCAGTGGGTTGCTTCCAGTGTGGAAAACCGAGACAAGATCAGACTCAATTTGATAGTCTTCCATTAGAGTGATGGTCATGTGGACAGGTTGGGTATCTTAAGAGGTTATGTAGGCAGCCTTTTTATACATTCAACAGGAATGGACCAGGAATGACTATAGAATATGGATTTGGTTCAGGCTAGGTAACAGGAGAGGGTTGTTGAGGTTCCACTGCACGTGGAAGACGTGACACAAATAGCAGGATCTAGCTGTGTGGTCAGTGGATGGTGGCTGGAGCAGCACCGTTGGATGTTTTGGCATTACGTAGACATACATTATGGCAGGTGCATGCCATGGAGATGCCAGAGGCTAAGCAGGATGGTGAGCCAACGATAGTTATAGGTACACCACGGTTGTGGTTGTGATTCCCCCATTCCATTTTGGCATGTCCTATATATATATGTATGTTCTGGGTGCAAGTGATGCACATGACCGATGTGGATTGACTAGATGTTGGTCAGTGAGATTAGCCCCATATTAGGTACATGATAATTTTTTATATATTTAGATGTATGAGGTGGCATGGGAATTCAGGAATCGACGATGCGTGTAACTCTAGGTCCCATGGGAATCGGGGTATCGAGGATGCGAGTTACTTGAGGTGCCATGGGTAATGAGGCATCAAGGAAGTGAGTTACTTAAGGTACTAGGCACCAGAGTCATTTTGAGCATCCAAGGGATGCATGAACTCATGGAGGCAGACACCGGTGTAGTGCAGGATACATTTTTGTGTCTAAAATGACACCAGATATCCAATTAGGGGTTGGGGTGATGAAGTTTCATGGGAGGAACATGATTCCAGAACACAGGTTTGTGAACCTTTGAATGATATGAGTTTTTTTCGGGTTGAGAGCAAGTTAGGTGATTCCAATGGTTGGGAGCCCATTGATGAACTTAGCCAGAACCTTCTGACCAGGGCAGTTCCAGTTGCTTTGATCAGGGTGGTATGCTCAGTGCGACCCCCGGGATCTGTTTGATAGCTCGGGGACAAGCTATGTTATGGTGGGGAGTTTTTAAGAACCTGTGGTTTTATAATAGGGCAAAATCACGGACCTATTTTAATTTTTTTTACTTGTTTCTGGGTTAAACATCTTAGGTTGGGTAGGTCATGCAGGGATGCACAGTCGACGCATGGTTAGAACAAACCGTGATTGCAGGCCATTCGAAATCTCTAGGTGAGATAGTGGGATCCGCACTGGTGAAGAACAATTTTTCAAACCATGTAGGATGGCCATACGATGTTCCTAGGTGAGGCAGTGGAAACCACATGGTTGGCGCACGGTTTTCCAAACCCTGATGGGTAACAATGCGACCACATTATGTTATGGGATTAATGTCCCGGGCCACTCGAGATTTCTCATTCATTCCCCTTTTCTTCCACCAATTCGTGGCTCATGCGTGGAGAGCTGGCTGGACCTTAAAATTCTTCTCGAATCTTCATCTAAACTCTGTTTCGAAAAACGATTGATATGTTAGAACACCCTCGGCAAGGCTTTGATTTCCATTGAGCAGTTTCCTTGATTTATGTTCTATAATGATTTGTTGGGGTTTTAGGGGTTTTGAATATTTTATAGATCTACCATCTTTTAGGCCAAATTGGATGATGTTATGAGAGAGTAACATCATACTAGTACGAGGTAGGTGGTGCATACATTCTTTCGTGTTTTCGTGGAAATTTGTGTGGCGCACCCTTCAGCTTGATTTTTGTGTATTTTGAGAGAGACCCTAATTTAAATGCTATTTCATTTTAAATTTCCTATTATACCTATGGGATTCCATAGGTATGCCCTTTGTCTTATTCTGATTTCGCAGGGCCGGACGAGATGCAGTTTCTCACACGGGGTATTTTGACTGGGGTTTCCAAAATGATAATAGTTGAATTTTATTGGTTTAAACTGTTAGGTTTACTTATTTAAAACATGATATAAATTTTGGGAGACCATATAAACTGCAATGCTTGTATGTGACAACACATTCTTAGTGAAATTCATCTGTTTAGTTTGTATTGCCAGTTATGTGTTCTGTTTAAATGTATTTTATATGTAAATGTTGAATTTGCATATGATGTAACCATCGGGCTATGATGGGCATGGATAGAGTATTCTTGAGTGATGTTGTTCGTCATTTGGTCTTGGCCTGAGTTACATTGGGTGGTTTTGACCACGGGATTGGGCGTAATGGATGAAAGTTTGAGGTAGTACGACTATCAGGTTGGGCATGGACCGGGGTACATGGATGGAGAGGCCATCAGGGATGAGAGACATGGTTCCAGGGACACGAGGTGTCAGATGTGTGGTGGGTTAGGTACTATTTTGGTTATTACAGCTCATCCGGAAATTTGAGTAGTGTGCACACAGACATACTCCGTGATAAGGTGGTTTTGACCACTCTTTTGGGCTGAGGCCCTCGTATATGCAGTTTGTTTACTTTGGATGGAGGTGCCTACAGTAAGAGACACATTGGAGGTGAGGATCCTACATGAAATAACATTAGGTCTATCAATTTAGGGTCTAAGGCTTGATGTGATTTGAGGGCAGATATCATTTCCCTCCTGTTACTTATATGAGGGCTGATATCGCCATCCCACCTGTTACTTTATTTTTTTGGCAGGTATTGCTGTCCTTACACTTATTTATTTGAGGACAGACATCACTCTCCCTTTGGTTATTTATTTGAGAACAGACATCACTGATCCTTAGGGTTATTATTATATAACGTTCCTTCGGGATGTTCATACTTGAGGAGTGAATGTCAGGAGGCACAAGGTGTCAGGTTACTATTCGTGGGTATACCTTCATGACATCGGTACTTGAGATATGTGGTGTCAGGGGGAAACTATTGTTGGGTTACATAACAGAGATTCTGGCATTGTACGAAGCAGGTGACTCTCCATGGTTGTTGTTGAGCATCAGTGGAGTTTGTGTTTATTTGTGCATCGTATTGTTTATTGTTTTCCTTATAAATGGATGTCTGGTTTAACACTTATATTAGGTACGCACCATTGGGTGGTATTGTACAGATATTTTTTTCACACCATGCACGGGACCTTCGGGATGCGTGCTGACTATGTGGATTTGAGTGCAAAAAAGAGGTCAGCTTCAGGAGTTGGATTGTGTTAACTGTGCATGGAGATGGTATGGAACTCGAGGTCATTCCTAGCTAGAACTAAACTTTTTTTTGATTCCTTTACTTTATTAGAATGATTTTTTTCTATGTATCTATATATGGATATCCATTGGAACCTTTTTATATATAAATAAATGCATGGCCTATTTTAGATGCATGTTATATTGTTCAGTGGTAGTTACTTGTGTTCATCATGCTGTTGTATTTATTTCTTCTGCTGTTGTTATATTTATTTCTTTCGTTGTTTACCTATATTAATTATGCTTCTGCTATTCGGGTCTGGTTCGAGTATGCTGAGTCTTTTATTCCGCTGCATCTTTACTATTATACTTGGACAAGTACCTTTATTATTATCATCCGAGAGGGTATATCTTCCCAACTATACATATCAGATCCTTCCTTCTAGTCGGCAGACTATGGAGTTCGGGGTGGTGACCCTATGGTAGTAACACCCAACACGTTTAACATTGTTCGGGTGGCTATTCGGGTCTGGGATTCTACATAAAGCATTAAACAACATTCATCCCACCATAACTATATAACGATATTTTGAATTTTCATCCATTTTTCATTGGTTTTATGAAGAAAAACCTATAAGTGAATGTTTTGAAAATTTTTAATAGTAATCATATTATATACACCCAAAGTATAAAATTTATTGTAAAAAATATTTTGATTAATTAAAAGGGCATCTTGTACCACTATTTAATATTTTGACATTAAATGTAGTGGAAAAATTATGTTTTGTGACATCATATAACAATATATTTCTATTTAAATTCATATTGATTGTATTATGGATATTATTTGTACATAATATATACATCATTTCCCCACACATTTTATTATTTGTAATGATATTTCATTTACTAGGTAATTGTTAATAATTTTTTTCTTTATTCAATTATAAATAAAATTATAATATAATATTTTTTGGAATTCAAATAATAATTCAATATATTATTAATTCATTGGAAATTTAGTAATGGTTACTTCCTAGAATTATACAACCCATCAATGCAACGATGGGTATCATGGTAAAAACAATGTGGGAAATTCACATATGATATTTTTATATACCTACACATAAATTAACTGTTTTGTCCAAAAGATTTGATGGTATATAATTCATGATGAATGAGATCATGAAGACCAATATTATAAATTTCATTAATGTAAAATTAATTTACCATTACCCAGTCTATTTTTTCATTAATATTATCCATATATAAATTATGTACACAAATTTTGGTTATGAGGAATGTTTTTTCAATTATATACCCTTCCATATTATTTGTAACATGTTAAAATTGATATATTTCAATGCTATAACCCAATATGATAATTTTATCTCACCCATAAATTTGTGTATTTTACCTTGTATAAGTTGAAGGATTTTATGAATGATAATAAATGATTAGAAAAACAAGTGTTGGTTATGTTTTATATTTTTGTTCCAATACAATAAGGGAAGAATGAAAGAATATGGTTCATCAATACTAATAAATTTTTTGATACATTCCGATATGATCCCTTCTATCTAATACCAACATAATAATTTATATACCAAAATTCAATTACTAGATTTGGTGTTGTTACTATTTGTATCAGATCATGTTTTTTATAAACAATTTGAGGTAAATTTAGGAAAATATTAAATATGGAACATAACCCTAAAACATGTTTTGATGATAATTATAATTATAGAATAAAAAAATAATATCTTCATAAGGGATATATTTTGTGGTTTTCCTATATATAATTAATTTTTTAATATTATAAATGGATTTTGTTTTGGAATAGATTAATCTTTTGATAAAAACCCCAAAAGAGTTGGTCTATTGTATCCCACCCATCATTCTGGTCCATGATGATTGTTTATATAAAATAATCCTGGTTTGACCCTACATGGTCTATGTTTGAGGATAATTAAAATTATCAATTAAAATAATTCCAATTATTTCATTATATTATGAATTGGAAAAACATCGATTTTGATTTAAACAATGATAAAATTTAATTTTTCTAAGTGTTACACCAGATTTACAATTATAAAATATGATTAAAAATTATTAATTTCATTAAATAATATATTATATTCTATTATATATAAATGTTCCTTATAAAAATAATTTTCTTCATAAACGTAGATAATTTAGAAACACATCATTTGAGAAACACAATAGAACTCATGATTGAGAAAAGTAGATCATGGTGATATTCAAAAAGCATACCTAGGATATGACTAAAAATATTTAAGATATTCAGAAAAATATATCTGGATGTGGTAGACCGATATTAGATTATGTTATGCAATAGAATCCCCTATATTTTAGTTTAATTAATAATAATGTGTAGTTGAGAAATGTATTATGTCCCTTGAAAAGATATGTTTATTTTTCAGATGCAGCAAAAGAGAAAAGACTATAATGGATGAATATTCACTCAATGTTTTTGTTAATTAATGGCAGTCATTATTCAAGAACACTATAGATTAATTTGAAATATAAAATTGTGATTGTATATATTCTAATGTATAATTATTTGAAAAAAATTTCCCTAAAAGAAAATGTACTAAATTTAATATAATTTCTTACAACATGTATAAAAACTAAGAATAATTTTTTTTGAGTCTACAGATAACATTAAAAAACTATACAGGTATACAACAGATTACATAACTATTTCATAAATAAATATTTATTGATTCTCTAAATGGATTTATTCATGTTTGAAAAGGGAACCAGCCTATCAATATTTTTCTTCAAATGGTGAATTTATATTATAACCCATAAAAATAGAGAATTTTATTTCTAGATCACAAATATTTAGTAAAAATATGTCATGAATTTTTGAAATAAACAATAATAAAAAGGAATCATATTAATAAAGAAGTATAACAAGAATATACATCCATCATGTTGTTATTTTGGAATGAACCATCATGAAAAATTCATGATGGTAATGTTATTTTATTTCATGTTTATCATGCAAATTAATGTAAAGAAAATAATGGAAGAAAATTATTTAGTTTATCAACTATAAAAAATGGTGCATTATTCAATGCATTATCATGAGTAATATAATGACTTACGAAAGAATATTCTAAGGGGATATGGATAAGTTAATGTGACCTCTATAGGTGAGGTTGATGTTTATAAATATTTTTTTAATGTTATATGAATCATATACTAAAATAATTTTAATTAATTATTTTATAATGGATATTCAAAATAAATTTTATCTGGAATTTTTTTCATGAAAATAGATAATAACCTATAACATAAAAAATGGAGTTAAAAGTCATGACTCGTAGTAAAAATCTTACATAATAAAGTATGTTTTCATGTGGTTAAATTATGTTAAATAATTATTATCTATATTCAAATAATTTTATTATACCTACGATTGAGAGTGATATAGTCCTTTTTATAATGTAGAACTGTAAATGTAATGAAAAAAGTTATTGTAAAGATATGGATACTATGATTTCTTATGATGATGGAAAATATACCATCTTTATAAGGAGAATTTATAATATGATACTTGTAAATATCCACCGCATTAAAATTTTGGAATGAGATTCTAATATAATATAGGAATAAACAACCTATTGATGGAAAATTACATCTTTAAATTTTGGATCTAACTATTATACTAGAATAAATTGTTGTATTTTGGATGGTATTACATGGGCATACATCAAATTTTGAATTTGAGTTTTCCCTTGATATAATCCGTTAATAATGACCATTATCAATATATTACTATATAAAACTACATTAATAGCACTTTGAAGTCCTATTCTATAATAATAAATATTACATTTTCATATTTGATCCTGATAATGGAGACCAAATTTTTTCAATTTAAAAAATATACTAGCAGAAGAAAAATTATTACCATATAAATTGATAGTAATTTTATTAACATTTCAATGATACAAGTGACCATGTCACCATGTATAGATTAATTTATTTTTCTTCATGAAAATAGATGTAGAAACGGTTTCCTCATTATATTTGTAATTAAATATAGATAATATCAAAAGAAAATAATCTTCTTACACAAATCAATGTAAAACAGGGAATGGAATCCAAATTAAAATGGTAATATGAAATGATTAGTAAGTGTTACAAGATTAAATAATACATGAAAAATATTAAATAGGACTTAATGTAAATATATATAACTATAATAATCAACCATCAATAAAATGATAATGAAAATGGATCTAACGATTTTGGCAGAGTTAATAATATCATTGAATTTAATAACAAAATACTAAATAACGTAAATTATTCATCATTGTGAATCATGTATTTGGTAGAAGAACAATTATATTTTATAATTGGATTATTTCTATGGGTAAAACCCATTTGATTCTTTTTGTAAACCAACATGAACTGCTTTTTGAAAATAGTTTTGTCTAATAAGACCTGTTGATGCATAGAGTGATTATAATAGGCCCCACCCATCACTGTAATTCTGACGATGTTTTCCTAAATAGATTTAACTCGTGAACATTATGATTTATCAAAAAATAATTAATGTTTATATGATGCAAATTTATCAATATTTTCAAATACAAGGTAACCTCCATTTGTAAAAATAGTAATAGTTTTTGAAAAAATATTATCAATGATATAAGAAGGTAGGATTATTTAAGAGGAATATGATGTAAGATAAAAAAAAATTTACAATGGGGTATTAATAAATCCACATAAATATGAATAGGTTAACATTACCATGTATGTCTAATGGAAAATTAATTTTCAGATAAACTTTCATACGTTATGTCAAAATATGTTTTGAATGTGATAATAATGTAGTTAACGTGATATTAAATTCATTAATTAAGTATTTCACATGTTTTTATCAAATAAATTATTTAATTATAATTTTATGATGTTCATTTTTGGAAATTATGATGATTTATGAGGTAAAATTGTACCATTCGAGATCGTTCATTTCCATTGTTTTTGTTGTCGGATAAATTATATACATGTATTGACAATCATGTAACATGTGAAAAGTTGTCCAAAATTAAAATTATGATTTATTTATGAACATAATTAATTTTAAATGGTTATGTATTTCATTTTATTATATATTAAGAGGAATAATTATTATATTAAATGTTTTTTCGAACCATTGAAATTATTTTGGTGTTTTTTAGTCATCAAGAACTAATTTTCTTAAATTTTATTATGTTTATATATATATTCCCAAAAAAATAAAATGTAATACAAATTATATTATATTTTATATTCATTATAATGTTATTATGAACAGTGATGAATTCATTATGAGATTATGAAACAAATCATCCAAAATGGTGGTAAATCAACAGATCATGAATGGTATATTGATTTTCTAAATAAAATGGATATAAAAAGTTGATTGATGTTGAATATTTTATTAACCTAATACATTCCAATATATATATATTATTTTCTTTGATGTTAGGATATTTATATTAAGGAAATGATAAGAAAATTAGTGAATATAAAAAAACAAAAGGGAAGGATTAAGGGTTTTTCCAATTGAATATTTTTCCTTGAGAACATCCTTAAGAGGCTTTTCTGGTCATTTTTCTAGACCAATGGATCCTTGAAATGAGGGCGATTCAGGGGAAAGAGTTTGGATGAAATTGGTAAAACATAATGGATTATCTGTACTAAGGATAAAAGGTGGTGACGGTGGTAATTATAGTCGAAGAGATGAGTTCTATTTATTTTTTAATTCATTAGATTATAATATACAAGGAGATAAAAAAGAGTTATGATTACATTAATAAATACATAAATTTGTTAATGATTTCTCATGATTGTTCATCTTACATAATAGAATACTCAATATGTAGTTTATTTACCTTATATTGAATATATTATTGTAAATTAATGTATTTTACTATTCATTGAAAATTAATCTATTTTAGGATAATGTCAACAATTCCATTAACCAATTTATGAATTTTAGAAACCAATAAAAAATAATTTTTTGGACATAATTATATATATATATGAGAAATTATAATTTTTAAAATAAATTCATCATTTACATGGAAAAAATTAATTTTGAAATTGTAATTGATTCTAAAACAGAATGGAAAATTAATTAAGGTCTCATAAAATTAACATATAAAAATAAGATAAAAAATATTAATTATTTAATACATTTTATGAAAATAAATATTCATGTAAATTATTATATTTATTATATAATTTATAATAAATATTTATGTTTTTTAAAATTATAAACAATTATTTAAAATTTACTATAACAATTTTTAATTATAATATGATATAATTATATAATATTACCATTTATAAGGTTCCTATATTTTATTTCTGATTTATTTGGTGGTGATAAAATTATATTGCATGAATTTTTATTCATAATAGTATCACTACTATTCCAAATGTATTTTCTATTTCATTTGTATATGATTTCTAATTTATAAAAAATCCTCTTATTTCATTCATTCATCATTTATAATGTTTTTTTTTGTTTTCAATAAATTATTTAATATGCTTTATAATATAGGAAATATATTACTATGGTAAGGTATTTCCTCGATCGAATTGAATTTATTTAAGAGGATACATGGAAGAAGATTGTAGGGTGTACTATTTTATCATCATCCAAAAATATCATCTTTATAATCATCATTAATATTTACTTCTAAACAGGTGTGGGTGGTTGTTTGTTATATCATCGGTTGGTTCCCATCCTTATTCGTCAATTTTATAGTTTCTAAAAAAAATTGTTACCACTCGGGACAACATACATTTCCATACCATCCTTCATGTATCAATATTTTCAATATGATCATCATAGTATGAAAATTGAGTTTCCCTTTATATTTCATCATAGCTGAGTAAATTTCTGTGGTCTAGCATGTACTTATTTAATAATTTTATGTGGAGTACATCATGAAATTAAGGGATACATAGCTGTATGACTAATATGTAAGTTATAAATCCAATTCATTTAATATTTTTAAATTGGTTTTATACACATGGGGCTTAGTTTCCCTATTTTTCCAATCTATATGACTCCTGTCCATGGATAAAATTTCTGATAGAAATGAACTTTAATTTGATATTCCAAATCCTTTATCTGGTTATCAACATATCTATGTTTTCAACATTCACATATAATAATATGATCATAAATTATATTTAAATTTTTATTTCCTCTTCAATATTTTATGGGCCTATATGTTTTCTACAACTAATATCCATCCATAAAGTTGTAGTTTGAAATCAAACTCTCTATAATTCTTTATAAGTATACATTTTAATATTTTTCTTCAAACTATTTTTGATATAAAATTCTATTAATTGTGAAAGCTAATCTATCATACCATTTAATTCAAGAGATCATGATCAAAATATGTCTTCCATTGTTTGAATAGTCTATTAAGATTATCTATCAGTTTGAAGGAAATAATCAGTAATTTATTGAATCATAGTCACAAAATCCATATGAATAATTTTCTATATTTTTAATGTGAAATGGGGATAATGATCAGACTGAATTTATAGTGAAAAATTATGATAACCTATAAAATCATTAATATAGAGTATTTCTAGTCACTCAACTGAAAATTCCTCCCATAATATACAAAAATGTAATGATTTTTTATGTTGATAAAAAATTACTTATATTTTATCATTCCTTATAGGTGTATATTAGTAGTCCTTTTAAAATTTCCCATATAATTTAATAAATTTTCCACATTAGATTAGAGAGAGGTTACATGAATCCTATATGATGTTGTTTCTCAGTTTACCCTTTATAAAAAAGAATCATGACATAGATTCAATAATTTCCAATATCTCAATATCCAATCAAAATTATTCAATCATATCTCTATAAATTTTTCATACTACCAGGGCATATATATATTTTTTTTGAAATTAGAATCATTTAATAGTTTCCTTTTTTATCTCATGTATTGTTTAAACTCATATTCTATTTCTAAATAGTAATATTCAATACTTATATATAATGTAATCTAATCATCTATACGTAATTAATTCTATTTTCATTTCAAAAATCCAATAATAATATTTATATTTTTTTACTTATGAGGTAAAGATGGATTATAAGTAATTTGAGAATAGATTATGTTTTCATATTACATAACAATACCCATATCTATATATAATAGATATAAGATAATATGAATTTTCATAATTCTCATTTTGGGTTATATGTTCAAGATATTTAATAATTAATCCATATGAAATCTTATTTATATTTTCAGGGGGGGTAGTATATGGAGAATTCACAATCATTGATTAATATGAGCCTTCAGCTTTTTCTAATGTTCATTTATATCTATGTAAATAATTTAATCAATTTCTTATAATATATATGTATCTCACATCAATAACCATAGAGACAGTGTAAGCATATTATCAGAAAAAATATTATGAGTTTTGAATCATTATAACGAGTTTGAAATTTTTCATCATGAATCGCCAATTGCCTTCATGGATATGCAATAACATTATCGATTTTAATAATGAAACGACCCATTCGATTGACGGATGCATCACTATATATCAGAAAACCATCATTTCATATTGGAAGAGTAAAAAATATAGCATTAAACAATATTTATTAAATTATTCAAAACATCATGTGCATTCTTTTTTCATAAAAGGATAACCCCTTTAATAGTTAGCTTGTATAGAGCGTTATCTGACTGGGAAAATCATTAAATAAATCAAATTTATTAACCTACTAAAACAGCAAAACAATGTACCTATGATACATTTTTATAAAAGCAGACCAATAAGATTCCATTTTAATAAAAAGATAAAATGAGATTAACTATTTAGAGGAATTATGGTCATGAAAATAAACATATTGATAAAATATTTAAAATTTTATAAACATCCAAAATTATTGGTCTGATTAAATTGTCATAAATACAATTAGTATTTTTATTACATGGTCCTCATATAATTTTGAATATATAAAAATATTAAAAATATATTAAATAACATAATAAATCAATATATTCCTTGATTGATGTATTCATTAGATCTATAATACAAGAGGGTGAATTAGATAGTCAAAATGGATTTACTATAAAAACATAATGTTAATGCCTCATTGAAAATATATCATCAGAATACATTCCTTCTTTGCACAATATTGATAACATAAAGAAGAATGGAAAATAATCACAAAATATTAATCTTAGTAAATTTGATCAAATAAATCATCCATGTGAGGAAATAGATATTTTTTCATTATTTTAAAATCATTGATTTACTTATTTTCAATTAACAACCATAATGATCCATCTTTCATCTTATCAAATACAATATGTGATCAACATGGAGAAAATCTTGGTTAAATAAAACATTTATTACTCAACTCCTCTAGTTGTTTTATTAGATCAACTAATTACAAATTAGTCATTCTATAAGGATTTTTTTATATTGGTCTTACAACAAATATTACTTCAATGGTTAGATAAACATCATGTACTTGGGGTGTTCTATTAATTCTTTAGGAAATACATCAATATGTTATTGTACATTTGGTAAACCATAAATATGAAGTTGAATTTCTTCTTCCCTATTTTTTTCTATTTATCTACAAAAATTTATTTTAGTAGATATATTGGGGGTAGATCAAGATAAGAGTCTTGTTATGTTGTTTCATCATTAAAGATAAGAGATTCCACATCCACATCATATTTCTTAATTTCATTGTTCTTGTAATAAATCTTCTCATCATATGTTGAAATCTACTACATAACAATACTTATATAAAATCAACCAAAACTATGATGATATTTTTATAATCTAAATAATTTTCTAGGCTATATTGGGGAATTCTACAACATTAAATGATCCAACAGAGGTGTAATATCATTATTCCTCAAAACCTGACATAGTTTTCCTATTTTTATCATGACATACTCATTTCAAAATCTATCTATATTAACGATCTATGAGTTGAAATTATTAAATTTTAATATGGTTATTAATTATTATCAATCTATTTGTTGACATTTTTAATCATTTTAATACACATAATTATTCTATGAATCATAATTCTTAATTTTTAACATGATAAACACAGTACATAACTTGAATATTTAACCGCAGATCATCTCATAATCATAAACATTGATTATTTAGGGTTGATTAAATAATAATTCCTTCATAATGGTTTGAATATAGATTGTGAATTATCCTATGAGTATCAACTAGGTGTGTCAAACTAGGTTCCTAGTAATGCTTGTTTTCATATACCATGTTATGTTGATTCAGGGTCGAGACATCTTGTCAGAGGTATCACCCCTAGGTAAATCTATATTGGAATCAAGTCAAATTATAGTATCCAAAAAAGGATGTATTTCTAGAATGTACCACAATGAATATAACTTAATAACAATATATGATGTTCATCCACAGTAATCCTCAACGTTAATCTTAGGGTTATTCTCCCTAAACATTGTTTTCTAAATCTAGTTCCCATGGTTTCTAAAATTTATTGTCTAATACCAACTATAACAACCCCAAATATAGTATCACATGTTCGATGGCCTTTTTATAATAATGGAATATTTATAAGAGATAACATCACCCTGGATGGTAATGTTTAGTGGCCTTAAATAAACTAGATACATACATGGTTAACTTTTTACATAATAAATTTAAAATATAACAGAACAAAATAATATAAATTTATTCCTAAACACATAAAAGGATTTATATTTAGATCATGGGAATGGAAAATGAATGGGGTGATAAAATAATGCTTAGTAAGGGTTATTAAAATCAATAATAAGTGAAATATAGTCCAGAAGGCATAATGGAATGGTAAATAACATAAATAATTTTGCAATCAATAAACAAAATTGAAAATGTATCCAAATTTTGTATAGTGAAAATATCATTGATGTTAATGATAGAATATAAAATGAAAAAAATGATTAATCATAGGTTTTCAGGTATCTGTCACATGAACCATTTTACCATCAATATTATTTGATTATGTTTGTAGAAACTCATGTGATTCTTCATTGAACCAAACACAAAGGTTTTGTTAGCTACTGTTTTATCACATTAAACATATTGACACATCAAGGGGAATAAAAATCCCCATTGATCATAATAAATCCATACAATTATTTATATTTAAATTAAATTCATTCACAATATGACTTATAAAAATTTTCATATTACGTAAAATATGTGGATTTATCATTATCTCACCATTCAATGTTAACAACATATGTAAAACTGGTATACATTTTTAACAATAATAATGTACATTATACTTGAAAATATTAATATTTAGGTGGAATATAATTTGAAATGAATTATTGTATTAATGTTCTTGCAGATAAACAAGATAAAACATATTTTGTGCACAATAGCATGAATGTCTAGTTGATATTGAAATTGGGAAGAAGTCCCTTACATTATGTCAAAATGTTTTTTGATTTTGTTAATTTTATAATTAATAACTACATTAAATACATTAATTTATTAAATTAATATATTATATTTTTTAATTTTATTTATTTAGATTTGATTATGTTCATTTTTATATTTTTTATGAGTAGTATGGTAAATTTTTTTAATTAAGCGGTTTTTGTTTCCTTGGATTTCATGATCAGTTTACTAGTATACATATATGGAAAATCATGTAAAATTAGAATAGATATATAAAATTGAAAATATATTTAAATAATGAACAAAATTAATATAAAATTACTATATAATTCATTCTATTATACAATGTGTGGATGAATCATTAGATAAAATATTAGTGATTTTTGACATTTTGGAGATCATCGCGATCTAGTTTGGTTTTAATTATTAATTTTATTTATATACATTGGTTCCATAACATTAAATAATATTTACTACATAAATTATAATCCTGATTAACAATTATAATGGGTTTATCACAAGTAATGATGTCGTTAATGAAAAATAAAAACTCACCATCCAAAATTGTGGTAAATTGACACATCATATATGATATTTTTATTTTTTAGAATAACATTTAGTGGAAATGGGAGTTGATGATTATTATTCCATTTACATAATAAAAATATTATATATATAATATTCTGGAGTAATGATTCATGTTTTTATATAGGAGCTAAATTAATCATAATAAAATAAAATAAAATGTACAAAAATTAAACGGAAGGATTGTGGGTTCTACCTCTTGAATTATTCTACATGAGACCATCTTTATGGTATATGGGATTCATCTATTATTGACACCATAGGCTCCTTGACTTTTTTAAAGACACAAGGAAATATTATTGGGATTGAATTTGTAAATATCTAGGTCTTAAAATGTTTGAAGTGAATATGTGGCGAGTCAAGGAATTTATAATGCATGAGAGTATTTTTTTCATTATTTTAATCATACTCTTATTATATTGGATCTTGTTAAAAAATAGTGATTGTTTACTTAATTAATATATTCAATATATAAGATTAGTTTATGATTATTTGTTATTACATTAGTAATGACCCCATAAATATTTTATTTAGCTTATACTGTATTTATATCATAAATTAAATATATTTGAATTCCATAAACATTCATCTATTTTTGAAAATTACAGAATAACCAACATACCCATATATTATATTTATAATTCAAAAATAGACTCTATTGTATGAAAATAAATTTCTAAATTTGATTCATTATGTTTTTATTTAATATCATCATGTATTTGGAAAATACACATTTCAATATTATAATTCACTCCATAACAAATTGAAAAATTAATTAATGTCTCACAATATTGTCTTATTAAAATAAGATAGAGAAATACTTATTTTTGAATAAATTTAATGGGTAATGAATTTTGTTTAAATAAATATATTAATTATAAAAAGGATTATAAATATCTACCACTTATAAAAATATGAACACATAATTAATATTTATTTAAACAATTATTTATTTATACTATTTTATAATTATATCATATAACCATACAAAATATTCCTAAATTTTATTTATACTTTTGTAGGTGGTGTTAAAAAGTTTTTGTGTTAATTACTATTCCAATAGGCCAGATTTCTATTCCAATGTTTGTGTTACAATTTCATTAGTATATGTCCATTAAATTCTATAAATTGCCTCTTATTTCATTCATTGTTCGTTTCTATAGTGTTATTTCTATGGTGTCGATTTGATTTTATAATATTCGAACTATATGAAATAATTTTTTTCAATGTATGGTTTAAAATTACTTTAATTTATTAATTTGGATAAATTCAATAATTTCATTTTGGTGTTTTAGACCATTAGTGGAGAATATGTGTATGATTAAATAATATAAGTGAATGTGTATGACATAAAAATGTTCATACCCATCAATACATGGATTATATAAACTGAAAACATGGCTTTAGTCATAAAAAGGGGAATGGTCATAAGAATCAACAATCACGTGCTATATGAAAGATATATTGCTCATAATTAAAATCATAATCCCATAGAATGAATAGATAAAACAAATTCGAACCATTTGAAATCATCAAATATAAACCTTATAGAACCCTAAAAAATTTAAAGAAAACATAAATATTGGAATAAACATACATATCACTTCTAATATAATCCTATGTAGAATTTAATAATTAATCATTTAATAGGAATAAAATTATAGGGAATACATCACATATGTTATAACAGGCTCACCTAGAATTATCTTGGTGCACCCCTCTTTTATAATATCAAAGAACTGAATAATGAATAAATAAAATAGGGAATTTATTTATTCCATATAAATTGAAACAACCATTATTATTTTAATAACATTATTAACATGTGGAAATTAAACATTCCATATTTGAAAGTCTTTAAAAAATTTCTATACAATTGAAAATAAATGGGTTTCATAAAAATATAGTTCATATATGATTATACCATTAAATTTAAATAGGATTATAAAAATATAGTTGAATCATTTTTAACCCATAGAAGATAAATGAGTTACATATTAATGTTCTTGAAAGAGGAAAACCCATTATAATATAAACGGGTTTTATATAAATGTATTTGAAACAAAATTATATCATCTAGATAAATAAAGAATATTGTATCAATAAAAAATATGATCAGTTGAAGATAATTAACAACATGGTTTTTTGATCATGATTAATGAAATTACTATCGAATTAACATTGAAAAAATTCTTCAGTGAAATAATATATTCTCTCTAATAGATGTATTTTATGACCTAAAACATTGTGAAAACCTATTTTTGTTAAAATATCATTGAAAATTTATAAGTATAACATATAAAATAATTAAAAAAAATTATTGATAACACATTTTAAAAAACCATTTCTTATATACAATGTTAAAAAAATTGTTATAAAATTTGAAAATATTATTTTATCATTAGTTTGGAAAAAATGTATTTCTGATTGAAGAGAGAAATAAATAAAAATTATATTTTAAACACTTTAAAAAAATTATTTAAGTTGAAAAGAGTGGTAATATGGTAAATTTTCATTAAAATAACATTACTAACCACAATAAAATATAATTCATTAAAAAAATTACATTTCTATATCACATGAATAATCATAAAGTGTCTTGATAAATGATTAGATTCTAACTCTAGAATCCTAATAATATTGTATCATTCAATTGTAATCCCTGGGAAATATGATATTAAGTGAAACTTATAATATCATTAAAAAAATTATACTCTAGATATAAAAATTCTAATGGAAAAATATGCACCTCTTAAATGGTTGTAGGCATATAACATAAGATGCATATAAACTAAGGAAATTTTTGAAAAAAAATTCATTAACAATTTTGTATCCTCAAAATAGAAAACCCCATGAATGATAGAATCACAAATACATATTTAAATAAAAATATATTCTGTATAATAATGATAAAATAAATTTATATTTACTATAAACAAAACCAAATAAAAAATGTGTTGAATATTTCATATATCTCATTGAAATAATTGTGAGATGAGAAAAACCCTTACCTCACACTTCCATTTGATCGAACATTATTTATACTCTTGTATAGTGGTATTAAACGTGATATAAAACTATTAAATAATAATATTAATATTTTTTATATCAAATATTACTTTCTAATAAACATTAATTACCTATTTATCAATAATTAGATGTTATCATTATTTTTTAGGTCATAACTACGATGTTTTTTATATACTTCTGGACATGACAAATTTTATACATACATCAATGATTTTATCATAATTTCCTAAACATAAAACATGATATAAATATCATATATATTTATTAAATACGTATTTATTTTAATCTATTTGATTTAGTGTTATGAAATTAAATACAGTTCTCATGAGGATGGTATGTCATACGTACACATGAATATTAGTTCCAATTTCATGTAATTTTGAATGGATGAATATATATATATATATATATATATATATAAAATCATTAATTTATAAAATTTAACTCATATATATATCATATATTATGAATGTTAGTGTTATATTATAATTCAAGACTCCAAATTAAAAAAAAATCATATATATAAAATGTAAACCTTATTTCCCTCATTATTATCAACCATTAATGATATTAATTGAAAAACAAACTATATCAGTTTATGAGGTGATTGTCCACCGTACACATGAAGTATGATTTTATAAACCATTTGATTGAGTATTGTGTGGTTCTATTTCCAAATCATAACATAAAATCATATAAATATATTAAAGATAATTATGATATTATATAATAATATAATAAAAATAATTAATGTATGGGGAGAAGTAAATAAAATTAAAATGCATTTATATGAACATTTTACATTCTTCATGTATCCACTATATGTTTTCAGTAACACTATTGAGTGGTTTTATTTATAACCAAAATAAGGATTCTAGGTTGACATTATACAATATTATTATTTATTTATTAAGGTTTTTGTTGATACGAATAGATTTAGTGGTGTGAATAATTGGGGAGAATCAGTGAATTTTTATCGTTGGGTATGAGTGGTATTCTTGTTAATAGTCAGAATTATTTACAATTGGGTGGTCTCCCTAATATTAAAGTCCTAAAAATAGAAAAATAATTTATTTTAGTTATTATTTTATTTATAATAACATCTCCTTCAGAAAACAAATACATTTCATAAAAATATTGTTCCCAAAATCGAATGATATTTTTATTTATTATGAATTTTTATTAGGATAACTAGATTTCTATTATATAAAATTCATCCATTAAGATGATATTACAAAAATAATTATTAGAAAATGTAAACTCTATGGAATTTAAATATAAAATATAAATTATATAATAAAATTATTATGTCAATTGGAAATTAGTTTTTACTTAACGACATATATGGCTTAAAAACACAGCATTATCACTGACTTTTACATTAATATTTTATTATTTTGTGATGAATTTTTTCATTATAAAATATCAATTGGTGTATTAATAGACTATATATTATATTTATTAGCATTTAAAAATCACATTATATAATATATATATTTTAGTAACCATATATCATTTAATAAACTATTATTTAAAATAAAATGAATGTATTGTAATTTTATCACTGTTTATATAATTTGATTTTAAATAATATCCAAAACAATTGGAAGTTATATGTTTCAATTTCATATTACTGAATAACTGTATATTCATATAAAAAAATGAATGAAAAAAATCAATCTACTTACCCCGCATTAAACATTTATAGTATAATTTATGTTATTTAACTACTAAATATATATTATGATGGTTTCCATTAAATAAATATATCATTTAATAATATTATTTATTAAAAAAAATATAAATTATTATAATAAAAAATATCTTTTATATTTACAAATTATATTTAAAATCGAACCTATATGTTTTTTCTTATCCCTAAACCATTATATAAATTAAATGAATGAACTGTTTATTTTATTCTTTTTGATTCGATAACATATTATATGGGAAATAGTCATTGAAAATGATTAAAAAAACTAATTAATTACTACAATAAGGTCGTAAAGGTATAAATGTTTTTATCCAAGGTATTTCGGGAATGTTTTGGTTCATTTTAACACAATATATTATATGATTAACCAAAATGTAAAGTTGTTTTTACCTTAATCACTGTAATTCAGCTTAATTATTTTCACTAATCAATTTTATCAATCATTAATTTTTACAAATTATATAAAATTAATTATTATAATTTAAATTGATAATCAAATATTCTGATTAAAATACCTTAATTAGAAGAATTATATTCAAATTAATCCCATAGAAATGAGGAGATAACGGGTTTTTAAAATGAAAATGTTGAAATGTTTCCAATGATTTTATATAAAAATATAATAAGAAACTAATTCCAATGAGATAAATTTTATTAATAGATTAATATTTATGTTATATTACATTCAAAAAAATTATAATATATTTATAATAATAGTTTTTTTCATTTAAAATCCAATATTTTAAACTATTTATCCAAAAATGATACCACTCATAAAAAACAAAAAACTAACCCAAAAATAATTTTTTAATTCTATAAAATCCATATATTTTCTGAAATATATTATTTTAAATTAAATTATATTATACAATACATTTTGTTACACACAATATATATCTTATCTAGAATAAAAGGTAACAAAAAAAATTTCCCGAGTTGCATGAAACATCATTTTCCTTTGATGAAATATGATTAAAAATCACTTTTATTACTTTACAAAAATATAATAGTTATATTTTGATGATTTTCACCACCTATCCATTTTATTGGTTTAAATTAAACAGATTAATTAAATTATTACGTTATAGTTTACACATATTTATGAGGTTATATCATTGGTTTTCCATTAGTCATCAACGATAATAAATAATAGTGGATTATAAAGGATGCAAATCCCTATGTATTTATATAATATGTGTTTTTCAAATTTATTGTAACATAATAATAATATAGTAATTTTAAAATTAAAATGGATTCCATTTTCAATCGCATATACGACAGACAACATGAGTTTATTTGAAATCATATGTTTCACAAAATATTGAGTTATAATGAACAATAAGATATTATAAATATTTTTAGTTAATATTGTAGTGTCTCCACTATTTATATTAAATATTACATTAGAAATAAATTTTAAATGTTTAAAATTTTTAAACAACAAGATTAATTTTATTTTATATGCGATCTAATAAAATTTTCATTGTTGGATGTTTTGGTAATTTTATAAAAGATACATTTTAGGATAAATAGTGAAAACATTGAATTTTAATTTAATAAAACTTTTATCTTGTTAAATTATATAGTTAAATTTTTTTTATTGTTTTCATAGTGTGTTAATGTAAACATTAAATAATTTCAATATATTTTATTAATTTTAATTTTTTTAATGAATTTATATATAATAACATATTATACTTTTTAACATTTATACATTAAAAACATGTTTGTTCATCCCATATTTAGGATTAAATATATGTAAACATTATAAAATTATATGATTTTAATTTTAAAAATGTATTTCATATTTGTAATAATTATAGTTTTTAATTTTTAAAAGGGACAAAATATTTTTTAATTAAAATGATTACATAAAGTAATTAAAATTAATTATAGTGATTATGGTAAAAATTTGTTTACTTAGTGTTTAAATATTAATCTTAAGAGTCCAAATGAAGTAATTTTTTTTTTCAAAAAACATCATTTTCTGAAATTATTATATCTTATCCCAACATGAATCAAATTTTTTCTATTATTGGAGTCACCTGTTATAACATAATCCTCCCAATATTGTTTACCCTTTTATATTAACAAAAATAAAACTTCCCCATAACTATTAAGATCCATTGAACTCCGTCAAATCTTCACACCTATCAATACACATTATATCATCCAATAACAAAATAAAAAACCTCATAAAATTTATCCTCAAATATCGGGAGACTCACATTGGGAATTTCCCCCACCTAGAAGTCCTATGGTGAAATATAAAATTTATTACCTAAATAAGAGGTTTATTTACTCAACATTACTTTGTTACATTGTTTCATTCTCCACTCCCTTAATATTAATTAATATCATAATTATTTGATGACCTCAGTATCTTAAATATACTGAGAAATTGTTATTTCAAGGGTTATTTCAATTTTTGGATTTCATTAGAGGTATTCATTTTTTTAATTTTTATGATTCCATTGTCGTTAGGTCTCCCCATCTATTTTTAAATGATGATTTTTTTCTTGAATGTATGTGGATAATGGATCAAACATCGATAGGGAAAATCATACACAACATCCTATGAAAATGGAAGGATAATGTTCATTTTGGATAGTGGAAACCGCACAGTTCATACATAGTTTTTCAAAGAATGTAGGATTATCGTACTTATTACCTCTCTTGGGTATTAGGGGAAACACAATTTATGCATGACATTGAAAAATATGAGTGAAAACCATGAGAATATTCCAAGTCATTAAAAAGAAGAAATTAAAATTAAAACCATCTATGGATCTAACCCAAATGGCATCCCATACTCCAGATACCAAACTCTAATCCATGAGAGACTCCTCTAATAATTTATGGACCTCATGAGAATTAATAATTTCTTTGTTTTATAGTTAGAACATAAAGGAATCTTCTTGAAAGTACTATTACTCTTTATTTCTATCACAATCGTGGGATTGTTTTCCCTCATTCATTTGATCTTATTTTCATGCAGGTTTTTTGACTAAATGAGAGTTTTATCATGAGATACTAAGTGAAATCAGGATTATTATTGTTTTTCTCTTTTATTCATATGGTCTTTTAGTTTTGTGGTTGTTGTATTTCGATGGCCTTTAAAGTTTTCAATCTATAGGGTAGGTGGTTCCATGTTTTTTCATTATTTTATAGACATAGTATGCCTTCTTTATTTTTTAAACATGTTAGAATAATTATTTTTGTCATGTAAATTATATTTTTGAAATGATTTGATATTCAAATGTAATGAAAAGAATTATTCTAAATAATATATCCTAATTCTCATGTGTGATTGATTGTTTTTTTCATGAATATTTATTCTTCCTTGTGTTAAATTTTTTAAATGTGTTTTCCAATATATTTAAAGGTGAAAATGTGTTGAATGTTATTTTTTCAGGGGAAATAATATATTTATCATGTTGAATTCATTTTTGTAATCCATAAATTTTTCTTCAATTTTGAAGGTGACGTAATGAATTTTATAAAATGTTATTAATGTGAATTTGAATTTCAATGGGGATTAACAATGTATTTAGATGGGGTCTGAATGTGGTCTTCTTATGGTGTTGTCAAATGTGTTTCATAAATTATGGAGGTTGCATGAAATGTATATCAACATGTGTTTTCTATTTGTTTAAAATTGGGGGTGGTTTTGTTTGTGGAAAATGTTGGTCTCCAAATGGATTTTTTTTAATTAGATTTTTGGGAAAAATGATAATGTTGTGATTTCATTACTTTCTTCTAAATATTAGCATGTGTCTGGGAATGTGAATGTTTATGTCAAATGTGAACATGAATTTGAGATAAAAGGAATATTGAGTATCTATATGGGTGAAATAGAAATAGTTTACTAGTTTACTCAACATTGGAATGCTCATATTAAAATAGAATGAATGATTATACAATACTAACTAAACAAATTATATAGTCAGAGAACATAATAAATTTTTTATGGGATCCCTCTAGTGGATAATTTTTGGGAATTATATTGGTATTTGATTATGATTTTGAGACCACAAGATATTGGGAAATGTTCCCCTCTAGTGAATTAATCATGAGAGAACGATTGATAGTAGAATTTGGTGATAATTATAAATGATGGAATTGGTTCCTAGGGTCCCACTAGTTATAGACTACCTATACGGATTTTCCCATGGTTCTATCTTATGAAAATATTTTTATGTGATGTGCTGTGAATAATCAACATATAGAAGACCTTGTGTACTTTTTCATTTCATGAATCAATTTTTTTGAAAAAGGTTATCATTTAATGTTTATCTTGAGAATGAATACCTTAAATATTTTTCTAGTAAATGATTAAAATATTATTTTTTAAATGTCAATGATGAAATCATTCTAATGTTATTTCATGTAGTATTTTATTCTTGTTGGATTACCACTTCAAATTGGTTACATCCCACATACTTATTTTAGTGTATACATAAATCTTTATATGTACCACTTGTATGTGAAGTATTTATCTTGTTGGTGGAGGTGGTTGTAGTTTATAGTGACCGTCTTATTATAAGTTATTTTGGTGGTGTGTTTTTGTGACATCCATCTTATTGCACTAGTTTTTTGTGTCATCATGATAGTCCCACAATATTGTATTAGTTTTGTTAATCTTATAAAGTATGATTATTAATTTTTTATTAACTTTATTGGTTATATTTATCCGTTATTTTTTTGTTTATTCCTGGTCATTATGATTATATATGGGATTCAAATTATTCCCAAATTTTATTGTCCAAACCCATGAACACGTTTTTAGCTTGATTGGATCTCGAAAACCCTTTTTAACAATACCCAAATCAGGAAGGGTGTTAGGTTGGATGGAACCAAGGATTAGTTAGTGAAAAATAGACTTTGACAAGGTCCCAACCATTAGTGTAATTTTAATTTTCAAATTATATTGGATTAACTAGAGGTATTATTCAAGGGGTTTGATGTTTTGTTTATGAGTGGGGTGTCCGGCCAACATACCACATTAAAAGATTTGAGTCACCAATGGATGTTGTTATTTAGACTGTCATATCCTCTTGGTGAGGGATAAAAGATACATAATATTTTTGATTACTTGGTGGGGGTGGAGTGGATTGGATTAATTTTTTATTATGATTGATTCTGTTATGTTTTTATTTATGTAGGTTTTTGTATTTGATGTTATTTTTGTAAATTTTTAGGCAAGTTCATTTGTTTGTATTTTTTGAGGTTATTACCACTATATTAAGTGTCCAGACCTTCTTATGTTATTAAATCTGAATAATGATTCATAATGGATAATGCACATGATTTAATCAAGATAAATAAACCATAAATAGATAACAAGAAACCATAAAAATTAGAGTAGTGTCTTGAAAATATGGATAGGACATTTGATTTTATAGATAATTATGAGATAGTTAGGTTGTAATGTGTTTTGTTCAGTTGGAGTTTCCAAGTCAAAAGTGGTGGGAGTCAGTAGTGAAAAATGCAATGTACCTGTATATGGGTTGGAAAAACATTAAGGTTGTTTTCAATGAGTAGTATTGAATTGATATTTTGGAATCCACCTGCTGGTTTTATTTATTTGAGAATTGACTGGGAGTCCAAACTATTATGGATTATGCAAACCATGTTATTGAGTTTTATTTCTATGCACTCAAGAAAATTTCCAAACCTGAATATTATGTGACAAAGTTTCGATATGGGCATGAAACCATTAATTTTATTTTATATCTTCTTATTCATGTTCATTACTTATTATATGGTGTTTTATCTTTCCATTATGTTTAAAATTGATCATGGAATCAAAAACTATTTATCTAGGTTGGTGTTAAGAATGGGAAATGGAAATTCATCTGATATGAAGAGGAAACGGGATGTGTTGCGGAAGAAGGGTGGTGGTAGTTTAGGACAACCATCCCAACTATCATCATCTATGTATTTTGACCTTTAGTTAGTTGTGTTCCATTACATTGGGAATGTATAAAATGTGTGATCAGTTTGTTCATATCAACCTAGTTCATTCCATCAATTCATATCTATGTGGAATATGTATTGATTTTTCATAGTGGAATGCCCATATCTTGGAGGTATAGGAGCTGTAGCATTCCCTGAGTTGCCAGTAATGAAATAACTATACTACAAATTTTTTTATTAGTTTGACAATCTAAGCGGTAGGGAGAGATCATCTTATGGGTAAGGTTGGTATTGGTCAGATCTGTAGCTTAGTCGACATCATCTGTTTAATGCTGAGATGAGTGAACATCATATTCTTGACTGTGAAATAGAGGTATCGAATATAGGTCATGCGACAGTCCAATGTAACATTATTATTTCATCATCCTTAGCAATTATTTTGATCGATATTGGTGCTTCAATTTAATTAATTTAATACTATTTCCTGGATGTACTAATGTTTCCTACAATTCATTATTTTTATGTGATGGATTTGGAAACAAATCATTGTATGAACATAGACTCGGGATTATGTTATCACTATTATTCACTCACAACATTAGGGGTCAATTCTGAATTTTATTTTCATATTCATGAGATTAAAATCCTGGATGTGATCCTTGGTATGGATTAGTGGTGCGTTTTCAAGAGAACGTTGATTGTTATAAGTGGTGTGTGAGTTTTCTGGTTCCTAATGGATTTACTGAGGTTTTAAATGGTGAATGAGATCATGTTTTAAGACATGACAGAAAACCACTTCCTTAAATTGTTAACCCCATTATATATATCATGTTGCTAACATTGGTGGACAATGATGGTTATACTAATTGTGGATTACCTCCGATGGTGGATGATTTCCCTAATATTTGTTTCATGTGGATTCTCATGTTTTCCTATTGAATGTGATGTGGAGTTCATTATCGATTTGGTATCGGGAACACAGATAATTTCCATTCACTCACACCGTATAGACCACACCATGTTGTTATAATTAATGGTAAAAATAGATGATTTGAATCCAAATAATTTCATTGCATGAGCATCTCAACTTGGCTACCCTATTTTTACTTTTGAACAGGGATGATGAATATCTCTGGTTGTTTATTTTTTACCAAAAGCTGAAAAAGTTAACCATTCGGAATACATATCAATTTCCATATATTGATGACCATTTAAATAATCTTAAGGGGTAAAATATATTTGTCAATATTTAATTACATTATGGATATCACCATGACACAGTTTAATCGGAAGATGTTCCAAAAATAGTCTTCTGAATCAGGTCCATTAATTTGGATTACAAGGTCATTCCTTTCAATTTGACTAATGCAATAGTCTTATATATGTAACATATGAATATAGTGTTTCATTTGTATCTCTAATTTCTTTTTTATTATATGAAATGTTTTTCAATTATTTGACCAATGATAGGTGTGAGAAACATTTGAGAACAATTATTGGAATTATTAAGTATCATCATCTTAGTGGCACGTTTTCTATGGGACATAATAGATTTGGTAGGTGATTATTTTTGGAAATGTAATCTCAAAACAATGGCTTCTGGTTGAACTTGAGAAGATCTAGGATGTTATTTCAGGAAAATAGTAGAAAAATTATTATTATATTATGATTTTTTTCTCATTGGGTATTATAGGTGGTTCATTTGATATTTTTATCAGTATGATTCTTCAATTGAAATTCTATCAAGGAATAGATTTCTATTTGGTATTTTTGGAGTTAGTAAAGGGATATTTTGTATTTTTTGATTATTTTGGTATGGTTTTTTGGAGAGAGATAATATAGGGTGACCATGTTGAAGATTATGGTTCACAACAACTCTGAATATATAAACTTTTTTCTAAGCCCATGATAAGGGTTTTCTAGTGCTGATTTATTAATTACAGACATTCCATCATTAACTTTTCTGGGATAATTTTTTCATTCACATTAATAATTAATATATTGTTCTTCATTATCTCTTATATAAATATGAATTTGAGGTAGCGTGTTTGTGTTTTATAACATAAGGGGTTTTATTCTGATTTATTCAACACAACAGGTATAAGAACACGACATTAAACATTAAATAATCTTTTATTAAATGAATAATTCACATTGAAGATATTTTCAGGTTTAATGTTTTAGAGCGATTTTCCATAACTATTAATTACATTTCAAAAATTACAAAGTAGACACTTTTACTCTATTTCTATTTTTTCACAAAATAAATACTTCTGAATAAAGAGTTATGTCTACTCCTAGGTTTGAGAAAGCATGATTTTTCCTTGATCTCATCCATAACCCTATTCATCATTAGGTTCTGTGAAAAACATTTCAAAACATGGGATGAGCATAAAAAGAAAAGTAAGGGTTTTAAAAGATAGAATGAAAATATTAGTTTATCAATATATACTTAACATAACTCTTTAGCATACATCATGAAATGATAAGATTTATGAATCACACATAGATAACACAAATCAAAAAGGTAACTTGTGGCTTCCATATCATATTTACATTGTAGTTATCACAACTACATAGAGAGTTACATTTGGAATACCCATCATAGTATATTCCCTAAATCACTTAGGATTAACATTAATGTTTACCTCCGTCATGTTACCCAATGCATTAGAGAGCTATCTCAGGCTCACCCACCCACATTATATCATGGAACAACCCATCTGTGTAAACAATTCTCAAGGACCGTAACATAATCATAACATATATCATAAGCATGAATGGAAGATAACATTCCAAAATTGCAATCACAATATATATCTATTCAACATTTTTAACAAGACATTGGAATATAAATCAAAAAAAAATTCAATACTAAAATACTGAAAATATTATATGGTATTTTTTCATTTTAAAATCATTAAGGCCTGTTAATGAAGAGAAAGATCAAATAATACTCAAAGTAGTGAAAAAATTCATTGTCACCGCTTACGTTAAAAAACATTCCTTTTTATATTGTTTAGTAAACTGCATCGTAGAAAAATATTCCCTTTTAATGAAATGTAATGACAATGGGGTTTATAAAGAGTATAATAGAAACTCATGTATTTAATCAAAATATGCCTCAATGAAAATGATATTGAGACGAAGTCCCTTAACTCGTGTCTGACTTGACGAGTTCATTATTTTATCTATTGAATAATAAATGAAAGTTAACTTATAATTTCATAAGAACCACTATCATGTTTATTATTCCATTTATTTCTATTAATATCATGTTTTAAACATTATATAATAAACTATGTTTATGATGGTCGTTTTGTTTATATTTTGTACTTGAGTCAAAAATGAACTTCTTATATTTAAAATTTTTCTATGTGGTTCAAATTTCATTATATCCAGAATGATATTCATGATTTAGATATCATATATATTATATATATCCAGTATAAAGTTGTATTTATAATTGTACAGAACATTTATAGGTATGAAATGAAATGAACCATTTATGGAGACAGTAATCCATACGTACGCATGAATGCTACTTCAATTTCTATATCATATTAAAATGGAATTTGAAAATTAATGATACATAGATATATTATAATTCAATTATAATGTCATATGTTATAACATTAACTCTATCCATTATAATTCCCACATATGGCATTAATGAGACATATCACTTTGAGGCGGAGGATGTATGCACTACCTCAAATGAAATTATCACATTTACCCATAATGGGAACAATAAATGGACGCTATAAAGGGAAAATAAAAAATAATAATGAAAAAATAAACATAATGTATATTGTATATAAATACAGTTGTATCACAATGGACACCATGGGAGGCAGTAAGAGGTAATTGAACAATAATTGTTTCGTGAGGCTTTATTTTTCCATCCAGAGAAACAATATGTTCCTTACCCATTAGATGGAGGTGTGTGTAAGTGTATTTCTAATACATATCATAACAGCATTATAGTATATTGAGGATAGTAGTGTTGTTTTAAAGGAATGTAATAAAAATATTTTATAGTTTGGAGATGTAAAATAAAATAAATGATTTCCAAAGGAACTATTACCTTTAATTCGGGTAACTCTCTTTGGATTGAACCGGAAGGACCTCTTGATGTGTCATCTGCCTAAGGTTTGGATTCTAGGTGGAGTAGAAGGATTTAAGGAGATTAATTTGGAAGAGGTTGAATGAGCCAATGTTTTTGAGAGGAATGAGGAATTGGATATTAGTGAGGCCTTTTTATAAGGGGGATGACTATCTCTTTATGAAAGTGTGAAAATAATATTTTATTATATAATTATTAGCGGTTTATAAATGTAAAAAACTTATTAAAGTCAAATATAAGTTGGCTCATGATCAAAATAAAATATTCTAATATTAATTGGATTGATTTTTTATATTGTTTGAATATTTATAATCTTATTTATTTAAATCATTTATTAATGAGGTAAACACTGCATCATTATTGGGTCATAAATAAATTTTTTATATAATGTCTAAAAATTATTAAAAAATACGATGATGTAGGAAATCATTTTAGCTTTCCATATCACATATTTTTCGAAATGATAACTTCTATAACCTTATGTTAATATTAATTAACAAAACTATATTTGTTTGTGTCATTTTTGTCATTACATTACGTTAATTAAAATATGGGGTCATTATCACTTTTAAGTGACTCCATGGTATCCTAAAATCAACCCAAGGATTCCCATGGTCTCCCATGAATCATCCAATAAGGATAGGACATGTTTTAAGGTAAAATTGTATTATTATAATATTCTTTTAACATTAAATTACATTATTTACCTTTATTCGTAATAAATAAATGTCGAATGTTACTATTCATAGAAAATTATTTCCATCTTTTTGAACCGAATTTTATATAATTATAACTACCATGTATGTCTAATTTTCAAAATTCAATTCCCAGAAGCGGTAAAATTTGAATTTAATGAAAATTCCGGATTTATAACTATTACTTAGTGGGTTCAGTAGTCATCAAAATTAGAAGTTTTTCAGAAAAATACCAAAAATGTAGTCTAATCTATTTTTGATATTCCGTATTATAAAATGATTTTTATTTTACCAAATTCAAAACATAGAAATTGGATTATATAATTTCAAATTCATTCTCATTGTCAAAACAAAAAATCTTGTTTTTAATAAATATTAACTGTCAAATGATTGACACATGTTTATGTCCAATTTCAATGTGAAATTACACCCAATGATAAAAATTGAATTAACTGGTTGAAATATATTCTAATTTCTCTTTAAAAACAACTAAAAAGATAATATGACCATATAAATAAATTATTTTAAAATTCATATTTTTATTAAAATGCAGTATTTTTCCATATTCATTAAAAATTGAAAATTATCAAAATTATAACAAAAATTTACCCAAATTATATATTGATGTCGCAATTCTAATAATTATTTTATTTTGTCATTTATAATGTATAAAAGTGACTGAAAGTATTTTTAAAGAGGTTTTACTATTTAAAAGTGATAATCCTGCATTTTAATGTATATTATGCTTAAAATTAGATTCATTCAAATTTTAATCCTCTAACTTGTATTGTATAAATGAAAAAACTTTTAACAAAATTATATATTCATATGATAGTTAGTTATATTTATTCTCACCAATTCAATGACTAGGCGTTAATAACCATTTAAAATAATAATATTATATTATTAGTGTGCAATGTAAGTTTTCAAAGAAACTCGTTGTTGTGTATCGGGTATGCTATTGAACATAGCAAACCATTTAGAGTAATATCAATATTTAATTCAAAAATATTAATTAAAATGGAATAGTCAAATTTACTTATTTATCTGGGATTTTATATCCTTCTCCCTTTTGGGAATTGCGTCCTTGAAATTTTATTCACATATCAAATAAATGGGGGTAATTATACCTCAAAGCATTTTTATATTACCATGATTCCAATTCAACCATATGGTTTTTAAATAATAACTTTACTTGATGAATTACCATATTCCACAACACAGGATTTGTTTGGTCAAAAATCTATTCTGGTTATTCCTCAAAAGAGATATTCGCATCCAACTGATCTACTTCTAGGCTAAAAAACATGAGATTAATCTGAATTATACATTCTAAACATTGAGGATGGAAAAAAAATTGGGTACCTTGGATAAACATGGATGTAATGCCACATTGTATGTAATTGATCCAACTTTCTCTAGGATTTCATAGGGTCCAATGAACCTCGGACTCAACTTTACCTTCTTTCAAAAACACATCACACATTTCCATGGAGAAACATTGAGAAATACATAGTCACAAACCTCGAAAGAAAGATCCTTCCTCCAATTATCCACATATGTTTTCTGCCTACTCTGAGCAATTCTCATGTGCTTCTGAATAAAGTGAACTTTTTCAACCATCACTTCTACAAATTTGGGTCCCATCAGCTTCATATCCAATATTTCATCCCTAAAAGAATTATTTTAACACCAATTTCGTAATTATACCTCAAAAAAATACATTTGTTTAATGGAATTAAAACTGTTATTATAAGAAAATTCAATAAAAAACAGAAGTTGGTCCCAACTTCCATTGAAATCCATCGATCTAGCACGTAGCATATGCTCTAAAGTCGGAATTTTTCATTCTGACTGCCCATCTGATTACAGATTAAATGTTGTAATAAAATTTAATTCAGTACCAACAAACTTCGGAAGGCCTTTCCAAATGTTAGAAGTAAACCTAAGATCACGATCACATACAATGGATAGGGGATGTCCATGCAACCTGACTATATTTTTAACATACAAATGATAATGTTAATCTACAGATAAGGTATATTTAAAAGGATGTAAAAGAGGATATTTAGTCAATATATCGTCAATAACCCAAATTACATTATGAGGTTGTGATGTCTTCAGTAATAGTACAATGAAGTCCATGGATTAATTTTCCAATTTCGTCTCTAGAACTGGTTAATACTGAAGCATCACATTCTGTAACTACCACTTTTCATTAACCTATTGGCAAGTCAAACACTTACCAGTAATGTTAGCAAAATATCATTTCATTCCATCCCAACATTGATACTCCCAATGATATTTGTGCATCGTTGTAATTACAACATGAATTGAAAATGAAGAACTATGAGCCTCACATAACAACTCATTCATCAACTATGAATCACAAGTAACACATAATATCATACCTAACCTAAAAACACAATCATTATCAACCTTAAAATCAAGAAACATACTATTCTAAACCAACCCTACCTTTTTCTGTAACTCACGGTATTCCTTTTGTGCAAGAATAATTCTTCCTGATAGAGATTATTTCAGGGACACCTGAAACAAAACAAATGGATTTCCTACAGCAACAAAAACTATACCTATGTTCATGAAATAAATAAACAAATGGATCTTGTTCCAAACCAAGCATGGTAAATGAAACATTACTTTTATGACTAAAATCATCTACCACATTATTTTTATATCCCGGTTGGTAATGAATTGTACAATCATAATACATGATTAATTCCAAGCATCTCTTCTGCCTCATGTTCAATTATTTCGGCTTGAATATATACTATAACGATTTATGGTTAGTATATATCTCAGATATTACTCCATAACAATTATGCCTCGAAGATTTAAAAAGAAAAAATACAACAACAACTAATTCCAAATCATGTGTAGGTTAATTTAACTCATGTGGATTCAAATGACGTGATAAATAAACAATTACCTGATCATTCATCATTAGATAAAAACCAAATCCTTCCAATGAAGGATAACTATAGATAAAAAACTCCCCATTTCTATAAGGTAGTTTCAAAACCTGATCATTCACCAATCTTCTTTTCAATTCCTGAAAACAATCATCACATTCTTTTTTCCAAATTAACTTAATAAATTTTTATGTTATCTTAGTCATTGGAATAGTGAACCATGAATAATTATCCACAAACCACTAGTAATTACCTGCCTACCCATGAAAACTATGGATCTGAGTTATATTTGTGGGTATTGGCCATTATTAAACAACTTTTCTTCTAACAAGATCAACAGTTATGACATTTTTTTAAATAATGTGACCAATGAAATAAATTTTTTGAAATAAAAAATCACACTGTCTGAAATTCCCTAATAGTTTCTTTACATTTATAGTTTTCAAGAAAACCATTAAATGTCTATCATGATCCTCTCTAATTTTAGAATAAACCAATATATAATCAATGAACAAAACTGTTAACATATCCATGAACTCACATAAAATTCTTTTCATAAGAACCATCAATAATGCAGGTGTATTGGTTAAAGAAAAAGCCAAAGCTACATATTCATAATGGACATATCTAGTATGTAACATGCTCTACAGAATGTATAATTCCTTTACTTTCAACTGACAGTACACCGACCTCAAGCCAGTCTTCAAAAATTACTGAGCTCCCTAGAGCTGATCATTCATATCATCGATATGAGGCATATGATACATGTTCATAAGAGTAATGTTATTCAATGGTCTATAATCAATGAAAATTATCATTTAACCATCAATATTTCTAAAAAACAAGATAGGGGCACCCCATGGTGATGTGCTCGGTTGAATGAAACCTTTATCTAATAACATATGCAATTGATTCATTGACTCTAAAAGTTCTATTTGATCCATTCGATAAGGGGGAATTAAAATTGGATTTGCATCAGAACAAAACAGAAAATGTAATTTAAAATTCCCTATTAGTTATTATACTAGGAAACTCATAAAAAACATCAAGGTACTCATTTACAACTGGCACATCATTAATCTGAACTGTTCCTTTTTTTCAACAATATGTTCACGGTAAAATTCATTCCCATAATTTATTATTTTCTAAGATTCAAGATAAGCTATCAAAATTAAGGGTTAATTATTGTACACAAAATGAAAATATTTCTGAAAAGAACCCTCTTTGCCTCTACAGTCAATCATTCCTAGATAAATATAAATCCAATCCAGACCAAAATTACATCAAACTCTACTAGAGGAAAAACACTATGGTTTTCAGGTAGGTTTTTTCCACACACAATGGTCATAAATGTTGTTATAATTTCTTTATTTCTCAACATTTCCCCATAGTATTTTCACCATAAGTTTAGGATTCATTTCTTAATATCATATTCGTAATTTACTTGAAAAAATCATAGAAATGAATGAATGTGTAGTCCCCGAATCAAAAAACACATTAGAAAAATATGAAGAAACAAACTATGTACCTGATACTACTTCATTTGATGGCTCAAAATATGATGAAGTTATTGAAAATGATTTCACCAACAATTTCTTCTTGCAGTATGACTAATTTCCCTTGGTTGTGTTCATCATTGGACACTAAATTCGATAATGACACATTTCATTACAATTAAAACATTATACTAACTGTAAATCAGATTTTGTCTTACCATTACCCAGCTCTTATTCATTGCAATTACATGCCTTATGTTCCATTTTACCACATCATTATCACTTACCAGAATTCAAAATACATTCTCCAGCATACATTAAACCACAATTTGCACAAATTTTAAACTTAAGTTTCTTACTATTTGACAATATTGAAGAGTTCTTCCCTTCCTCCTCCCACCGTGACCTCTTATTCAGTTGTTTTTTCAAAGAATACTCGATCTTCAGCAAACACCTTTTCCACCTTATACTCACATCAAACTTGTTTTTTTTAACTGTTAAACTCATGAGAAGAAAAATCCCTTAGATACATTGGCTTAAAATTGAGTAAAAAAGGTTGATTTTACAATCATGATATCGTATGAAATTTGGAGGATACATTTCTAGTGGATTGAATTTTTCATCATAAGCAGCCACTAAGTCATCCTCATCCTTCAATTCTAGGAATTGTTTTCCATTCTAATACGTACCAAATTTGTAAAATATTTCTCAAGAAACATACATGTAAATTCATCCCAATAAAGGGTATGAATCTCCTCAATATCCCTAATATTTTTCACCATCGACCACCACTGTTCGGATTCACATTCAAAAGGGTAAACAAAAATATTATCCTTCTTTTGTTCTAAACACCCCATGACATCCCAAAATTTTCTCTGGTGATTTAATCCACCCATCAGCTACCACAAGTTCAGATGGTCCCTTAAATGTTGATGGTTATTTCCTCGTGAAATGCTACACTACAGACATGTTACTCTGTGGTTGATCTGGATGATCTCGTGCATGGATACCACCACTATTTATATCCATATTCAATGGTTCCATCACAGCAAAAAAACTATTCATTTCCGATTCAAACAATCTCAGGTTGCTAATTTGGAAGGTTTTCTTCTTCCTGATGTCATCCCAACATAGATTCCCTATTTCCTCTATGTAAAACATTCTAAACATTGAGATATCTTAGGCAAATCAACATGGTATTTTGTAAATTATAACATTTCAATATTAATATAAATTAATTTGTGATCATTAACTTTACAATATTCTAACTACTATTGTTATCTAAACAGATCTCTGAAACCAACTATAAGGACTTGACCATAAACATTACATAATCGTGAAATAAATGAATAATTCACATAGGATCTTTTCAGGTTTAGATTTATATAGAGTAAGGCCATAACTATTACATTATATATCATAAATTACAAATTTGACACTTCTACGCATTTTCCATTTTTTCATAAAATAGAAACTGTTGAATAAAGATTCATGTCTTGTCCCAAGTTTTAGACATCATGACTTTTCCTTGGTCTCAGCCTTGACCTTATTCATCATTAGGTCCTGTGAAAAACATTTCAAAATTTGGGATGAGCATAAAAAACTCAGTAAGTATTATAGAACAGAGAATGAAAACATTAGTTCTTAAATACCTACATAACATAATATCATTAACATACCACATGAAATCAGATTATTCACGAATCACAAATAGAAAACATAACTCATACAGGTCACTTGGGTAATTGATATTATACTTACATTTTATCTATCACAATTATGTATGGACTTATATATCGAATACCCGTCATAGTATATTACCTATATCTATTAGGAGAAAAATTAATGATTACCTTTGTCAAGTTACACAATTCATTGGGGAGATATATCCAGCTTACCCACCATAGTTTTATTCAATAACCACCCATATACATGAAAAATTCTCAATGACAATAATATAATCACAACACATAATATAATCAAAATAGAAAAGATAACATTCACAAATTGAAATTACACTATATATCTTTTGAATATATTGAACAATATATTGAAATAATAAATAATAAATCCATTTTCAATACCAAGATACATAAAAGAGTATAGGGTATTTACTTTCTTTTTAAAAACATTACGACATGTTATAGTATCCAATGATCGAATAATACTCGCGGCGGTGAAAAAGGTAGTTGTCCCCACTTACGTTAAAAGAAACATCCCTATTTTTTCATTTAGTAAAACACATCATAGAATGTGATTACCATTTAATGAAATTAATATTCAATGGTGTTTATAATGAATATAATATTATGTTGTGTATTAAAACAATGTATGCCTCAATGTAAGGTGATTGAGACAGAGTCCCATAGCTCGTGTCTGACATGACACGTTCATTCATTAACCTCTTAAATAATAAACTAAAGTTAATTTCTACTTTCATAAGAACCTTTTCATGTTTATTATCCCATATTTATCACTTCTTACCATTTTATAAACATTATATAATCAATTTAGTTAATAATGGCCGTTTAGTTGATATTTGGTACTTGAGTCAAAAATGAACTTTTTATTTTTACAGGTTTTCTATGTGGTCAAAATTCCATTATATCAATAATGATATTCATGATATAGATATAATATACATAATATATATCAATAATAAACATGTATTTATTATAGTATATAACATTTAGAGGTAAGAAATGAAATTCAACATTCATGGAGAAGGTAAGCTGTACGTAGGCATGAATGCTACTTCCCTTTTTATTTTTTATTTAAATGTTATTAAGACATAAGGATAATTATGTATATAATAATTACCGTATATTATCATATATAATATCATTAAATATATCCTTTATATGTCCCACATGTGGAATTAATGAGTCATATCACTTTGAGGGAGCGGTAGTCCGCCCTTTTTCCAAAAACAAATTATCACGTTTACCCATAATGGAAACTATAAAGGAATGAGATAAATAGAAGATGCAGTAGCCTTAAGATAACATAAACATAATATATATCATATATAAATAAATTTACATTATAATTTCCACCATTATACGTGGTATAAGATAATTTAACAATCATCGTTTCGTGAGGCGTTAGTATGCCATCCACAGAAACAATATTTTCATTACCCATTAGACTTAGGTGTGTGTGTAAGATTAGTTATAATAAAACTCATAAAAAAATCCTAGTATATATATAATACTGGTTTTGTTATAATATAAATGATAAAAAGAGTTTAGGGGTTGGAAAAGTAAAATATATGATAATAATATTAGTGAAACAGTTACCTATAATTCGGGTAACTCCCTTTGGTGGGAACCAAAGTGACCTATGGAAGGGACTTCTGCCTATGGTAAGCCTACTAGGAAGAGTTGAGGATTGTAGGAATCATAAATGGGAATAGTTTTTACCATCCAAGGGTCTTGATTGGTCTTGAAGATCTGTTCCGTCACAAAGTCCAAAGATTGACAAAGGGAAGTACCTCATGCAAAAAAAGAGGGAAGATTGTCAAGAATTTCGCCAAGAGATTAAGGTGTGCATGTATACCTATGCGCCAGCCTTGGGCGCGCAATTCAATCACGCACCATTCATGGGAGAACATTTCATTTTCGCGCCCAAAGTGGTTTTTCACCCAAACTCAGGTGGCCAATAAATAGCCTCTGTGGGCCACCCATTTTGGGGACGAAAATCCAAATCTCAGATTCATGGTCCGGTCGCCCATGTCTCTGTCTAAAGACATCTGAACAATTATATGGTAATACTTCTTACTATAATGGATGCTCTAAAGAGTACTAATAAGGCATATGTGTTAGAAATCATCAAAACTTGTGTGCCTAATTGTCCAGCCCTTAAGGGAAATGGAAACACTTGTGCGCCACCTTACCCTCTAAAGGGAACTTTCGCTCCGCCCTTTTGGAAGAATCTAGGGATAAAACTAAAGGCGTGAGACATGTTTCAAAAATGTATTACCCTAAATGTTCTCCATCGACCAAATAAACTAATTTCATGCAAAAATACTTGCGCGACCTGGTGATGCACGCCTGAATAGGACTTGCGCGCCAGAACAGGACTTGAGCGCCTGCCTCTTTTGGGGTTCCCCTCCTGCCTATTCACCTTTTTTCTTCATATCCAAATTTCTTCAACATGGTCTAGCCTTTAACACCCTCTTCAAAGACACTTATGGCATTGTTTCTTTATTGTCTTCCTTATATGAAAGGAGTTCTATGGAATATCTCCCAAAACCATCTGATTTATGTAACTTTATATCACTACAGTTAGAGGTTCCTTTAATTCAACCTCATCACTTAAGATGATAGAATCATTGATCTGGGACTCCTTCTTAGTATTAAGTCCCAATAATAATTTCCATTAACATTGGGCCTCCTTCACTGGAGTAGGATCCAACCATAATTTTCTTTATCATTTGGCATCCTCCTTAGGAGTTAGCCCTAGTATTAATTTAATTTGATTTGGGGCTCCTTCTCAGGAGTAAGCCCTAATAATAAGTCCACTTATCCCTGAGAATCCTTCTCAGGAGTAAACCCCAATCATAAGTTAATGTCCCCCATAATCTGGTCATCCTACTAAGGAGTAAGCCCCAAATTAGGAATCTAAATCTCCATAAAGCACAAATACCTTTATAGACCCTATTAATGGGAATCCTTCATAGGAGTAATCACCATGTTACCCCTAATATGGGCATCGTCCTAAAGATTAATCCCTACGTTAGAGTATCTGAATCTCTATAAAGCACGAATATCATGATGGACCTTGTTCCTATGCTTCTATCCAGAATTAAATCCTAGTCATCACCTACTTGGGAAGCCACACATACATAAGCCTCATATCATTCCTTGTGACAACATATTTCATGGAACAAATCGCCAGGTTTACTGATAACTCTTGTTTCTCACACCGAGATTGTCCCATGTGAGCATAGAGTTTAAAAGTAACCATGAAACATCACTTTGGTCCATTAATTATACATAAGCCCCACAATTCATAACCAACTATGTGGTCATTTATATCCGCATAAAAATTAGAGTACGCAGGAAGCCTTTCTATCATTCAAGTCCATCACCAATTAATTCTCATCCATCCCATATGATGTTAAACTATATCTTAATTCCTGAAAAACATGGGTTATGATTCCTCTTTAAAAAATATATGTAGTTATCCCATCTACAGGTATGATCCCAACTCTAAAAATATCCATGTCCTTCGGAATGAAAAAAACATCAAGTGCACCACTGATTTGCTTTAAAACTAGTATGGTTATCATAATTACCAAGTGAATTATATATAATGTATTGATGGATACCATGGACTGAGAATCTCCAATACATGAAAATGATTCTCCATCGATATAGAACTTCAAATAAATATAAAAGATTCTCTAAATCTCATACATATCAATCATTGATTTCCAAATATAAAGGAAAAATCATTTTCATACTTGGTAAATTAACAAGGACTCGTGAACATAACATAAATCTATAAGAGGGTGCTTGAGTAGTTAATAATTCCCCTCAACAAGGTGTGATGATCTGGACCTCCTATCATCTCGGCCAATGAAAATTATTAAGCTTAATCAGTACATAACAAATGAGCACTGACCTTTGGAATGTAGGTCCTAATGGATATAGAATCAGTGGATGTTTTCTGTTCTACAAATAAACCCAATAGAAACCGATTGGAATGTTTGAACCTTAAACATAAAAGGTCATTCCCATTTCCGAAAGAAAAAATAAATATTGTACCCAAAGTGAATCATTAACGAAGTTAAAATGATTTTTAATTATTTGTTAAGCCCTTATTATACTTAATATGAGGGCCAAAAAAGTAATAAATAACATATAGGGTCGTCCAAAATATGTATTTTGGCAAAAAATATATTGATTTTTGATACTTTATCAAACATGAACTCTTTTCCAATATTTCTTTAAAATACAAAATGCCTTCTTAAAAATTCACACCTGTGAGTGCCTCGGCCAATACACTTGCTGGATTCTCGTCTTCTCTAAGGATAACATCACCTACTTATAATCTGCAATGCTGGGTCTCAGATGTATTAGTGTGGGAATACCATCAACACAGTACCATCTCGACTCAGGAGGCCGACTGAAAATCCCTCCAAGTTATCAATTCACACTGGTTTTCCTGACAGCGACGACCAGTGGTTAAGAAGTAGGTGGTGCCAATAATCGTTTCCATGAATTTCGGGTCGTTATCCCCAGAACACAAAAACCAGTCCCTCCCCAATTATAGGGAGGTGATTGAAGAGTTCACACAAGGCCTCAGATCAAGAAGGAAGGATTCCTTTCTGGGGAATCCCACCATCAATCTCTTCTAGACTCGTGTGTAGTGCACTCTCAACATGATGAGGGTATCACCTCTAGAGGTTAAGCTCAGGCTCCTTAGACCTGAGAAATCATGATGAACCTCTAGTGGAAAAATTTATCCAACAGGGAGACGATTATTTCCTCTTCCCACTACGATGATGTATATCAACCTAACTTGATGGAAAGCAATGAGCAGGCATATACACCCGTTCGTCATGATTTCACTGCCCAGCAGATTCATCTAGTAGTAATGCATCAATAGTGCCATGAAATTCAGGTAGAGTACTATAAGCAGGCACATACACTATATTATAAATTATCAGCCAGCCAACAGGCTCATCTGACTACATCCAAACAATCATTCCAATCTAATATGGTGGCAACTAATAAGAATGAACATATACCTATTTACATTCACCAATACTATCTGTAGTCTCGTCTTCTAGTATTGATGGAAATTTGTCAACCATACATGAATAAGAATACACAACATGCACATAAATCTTCCATTGTTCATTAGGTCTGACAACTGTCTCGTTTGGTAGCACCTGAAGAAGTCAGTCGGAATGATCTGATGACAAATTTGGAGTAGACTCAACTCTCTGCCCCTATACATAAGTATTGTCAGAATTCATTGAAAGGAAAAAGAGGACATGATCAGGCATATAAAACAACTCCAGACACAGAATGGATGTATATTCCTGTTCTGGTAGCTAAAGACACCATGCACATTCTGAAAATTGTGAAATAGTAGAAACAAATCCCTACCTATATTCTAGATACGTGTCAGAATATTATAACAACTTCAGTGACATCACTGGGAAATAAATCTAAATCGGTCTCTATTAGTGGAGTGACTCATCAAAAGGTCACCCTGGAGCAGATACAAACCTCTGTTCCATCCCAGGAGGGTCGTGGGGAATACTCCCCCATGTCATACAGATAATCAAGTCGGGCACATACACCCGATTGGAATGGATATAATCATCTAAACATGGTTATTTCTCTTGAGAAGGAACATAAACCAGCTAACAATAACAACTTTCATCAACAAGTGTTTTCCAATGTGAGTAATAAGGTGTCTATAAAAAATAGTCATCCAACATAGTTGAGAAATCATGATCCAATCTACAATAAGGTCTTTCTCGATGATGGAGTTCTTGAAGCACTCAGACAATTGTCTTTTTCAACACAAGGTTATACTCTCTCATTTCATTATTCTGGATGTTACAACAACAATTCTAAACGTAATCATTAAAAAAATCCTCATGAAGGTTTTCTTCATGATAATTCGGTCAATATCGATGTATCGTCTTCATATAAGAGCCACAATAAATCTTTGTGTGGCCAGAAGACCAAGGAGTAAGAGGTTTCATCTTTTTCTTTAAACCACTTTGCTGGTCCTCCCCATGATGATGATGAATTTAGCTGTGAATGACCTCTCTCTAGTAGTAATTCACCTTACCTAGAAATTCATCAGTGGAAAATACAGTAATGAGAATGCCATCTTATCTTGAGGAACATATAAATGCGAATCCAGTCATGTCTGGTGCCTTACCGCAAGCAGGTGACATAAATTATCAATTAGAAGATACCCTGGGGTGTATGTAATTCTCTGAACCACCCCTAGCTAATTCATCTTCTTATTTGACAAATTAAGTCTTTACCAATCAAGTTGAATCTGATTAAGAAGCAATGCAGCTCCAGATTTGGTCCAATCAGGATATAGAATCATCATCAATTGTCAAATAAGAATTACTGAATATTAGAAAACAAATGGCGAAAGGTGAAATAATATTCATGTTTTGGCCTTTGGCTGACTCTCAGTATGATCTTATAGAAACATTGACATAATATTGTATTGACGATATTTGTCTCATCATATAGAGAAATCATCGTCACTTAAAATAGAAAATGTTATCTTATGATGAATATCAAAATCAGGTCAAGATAACAGAAGGGTTGCAACTCCAAATTGACTTGGAATCTCTCTCAGTTTCTCAACATCCAATGGTTGAAATGCTATTGAGAGCCCTTCAGCATTCATTCCAAGGCACATTAAAAATATTGCGCCAGTTAATTACCAATGCCCCATCTGTTATTCATATATGGGGATGGGGTGTTCATGGAGAATTTCATTTCATTGTACTCTTCAATCAACAAATCCCACCAAAAGTGGTCCCATGCAATGTTTTTTCCCATGGTCGGCCACAACCAATAGATTTTTTGTGTAATAAAAAGCTTCCCCAGGAACATGCCTCAACTTGTTCTTCCCAAAGTCAGAATTATAAAGAGAATGTTGTCAAATTACTCTTGCATAAAGCAGATGAGAATATCGAACATGCTTGTCGTTTATAGCATGCACATCATTAGTTTACCAAAGTTTCATAAATAATCCAACAGTCATCTGAGCCAGCTGAATTGAGTGGATGTAGGTTGATGCATCCAGCCAATATCCGGTCTAAATTCTGCAAAATCAGGAGAGCATTTAAGAATGTTTTAGATGTAGCAACTCAAGAGCCACCTCAGCTTTCTTGAATGGGGAATATTTTAATCCATCCTTTCGGATCAATAATAAGGATTCAGGGAGTTGAGTAGGAAAAATAGGAACTGCCCAGTCCACCAGACTGAGGACTTTTTCATATTATCAATCTCATCTATAGTAAAAGGCATTGTTCTCTTTATTAGGGAAGATTCCACAAGTGGAATAGAAATAAAAATTATCATGATATTATCTCCATATTATGGTTCATCAAGAAGTTCCCGACGGATCAACTAATCCAAGGGAAATGTCTCATAAAGGACATGGAAGAAGACAATATCATACAAATGACGACAAAAGGACTCAATGTTTTATGCATCGATTAATGTCATTAATGTCGTTGTCACAGATCCCCCAAAACATGAGGCTCGCTCTGAAGGATAATATGAAGAAGCTTTTGTTCAACAGGTTGTGTATACATAAACAAATGAAGAAGGTGTGCTTACCAGAAGCAAGAGGGTTCCAAAGGGGTAAGACATTTCCTTGGTTAATTCCCTTCTATACTCCAGAATGTAACACGCCAAAGAAAAGAGAAAAATTCGGGTTAAATTCCACCCTTCCTCTGGGGAAGCCCAATCACTCTCATTAAAGGAAAGGTTCAAACAGTAGGAAGAAGAAATGAAGGATTTAGGGAGGTTAAATGTAGAACTAGATCAATGTATTCTTCCTCATTAGAGTACTGGAGTTATTCAATCTTGGGAATTTGTTGCAGCTGCTGGGATGGATCAATAATATCACTATTTACTAGTAAACCCTCACATGTCCAATCATATGGGTCATACACAATAGAATCTAAAAATACTACCATCAGTGGCAGTCCGGGTTTCTACACCCGTCCAATCTCCAGTTACTGCACCTGATCGGGTCCAAGCTCAACCAGATGTTTCTCTTAAATTAATTACTACCATTGAGTCATTAACAGCTCAGTTGGATGTTATGGATGGAATGTGTGCACAAATTCAACTAGAAAAGATATCATACCCTGAATTGGTGGATGCAATTCCTTCACCATCAAATTTTTCAAGTTACACATTCCCAATTTATTATGTATTGAGAGATTCAGAACAAAAATTAATACATTTCGTTTCTCATTTGTGATCCTATGATGGTAACTCCTCAACAACAAGAAGCTTTTAAGATAAGGTGTTTTTTACAATCATTACAAGGTCCTACTTTTGTCTGGTATACATGCTTGCAATCCCGGTCAAATACAGGGTGGGGAGATCTCCGTAAAAGATTTCTTTTTCAATTTAGTCCAAAATTGCCAAAGACAACGGTTTTTGATCTTACAAATTGTATAAAAACGGAAAATGTAAGTGTTTTGGATTTCATTTCTCACTGGAAGGGATTAACATATTGCTTAATCATTGCACTACCTAAATAAAAATTGTTACCAATATGTGAGGAAATTTGTGTGATTAATTACACAAACAGTTGATCCATGTGTATTAAACAAGATGGATTAGAGACATTACTTGAATCGCTCAGCAGTTCAAATACTCTATTATGAATACTATGGCTTAAACTCATTTAATTCCATCAGTTCTTGGAAGGAGAATAAGGAAAGCAGTGACTGCTACAATTACACTTAAACAATCACCTGTAACTACTTCCACTTCAAGACCTTCGTCATATCGAAGGTCTCCACCTATTTAACAACAACAGAACCAGTTGGATCTTCAATATGATGAAAAAGATCAATAGAGGAAACAGTTTGAAGATTTGATGAACAAAGGTTGTTTTTTCCAGAAGGAACATGTTCCGGGTTTTTTCATTTCGGCTCTTGAAAACTACCTAGTTTAGTTGCAAAGGCCTATAAGGCAGAACAAGGATGGAGATGAAGACCTCCCCAATTATTGCCAATTTCATCAGATGTTGGGGAAACTTATTCAAGAGTGTTTTGTCATCAAATACCTCCTACAAAAGATGGTGGACTCTGGATAGGTAAAACATAATGGTTCTTCATCCCAGGTAGAATGTGTTACTACTACTGATCCAGAGGATGAAAGTGAGTGTCATGATGTCCAAAGACAAAATGCACTGAAATATGATGATAGGGTGGTCAGAAAATGATCAACCGAACTCATTCCATTTTATGAACACAATTGAATCAACCTATTGTGTCTACTTCTATGAATTCCAAAAGAACCCTTTCATCATAAGAATAATATTCAAAGATGTAGCATAATTTGAAAAAATAAGAGAATTCATAAGAAGATGAGTTCATGTCAAAGCCTAAATTGTCTTTGACTCTGGCATATATTATGCCATCTGCTTAAATAGAACGGGAACTACCCCACCAAATGGCACCACATGAATTGGTTCATCAGGAAAAATCTTCATTAGATAAAGAATTGATATTTGGTTCTATTAACATGATTTATTTAATAGATCCTTATTCTAATTTATAGTTTCAATCATGATGATCCTGAGTTCCCTATTTCAAATAGAGGAATTAGAGGAAGGGATAGATTTCTAGGATACACAAGAAGACGTGGATATTCCAGAAGCCACTATTTCAATCCTACCCCTTCTAGAACTGTATAAGCAGTAGAAAATCATGGAAAAGCCCATCAGTGGGTTTAGTAGGAAGAAGAATGTTCTTCTACACATGGATGAATTGGTCCTGACATAGTTATTTTGGAATACCAATTAGAGGTCACACTTTATTCCTCTCAGCAAATAGATATACCTAGTCGGTTTAATCTACTGAAGACAGTATATTTTCCAACTCCTACTTGATACGAGATGCATCTACTACCAATGATTCAATATCCAAGGCACCTGAAAAATGACCATTTCATGATGGGAAACACAGACCTTTGGACTAAAATTATGATGTCTTAAATCATTTGGCACTTGTACCAGCATATTTATCAATTCTGGATTCCTTGAATCTATCAAAATATCTTCAGGAGGTGCTTATTGAGGCTTTGTAAAGTCCTCAGGAATTTAAATCTGAAATTACTCCGGCTGAATTATACCATCTACAGATTGATCTTGCAGAATTCCATGTAGTGATATCGTTTATAGATGAAGATGAAGATGATATTGTACATGGACATATTAGACCATTGTATCTATTTGGAAAATTCAATAATATAGACATCCGATGAGCTTTCATTGATAACAGATCAGGACTCAATCTCATTCCTATTCAAACACTTCGTCGATTAGGCCTCACCAAATCCGAATTATCACATTATACTTTGATGTTGCAGGGATACGATAAGAATTAACAATAACCTCTTGGAGAAATTACACTCAGAATTCAGTTTTGATACCTTGTATCTAATTTAGAAGTCATGTTTGTTTATCAGGACATTGACTTCAACATTTTTCTTAGAAGGCCTTGGCTACATCAACATGCTGTCATACCTTCGTCATACCATCATTGCCTAAAATATTGTTTCAATGGTCAAAATGGGACATTTTATGGTGATAAAACCCCATTCAAAACATTTTAATCTCAATACATTAAGGCATAATTTTTTCACATAGTGGGAAAGGAAAAATCCATAGTGAAGACGGTCACTAAATTATATTACCCATATGGTTTGGAAAAGATTCCTGTAAACCCATTCAAACATATGATTATAGATTAGGTGTTCCCTATCAGTCAAATTGATCGGATAGACCCATATCCAATCACCCTTATAGAACCTTCCACTATCACAATTAAGGTAATCTAGCAAGAAAGCATGGGAGAAATTGATGATTGACCAAGAAATGAAGAAAGCTTACATGGAAATGACTTCATTTCGTCCACTAAAATTGAGAAATTATATACTTCATCAACCAGACCATAAGATTTTATAGCAATACTAGTTGAAAATAATGATGCCAATTCTCAATCCATCATCTCCTCTCTATCACCTCTGAAAGAGACTTCATCATCAATAGGGTTAGAAATGGAAGCCTCTTCATAAATATGTTCAAATCATAACTTCTCCAATGATCTTTCATGTTCTGCTTCGTCATCAACTATGCATGTAGAAGTAGAAAAAGTTAAACATATTAAATAAGAATAGGATGATATTAGAGATTCTCATCCATCATTTGAAAACGGTATCTCTTACACTATGGATGAACACAGAGATATAAATCTAGGTACAAAATAAGATCCACAACCCACATTAATTAGTGCATCCATGAATCTTGAATAGCACAAAATGTATATTTTTTAGAGGAAATTTGAGATTTATTTCGGTGGAATTATACAGAAATTCCAGGTCTTGATCCCGATGATTCCACTCATCATTTGGGATTTTCAGACGAACATCGAGGATTCAAGAAAGCTTCAAGAAGAACACAATGAACATATGCCTCCAAAATTGAAGCTGATGCTGATAATATTTTCAAAGATAACTTTTTTTAGAGAATTTTAGTATCCAAAATGGATGGCTAACATTGTCTGTATGGAAATGAAGAATGGAAAAATTAGTGTTTTTATTGACATTAGAGATCTTAATCGTCATTGTCCCAAGGATGATTTTCCGGTTCCGTCATAGAACTCTTAATTGATGCAACAACTGGTTATGACGCACTTTTTTTCAAGGATGGATATTCTGGGTATAATAAAATCTGAATGGCTCCAGAATATGAAGAATCTACAGCTTTCAGATCCCCTCAAGATGTGTTTTTATATCGGGTAATTCCATTTGACCTGAAGAATTCAGGTGCAACGTATCAATGTGCCATGCACCATATTATCAAACCCTTTTTAGATAAATTTATTTAATGTTATATAGATGATTCGGTGGTGAAATATAGACAACATTCTAATAACCTGGATGATCTGGATATCATATTCAACAAACTTTGACAACACAATTTGATGATGAACCCCTACCAATGTGCTTTCGGGGTAACCTCTGAAAAAATTCTCGGCTTTGTTGTACGCCATCATGGTATCGATGTTGATCCTGAGAAAATAAAATCAATCCTTGGTATGTCACCTCCTTGAAATATTAAATTAATAAGCGGAATTCAAGGAAAATTGGCCTATTTTCGACGTTTAATTGCCTATTTGTCTTGAAAGTGTTTATCCACCACTAAATTAATAAAGAAGGGAGTCACCTACCAATAGAATGAATATTTCCAAGAGGAATTTGATATCCTCCAGAAATATCTCTTGATTCCACCAGTATTAATTCCACCCTTTGAAGGAGAACACTTATCCTCTAGGGGGCATCTTTAGAGCGATCATTGGGTGCCTTCCATGCCCAATAGAATGATGCCGAGAATGAAAACAATCTTTACTATATCAGTCAAACTATGCTTGAGGTAGAAACTCGATATTCATGTATTGAAAAGTGATTCTTAGCATTAATCATTGAAGTTGAGAAATTGACACACTAATTGCAACATCCAGAGGCCAAATTGATATCTCTCAATGACACATTCAAATTTATCATTAGTCATCCAATGGTAATAGGATGTTCGGAAAGGTGGGAAGTTATTTTGTAGTAGTTTCATATCTATTACGTGTTTCAAAAAGAAATAACTGGCCATGATCTGGCCGATTTCTTTGCTGAACACCCACCTATAGAAGATATATCTTGAAAAATTGATCTTCCTTATGAGGATGTCTTCTCTATTCATGATAATCCTCAGTCATGGGAAATTTACATTGATGGTGCCTCCAAAATTCCAACAGGGATGAAATGGAAGATCCTAAATTTAATAGAGTTGGGTTAGGAATCATGCTTATTTCCCCATAAAAGGTATTTTTTACTTATTATTTTTTATTATCACAAGGTGGTACAAATAATGAAGCAGAATATCAAGCTCCCATCACAGGCTTGGAATCGGTGCTTCAGGCATTGGTGAATCACTTTATGGTAAAAGGTGATTCAGATTTGGTAATCAAACAAATAAATGGGTATTATTCCATCAGGAAAGAAGATTTAATCCCATTGTATGATTATGTTAGAGAGTTAATGGTGGAATTTCCCTCAGAACTTATATTTTCTTATGTCCCATGATCACAAAATTCCCAAGGTGATGCAATGGCTAATGTATCCACAACACTGGAAGATCCAAAACAGGATGAATGAATCATCATTATTTCCCACCATCATGTAGTTTCTCCTTTTGTTCTAATCAAAACAGAGGAAATAAATTAATTCAATACCATTTCTAAACTATATGGTCATAATACACAATGGACGACACCAATCTGGGAATACCGTCAAAATAGAACACTCCCACCAGATAGAGACAATAATGAACGAGTCTGGAGACCTGTGGTAAATTTTACACTATATGATATCCGAGATCAGCAAAATAGTTTCTACAAGAGATGTTTTAATGGTATTCTATTCAGATGTATTGATGGTGGAGAGACAGTGGCTGTCATTAATGATGTACATGCAACAGATTGTGGTGCCCTCCAGTTTGGACATACGCTTTCTTGTCAAATCATAAGGCATGCATACTTCTGGCCTTCAATGATACAAGATTATGTTTATTTCACTAATATGTTTCATTCATTCCATGTATTTGACAACTTCATTCATCAACCCCCAGAGATTCTTCATGAAGCTAAATACTCATGGCCATTTGCTACGTGGGGAATGGATGTAGTAGGACTTTATCCTCCTGCTACATCCAAGAAGTATAAGTATATTCTTACTGCTACTGATTTGTTTTCCAAATGGGCAATGGAAATACCTCTCAACTAATTTATTTCGAAATGATTTGTTAGCTTCATCATGTCTAACATAATTACCAGAATTGGTGTCCCTAATACAACATTTATTGAAAATGACACCAACTTCTGTTCAACCAAGGTAATGAAGGTGTATCAAGAATAAAACATCAAATCCAACCATTCATATTGGTATCATTTAGTGGTGAATGGTCATATAGAGGCCTTCAATAAGACTCTATCAAACATACTGAAAATTATGGTATATAAAGATAAGAAATCATGGCCTGGTAAATTATTTCATGCTTTATGGGAATATCGGACCACCAGCCGCATTACTACATGGTCAACTCCATATTCATTGCTATATGGAATAAAAGAAATCTTTATAATTCATGTTCAATTACATTCAATAATAGTAGTCATTTGGGATCAGACATCCATATATGTACTTTCCCAAAAGCAGTTGGATGAATTGGAACGATTAGATGAAAAAATATTGTGCACCATGCACCAATTGGATGTCTATTAGAATCAAATAGCATGGGCTTTCATAAAAAATGATCATCTTCGTTCATTCATTCATGGAGAATTGGTATTGGTCCTCATAGCTCCAATGATACTTGGAAAGATACCATCAATGATTGAGACATAGTGGGAAGGACCGTATTCAAAACATAATGTCTACTCCAATGGAGCTTATTCTTCAATCTCAATGGACAGAGAACTCATTACAACTCCAACCAATGAAAGATTCTTGTAGAATTATTTTGTGTAATACAAATGTACGTTCAGTCTTCATTGTATGGCTTTAAACTGCATGGTCCCATAGTCCTCACTAAATGACTTTAAACTACATTGTCCCATAGTCCTCACTACAAGACTTTAAACTACTTGGTACCTTTTAGTCCTCACTTTCATGGTCCTTTTTAGTCCTTATTACAAGACATTAAAATGAATGAACCCTCTATCATCCAAAATAACATTAAACTGTCCCTTTTTTCCTACATTACATTAAAATTTGCACATGTCCTGCAAGACATTAAATTAAAATATGTCCTATCCACATGACGCTAAACTATATAGCACCCTTTTTTCCTACATGATGTTAAACTGCGAATCATTATGGTTGTTCTTACCTATTGTTTCTCACACTGAGCATGACTCATGTGAGGGTAGAGTATGCTTCAACCATAACACCCTCCCTTGGCCGCTAACCATGTGTAAGTCCCAACAACATCTTCAGGTTATCCTCAAGTACAACATGATAAATAATTTATTCTTAATAGAACTATGAAGACATTGATCCATGCCTTCTAGGATAGATACATAGGAAACCTCACAAAGTTCAAGCTCAAAACCAACATCTTCACATCGGTTCACCTCCATCTCATACGATGTTGATCGGTGAAGCCCCCCCTAAAACCAATATATTCACATTGTTTCATCATTGTCCTTATATATGATTTTAAACTATACAGTCCCCCATATTCCTCACTGCAATACATTAAACATCATAGAAATATGTCCTAGAAAATGTGACATTAAACTATGAAACATTGGTCCAAGCGTATGACCTTAAATTATTCAAACTTTTCTCCTGTACGAAAATAAACTACAGTAGTCTCTAACACCCTCAACTAATATAGAATCATTGATAACAATGATCACCATTCATGATATATTCCATGTATTATGGGCATACATAGCAGTGCCTGAACCGTTAATATTTGATCCAACAATCATTTCACTAAAGTCCCCTTTCACCCTTCACATGTACAAAATAAATTTGTATCGAGGGAATTTCAGGAAGAACGTATGGAATGATTTTCGTCTTTAAGGGATGCATAATAACCATCGAGCATCCCTTGACCACATCCCCATGTATTTGGGCCTAACTCCAAACTCCACTATCAGTCCCACGGCTTATAAGTCCCCTTGTGAGGACATGAATGTGGAATGAAAATCCTAGTCTTTATTCACATCAGTTTTATAACAAACACATAAGGTGTCTCCCTCATTATGGTCCGAACTCTATAACCCTAAACTAATATATCCTACATTATCATCCAACATTCCATTAAACTGTATTTTAGGAACTATATTTGGCTTAATTATTATTCTAATGATATATGTAGTGATGTCCATCATTTCAATTCATGAACCAGCCACAACATGATTATGGTCAGAATTGGTCTATGTATCTCTTTCATACAAATGAAAATACTCGTTTTCATGTGTCATACACCTAACTATAAATACATCCAGACCTCCATAACCATTTTATTTATTTCTGGTCAAAAAATGTCTGATACCCATGAATTCTATTGCCTGACTATGCAGCTCATGTCCTTAGGCGGCCTTGCATAAGTAGTCTACAAAATAGACATGTTAGCCAAAAGATGCTATAATTTGAATATGCATCCAATTCCCTTATGTGTCCCTGAATAATTGAACCCCCTAATAGGTTTTTCTAATAGTGGTAATTTCATTCATAGAAGGAAATCCTTTTCTTCCTTATTGGTCTTAACGAAAATATATATGGATCTGCAAAAATAGCTATCCTTAACATATTTTTCCCAAACTATTTTTCATGATCTAAAAGTATTAAAGTCTATGGTTTATATTTCCCTTAAAGACATTTGGGTCATACCTTCACAAGAGTGACATTAATCCAAATCATTTACAATCCTGATTGGGAATATCCTCTCCATATTAAACTACCCCTCTCCATACAACAAACTCTATGCTTTGGAAAATTTGAATCTCCATAATCATCATCAGGGTTTTCATCAATAGAAAAATAAATTTCTAAGAGTTATTTTTCTTGACTACGCAGCACGTTTCCCTCAGTGTCCTCGTATAAGTGGTCTATATAACAGATATGTGACCCAAAAGATGTTATAACTTGACTATGCAACCAATGAAATTATGTGGCCCTAAATAATTCAACCCCCTAACATGTTTTTCAAAAAGTGGTAACATCACTCTTAATAAATGATTCCTCTAATTCCTTTTAGCCCATTTTTTCATATCATCCCTTAGATTCAAGATTTCCAAGGTCACAGTTTACATGTTTTCCCCTATACATGAATGTGGTAACATATTTTCCAAAAACATATCAAGGAATTGAGTCAATTTTAATATAATCAGTCAATGATATTCGACTGTTATGCATTAAACTCTTTTTTTATGTCCGACATGCTTGACTTTAAACTGCCAAAAGAAGAAATATTTCTCATTAAATTGGGATCTTGTAAAAGGAACACTGAACAAAAGCTGAGTCCCAACTCACTAATCGTACTTATTGGTTGATTTTTGCAATATTGAGCATCAAAAGATGCAATGTCTGTGGGTTGGATTGTATCACCCAAGAAAAAAAATCAAACTATGCTTACTAGGCCCAATGTCTTAGGTAAAATAAATTAGACCATGTAGCAAGAGAAAGAAGGCACAAATGATTGAAGATGAAAGTGTTTTTCATTGATGCACAAGAGTTATAAGGACATCCACAGTGTGGAATCTCTTCTCTTTTTCAATAATTACAAGATGCTCTCAACATAACTCTTAATTTGATTTATAGAATTATGAGCTTCATCAATAGCCACCTAGTGTTCATTTATTCAACTGGATACAATAAGAGCTGTTGTGATACCATCTCTTCTTCAAACAATTGTATATGAATGTTCATGACTGCGGATTGAGAAAATTTTCTGCAGATCAAACACAGACCTTGTTTCTGTCGAAGTGACATGGAAGATGGACACATGGATTTGAGAATAGAGAATTGGAATTAAAGAGACATTTTTATAGAGTACTCTTTTCAAATGTTGTTTTTAATTTCATGATAATCTTCTCTCCACCAACTGGCAGCCAAAAACATATCAGCCCATGGTTTTCAATTTTTATATCTGCAAGAAAATGGAATGGATGAAAAATTTGAATGTTCACACAATTGTATCTACTCATAATACCTATCATATTCCAAATAGATGGATAATAGTACAGCTGCATCTCCAGCATATGAGGTTTCAGATCTGGGGAACAAGGGCTATAATTCATTATGAATTCCCTCTCCATTGTCGCAGCATTGACAAATGATCCTGCAACTGAAACATTTTCTAAAGAAAATTTGGTGTACATCTGAAACAAAGAATGAAATAGATAGTTCGTTGGCTCTGTAATGTTGACTCCTTGCTGATGACCAAAGTTATATAAAGGTATGTAAATGCACTATGGGAAATTTACCTGATATTTAGTCAAGTACATGGAAAAATCTTGGAGAGTGTTGTCCCACATATCATAATAGTCAACCCCAACAATGTTCATCATATCATCAATTTTCTTGCTAGCCAAATAATCAACTGATCCAATTCTTTAGGGAGCTATTGAATCAGTACAAGGATCAAAGAGATGAATTTTATATAAGGTCTATTTTTTATGAAATACTTGTCATGAGAAACAAAAAAAATGGATATTTCATTAAGGCGTTCAAGCCTAATTTTGGATCGCAAGTCTAAGCTAGTCGTCCATGTTGTACAACACTAGTACTGGCATGAAAGTCAGAAATAGAATGAGGAAGCGCGACGTAACCAACAGAAAGGTGGATGAGCGAAAAGACAAGACACCTTCTTGATGAGAGCTCGAATAGTTTGAAATCTGGATTCTTTGCACGATGTGATTACTATATTTATAGGTGATATAGAAACTTGCGAGTCGCAACCTGCGCACCTCAAACCTACATGCCTCTAGATCATGGAATCTCTTTTTCCTTATAGAAAAATCCTCTTTCCTTTTTCGTTCCAACTGTGAGGGGGTATTTTCTTTAAAGCTCCATTCCCTCACAGAGTCCAATGATTTACTAAGGGATGTACATCAAGGAAAAATAGATGGAAGAACATCAAGAATTTCACAAAGTCATTAAGGCGTGAAAACATACACGCATGCCATCCATGGTGCGTATTTCACATGCGTTCCAGTCATGGTCACGTAGGTCACTTGTGTTCCAAAAGTGGGTTTTTTCCCAAACTCATGTGTCCTATAAATATCCCCTATGGGCCCCCCATTTCGGGGACAAAAAATCAAAAACTCAAATTCAAGCTCTTGTCGTCCAAGTCTCTATTTGAAGTCTCTCAAAAACTTCTAAGGTAATCTTTTATCTATAATGGAATCACTAAAGAGAAATAATAATGCCTAAGTGTTAGAACTCATCAAAACATGCATGCCTAAGTGTCCAACCCTTACGAGAAATAGAAACACTTGCGCACCGCCTTTCCCTCCCAAGTGAACTTGTGCTCCACCCTTATGCAAGCATCTAAGGATAATATTACGGGCATGAGCCATGTCTCTCCCATTTATTACACTACAGGATCTCTGTCACCCAATGTGAACTCACGTCGTGCATGTATACTTGTGTGACCAGGTCTTGCTCACCCATGCAGGAAATGCGTGCAATAACAAGTGTTGCGCACCAAAATAGTACTTGCGTGACTGCCTCTTTTTGGGTTCCACTCTTTCTTATTCAATACTTTTCTTCAAAACCTCCTTTCGTATTCAAGATCTATCCTTTAATACCATCTTAAAAGCCACTTATGTCATGGTATCCTTGCTGGATTCCTTATCTGAATGTAGTTCTGATGAATATCTCCCAAAACCTTGGGATTTATATAACGTTATATCACTACGGTTTGAGGCTCCCTTCATTCAACCTCATCCCATAAGATGAGAGAATATATGATATGGGCTTCCTTATGAAGAGTATGTCCCAATCATAATTTCATTTAACATTGGTTATCCTCTTTAGGATTAAGCCCTAGTCGTAATTTCTATTTATTTGGGCCTCCTTCTCAGGGTTAAGTCCCAATCATAAGTACCCATAACATTGGGCATCCTCCTCAAGAGTAAGCCCCAGTCATAAGTACCCTTAACATTGGGCATCCTTCTCAGGAGTAAGCCACAATCATAAGTTAAATTTCCCATTATCTGGGAATTCTCCTTAGGAGTAAGCCCCAAATTAAGAAACTAAATCTCAATAAACTGAAAATACCTTTATGGACCCTGTTAATGGGCATCCTCCTTAAAAGTAATCCCCATGTCCCCCCTAATTTGGTCTTCCTCATTCGGAGTAAACCCAAAGATAGAGTATAAAATTCTCCATAAAGCATGAATATATTTATGGACCTTGTTTCTAGGATTCTTTCTAGATGTAAATCCTAGTCTTCACCTACATGGGCACTCACACAGACATATTCCCCATATCATTCCTTGTGATCACATCTTTCGTGGAAAAAATTGTCAGGATTACTGATACCTCTTGATTCTCACACCGATCATGACTCACGTGAGCATAGTGTATTAAAGTAACCACGAAAAATCTTTATGTGCTTTTAATCATACGTAAGCCTGACACTTCTTAATTTAGCTACATGGACATTGATCTTTTCCTTAAAAGTAGTGTACGTAGGATGCCTTTCCACGGTTCCGGCCCATCACCCATTAAATATCATCTGTCGCAAATGATGTAAAACTATATCTTAATTCCTGAACTACGTGGATTCTGATTCCTCTTTAAGAAGTATATGTAGGAAGCCCATCCTCATGTACGATACCAACTATGAAATAATTCATGTCCTTCCGAATTACAATAATCTTCACGTGCCCCACTGCGTGGCTTTAAAACCAGAATGGTCATCATATTGACCAAGATATTTCTATATAATGTATTAAAGGATACTATTGACTAAGAATATAAAATAAATACGGATGATTCTCCATTGATAAACAACATCTTTAACATATAAACAATTCTCTATATATTATAAATATCAATCATTGATTTCAAAATCCAAAGAAAAACACATTTACATACAAGTTGAATTAATTAGTATTCATGAACATAACATAAATCTATAAGAGAGTCATGGAGTAGGTAATAATTCCCCTAAAAAAGTTATGATAAGCGTGACATCCCGGCCTCTTGACTAATGAAATTTCATATGCCTCATCAGTCCACAACTAATGAGCACCAACCTTTGGAATGTTAGTCTAAATTGATATAGAATCATTGCATGTTTCATGTTCTACGAATACACACATTATAAACCAATTGGAAAGTTTGAACCTTAAACAAACAAGGTCTTCCCCATTTCTAAAAGAAACAATAGGTGTGATAAATTGGTTAGAAATGAGGGATTTTTATAAGGGGGTGGAGTGTCTCTTTATGAATGTGTGAAAATATTATTTTAGTATATCATTATTTTCTGTTTCTAAAGGTCCACAACATATTAATGTGAAGATAATATGTCCCACGGTCGATAAAAAATCACCAAATAAGAATTTTACTGGTTTTGGATATTTTTTTAATATATATATTCTAATTTATATAAATCATTTATTAATGAGGTAACTGATGCATCATTATTGTTTCATATATAATTTTATTTATTTGATGTCTAAAAATTAAGAGAACCATTATTTAGGAAATATTTTTATCTTTGGATATAATATATATAGTCGAAATGATAACATGTATAACCTTATGTATAAATTAATTTACTAAAAGATATTTGTTTGTGTCATTTTTGACATTAGTGTATGTTTATTAAAATAAATGGTCATTATCACTATTATGTTTCTCCATGGGGTCACAAAATCGGACCATGGATTTCCATGGTGGGCCATGACTCATCCAATATGTTTAGAACAAGTGTGAAGGTAATTTTTTGTTATTATAATATTCTTTTTACCTTGAATTTCTCTTTTTACCTTTAACTACTATAAATAATAGGCCAAAGATTCTCTTCAGAAAAGAAATTTCATCCTATTGAACCAAATATTGCATATTAATACCATCCTTGTATGTCTTAATTTTAAAATTCAATTCATAGAATCGGTATAATTTCATTTAATTGAAAACGTAAGATTTTTAACAACTACTTAGTGGTTTTAGTATTCATAAAAAATTGTATTTTTTATGAAAAATACAAAAAAAACAGCCAAATATATATTTGATATTCCAAATTTAAAAATGATGTTTATTTTACTAAATTCAAAAAATAGAATTTGGAATAATTAATTAAAAATTAATTACCATTGTCCAAACAAAAGGCGTGTTTTAATAAGTATTAACTATCAAATGATTTATAGTTGATTATGTCCAATGTCAAAGTGAAATTACCTTCAATAACCAACATAGGATTAATTGGTCAAAATATATTCTGATTACACTTCAAAACAAATTAAAAATATAATCTAACCATATAGATAATTTAGATTAAAAGGCAGTTTTATATTAAAATACAGTATTTTTCTCTATTCGTTAAAAAAGGTCATTTATCAGAAAAACAAAAAATTTACCCAAAATAAATTTTGAAGTCCCAATTCCAAATATGAATTTTATTTTGTCAATTAAAACATATAAAAGTGACCAAAACACGTTTTCATGAGGTTTCAACATTAAAAATCGGTAAATCAACATTTTATAGTAAATTATGCTTAAAATTAGATTCATTCACATTTTAAGCCTCAAAATTTTATTGGATAAATGTGAAAACATTTAAAAAACATATATAATAATATTTTAGTTTGTTATATTCATTCCCTCATATACAACGACTAGGAGTTAACTACCATTTAAAATAATAATATAATATTGTTAGTGTGCAACGTAAGATTTCTAAGAAACTGGTTGTTGTGCATCGAGTAAACTATTAATAGAAATGAATAATTCTTATTTCCCCATTTATCTGGGGTGTTACATCAATAAAAATAAATTTTGTGGTAATTAATTTTAGCAAAAAATATCTGGTGTAGGTGATGAAGGAGTCCTATAATTAGTGTACATTGGTGGGACATTATACCTAATGAATTTAGAGACAATGGATCATATTGGATTTATGTTCATAGATAGTATTCAACTATATCCATCCATTGTATAGATTATTTGGAATGATAATATGAAATATGAGTTATACTAGAATTATATATTGGATATAAATGGTTGGGAGTTTTCTTGTGAATTGGAATTTTCTATTAAGATGTTGTTTTTATATAGAGGTAACATCACGGTGCTACTAATGTGAATGAAGGTGGTTTGGTAGGATAGCCATCTATCTAGTTGGGACATACATCCTGGTTCCACCATGATGTTTTATGTATTGTATCTTCAGTTTTGGTGGATGGGAATGCTAGAAAACATAGATAATATTGTATCACAATGTTATACATATAATCAGGTTAATGCAGAGCATCAAAGGACCTCTAGTTTTCTTCATCAACTATATTGTCCAAACTATAAGTGGGATAATATCAATATGTATTTTATTACTATCTTACCACGTACACAATGGGGATATAATACAGTTTTTGTTTTCATTGACCGTCTGACCAAATGATGCTACTTTTTTATACGAGATTCAATCAATGTAGATGAGATGCATAGTATGTATGTTCCAATGGTTGAAAGCATCTTGGTATGTTTTTGGTGATTTTATCAGACACTAACCCACCCCCCCCCCATTATTACTTAATGTATTGGGAAGACTAGCAGAATGTGATGGGTTATTAGGTCATTTTGAGCACATTATACCATCCACAAATGGATGAAACAATTGACATGTAAATAAATTTTTTTAAGAAATTCTCTGGGAATCCAATATGTATTTAAGAGTTTTTAGGAATATATATGTGGTACATATTGAGTTTTCATATAAAAATAGTAACTAATGATTTCTTTGAATGGATACTTTGGAGTAACGATATGAACAGTCATGTTGTCACCAATATAATGAGCGTTGGTGGGTGATAAATCATAGTTGGGACATACCCTAGTGAAATAAACACATAATAAATTCTTGTTGATCAGGAGTATGTTATTGACATCACAATGTCTCTATTATTATTTTAAAGATCAATGGTACACCACTTTGACATTTCCTATGGGAGACCGTGTGTTCTTAAATGCGGAACATTCTTTGGGACATAGTGTTTTGGATTAGAATGGGATGCTAATGTCAAGATATGTTGTTCCATATGAGATTATATAACAGATTGGTGATGTATAATACACCTAAAATTTTACCTTTAAGATGACATCAACTGATGACTTGTTCCATGTCTCCCAGCTAAAAATGTATAATCTAGATATGTCCCATGTGTTGAAATCAGAGGAGTTTAATTTATGACACAATCTAATTATCATCGAGTGGCCACTATAGAATGTGGATTCTCAAAAGAATGTTCTTTTTTAGATGTATATTATTTTAGTCTATGTTATTTCGAAATACATTAATGGTGATCATGAAGCATGGGATTGGGATTATTTTATTGAGGAGGAGTATATAGTTTTTTTCACTAATCAAACCTTGTTGTGGTTTTTCGAGGGTGGAATATTTTTATGAATGTGATAATTTTCACATCCATGATATTATTGTGCAATGGTTTTGTTTATTTTTAGAAATTGATGTTTCCTTGTGTTTTCCATTGTTTTTTTAATAGTGAAATTTTCTTGAATGTAGGTAGCTCACGGTTGACACATTCTTGTGGAAACTTGCGTGACCATTCCAAGGAAACCATGCAGCAAATTGAAATTATAGATAGTGTTGACCCCACAGTTGGTACAATATATATCAAACCATGTGGGATAACCATGTGTCTTTTCCCTCTTGGATAGTGGGGGACTCATAATTCTTCCACAGTTTGGTAATCTATGCTCGAATACATTTTGATGAGTCAAGGGCATTAAAATGTTTCAAATTACCATTGTGTCATATTGGTTTTGACCATAAATCACCATCCATATACACCATACTAGGATTAAATACAGTATAACCTCCTCAAATAATTTTTGGGCCTCTTTAGCATTATTTTTTGGCTTGTTTTAGCCTCGGATAATCAAGGAATCATCCATTATGTCAGTTTCCTCTTGACTTCACACACATTATAGGGGTTCCCTTACATTATTCATGAGTTCTTATTATTTAGGTTATTTTTTGACCCTATAAGGTTTTTATAATTATAAAATGGGTTAAATAATTATGGGTATTATCCTATCTAACAATTATAGGATCTTCTGTTGGTGATGGTATGATATTCAAATTGTTTATAAAATATTTCATTTATTATTTTGGTTTTTTCATACAATTACATTAATATATTAATTTAATAATCTTGATTGTTTCCTTAATAACGTCATTTGGATTTTTTATGCTGTGAAATATTTTGTTAAAGGGTTGTGCAATGAAAATGTTCAGAAAATGTGTTTTCTAATGTTTTTTGTTATTGCTTCTTGTTTTATTCATGGTAGTATCTATTCAACATGTTTTATTCCTTACATATAATGATTTAAATTTTATTCAAAGGGTGTTGATGGTTTGAACGTATTGAAAGTATTTTATCCTAGATGAAAGGGGTTTCATACATTTTGTCATCTTTTCTGTTCACCTTAAATGTCTTTTATGTTTCAATGTGATGTGAATAATGTTATAAAATTATTTTGATTTGAGTTTTAATTTTAAAGGGGATTTTACCCTAGAAATGGTTTTTATTAGATATGTGTTCTTCCTAGTTTTTTTTAAAAAAAATTGGGTTTCATGAGTTGTTCGAGTGGTGAAAAATGTATTTTCAAATTTTTTAGGTTTTATTCGGAAATGGAAGTTGGTTTTGTTTTGGGAAAATAATGGTTTTGATGTACATTTTTGTAGTTGGGTCAATTAGAAAAATGTGAAACTAGTGATTTCCCTATTTACAAGGGATGCATGGAATTTTTATGTCATGTGATGGTTTATGTGATATGTGAAATGGAATTTGAGGAAAAAAAATGTAATCCCAGTTATCTATCTGGGTGAACAAGAAGTAGTATAGATGTTGAATCACTAGTGGGGAGGCCCCGATTAAACTAGAATGATTAAAGCAACAACACTAAATAAACATGTGATATGATTCCAGACAAGTATAATTTAGGGTGGGATACTCAATAGTGGATTTTTCACTTCAACACTGTTGGTATTGGATTATCATTTGTAAAGAACCGTAAACTGTTGACTTGATCCCCTATAGTGGCTCCAACACAGGAATGTTTTTTGTACATGAGATAGAAGTTTTTGTTCATCAATGTATGAGGTTCATATGATTTTTAAAGAACAGTAAGCCTCTAATTTGATGTTTTTCAATTATTGTAGGTGTTTATGGTGGTTCCTTGAGGGTGATCTCCCTATGATTTCATATATCTCTATGGGATATTTTTTTTGTTCCCATTCAATTATAGTAAATTATTTCATTAATGTTGAATACTCTAAATATGAAATATTTTTTTATATTTTTTTATTTTTATTAGTTTGTGTGATTACTATTCTACTTAGTTATTTTTTATAATATCAAATTTAGAAATTATTTCCCAATTTTTGTATTTATTCTTCTGCACTAGTTGTTACCTAGTACGAATCATAAACACTCTTTGGGTCATCCCATGATTTAAACCATGTGTCTGGTTTGATGTCATCCTATCTTGGATTATGATATATTTTACCATCACAAACACACACTTCAATCAAATTAGAAAAAAAAACATACCATTCAAATTTATGGTGAACTACCACCTCACAAAATGATGTCATCTATGTTTCAATTACCACCTCCCGTGGTTGGGAATTTTTTGTACACACTATTACTATATGATATATATATGATGTTTATAATTCCTTCACGACTCTACAGTTATTATATAATGGATTTCTTATTTATTCAATTTTTTTGGAATATAATAACATTGTTTTTTATAACTGCACCACCTCCTCCTCAATGTGAAGTGATACATTTACATATTACATAGAATGTAATAATGATTGATTTAATTATTAATATAACTAATAAGTGACATATATATGATATTACTAACATAATAATATTTATGTAAATATAAAAAATAATATTAATTAACAACCTTTCACACACTCAATAATGTTTTAACATTGTTCATGGAAGTGAGGAGAACCGCCTTCTTGTTGTGATGTGATTCATTTTACAAAAAAACATAATTATATATATATATATATGATTTAATTACATGGTATTTATGAAATAATATAATTTATGTTAATACAAAATATAATTACATTATTTCCATTATGACCATTGAAATATGGGAATGCTTCTCAATCATTCGTATGACCATCATTTTCCATGATTGTAACAATATTTAAGTAATTGAAATTGTATTTCATGATTGATTTTAAAGATATAATTTATTTATAAATAAGATAATTATATCAAGATGATTATTATTTATATTATTATACAATTAACCCTTATACCATTGTTGTCCTTGCATTATTTTTTACACAATAAACAATTATGGAAAAAAATAACCCATATAAACATAATTGAGTATGCAGTTCTATACATAAATGTATCATGGAAATAAAAGTAATGATAAACATGAAAAATGTTATGATGAATGTAAATGATTTTCATATGTAATTATTCAAGATAAAAAAGACTCATATTCATGTCATACTCAAGGTAATTTATTTTGTCTCAATATCCACACAATGAGGAATTTAGTTATGATATACGCCTTAATTTATTTATGAGAAGTATATAAAAACCATTTTAAATATATATATATCTTAATTATAGTTAATTTTATGTTATTTAATTTTATGTTATTTTGAAATATTTCTTGGGTCTTGTAATTTATACATTCTAAGTGGTATGGGACATTTTAAATGTTTAAATAATCAAGTTTCAAATCGTTTAATCCTTTTAAACATTATTGATGTTATTATTTTATTTATTTTTACTTAGATAAAATGATTATAATGGAAATTTTATGACAATATTTAACATCATTAAATGTTTTAAACAATTAATCATTTTATTTGTATTAATTGGAACATTTTGAAAAATTAAAATTGGAATATCTTATTTTTAAACTAAGATAATAATTATATTTCATGAAATTATGAATTTTTTTTATTAATAACATATTTTGAATTCTTATATGTTCTAATGAATAAAAATCCTTATTTTCTTTTAGTTGGTTAATATTTTATTGATTATTGTATTGTAATGAAAATGGTTTTTGAGTCATGAAAATGGGTTCTCAAAAGAAAAGTGTATTTTTATATGAATATTTTTTAATAGGTTTTTCAAAAGAATTTTTAAATTATTTGATAATGAAAGTGGTTTACTATTGATGTGTTCATGATAAGTATATGAAATAACAGATCTTCATAAATATTATGTGAGAGATGGGGCCTCATTATACCTCATTAATGATCCCTATATAGCTTGTATGATGGATTGAGCTCTATTATAGGACATGAGAAACATGTGAGCATGATATAACTTATACAAATTTTGATCCCACTCATCGCTCATAGGTGAACCTGACATAGCATATATAAATGTTGATTAATAGTATCGATCTCAAATGCATTGTGTAATGATGATAATAGAAGTACGTGTTATTTTTTTTCAAATTAAATGTGTTTTGAAATGGATTATGTATACTCTAATATATGTATCCAAAAAAGATAAAATTATTTTCCAGGGGTTTTAATTAATTTCAATGAAAAAAATGTATGTTTTTATACTTTTGAAAATTTTTTATTTCATATTTTCTCCAAATATTGATGATAATGGTAAATGTTATATGGATTCTAATTTTTAACCATATTATTTGTTCCCATACTTTTTATATAATCTAATAATATTTTTTTCTCATCATATTTTATTAAAATTATTTCATTAGTTTTACTGATCAGTATTGGAATGTGAGAAGTCATGTTGGATGTCATACATATCTTTTCAAAAAATAATTAATGAATTATTTTAATATTTGTATAATATCTTAAATATGTATACTAGTTGGATTCATACACTTTTTATTTTATGGGTTTTTATGTATGAGTTATGTTCTAATTATCTAAAATATTAAAGATAAAAAGATAAAATATGTGAGAGAATGTAAAATCCCTAACATAACTCATGTTGTTGTAATGTCAATGATTGGTTCCTTATAGTTTTTATCAAATTATATTTTCAGAAAAATATATCTGTTAATATAGTGTCAATATAATGAGAATATATGATTTTGAATTTTTTTATGTTGAAATGACAAATAATTGTAGGATTTCCATTTTCCATAATCTAATGTATGTTTGTTTGGAATGGGTTCAGACATTTTAAAAATGTATGTTGTGGAGAGAAGGCATCAATGGAAAACAATCCTTCAATATTAGAATCATGAGTATGATGGAATTATAACTGAAAGGATTTATGTAGTGAATGATTGGTTTAAAGATGATATACATGGTTATGCTATCTATAATATAGTGGAACTAAACCTACCAAAATGCACCATTAGGATAGTGGATCATTTGATAAGGAAACACCCCCCATCAATCAATGGACCATCTAACCTTCTGGTAATTAAAGGTTTAGTCAACGCGCTGGAGATGATATTTGAAGTAATATGGTTATTTTTATGTCAAAAATATATCATTCTGTCTCTCATTTTGAAGATGAAGTTGATCTTTGGTGGTATTTGGATAAGATTACAAGAGCCAATTATTATCATCATTGAATAGAATAGTAATAATACAATATATTTTCCTTGACAAATATATCCCTAATGATTTTCATCATAGGATTTTAAAACAATTCATGGAATTAAGAAATATATATGATGATTAGGTTGATGAATATTAAGAAATCATCACAATATTATCCAATCATGTGACCAAAATTACATAATACATTGTGAGAAAAATAAACAGATATTTTTTTGTATTAAAAAAATATACAAATACCGTTGACATATACAGAATATAAAAGTATTGAAATGTGTTTTCATTATGCTAAGGAAGTTGAAATATAGTTTTCTGACACATACATTTCATGAGATAAAAATAGTAAGAATAGTTATGGTGATAGGATATGGAGAAAATTCCATATATAAATTCTTACTGAAATCCAAGGACATATTCTATGGGTGGTAAAATACATATTTGTGAATTTTATTTTAGGATATAGAAAGTTTTATATGTGTGGAATTTCTATTCACAAGGATAATAAATTATAGGGAAATAATCACGAGAATTCATATAAAGAGGGTGATAATACCTTATCAATAATAATATGATTTATCTAAAATTAGTTTACACTTTTTCCTAGTTTGTTTCCAAATAAAATTATTGTGGGTGGAAATATCAATGATTATATGCATAATAAAGATGTAAAAAATAAGTTTCTTCTTATATAGTTTAGGTTAGACTATCTATTGAATTGGCGACATCTCTTGAAATTTCAGAATTTATAAAATATTTCTTATAATACAAATGTCTTTGGTAACAGTAGTTTATTGTTTTAAATATCAGAAATAACAAGGGAAATTTTTTTTGTATCTGTAGATGTTTTTGGGATATGTTTAAATGTTATGTAATGTAGAATACCACAACTTAAGTGGATGTATGTTTAATAGAATTTGTGACCATTTGTGTAAAATATCTGTAATAAGATTTAATTGTATCTTTTTTTACGACTATTGATCATTAGATATTAATGAATTTTATCATCACGTGATTGTTTTAATAATCTTTTTATGTTGTAAAAATATTGATTTTGGTTAACTTCTAATTATAGGATGAATATCATGCTATCATATTGAGGATATTTTGATCCTTTATAAGATTATTATAGTGCATTAGGCATGAATAGTAATCATGGATACTATTTTTTACAGAAAGGTATGATTTTATAGGGGAAATTTTTTAAAATATTAATATATTGTCATCATATAAGTTAATTTTATATTAATATAGTATAGTTGGTGATGTTATCTGTCAAATCTTGTAAAATGATTTTGTAATAAAATCTGATCCTATTATAATATATATGGTTGATATCAATGAATGTTTTTCAACAATTTGGAATGCAGTTATGTCTCCATTGAATTCAACATGACCATGTTATATTTCATACTATATTATTCTATGATAATTATTTTTCCCTACTGAATGAATCATATAATTTTCCACTATTGTTCTCTGTTTGTGGAACCCCAGTTATGTGTAACATATAGTGACTATTAGGTTTTGGGAATTCCATTTTTTAGGATGTTTTGTTAATTAATTTCATCATTTGGGATTAAGTTATTTAACTTTCTATATTTTATTCATTTTATTACCAAGACAAATTTATTTGGTGAAATTAATTTTAAGTGGGATAACATAAAACATCCTGAGATATTTTGAAATAAATTAATACAAATTAATTTTAAATTTATTTATATAGTATGTTTTATGAAAAAAATAGTTTATAATTCATTAATGATAGCTCCATGTGTATCATGTCGTTCTTGTAACATCATCTTTTTTTGTTTTATTATTTAACACAAAATAACGGGTCCTACCATGAAAAAATATTCTATTAATATTATAATGATAATTAATACCTCAAATATGGAATGTTTGGAGTAAAGGAGATTAAAAAAATTATGAAATTATAGTTTACACATGATTATAATATTATTTTTTTGTTTATAATTAATTATAAATAGATATAATGTAAAATTGAATATAAATGGTTGAATAAAACATATAATAATTCTATATGAATTTATCATACCTGGTATTAAAAATGTAATTGATTACAATATTTTAATTTTAAATAGAATATATATTAATAATATTATAAGGCACACAACACATGTTTCTTCGGAATCATTCATTTCATATAATACAGTGTTATACTGAAAAATAATATATTTATAATAATATTATTTAATAATGATAGTTTTAACTCCTTCTAAGGGGAAAATATAGATAGAAATAAATTTTAACACATTAATAATATTTAAATGAAATAATAATTTTATTTTTTAAAGTGTAATATCTTAATTTAAATTGTTGGAAATTTTTTATTATTTTGAGAAGTTCCATTTGTTGACTAATAGTGAAATACATTGAATTCTAAGTGAATAATAAATATCATTCTATGTTTTTTTATATATATAAATAATATTTTTAAGTAAGATAAAATTATATTTAGATCATTTTTATATCATGTTATATAATTTAGTTCATTAATATTAATTTAACATTAAATTTAAATATATTTACATTGAAATAATTTGAACATTTTATGTACAAAAACATGTTGTTTAAACACATCAATGGGATTATTTTTAAATTAGTTTCTTCAGAATATGTAAATTTAATTATATAAAATTTACTCTATATTGGGAATAATCATTATTTATAACATATAATAAGGTAAACATAGTTTTTTAAAAAATTTATTATTTAATGTAATTAAAATTAATTATAAATATGAAGGAAAAATTATGTTCTCTTAGTGATTAACCATCAATCATAAGATTACCAAATATAAATATACATTCACCAAACCAATTGTATATCCCATATTTTACCGTATCTGTTATTTTATTTATATTATTTTCATTGTTGGTGGCACATGATGTATTTGAGGACTCCCAAAAGTGGTGAGCTTATTATAATTACAGGAATTCTTGTCCCCCGCAACTATAAAAAGAAACTCACACAACTCACTTTTTCAGAAAACATTATCCCAATTGGATCATCCAAAACCTAAAAACTTATTATCACAACATAGTTACCTTCAACCTACAATCCAAAAATTGGTTATAAATACAACCAATAATCCCTTTGGTGAAAACAATAAAAGAGTAACATGATGAAGTGTTAACATTCAATAATATGGATTTTTTGTTTGTTTCCATCTCCACTCTCATCATTTCCATTTTTTCAATATAATATAATTAAACCAGTATATAAAATATAAATTTATTTTATATGTTATGAATTATAACTAGACATACACAAAAATCCAATTAATGCCTAATGAACATAATGTTTCATATGTACGGTGAACTACCACCTCACGAAATAATGTCTCCAATTTTTCAATTACCAATTAAAATGGAGGTGAATTATGATTTAGACACACTTATAGTATGATATTTATAACATTTATTATAAATTTAAACCTATTGAATTTTTTATATAACACATACTATCATAATAACTATTTCATTTGGAATACGATAACATCGTTTCATGACCTCCAAACTATCATCTCCTCAAAGAGATGTTATATGATTTCAACTTACACAGAATAAATTTAGAGATGGATTTAAATAAAAATATTTTTTTTAAATAACATATATATTATATTAATAATAAAATTTACTTTCATTAAATATTATATATAATTTTCTTTATCACTATTTCACACTCATAGAAAAAGTATAGCGTCATTCACGTATTTCTTGACGACCTCCTCCTAAAGGTTATGTGATTCCATTTTCATCACTAAAATTGAATATATAAGTCACTATGAATATATATAATATAATTTATGATATAATTATCGATCCTAAAATAATAATTTCACTTACTTTCTTTCTATAATGATCTTTGTAAATTAGAAATGTTTCTGATGTGTATGTATGACATAATGTATCCATGATTGTAACATTGGTCCATTTTTTATATCCAAAATTCATGATTTTGTTTGAAAATATGATTTTTTGTATAAATATTATAAATGGGAAATTATTACTATTTTTCATATTTTTATATAAATACCTATATGATTGTAGTTGACCTAAAAAATAATTTTTTGATAGGTAAGCCAAATATGGTAAAATAACCTTACGTAGATATAATTAGATATATAGTTCTAAAAAAATTGTAATATGTGAAATAAAGAAATGATAATCCCGAAATATTTTATGAATAATTTATATTATAAAATAACTTAAATATTTATTAAAATAATGATAGACCTAAAAAATTGGACAAATGAAAAGGTATTTCATCTTAATCGTCATTAATTGATGAATTTTTTTTGATGATAGGATCCTTTATCCATTTATGAGGTGTATATATATGGATATATTTACATTACATATTCATATTAAATCTAATATTGTGTCATTTAATGCTTTCAAATGATAATATTTCATGTGGAAAAGGATCTAAATGTTTATATTTCAATATGACACTACGAATGTTTAATTATTTAGTTTTCAAATCATTTTCCCTATTTTAATATCTTTCATATTATTTTATATGTTTTTATATAGATATAAATGTATTATAATGGCCATATTATATATATTTTTAATTTGATTCAAATTTTGTTAAAATATATTTAAATGTAATGGAAGGATCATTTTAATAGTAAAATGATTTCTTTTAATGTGTAGAAATAATTACCTTTAATATCATCATGTCTTTTTTTTTATTTTAAGCTTCCTTTTTCAAAATACATGTTTCATTACATGAACATAAATATTTCATTTTGTTTTGTTTTTTTGGTCTTGAAAATTGGTTTTTAGTGAAATGGGTGAATTGTCATTGAAAAGGGGTTCTCAATAAAATAGGTTGTTTTTATTTTAATTTGTTTCTATATAGGAATAAAAAAAATTTCTAAAAGTTTTTATTATTAATGTGTTATACTAAAGATATGCTACATGATCTATGCTTGGAATAGGAGTGCCTGATATGACTTATACAAAGGATTTATCCCCATTATGTATCGATGGTGAGACTGATATAGAGAATGAGGAAAATTGGGCCCCATTATTACTAATGATATATGGGTGAGTTTGATATAGATTATATGACGGGTTCATCATGAAAATAGATCATGGTTGATCATGATAAAACGTATAGTAATGGTGATCCAAAATAAATAACTATAATTCATTGGGAATTGATAATTCTTTAATTTTTCCATATGGTTAATCTAATTAAATTGATTTTGATAGGGTTTATACAAATGTTCTATTTCAAAAAAGATGTATAATTTCATGTTATGGTTTTTTTATTTTCCATGATAAAAATTTGTGTTTCTTATTCATGTGAGAATATATTATTTCATATAGTCATTGAAATATGATGATTAGGTAAAAATTATTTTAGTTTTCATGTTTTTAATGAACTAATGATTTTTTTTATATCCCTTATAGAAATATTATGCTCATCCAATGATTTTAAAATATTTCAACTAGGATTAATTATTTAATAGGGAAGGTAAAAAGATATTTTTAATGACATAGATATCTTCAATAAAAATAATTCATGACTAATTTTAAATGTATTTTAGTATATCTAAATTTATAATATTCATAATTTCCCCCTTTATATTTTATCAGTTTTTATGTATGATTTATGGCGTAACTCATTAAAAAAATATTGAAAATATATTCCATTTGAGGGACAAAGTAAAATTATTAACTGATTTCATTAATATGCAATGATTAAGGTCATGTGATTATACATTCCTTAGTCAAAAAACGATGATTATAATTTCAAATATGTTTTATAAATATGTTAATATTTAGTTTTATAATAATTACACAATTAAAAGATATAAAAACTGTAATAAAAAAATACTTTATGATGAAAGTTATATTTTTTATTATCTTTTTCCAATAAAATATATAGAATGCGTGTAAAATTATTTTATTTAATTAATAATGTATTAATTTCAAAAAAATGATTCACCAATAGTAAATAATTTTCATTAATTAGAAAATTCCATCCAGTATATAAAATTATTTTTTTTATAAAAAACCAATTACATTAGGATTGATTTCATATAAATTTATAATTAATCTGTAAACAAGGAATTATAAAATAAATGCCCAATATATATTTTATCATAATCACAATTTCCAACTTTACATATTATATAATTTAAATTTTAACTAATAATAATAGTATATTATTGTTCTGTAGAACTCAGTTTTCCATGAAACATATTCTATTGAAGACACTTGTACTTCTGTATATAATAAGTTAAACTAATGTTTTAATGTATCTATACATAAACTCAATTTTTATTTTACTTTATATTATAAAATATTATATTATTATTTGAAAATATCAATGCATTATATACCCCAAGAATAAATTGTTTCCTCTCAAAATTAACATTATCTCAGAAATAGATTGTTTTACATATGAAAATACATTTTTTGTAAACCTACATATTAAAAAGGGTTACTAAAAACATTACTAATACAATATAATGTTATGTACAATGGTATTATTGAATAATGTGTAACCAGGTCTCCTCTTAGGAGGGAATTTTTGGAATATCAAAAAAAATATAATGGCCAAATATGTATATAGAGTGACTGAGATCATTAATAAAAATAATGTGGAATATTATGTAAATGTTAAACAACACAAAACCATGAACCAAAGTGGCATTAAAAATGTCATTTAAATAATCATAGTTGATGGAAATTGGATAAAAATTTGTTTCCAGGAACCTTCTCATATAATAGTGTAATTATTATAAAATGTAGACTAAGATAATTTGGAAATATACATATTTGATAAATATAATTTCAACAATAAATAAATTCAAACCACAATATCTTCTTTTCCCCAGAATATGTGCATTATGAATGAATTATTTAGTCCAAAAAAATTACAATAATCCTCAAATATTTCCACTTTATCCACAAAATCATAACAAGATTTTCATCTAGTCATTAGAGATAAACCGATAAAAAATATTTAGAAGATGTTAAGACTATTATTTAAATAAATAATACAATATATAAAAAAATAATACTATAATTTAAAGAGAAATGCCTAATGTTTATTCCCAATAAAATAATTAATAACCATCTACCAAATTAATAGAAAATTTTCTAAATATATCTGTAACATAATGATTAGATTAATATTATCTTATCTTTTTAAGAGACATAAAGCAATATACCTTAAATAAAATCAGATATTTTTCTAAAATAAACTTAATATTAAACTGTATAATTTCCTTCCAATCAAGATAATCATCTTGTATACTAGTATATTTGAAACCATTATCTTACATTGGCTTATGGTAAAAGACCCACTTCATAGCCAAATTTCATATGTTTCCATACAACATATGTTTTTAACATTTTATTCACTAATCCTAAAGAAAATATCCCTAAAAACAAAATTTTTTCCTTATGGGTAACAAATACCTCAACCCCCAAAAACATCTCCAACATTATAATTAACAATATAAAACAATTTACAACATAAAACAATCAAATAATATTTTTAAAACATTGGAATTATGAAAAATGTTAATATAATATACCTTTAACATTAAAAATATGTCATATAATAAACGAACATGAAAATAATATTAATCTTGAATTCAATCTAAAGAGTCTTTTAATATAGAGTATAACATCCTAGGACTTTCACTCAGGGATTCTATGCTAATATCATTAACTTTACATTTCTTGCATTGATCTGGATATTTTTGAACCAATTTTTTCCATCTAACATTTACATCATCAAAAATAAAAAATCACATAAAACCATGAAGAAATTTAATGATTATTGTTTTGGATAATTAGTAATAACACCATAAAAAACATTTGACATGATTTTAAATGTGCATTTCTCCAACTTTTCCATTATTTTTATTTTCATAATAATACATCATCATCATCTAATGAAAATTAAATTTAGAAATAAATATTAGAAAATAATAATTAATATATAGCTGAAATATAATAATAGAAGGTTGAGATCAGATGCACGACATGGGAAAACATATTAATTATCAAATGAATTCCTATAATATGCATCATAGCAGCATAAGTGTATTATTAAAATATAAATTTGAATAAGTGTCAAATAATAAAATTCATTCCCATCAGTACATCTATCATGAAAAATAATAAATTGGAATAAAGAATTAATAAATTAAAATTAATAAGAATTAATAATCATGTGGACTGTAATATCAATCTTGATCAAAGGATTTATCATAAACCCATTACCACCATATATAATACATATTTTTATCTTGAAACCTAATCGTATAGATCTCTAAAAATCTTATAATGAAACTATATAAATATTAATAATTGAAAACCCAAATTCTAATATAATTCTATAAAGAAAATAATCCATAACTAATCTATTGTGGCACTATATGGGAAAAACATCAAATAGAGGAGAATGAGCTAAACAAGCACGATGTATTTCCACCCATTACATGTATTTTTCTAGAAACATATATTAAATAAATATAAATTTTAATTAATTAATATTAAATCATTCATAAAACCTTTATTCATATTATTTCATTACTGACCCATATAATGTAAAAATAATTTCTAATAGTCACTTTGAGACATCGTAAACCCATGAAACAAATGAGTTCCATATCCATCTATTTGAAAAAAGAATAACCCATAGAAAAATGGGTTCAATAAAAATATAATTTAAACAATTTAGAACCATGAAAAATATATGGGTTTTTTAATAATCTCTTTGAAATGTGAATATCAGGTTGAAGAGATATAGGTTTCATAATCATCTCTTTGAAAGAATCATATTCTATACAAAAAGATAAATGATGATGGAATCAATACAAAATATCCCATTTAGAGGAAATGGAACACTATTTTTTTGTTATAAATGTATTGAAATACCATTGAAAAATCATTAAAAATATTTGGTCAGAAAATATGCCTTTTCCATTAAATAATGTTTTTTAAGGATGAAAATTTTTTTAAAATATTTTTCCTTGAAAATAGATTTGAAAAAATATAAATAATGATTTGAAAATACTTATAATGTTTCTTAAAAAATAAAATAATTTTCAACGTGACTTTAATTTAACATGAGAGGAAAATTTCACATAAAATCGTTTTTTTAATATTTTTATATAACATAGATTTGGAAGAAAAATTAGTTATTACTCAATTGATAAATAATGTCATATTATTGCAATAATAGTTTATCAAAAAATTTAGGAACAAAATAATGGAACGATTCAAAAATTAATTTAATATATCATAAAAAATGTATAAAAAATTCATGAGAATGTATATATTTCAAAATTATAGGATTAATCATATACAATATCAATTAATGATGATATTTATAACAACATAAACATACCAATGTTTTAACATTGAATAAAAATACCCATGTATGAATGAAATGAAATTAAATATATAATATATTGGGAAAAATTAGATTAATTATATATAGCATCAATTTGGAATAATATACATCTCATGGAATAATGTTGTTGTATAGAATAACATATTCTCCAAGAAGGAAAATTGAGTCGGAATGTACAATAATAATATGGAAACATTTAAAAAATAAACCCTATTAATGAGATATACTCAAATTGATATGTAAATTATAATAAATTTTATTATATTAATAAAAAAAATTCATGTGTAGTATATACAAAAGACCTCAAAAAATGTATTGAATATGTCATGTATCTCACAATAATAAAAGCATGATGTGAAAAACCATTACCAATTTATTAATTTTGGTTGAATTTTCATTATCCTCTTATATATTTGGATTATTATTATTATGAAATTTTTAATGATTTTTTTTATTATTATCATATAATATTTTATTATGGCCCTTCATTACAAATTGTTTTTATCCATTCCATGTTAATGATATGTTTCAGGTAATAACTTCATGGTTTTCATATATGTTTTAACTTCCTATTTGTTGTCTCATTAATAAAATAATTGTTTAACAAAATAATAAATTTAATAGATATTATAAATAATCAATTTATATTAATAATATTTGTATTTAGAATAATCCATTTTATTTTGTGATAAAAAATTTAATACAACATTAAATGAGATGGTAGGGTGTATATACACATAAAAAATATATCCATTCTCTTGTAACATTTTAATAATGAAAAGTAATTATATATATATATATAATATCATTATTATTCAAGTTTTATATCATATATATATTATATATTTTTTAAAACTCACCAATAATACATACCTTCTATATTGTGAATGAATCACATATCTTAGTGAGGTGATAATCTATTTCACACACGGAAGACATTATCGTATTCTAATAAAATAGAAAGCATAAAGATTTTAGTTAAAAATAATTTATAGAATACTAATTAAATCATAAAAATGATATATATATATATCATATATAAATATAATTTACATCAATTTTTTCATCCTTGAATCGTGGTAATATAAAAATGAACGATATTTTTTAGTGCAGATTTAGTCCGTTGTACACACAAATGAGTATTTTGTAACACATTTGACTGAAGAGAGTGACGTTCTGAAAAAAATAATACAAAAAAACATAAACAACTATTTAATATAATGTGGTTATAATTTAATCATGATATGAAATGAATCAGATTAGGTGGGTAAATAATAAAAATAAAATTCTTTTCAATTAATATTAATTCTTTTTCAAGTACCCTTTTTAATTGTTGACTAAAATCATGAATTATTTTATTTATTACAAATATAAGGATTCAAATACTCTGGGGTGTATGTTTTTATATAAATTGGGTATGTTTTAAAAGATAAATAAATCATGATAGGTGTGAAGTAATGGGGAGAGTGACTACTTTTTTATAATTGGAGAGGAGTGGAATTCTGTAAAATACTAAAATGTATAAACTATTGGGATCTCGCCCATTCTTCATGTTCATAAAAAATTTAACAAATAATTTAGGGGAGAGTTTTTTTATTGAACTCCACATGCAACATACAATATAAATTCATTTTTAAATTTGATGTTCTTTAAATAATATGGTTCTATATTTTTTTTCTTTTACTGTAATCATTAAGTTGAATTCATTTCTAGACTATTTAATTTATATATTAATACTAAATTAATGTGATCCATATTTTAAAACTTATAACCACTAATATTAAGTATGAAATAAATATTAAAAAAATTATCTTTTGTGTTTAATATTAATTATCATACAATATACTGTAACTTCCAAAAAAAACTACATTAACCCTAACAGTTCCAACAATGTTTTTTTCAATATAGAGGTCCATACGCCCAATATAAAAGATAAATTGGTTTAGGATGAGAAAAAATTTTATTATTATTAACATTTATAATTATATTTATATAATATAATATTTTTCTTATTTTTATTCATTGAATAAAATAATAATTATTATAAAACAACATTAATCTAATTATGACATTATCTGTAGAATATGATTTTTCAAATATTAGGAAAACAATTGAATTAAAATATATTATGTTCCGGGATTTTTATCATCATATATTTGGATACCAAATTAATGTAATAGAAAAATTCATTCTATATACCACACTTTTAATATTTAAAGTATTATTTATTAAATTTATTTTTTCACTAAATAATCCATATGTTGGCGTTTCTAAAGAATTTATTTTAATTATATCATATCTATAAATTAAAGAGTTATTATTATGTAAAAATTTTAATTTATATATAATATATTATTAATAAATGAACATATTTAGTTTTCTTTTTCCACAAATCACTTTTAAATTTAAAATAAAGGTTCTTTTTTATGTTTTCCTATTCATAATTTTTTACATGGGTCCCATTCAGGGAGAATTGTTAAAAATATCTCATAAATTTAGATAACTATTAAAAAATATTGAAATTTTTAATCCAATTATCTTTGTCAATGTTTGGGGAAATTTAATTATATTATATTCTATAAATAACAACAATGTGAACTCATTTTTACATTTATTACTATAATTAAGGATAAAATCATTGAATAATAAAATAGAATAAATTTTTTTCGGAATTATATGAAATTATAAAATCTTTGATTTTTTAATATGGAATCCATTTTTATATATTAATTTTAGTGTAATATAATAATCTAAATTAAAATTATCCTCATGGAATTGATGATAATGTATAATTTAAAATCCAAAATATTAATAATTTGAAATGTTTTCACATCCAAATATAACATGAAAATATATCAATTTAAATAAATTTTATAAAAATATCTATAAATTTATATTTAAATTTTATTTAAAAAATATATTATTTAATATTATAAATTATTACGATGAAAAAACATTTTTAAATTAGAAATCAGTATTTTCATTATAAATTAGATACTTAAACTTTTCAGAAGAATATATATAAGTAAACCTAAGATAATATCAAATTCAGGATTTCAAAAATTATTTATCTTTTTTAAAATAATATATATTATACATTCAATTTTAAATTTTAAAACAAGTGCACAATTAAAATCTTGAAAAACTACTTTTAGAAATAATACTGGTACTTTGGTATAAAATATAATTTATCCATATGTTATGCTTAAAAAATATATTCGAATAACATAATTTTTTTTATTGAATTTATAATATATATATTTCGATAACATAATTTAATAATATTAATTAACATTATTTAAAAATTCAAAACTCCTTTTATGTATTAAGGTATTTTTTTATAAGAACATTTCATTTATGATGATTTTTGATTCATATGCCTTTCTAATTTTTTGGTATAAAAAATAATTTCGTCATAAAATTTCATAATTGGGTTAATCTTATTCTTTATTTACAAATTAACCATTTTAATATAATTTTAATTTAAAATAATAATATTTATAACATATTTTTTTCGTTAAAAATTAGTTTTTCAAGTAAATAATTATGTTGAATAAATTTATTATTTGATGTATTATTTGATAAAATTATACCATTGTATAACATATAATAATATTAGCTTTTCTGTTTTTCAGACTATAAAATATAAATTTATTATTTAAAAATAGATGGTTTTTACATCTTCCACCTTTATTAAATTGTAAAATTTTCGTTTGAAATTATTATCGGTAATAAAAAGATTGAAATTGGATAATAATTTTGTTTTAAACTAACAATATAAAATGAATTATCAAAAAATTTCCATGTTAAAATTGAAAGGTATGTATGAGAGTGATCTAAAATAACATCTAAATAGGTCCATAAATTGGATATCACTGTTGTTAATTGAATAAAAATTAAAATCCCAAATAAAAATATAGAGGGACCGATATCAACAATATCTATAATGTGAATGATCAATTTATATGAAAAAAGACATAAAACTACAAATCTAGGATGCATAAAAATGACCTTCATATCATCCGAGATGATTATTATTGGATAAAACATTGTTTTAAGGAATCATTTCCTTATGTTTAAGAATTATCTTAATCTATATAATTAGATAATATGTTAGTGTACGTACATAATGAATAGAAATTAAACCATTAATCAATTTCCACTACAATAAAAATATTTATTCTATTTGATGTGTATTGAGGATTTATATGTCAATTAATCATTACTAAGATAAAATTCCAATTTTCTAATTAATATATTAAGTAATAAAAATATATTCCTCATAACGCTCAACATTTACCAAAACAAAAATGGTATCCATATAATTAGATAATTCCAAAAATGAATAAAACATAATAAGATATCATTATATTTAAAATTCTATAGCAAAACCTAAAGGATAATCAAAATAATCCAATAATTAAATATACATATAATTAATCAAAAATTTAATAAATAATTTTGAAACCTAATTATATGAAGGAGTTGATTATATATTCTACTATGAAAAATAAACTTTTGTTCCTCAAATAAAATACCATTTGATTCCGAAATAAACAAAATCTAAACTGGTAAAAATTTCTGACTAACATGGATATCACATTGGCTAGTGGTAAGAGTGAAACACTCACATTCCATCAACCACAAGTTCATGAACCACCACCTAGTTGGATGTGACATGTTTCCACCAAACTAATTGTATGTCACTTTTTTTATTTAATCTACACAATTAATTCCTCCCTAAAATAAATCATGATGATAATAGGGAGTTCAAATATTTCATCCCAAAAAGTTCTCAAAAAATTTCCTTATTAACAATATGTTTCATTATACTTTAAACCATCAAATGTGGTTATAAATAAATTAAACCTATGATAAACATATATGTTATATAACTATTATGATTTCCATAAATTACTAAATAACATAAATTGGAAACATCCTAATCTATAAATATATCTAAACCAACCATTAACACAGAATATAATAACCCTTCACCCGAATACCTGAATCAATGTTTAAATCATTATCCTAACACAAAGAGTAATGATTCTAAAAATTGTGACCCAATTGTTGAAGGTTCTGGGAAAAACCGAAGCATGGTCGGGAAAAGAACCAATTTTGATTATTACTATGATCAATGGTTATTCTAGGGTCAATCCGATGATGACCACCAATCTCCACGGAATATAATCAATGATTCATATAAATAAGAAATAGGCATGAATCGTTTAGAGAGGATCTTGAACATCATATTTATAATTAATTTAATTAATATCAAAACGAAATATAATACCTCTATCATTGGTATTTTGCATCATTGATGATGTTGATAATCCATATTGTCCATTCTAGAATATCTCATTACGACTATATGGAACCAAACTAGAATCCCTCTAGCGTTGATCCACACGGGCTCTGATGGCCTCTGATCAACACCGATCATTCTATGGGTTCTAGCGTGTCAAAGCGAGTGTGTTGTGTAGGTCGTTATTGTTTTCTTGTTCTTAGGCCTTAAAAAAATTTCTCGTTTTTTGAGAGGGGAGATATAAGGATTTGAGAGAGAAATTGTTTGGCTCAACAGTTATCAATTCACCAGGAATTTGTTGTGGTCTATGAAAAAATAAAGGTACTTGCCTGTTTATATTCATGGAATTTGAGTTATAATATTTAATTGCATAGCAACCATTATAACCATTCCTAAACATAGAGAAAACCCTTGAATTTAATAATAATATCGTGTCATTAATTATAGTGCGCCAACTTGTGAAAAAGGGAATTATAAATAAAATTTCACAGCACAAAATAATAGCGACAATATTTTAGTTTGTGTTAATTATTTAAATTATTTTTTACCATCCTGTAAATTATTATTTTACTACCAGACCAACCTTGGTCCGCTCAAACACCACATCCATTTATTGAACACCCGAATAAATAAATAAATAATTTAATATCTTAAATAAATATTTTATTTACAAAAATGTAAATAAATATTTATTAAATGATAAAAAAACAAATATATATTTAAAATTTAATTTATGTCATCATTTTAACTTGAAAAAAAATTATTCCACGTTCTTGAAAAATATTTATTTCATTAATTAAATTCAATTTGAATTTAACTAAGGCCACCAAAAACACTTCATGTGTGACCATTTAGGACTATTTATCATTTTCATTAGGTGGGAATGCCTAATGTGCTAGAGTACTGTCTAGCAACATGTCTTGGTACACAAGAGAATGCACATAATGTTCCAAAATCGACATCCGCATTTGAATTCTCACTATTTAATACAATCCCATTGTCGCAATATCTCAGCAAGAAGGTTTCAGGAATTTGTCATCAACATTAATTCTTGATACATTGTTCATTGAATAGTTAAAATAAACTCGTCATTACACCATGGTCATGGAATTTCACACGACAGTTCAATTTCAATCAATGTTATGAGATATCAAATTCCAAAAATATAATGGAAAAATCCTTACTCAAATTATCTATTAATAACATGCCACTCATAATGCACCCAACGTACCCTACATCATGCCAAATATAATCATGATGGTTGTCATCAGATAATCATAGTGCATAAGTCGAGACACGTATTAATGATAATATTAACATCTAGGTATCATTACACATGATCGAAGATAGATATATCTAATGACCCCAAAACATGTGGAATTCAAAATAGCAAGTCTATTCTCTTAATCTCCAATCATAGAGATTACCAAGTGAAAACATCATGAGATAAAGTCTCATCTTCTTACGAGTAATATCACCTGACGGTATGCATAAAACGTGTCCCATTATAGCATGTCATTCAACAATGATACTATATTTAAGAATATTGTTATAAATTTCAGTGTTCTCATCATAGCGGGGAACTGTCGTGAACTTATCAATGTAACAAATAATAAAGGACATTTTTACATCACAATCATGTTGAACAAGGAACCATATGTAATAATACATTAAATATATATGTATGAAAAGTAAAACATGTTGATTCTAGGACACCAATGATTACAAAAACCGATTAGTACTAGAGCCAACTGCATACGATTTACAGTCTGCTTGACCTCACATGGTGATCATGTTTCTGCTAAGTCAAGGCTTTAGTCAAGGGGTCTTACACATTGACTTCTGTGGAAATAATACTCACTTCATCATCACCTCTCTATGAAAAATACCTCAAGATATGATACATCCAATGTATTTTATTCATCCGCAGATGTGATATTGGCTCTTTTAAGAGATCCACCACTGTAGTATTATCGTAGTACAGTGTGTTGGGATCTTTACACCTAGGTATCAAATCTATCTCCTGGACAAACCATTCCATCAATAGAGCTTATTTAGATGCCTTGTATATTTCCATATACTCAAACTGTACTATAGAATCTATGACCACACTCCGCATTATGCTCTTACAGCTGATGTAACCTCCATTAAAAGTGAAGATGTATTCCATTTGTGACTTCATGTCATCTTGATCAATATGGAAACTTACAACTGCATATACTCTAATGACTAGTTAATAATATCCCCCATAAACCATGAACATATGCTTAGAATGCATCAAATACTTAAGTATTGTCATGATTTCCATCCAATGGTGGTCACTTGGATCATCATGATATCTACCTACAACACTAAATGCATAGGCGACATCCAACCTAGTACATATCATGGCATACACGACTCCCCCAATCCCTGGTGCTTATGGAGTTGTTTCCATTATCATTATATCCTCTTGTGTCTGAGGACACATTTTTATTGAATATGAATTCCATTTGATGCTATCATCAATCCCCTCATAGATTGTTCCAAACTGTATCTGTATTGTATCATAAAATTGTATGTACGTTGATTTTGGCCTAGAAATCTCTTGGATCTATCAGGATGTATATTCATCCAAAAAATATATGCTTCCTTGCCCATGTATTTCATTGAAAATCATTGATTCAACCATGCCATTACAGAGAGTTAGACTAGTATCTCTTTTCCATGGTGTAATATTTCAATAACATATACTATTTGGAAAATGACTAAACTCATACTAAATTGTGTGTAGACACAAGGGTCACATTAATTTTTTATGAAATAAAATTATGTTATGGATTCATCAAAACGAATGTTCCATGAACTATATTTGTTATTTAATCCATAGGCATATTTCTACAACTCGCATACCTTATTGAAATCCTTTGGAGTCAGAAACCCTTCAGGGATTGTCACATAGACATCTTCCTGAAGGTACCTATTAAGGAATTTTGTTTTTACATCCATTTTTTAAATCTCATAGTCATGGCAAGCCCAAATAGAATGTATAATTTTAATGGATTTCAACATTGAAACTGGAGATAAGGTATCATCATAGTCAATTCATTGATGATGTATAAAAAATTTTAAAACCAATCGTGCCATATAGGTACTAACTTGTCCTTCCATTTACCTTTTCATCTTGAATACCCATTTGCATCCAAAAAAATTTAAACCAACTAGAGGATCATCCAAAATACAAACATGGATTTGGTACCTAGAATCCATTTTAGAACTCACGGCTTCTTGCCACACGGAAAAGTATTTGCATCTTTCTGCTTCCATGTAGGTTAGAGGATCATTATTATCAACTAAAAAGGACTCACCATCCTTGTTAACTAGAAAACCGTATTGTTATGGTTCAATAACCTCTATTTCACTCCTACGTAGTACATGTGTCTCTAGAATAGATTCTTCTTCTTTGGGGCATTGTGAAATCTATTCATGTACCAACTCTTGTGTACCTTGAACCTAGACTTTATTGAATTCAATATTTCCCTCGCTATCTCTTTTGGATAACTTCTCCCTATTAAGGAATATGGAATGTCATTAAACTATAACCTTTTTGACTAAGGGGTTGTATAGGTAATGTATTATTTTTTCCTTAGGGTATCCTATACAGGTACAGTTTGTGCCTCAGGGTGCGAGTTTGTTACCAAAACTTGCCTTAACAAATGATTCACTACCTGACACATCTAAATTCAATAACATGGCTTTTATTCCACTCTAGAACACGTATGGAATACCATTTATAGATTGAGTTAGAACCTGGTTTAGTATTTTTGATGTCTTTTGTAATGCATATCCCCAAAGGGATAATGGAATACATGCATGACTCATCATTAATATCACTTTTTCCAACAAGGTGTGGTTCCTCCTTTCACTTACAACATTCCATTATGGTGTGTAAGGAGGAGTGAGTTGGGAAAGGATTCAAAATTCTTTTAAGAAATCATTGATGTCATGACAATGATATTCCCCACCGTGGTCTGAATGGAGTTTCTTAATCTCCATACCAAAATGGTTCCCTACTTCATTATTATATTCCTTAAACATATCAAAGTAATCTAACTTTTAATTCATTAAGTATATATATTCATATATACTAAAATCAATATTATATATAATCAAGTATCAGTACCCACAAATTTCTTCAATTGGAAATGATCCACACACATCACCATGATCTAATTCAAGATTTCCTTTATCCCTTTCATCATTCCCGCCAAATGGGGCTTTGTTCATTTTTCCTTTTAAACATGCATGACATATGCCATGTAGTTTCAGTTAAAAAGAATCTAAATATACATCATTATGTAACATTGTAAAGTGTTTCTCGTTTACATGACTGATCCGGTGATGCCGAAGTTGGGTGTGGTATGAGTAATGTAAAGTATCTTTTTCATCTATTTCCATTACTTGGTTTGTGAAATCCAACACATAATGACCTTTGTATAAAAATCCCATTCCAAAGAAAATTCTACATTTATAAACTTTGAAACATGCATTTACAAACTTGAAAAAAATCAATCAATATAATCTCTATATGCATATGTTATGTTTTTGGTTATATAATGCACATAATAAAAGCCCTTTAACTCCAAGATCATCTTACTTGGAAACATGATATGGTAGTCCCCGGAAACTACAACTGCAAGTCCGGATCTATTGGCTACTCATATATCCACCTCCCCTTGATCAATATTCCCGAATCTACTTGGATCCAGTATTTGGATACATTTGTGAGCACCATAATATGTATCTAAAACCCAAATTTTAGAACCATTTATATTTTATTCAATGAAAAATGCACCAAAAGAATACCCTTGATTATTATGCTAGGTGCAGTTCTTCTTCCAGTGTCCCTTCTTGCCACATTAGAAACACATAGCCTCATGTTCCCTTGCCTCCCCTTTGATCTTCCTTTTCATGGATGGTCGTGAAGATGATTTGGGCTTAAATATATTCATCATCCCTTTACTCTTATTCACAAATAGGACAGAATGATTTTCACACTTCATAACTTTGTCCACTTGACGAATGAGGATAAGAAGATCAGATAGAGACTTTTTAATGTTTTTCATATTGAAATTCACAAAAACGTTAGAGATCTCTGAGGTAGTAATGCATGAATGATATCGATGCCCAATTTTTTGGGGAGTTTAAACCCCAGAACCTCTTGGCACACAAAATTGACTATAATCTTGACTACATGTGGCCCAGCTGGGGAACCCTCTCCAAGAATACTCTGAAAGAATGACTTAGAGGTCTCAAAACATTCGTGTATTTCTCTCTCCTAGTAAAGACCAAAGAAGGTATTGACCATGCTATAAACATACATTATTTAATGAGACTTCATGAGATCACTAGACATTGATGATAAAATTAAACATTGAACATCAAGAGTATTTTTCATATGTTTTCTCATAGACCATGAAATCCTCAACACATTCCTCTTTGGCAGGAAGATCAGGTAATGTTGATTCCAACACGAAAGACACCCATACATGTAGTAGGATAACCGAAGGCTTATAAGCCATTCCTAGAAGTTACATCATGTGAGGATGTTGTATTTATGGAATATTGATCGTAGGGATAGTGTGGTTGAGGATCTTTTCATTTTATTCTACAATTTAAAAAGGATATCATTAGTACTTTCCTGATTACATTTTATGATAAATAATAAATGTTATTAAATATACCACTATTTTATCAAGTCCCAATGGCCCTCACCATATAACTTGGAATTTACATTTTTCATGACATTATAATGGAAAGGTTTCATATTCCCATTCGCATAACCCTGGTATGGGTTGGTCAAGTTATTAGAAGGTATTTAGGTTGGTAGGTCTTTAACAACTGCAGGTTTGCATCTCTTTGATCTGTTGAGTGGACTCCCCAATCATGAAATCATGACTTTGGATTTCCACAAGACCTACCTCCAAAACTAAAAAAGGTATTTTAAGGGTTACTTATCTTGATGTAATATGGATAGGTCAAACTCAATCCTTTTATAATGTATTCATGTATAAAAGTAAGTTCCCCAAAAACTTGCGTCACACATGTAGTTTTAGTTAGTTTTCCTCTTAAACATTTAATGAATACCTTGTTTGAACTTAATATTATTTTTGTGGTATTTTTTTCTCTTAAGTGTTAATTTCATATTCACATTATCACACTCTTTTTAATATTATGTCGAACTTACATAAGTGATTAACCATGTCCTGATAAAATTTACTCATATGCCTATTTTATTTTAGTTACATCTTGCATGTTTGTTTAATTCATTAATTAGGTTATCGTGACAACACATCCATAATGATAAACCATGCTACTGACATAAAAAAAAAGTGAATGGCATTATCATGAAATTTTATAATGGTTATTTTTTCTATATATTGATAAACTAACATAGAACTAGGTTAGAAACAACTTGAACCATTTGGATTCGTGTTTAATGCTTCCACATGTACACCTTTGTATCTCCTTGGATTGGTTTCATATCGGATTCATCTTGATCCACCTCCAATAGCTTGTGAGTTCCATCCATTACATATTCCACTATTTAACTCACATGTAGGTGAGTGATAAAATTTGTTTTACATAAAATAATCCTTTGTCACAAAGGCCCTACATATTAATGAGGGGAAGGATCGCAAGCCAATAAATTTATTTCAAATAAATAAAATTAAATGAAACCCTACACATACAAAGGTATTGGCCTAGCTCATGATAATCCATAAATTCAATGATGTTTACTCCTAAATAAAACTAGCATTCAATTCATTAATCATTCATTTTTATGATAAATCACTCTCGAAATAATTAAGTATCATCTTTAATAAATCAATCCTTTTATCTTAAATCATCTTCCTGAATTTCCTTGAGATTCTCATCCAATATAATTTTAAACTAATTAATTCATTTAAAATTATCTTTGTACGTATCATGGACCATGGAGGTAACCAAGTGAAATACTATTCATAACTAACAAATGAGTAGAAATAAACATTACACAGATATTTAATTAAACACATATATATAGAACACATGTAACCTGTTGTGCTTCTGCTTTATGCCCGCTCGATGGTACATGTCTCAAGGGTTTGTATAATATAATAATAATTTTTAATGAATCTGCATAATTTGGTTGATTACATGACATGTAGTTCCAGCTTTGTGGCTTTTACTATTTTCACCGTCTATCCGATGTACATGCATGGGGATATGATGTGTGAGTGTAATTTGGAAATATTTTGAGAACAGGACCTATGCAGTGGGCCACATGCCTTGTAGTTCCTCATTACATGGTCTCCTTCTAGGAATGTTGTGTAAGAGGTACATGGCATAACCCTATCCTGATGGGACTACACACCGTGTCCATTGGGCCAAAAGGCGTGTAATCCAGAAACCACATGCCACCTATTCCCGGTCAACACACGAAGTCATTTAAGACATAGAAAGACTTAAACACATGGATTGGTTTGGCATACTAGTCTGATTCATTGAATCACAACTAAATGGTGTGTACTACACATTACATGTTGTGTGTTCTAGTGTTGTACGACCAGAAAGCGTAGTCCCATTCGCAGAGATCCTATATTTTATTTTAATCAAAATTAAAAGAAAAGATCGTCTCTATATGTTTAATGAGAAACGAATGAGGATGAAGAGATATTTATATTCATATTTATAGAATGATTTACTTGAATTGATACAACTAAATTATTAAATGTGTAATTCATCAAAGAAATATTTAAATTATTATAAACTATGATGTAACCATTCTGATGCCACTTGATGGTTATGAGAAAAGCTGATGTGTTGTTGGTACATGACTCAAATTTGATTTTTACCCTGATCAATTATTTTTCCAGGATCAATCCAATGATGAACACTAGTCTCTATATAATATAATGAAATATTTAGATAATGTTATAAGAGGCCCTAAATCGTTTGAGAGGATTATTCACATTATGTCTACAAATAATTTAATTAATGTCAGAATGAAAAATAATAAGTGTTCCTTTGGTATTGTTCTACATTGATGATGTTGATCATTCGTATTGTCCCTTAAAAATTATCTCATTAAACTTTTAAGGATACATACACATGCTTTGATGGCCTATGATCGAAACAGCTCATTTTCTAGGTTCTACATGGATAAGTTAGTTTCTTGTATCAGTCGTTCTTGATCACTTGTTCTTCGGCCTTGATGAATCTATCTCGTTCATGATAGGGGAGAGAAGAGGATGCAATAATGAAATTGTTTGGCTCAACAATTCCAAATTCAACAAGAGTGTGGTGTGGTCTATGGAACAATAGGGGTACATGTGTAATTATATTCATGTAATTTTAGTTACAATATATAATTTCATAGAAACAAATAAGTACATTAATGGAAATAGAGAAAACCCACACATATAATAATAATATGGTGTCATTATTTATAGTGCGCCGACTTGTGCGAAATGGAACTATAAATATAATTCATCATCAAAAAATAATTTTTTCATTATTTAAATTTTTTCCAACTAGTTAAATAATTATTTACAATCTTGCAAATAATTATTTTACTACCAGACCGAACATCGTCCGCTCAAACTCCACTTCCATTTATTGAACTTCCGAATTAATAAATAAAAAAATTATTCTCTTAATTAAATACTTTATTTACAAAATATTAAATATATTTTTATTAAATTTTCCATAAAATAAATAAAAATATTTTATTTAATTTATGCGATCATTTTCTTCATGAATAAAATTATTCCACATCCTTGAGATTAATATTTATTTCATTAATTAAATTCATATAAAATTTAAACGAGACCACCAAAAACACTTAGTGTGTGACCCTGTAGTATTCTTTCTTGTTTCCATTAGGCGGTCTTGCCTATTGTCCAAGAGTACTGTCTAAATATGCATCAAGGAACCAAATAGATATAATGTAAGGTCACATCTACTAAATCCATATATGAACGCTCATTGTGTAATATAATCCATCTGTTGCAATATCTCATCAAGAAGGATTCATTATTGTGTTACTATATTTAATGATTGATATGTCATTCTTGGACTCGCTGAAATGAACTCATCATTACACCATGGCCATTGAATTTCACATGAAGGTTCTATTTCAACCAAAGGGATGAGATATCAACATCCATAAATATAACAGACAATTACTTCCTAATCTAATCTATTAATAACATTCCACTCCTGACACACCCAACATAACATACGTCCTGCCAACTGTCTGCATGATGATTTTCATTAGTAAATAAAAGTGTGTAAGCCATGACCAGTATTAATGATAATATAAAAGTCTAAGGATCATTACACATTATGGTAGACTGAAATATATAATGATACCAAACCATGTTGAATTCTTACTAGTGGGTATGTTCTCATAATCTCATATCATGATGATTACAATGTTCGAACATCATGAGAGAAAGTCTCTTCTACTTATGAGTACTCACACAAGACAGTCTGTGTGCTATGTGTACTATCATAGCATGTCATCCAACCACATAACTATATTTAAGAATATTGTTATATAATTTTGTGTTTCTCATCATAGTAGGGAAATTCCATGACCTCATCAATGTAACATATACTCTTGAACATGTTTAAATCATAGTCATGGAGAAAAATGAACAAAATGAAAAAAATACATTAAATATCCATGTTATAAAAGTAAAAAAATTTAGTTCTAGACAGCAACTGTAAAAAAATTCCTTCTGAAAAATTCAACATCAAGATGAAAAATGGATCAATTTCATCATTGAAGAAATTTTAGGTTCTGTGTTTTTTATATTCATGATAGAATGTTGTATAATTAATTTAGGTGACATTAAATGATAATTTATCCTAGATAACCAATTATTTTATTATCAATTTAATAAACAATATTAATTATTATGAAATAACCTCTAAATAGAAAACATTAAAAATAATTCTTTGAAACCCTTTGAAAAGGAAACAAAATATGCGTGAGCACAAATGTTCGGTAGTGTAAAACATAAGCATTAACACATGAATTTAATAAATTATTATAAGAACTGAATAACGGTATGATTAAATTATAAATATTATTAATTATAAAAAAAATTATTAATAATAATATATTAAGGGATATTCAATCTTGAAAATAAGTAATATAAAATGAACAAAGTAAAATGTTAACATAATCAATAATCATGTGCCATGTGATATCAACATATATAAAAAAGTATCATAAACACATATTAATCATATATAAAACATATTTTTATCTTGAAACAACATCTCCTAAAACAATTTAGGAACCCATAAAAACATTAAAAACTGTAATAACCAAACATCTGACATAAAATATAATTTTCCAGAAAACAAAATCACTACCATGTGCAATTAAATGCTATGTAGGAGAACCCATCATAGATGTTATAATGTGCTCACAAAATGATTTCTGGGTGGACTAATACATTAAAATTTCCTCAAAGTGGATATTTAATAAACAATAAAATTTTCTAATTTCATCATATATCAATGAAAACACTATCATTCCTTTCAGAACATGAATAACTCAAGGAAAAAATGGGTTCCATAATAATCTATTTGAAATATATTTTACTAATGTAAGTGAAATGAGTTCAATAAAAATCTTTTTGAAATGTGATTTACATGTAGAAATGAAATCTGTATAATTTAAATAAAATTAATTCATGATTATCCCATGAAATAATGGGGTCTATAATATCAAATCTGGAACATAATTTACTCATCGAATAAAAAAATTCATAATAGAAATCTATTTGGAAAAAAAATCTCCTCCACATAAATAATGTGGGTGGTATTAATTCCAAAATATTTCAAATAGAGGATAATCAACAAAAACATTTTCTTACTTTTTTTATTCAAATACAAATTAATTATCAATAAATAAAATATTGATGAAAATATCATTTCTTCTATGAAAAATACTTTTTAGTATATTAAACATTTTGAAAACATTTTTCTTTGAAGGTAGTTTTGAAAACATATAACGAATTATATAAAAAAATATTATATAATTTCTAAAAATATAATTTTATCAAAAAAAAATTTGTTGAAAATTATCCTATAATATCAATTAAAATCGATTTTTTATGAAAACTATAGAAACAATGGTGTTGGAAGAAATCAGATTTCTAACTGAAGAGGTAAATAAAGATGGATTTTATTAAAAAAGAATCTAAAATATATACTATTCCAAAAAATGAAATATTGAGACATTTAAATTAATATAACATTAATAACCATATTATAATATTAATATTTTAATATTGTAGGATAAATCCTACAAAATCTTGATAAATGATGTGATTATAATAAATGACATTTACCCCTTTTGTAAAATTGTGTCATAATCCAAATTAAATATTTAAATTAAATGATTCATAGAATATCATGATAGTAAGTGGACTCATGATATAACATTTAAATGTATATTAATATATACCTCATAAAATAATGGAGGTTCATAACATAATTTTTTATCAAAATGAAGAAATTTGGACATAAAGATAACAACATTTTATTAAAATTTATTCCATAAACCCCATTGAAAAGTGTTCAGAAAATGGATATTTCAATCACCATACATTTTTATATAACAATAAAAAAATAAATTAATGGGCATTATATAACCCAAATCCATAAATATGTGTTGAATAAGACATGTATCTCATATAAATAAAAGTGAGTGAGGAAAACCCCTTACACCATGTTTCCTATTGGTAAAATATACTTTAGATTATGGTACAGTGGTATTAATTATGTTATTTAATTTTTATATAACTATATTAATAATTTAAAAATCATATTTTTTATTTACTTTTTTATCCATTTATTATCAATTTCATGTTAAAGGTTACATTTCAGTAAATAATTGCTTCATTTTCTAAATATTATTAGTCATGAAAATTTTTCCTTGTACCTTAATAAATTTATAATAATATAAATATTTTAAACCATGTTATAAATATGAAATATATCTATTATATAAGTATTTATAGTAATGAATATAATTTAAATATAATACATGAAATAAACCATTCATGGAGAGAGTTTGTTTTATGTACGCTTGGAAATTGTATCTTTTTTTATATCCACTTGAAAGAAATGATTTTAAATGATATATATATATATATATATATATAAATTATATTATTTATAAAGAAAATATTTTATATTTTCTTTATCTCATAATTAATTCATTACATGTAATATGTGAAGGATTTTCATCGCTTCATGTGGCGGTAGGTATCCAATTACACGAACAATGTTATCATATTCCAACAAAATGTAAATAAAATTTTTATATGATATATAATATTGTAATAATCATAATTAGATAACAAAATAGTATATATTATATATTAAGTTTATATCCATGGTTATTATAAACCAATAAATTTGTTAATTTCAAAATGGATGACATCAGTTCGTGAGACACTAGTTTATCATACACACCAATAAAGATTATGTAACCTATTTATTGGAAATATGTGTGGTTGTAGGATGTACCCATTGAAGAAAAAAATAAAAATATATATAAATTAGTTTTTTTATTATATAATTATTATATAAAAATAATTAAATAAAGTAGAGGTTGTTAGAAATGAAACCTTTTTGCAAGATTATTGCATTGTCTTCATGTATCCTATATAGATTTTATCTAATAACATGAAAGTATTGATTTATTAATAGGAAAATGATTCCATTATTTGGTTTGGAATGATTTAATGTGATTTTAGTAGGGTATCGATGATCCAAAATTCATTATATATGTGAATAAGTGGGGAGAGTGAGTGCCTTTTTATAGTTAAGGAGAGTTAGTTTCCTTTAAATACTCAAAGATATATAATATTGGGTAGTATACCATAAATCATGTGAATCCAAAATTGAATAACAATTTTGGAAGGTGATTATATTGTTGAGAAACACCACCAACATAAAATATAAATATTTTTCTGAAACATGCAGTTTCATAACTCCAATATTTCATTATTTATTTAATTTTTGTTTTTCATTAATGTATATATTTTTCTATCATCTGTAATTATTCCATAAAGAATAAATTTAAATGATACATATTATAAAAATATGACCACATAATTAGAACTATTAATTATAGATTATAATACTAAAATATCATGTATTTATAAACTACTTTTAAAGGAATCTCATGTATGTTGTAAATATACTACATTAAACCCAATCGTGCCAATAATTCTTTCACTCATTAGGGGCCAATATGTTGATAATCAAACTTCAAATGGTCTATTAATGGATAAGATATGATATCTATTAATATTTATTAATATAATTATAGAATATAGGTTTATTATTAATTTTAAATCATTTAATAAAATATCATTTTTTATAAAATAATATTAATGTAAATGTTAACGTTAATTAAATAATTTTAATAAAAATACTCAGACAATAATTTATTAAAATATATTAAATTCACATATGTGTGTCATGATATGATCATTTAAGAAAATAATTGAACCTAAAAATTTATTCTTTTGAAGACACTTTTAGAATACGTATTATCTATATTTTTTTTAATTACTAACTAAATAATCCATGTGTTGGTGTTTTATATGAATTAAATGTAATTATTATATATATATATATTTTTTTTAATATATTATTATGGTAACATAAATGAATTTATATTTTAACATATTATGAATGACAGAACATATATAGTTTTTCTATATCACCAAATCATTATAGAAATTAAAATTAATAAACGTACATTATTTGTCGTTTTCATTTAAAAATATATTATGTGGGTTATACTCAAAACCATGTTTCTCAAAAACTTAAAAAATAGATCATATGGTCATAATGGATGAATTATTTCAATAAAATTGATGTTTCATTTGTTTGGGGACATTATTACTCTTTATATTCTATCTTAAACCACAAAGTACACTCATTTTTACCTTAATCACTACAATTACATTTACCTGTTTTCATTTATCACATTGAACAAAAATTATTTTGGACTTATTAGACAATATATATTATAGCTATTCCAAATAACGAATAAATTTCTTCAAATTCTTTTACCATTAATGTATGAAATTAATCTGAAATCAACTCCACAGAAGTGATGATAAAGAAGGTATTTAATGTTAAAATGATCAAATTATTGAAATATTATTATATACATGTTAAATATGTTAATTTATATAATAGAATAAATTTTATTAATATATTTATAATTTAGCTAACTAAACTCTAAACCTGGTTTAAATTATAACATTAATCTATAAATTATTTAGATTAATATTTAGTTTTCAATTACAATTCACTAATTTCCAATACCCATGATGAAATGAATCATAAATGGATAATAATAAACATTAATAAAAATATAATTTTTAAAATTCCCTTTAGAAAAAGATGGTTATATTTTGGATTAATGTTCATTAAAGTTTAAAAATTATGTTCGTAAACATCTATGACATTAAATGATGAAAAATACCCTTTAGAAAAATATTGTTTTGCATACTTAAAATAATTTTTTTCTTTATTCATATAAAATATATTGGATGGATTATTAAAAATTATTTAATTTATAATATAAAAATTTCCCAAATTTCATCTACATAAAGTATTTAATTATTTTAATTTGGATAAATCACATTCAGTGCATAAAATATTTTATAATAAAAAATTTATTTTTTATTAAATTGGGTTTTATATTAATTTATAATATAATTGCTAAAAAATGAATTAAAAAATATATTTTCATAAGTTAGTTTTTATTTATATTAATAGCATTTTTAATGGTTATGATATAATATTAAATTTAATTTAAAATATTAATTCTATATTATTGTTCCATAAAACTCTATATATGTATTAAAACAAGCTACTATCGAAACCTATTATTGTTTGTATCATAATATAATATATATGTTATTTTTAACTTATGTTAAACATATTGTTTCATTACATTTTCATTGTAAAATATAATTTTATTCAATTAAAATCTCGTAGTGTTACACCTAGAATGGACAGAGTGGAATTAGTAGAGTTAAATAAACAACTACTGGAGTTATTTAAAAAGTTTTTTATATTACAAAGTTTTCCTCTATGGGAATCCCATGTAAAATATTTATGAATAATGATCGATCAATGTGCTGTTTAATAGATAATATGGAAATATAATTCATTAAAATAATGAAATTAATTCTTCTTCCACTCATTGTTTATTTAATTTGATCGACATCATAAGTCAAAATATTTTTCGTCATAATTAACATCATTCTGTGTATAATGAATTTTATTTCATGAAATTATATATTTCTATATATATAATTCTTTATTCGATAGATACATTATGAGTTCACTATAATTACATAAGGATTTAATAATAAAACATTAGTTATTATGAATCTAAATAATATTGTATTCCATTAAATGACATGTTCCACTCATGGGGTGTCATATAAAACCAATTTCCTAATTTAATTTGAAGTAAATTGGTTGACCACTTATTTCTCCAAATATGATTTAATTACATTCATGTTTCTAACTTAAATTTGAGAAAATAATTATTAGTTGTTTTTGAAATAGTTTGACATTGAAACTAATGATTAAAAAAATGTTGGGACACAATTCATGGAGAGATTTTTTGGTTTATGGTTGAATCACCAATTATAATTTCATCATTTTTGTAAAAAATAATTCATCACTCGTCCAATTAAATGATAATTTACTGACTTCTCGATCAAGTTGTCAATAATCCTTGTTTGATGTATGTAATGAAATTATATCATGTGTGCATGAATGATCATAAACCATTCCCAGATACAATGAAATGTCTCAATCAGTTATTTAATACAATTATAACTATAAAAATTCATATATATCACATATGATCCAGTTATCTATAAATACTCACAACCTAACAATATCTACTAGATAGAGAAAAACTAAAGTAGGTAGAGAGAGTATAATTTTCTTCCACTATTTCCAGAAACAATGACTATAAATAAATCCCATAAGATAATCACAGTAATGAAATTTTACACCAATTAAAATAGATATTATTAAAATTAAAAAATCATTTTTACATTACTGAAAATGAGTTTTGCATTACAAAAGTAAAGCACTCCCTTCCCCAGTCACTCAAAATCATTACCCCTCATAGTGAATGGTTATAGAGTTCAAAGGGTCTGAATTTATATTTACAAAAAATAAGAAAAAAAGGGTTGATGAAGATTATTGTAATACATGACTCTTTGGTGGATATATATTCCTTTCTTCCATGCATAAAATGAGATTGATTAGAATGATTTTGGAGGGAGGATCTCTCCCCATTTTATATACCATAATTTTCATTTGAAAAGTGATATTCTCTACCCAATAAATTACTGATTCACAAATATCACCCTTAATTTATGTTTTTGGTAAAATTATTAATCATTTAATTTCCAAATTCCAATTTATTTTTCCATGATTAGGGAGATTTATATATATTTTACTCATTGAATTTATTCTTTCCATTCTGACTCCCTATATTACAAACCCCAAGATTATCATGAATCAATGACCATTAAAATGGAAAATTCATGTGTATGATCCGTTAATATTGAATGAAATTTTTTTTCGATTCCATACCATATAGTTCAGATTATTTGGGCCCAAAAATCATGAGATATTGGCCGATAACAAAAAATCCCCATATCTTTAAAAAGTTTTCATTGCCTAACATGTGAATTTGTTTTATGATTATGTATGGTGGATTCAGATATTAATATAGAATGATGAAATGAATTGAAAGATGTATAGGATCCAAAAAATAATGAATATCAATATTTTTATCAGTGTAGAAACTATTATGGCTGAAAAAATTATTTAAAAAAGGTTGAAGTCCAAAATCGGTGAGTTTGATGATTTTGCAAAAAATACTACCAAAATAAATATATGTGGAAATTTCTCTCCATTTAACACATTTATCATATTTAAACTATTCAATTTAAATTTAATTTGTTGAAAATATTTGGTTTATCAATTAATCCTCTCAATGAACATGTATATTTGAATAAGAATCCATAAAAATTCAATAAATTATAATTGAAAAAACATACATTGAGATCCACCAAATCCACGACAAGAAACCAAATTATATAATTCAAAAAAACAATTATATATATATATATATTCATTTTATTCATAATTCATTTATCCTTACATGCATAACAATCACTATCATCACTTTAATTTTATTCAGTTCCCAGAAATTTTAATTTTCAACAAGGCTCTTCTCATCCTAACTCAGGTGATAGTCATCATAGGCATGATAAATTCTTACATCCCCAACAGATTTTCATCAAGGGAATGTTTTTATCATGTTTAATTTTCTGGGATGTTCTATGGCTTTTAGTACAAAATATGTACATGACAAATAATTATGAGGCCCAATGAGTTGGACTTGAAGCATTATGAAGAAAAACTATATGATTATATATTTCATTCATGTATGGTCTCTTTCTCACCCCCTATATAGGAAGTCAAGTCCATCATCATGAAAAATCAATTAATGTAACTTCAATTCATAATTTATCCCCAAAATAATCATTAATCTCAAAAATATTTTTTCTTTAATGCTCAAGATAGGCACAGCTTTCATTCTCAATTAGAATCTCTATAAGGGTTTAACTCTACTTACCACAGGATCTCCCAAATGGAATATATTTAAACATAATTTTTATCTAGCATCATAATAATCTTGTTAAAATTTTATTTTCCACCAAAATTGTTACTAAATTATCTATCACAATATAAGAAAACATCCCCACAAATTAGTTCAACTAGATCATGTGATTTCACTTGAAAACAATGTTATATAGTGAAAATTGTATTAAAATGTGGCTAACAGAATGGGGTCATCATGTATTATGTGGGATAAATGGATTAAATTCATACAGAATATCAAAATAGGAAGGATTATTTTAATAAATATGGTTTTTAATAGAAAAATGAATCAATCAATTGAAATAAAAGTACCTTATACCCTCATGTTTTGATAAGAATAAATCACAATCGGTTTAAATAAAGAATGGTTCGATTCTCACATGATGTGAGGTGAATGAAAATAATATGAAAAAATGTTTTTTGTATCCTCATAGGAATGATATTTGAAAAATAATGACTATGATATGTGGAGTGGGATTTAAAACCAATGTACTTTTCAAGAATATCCTAATTATTTTATCTTTAAAAATCCATATTCATAATGGATTTTTTTTAGTTTAATTGAAGATATTGTTTCAATCAATGAAATGGTTTCCAAAATAGAAATGATAATATTTTCAATTTAAAATATTTTAATAAATATTATATTATTAAATAAATGCACTATTATAAAAAACACTACTGTTTTTTTTATATTTGAAAACAAAAAACAAATTAAAATCATATATTACAATAGTTAGATCCATCAATATTTAATTATGAATTTTCCAAAATTGATTATGATTGATTTAAAATTTATGTAAATTTTAAAATTAATCACATCAATAATGAAAATGTAAAGTTGTGGTACCACTTGGTGGATTTTATTGATAAATTTGTTTTGTGGCATGTAATCCTACTACAAGATATTTCATCATTCAACTTGAAGACATTTTATACAATAATATGTATTTTTGGGTCTATGGTTACTACATAACAAAAAGAACCATTGAAATTTTGTTGTTTGTGTATGTTTTTCAATCACTATGGATATTTTTTGCTTCATTATTGTCATCTGAACCTCACTGTTTTTAGGGGATCCACGCATCCTTGGAAAACTATACAATTCTCTTGATGGGGGAGATTGATCATAAATATTCTTTAAATTCCTTAATAGTTTTTACCCTTATATATTTAAATAAAATAAGACTCATATGAAATTGATTGTGTTTATATTTATGTTTTTCATTTGATCCACTCCTCCCATTGGTTTGATAATGTAGTTTATATACCTCTTCTGTGTTAATGGGGTTTTTACCCTTTTTAAGAACATTTTTCATAGTATGATATATTGAAATAATCTTAGCAAGATCATATTCATCACAAAATTTCCCTTCTACAAATCTTTCATGGTTTTTTATGTTAATCCTCTTTGATTTTACACATATTTATATCATGATCTTCTTCTGATTTTGATTCTCCAACAAATTCTAAAAAAACAATCAATGAAATATAAGAGTGTTTATTATAAATTTTCAATTTTTTATATGATACTTTTATTATACATTTCATTTATTTAATGAATTCATGACATAATCTTAATAGATTATAGAATTATGGAGTTCAAATGACTATCTATGAGATCCATTGAGAGAGTTTCCTCATGCACATTGTGGATGGTAATTTCTGTATTTAAGAACTCTTTCCTTGGGATAATAGTTTAGTGTGATTAACTCATGTCTTCATCCATTTTTAGAAAAATAATGTTAGTTAGTAACAATATATCTTTCAATTTTACAATAACAACTTCTATTAAAGTGTTTGGGAAATCAATATATTTGTTTTCGAGTTGGACAACCACTCTTGTAGGATTTAATTTTCAAATATTCAAAGAAGTAAATACATAGTTGTGGAATAACATATATCGAATCTCCTAGATATTTTAGTGAATCTGTAATTTTTTATGAACCAATGATGACTGTAATAGAGAATTTCCTTGGATATTGGTATATTTATGGTGTCAGGGGTTTGATCGGTATTGAGACACTTTTTCCTAATCTCATTCTATTAGTAAATCCTACCATGTTACATTAGTGTAAAACATCTTCAAGAATTATTCATACATAGAGATTTGTTGGATTTACACTACTAGTGATATGCAGACCTCATATTTCTGGTAGGACTCGTGAATTTCATTCAAATTTTCATCTTCTTCACCCTTCCTCAATAATACTAATGAATATGGAATTGTGCTGAGATATTTGTTTCCCCAATTTTTTTTACAACTGTTGTTTTTGACATACATTCTAGAACCTTGTTCCTTCTCCATTATGGATAAGGTTTTCCTTCTTATTATGGTTTTTTTTAGGTTAATGAGGTTTCGTTGAATCATTATTCTCATGTTTTTTTGGTTTTTTGAGATCCTTCTTGTTCTTGTTATAATGATTCTCAATATTCCTTTGGGATGAAGAATTTTTTGTGCATGAATATTTCCATGATTCATGGTTGAAATATAGATTTTTTTTTAATTTTTTGGATAGGTTTTTAAAATTTTCATTAATACCCTCTACATAAGACAAAGGATTTTGGATCAAAAATTATGTTTATTTACTGGTGGATGATTGGTCATATTTTTGTTCAAAACATGGTGGCTTAATGGCTAGTTTTTGTGGAAAGGGATGGATATATGATTGTTTAAATGGAGGGGGAGGGTGGTTATTTTATTGTTTCTACTATTGAGGATGTTTAATATTGTAATGATTATGATTGAATGATATAATCTAATTATTTTTCTATATCCTTGTATGGCATGGAGTTTATGTGGTTAATTCAGCAGGAATTGGCTTGGAAGAAATGGCGTAGTACATTATTTTTACACTATATCTATAGAAACCAATCATTATAATGAGTTAGATATGAATAAAACCCAAAAAATTGGTGGATGTTTTTTCTGATTTTTCATGAGTATTAAATATTTGATAGACTGACCTTGTGAGGTCATCAAATTTGGATACAATCTATATAGATGAATATGATGTTTTTACCTCATATATCCACCTAATTCCCTTGTATCTTATTCCAAATTGTTGTGATTTTTTGAAATAGTTTCAATAATACAACAAACATCATCATGGGACATTATTATCAGATATCATCCCAATGAGGTGTCTTGCATATTTTGAACAATGTCAAGATGTCTGTGGTAGAAGAAAAAACAGAATTGGACTTCCTCAATTTCGTGATGTGAGACCCTAAGAATAATATTTTCTAAATACTCTTAGTATTCATACATGGTCTATCCAATTTATTTGTTATGAAATATATATACTTTTTGATGGAAGTTCTTTTAGATGTAGGTAACGATCTCCAAATTAAGATTATTTTTGAAATCCTCCCAATAAAAAATCCCCATATTCATGGAGTGTACAACCACTCTTTAGCTTCTAATTCATGTGATAAGGGTAATTACCTCTATTAAAATTGTTTTAAGGTTCTCCTAATGTCATGAAGCTTTATCAAGTGATTCAAAATTATGGGAATTGTCAACCTATTTCTTATCATACAAGACGATGAAATTTGGGAATCACAGGATTTATATGGACATGAAATTAAAAATAATATGGGGTATTAATTGTGACGAGTTGGTTATTTTTAATAGAGAATTTATGTCTATAATGATCTTGGATGCAATGACTGAAATTTTCATCAATGATTTCGTGTTTAGAGTGATCATTAAGAGTGTATCATTTATCGGAGAGGTTTATATCCTCGGAATAAAGCATAAATTCTATTTTCTCGTAAAATTTTTCATTAAAATTTACGATAAAATTTATTTAAATGGTTAGATGAAATATGGGACATTCTGTTTTAAAAAATAAATTTTTTTGTTAGGTAACATTGCCTCCTTAAAAATGACGCCATATTTGACAATTTCCTTTCATGGGGTTTGAAAAAAATTATCATTAAATTTAGTATATAGGTTGAACAGGGGTGTCTATAGATATGAGTGTATAAACATAATATTTTTCGCATATATTTGATAAAAAAATAAGAAATAGATTTTGAAATTGTTTGTGTTTAATAATAATGATTCCCCAAAAAATTTGTTTCATCCAATGTAATGGACAGATTATTCGTTTAAGAATTGGTTTTACATTTTCGAAGTCATTATGGTTATAAATCATATTTACCTTCTATTACTATTTAATGATAAATGATGACTCCGTGAATGATTTTTCAATCACCCATGGTTAAATAATGAATTCAAAATATCTGCTATGTGCATGAAAGGTCCTAAACTATTCCCATAAAAAAATAAAATGTAATAATGGTGAATTTTATTTCTTATATATCTATAAATAATTAACATATTTCACACACATGCCAAAGATCACTAGACACTCACAACTTAACACAATCTACTCAATCGAGACAAACTGCAATAGGAAGAGTGTGTTTAATGTAATTCTTACAATGTTATAAACTATGAATGAAAAAACATAAAATAAAATTTCATTAATTTAAATGGATAAAACGGAAAATATATAACATTAAATTGGAAGGAAAAATTTTTTAGATTAATGATTAATACACTTATATTATAAAAATAAAACTCCATCTATTCCAATCACTCAAAATCATTACCCCCATGTAAATGAAAAATATTATTGAAAGGGAAAAAAGATAGATTTACAAAAAGAATAGGAATAATGTGGGGTGGAATAATATGGTTAATAATGAATCCTTTTTGGAGATATCATACATATTATCTCATATGGAATGATATGGATTGGAATGCTTTGGGAGGAAATAGTTCTTGATCTTTTAGTGGACAGAATGTTCCCCTAAAAAGATAATGCATTTCAGCTCAAATAAAAAATTTATTCGTACCTTTCATCTTGAATGAATGTTATTCATAATTTTTTTACCATCTCATTTCAAGATTTCAATTTATGTTTCCATTTTTAGAGAGAGTTATGTCATTTTTACTATAAAAATTTATTATTCGCTACCATCAATATTACATTTGATGAATCCGTATAATCAGGAATTAATGACCATTAATATGATAAATTCATTCATATAATACATCTTAAATATTTTTATTAAATTTCATTCCCTTCCAACATAATTATTTACAAGGGTTTTGATCCTCAATGAAGGATATGTCATCCCACACAAAAAATCTACAGCTTTGTAAATAGTTTTCATGGCCCAACATATGAGATTTTTTTGAGCATCCATATAGTAGATTCATATTGATGTTGAGAATGATGAAATGAATCACATGATGTGCAAGATACAAAAATTATATAATTTCATGATTTGGTTATGTGTATAAAATATTATGGAAAAAACAAGGCAATATTGTGAAATTGATAAATTCCAAAATGGAATATTTTTACTATAAATCTCAAAATACAAATAGAATAATGAAATGATGAGATAATTCTTAAATTAATTTTTTGGGGGATTTATAAAATTTCAATTAAGATTTTAATTTAGTGAAAATTGTTTTTATTAGTAATAAATTTAACTTTATATCCTAATTTTAAATGATAATTTTGTAATAAAAACTATATAGGGGATAATAGAATCTCGTATTTGTCATTTTATTGTTCTTGTCATTTGTTCGTCACATTAAATGGCATGTAGTCATGTTTTTCATAGATTCTCATAATAATTTCCATGATTCATGATCCATCCTCCTAATATTTTGATCATGGATCCACACATCCTAAAATTGATCGATATTCCCTTAACTCATTTTTAGGGTTGCCTTTTTCAGAAAATCAGATTCCAATTTCATCATCGTGATCTTGTGTTCTTGTCACTGTATATTGACACTACTACTGCATGACATTTTTAATAATTCCAGAGTAGAGCCACATTAATAAAACTAATAATCTAAATATTCCATTTATTCATCATCACAGCCCTAAAAAGAATATTCTTCAAAATTTTGGGGGTCTGATTAGAATCGGTACCCCCAAAAAATGACGAACGGGTACCCCATGGTACGATTAGTGAAAAATGTGATTACATTTTATGATGAAGGAAGAAAAATAGATTTTAAATCAATCATTAAATAGATTTACATTCCAATTATCAATAACTAGTATACCAGGGGATAGAAAGCAATTGAATTGTCAGTAATAATCCTTATAGTAGTGCATTTAAGGGTTAATATTTGATGAAATTTAGAAAATGTATGATCATAAACAATAAATTTCATAAAGAGGCATATTAAAAAATATTATGAGCTTCACATGGAGTGATATTATATCCTCCTCTAAGTACATGTTTTCTAATGAATGGAAAATGAAATTTTTTTTGATGTACTCATATGTTCTAAAACTAGAAATTAATCAATTTTGGTTGTAATTCACCAATGGATGGAAGAATAATACCATGTAATCCACCCATAGTTTATACAACTAGCCTTAGAAAATTACCCGTAGCATCAAACCTAATGATTTCATATTTTATTTTGATATATTTAAAAAATTAATCATTTAATTATTCCTCTAAAATAATCACCAGTAATTTTCTTTTCTGATGTCACACAACAACCTAATGGTAGTCTATCCAAGGGTAAAAATCAAATTGTAGACTCGACAGTGGACTTATATTTCAAATTGGAACTTCTATGTATGTGTTATACAATTTTCATTATAAAAATTTTAATAAATAATATATTTATTATTTATTATTTTTAAAAAAATTGTCCACATCGAGTTTTTGAATCGGATGTCATCTCAACACCAAACTCTGGAATTATATAAAGAAATATTTCAACGCATTATATAGAATAAAAATGTTCCTTAATTTATTCCATAAAATATTTTTCCATCCCCAAAATGAAAAACTAAAAAATTCGGGATACGAAGCCTGTATATGGGTCACACAATTCAATAAACACTCCTAATAAAACTTATTTAGCCACAACGCAAGACCTATTGGCATGATCCATCCATAGAGGGTCTTGTCAGGTCGATCCTCAACAACCAAGAGGTGATCCTCAAATGTATCTCTATCCATTTTGTCCTGGACTCCCTAGTTGATGACATATCGAGGGTCATGAACATATCTTCTTCAGATGTGAAATATGAATGACATTGTGAAACTAGTAAAAAATGAATGAATTGATTAGAAAACCATTATTTCTAATGAACATTTTTGTCACATTTTTTTACTTAGTAATTATTTTTCATTAACTTTATCTAAAAAATAGAATTTTTGTGATAATTATGATATAATTTCACATAAATATCCATATTATTTATATCATTTATTTTAGTTTTTTTGTAAAAATTTTATCGTTTATAAATATAGTTTATAACTAAATTTTATTTTATTAATTGTATAAATTGATCAAATATATTATTTATTTAATAAAAAAGTTAATTAATATTGAATATTGTTTATGATATAAATTTTCCATTAAATATATGAGGACTGAATTGAACATGTAGTGATGGGTGGGGAATAAAATAATATGCTTCCATGATGCATCAACATATCTAATGAGAGAAAACATTTTTCCAATGTAGATTTTTTTTATTATAGAATCCAAAGAATAAATTGTCTTAGTAGTAGGATTTGATGGTCAGTATATCAACACTTTTAATATCATGATTTCCAATATTTCACATTTAGATCATTGGAAAATAAATTATTGTTATTCGTGATGTTATTATATGGATATTATCAATGTTTTATTTTTTTCTCACAATTTATTAATTAAATGGAATCTATTACCTATTATTTATCATTAAATATTATTTCATCAGTTATTATACATGATATAATTCTTTGTAGGTAACTTTTACTGTGAATTTTATCACATCCATTAATAAAATTCATTTTCCTAAGATATGATGTAGAAATCATTGAATGTGTTTGAAGGAGGAAAAAAATTATATTTCATTATTTTTTATAGATTATTTCCAATATAATAATAGATGAAAGTATATTTCTTAAACATTAATTTTACAGATTTGAAAAATATGTTGTTATTTGATCAAACATTTATTATTCTTATGTAATATTTTATAAAAAATATATAATTTATGATAGTTTCATTTGTTATAGTTTTGGAATAAGAAATATGAGATTATTCTACTTATTTTATGAGTAATGTACTTAGGCCCCAGATTTAACTATATTTAACATATTCTTGGACAAGCTTATTTGAGACATAAATGATGTGTTCAAATAATTTCCTATGTTATATGTGATTTTTTCATCTTTTAGACGAATTGAATGTCATGTATTAATATACCTTATTGTTATATATCAAAAAATCATGGAAACTATTGTTCATCTACACTCATTTGATAATATCTATGGTTGGTGGTCATTATATGAAACTAAAAACATTATGTTCCATGATTAATTAATTAATTCAATTTTTATTTATTAATTTATCTTTAATAATGGTATGGAGAGTTTCAAATTTTACAAAAATGTTTGGATATTATCTATATATTATGGTATAGAAACAATATGTTATAACCATGAAGAAATAACAGGACTGTTGTCTAAAATTTATACATGTAAATACTTAGAAATTCTATGGAATTTTTTTCCTAAATACCTGAGAATTTTATGAGTCTGTGAAAATTATCGGTTCATGATTCAAAGGCCTGTTGTTCCCAAAATCAATATCTGATGTTTTTTATGGTTATGTTCATTAAGAATACGAGTGGGTTTTTATAACTTTTGAACTGGTGCTCGGAATTGAAATCCAAAGGCATTGTTGAACTGAAAGGGATGGTATTTTCATAAGGAGACTTTCACTTCAACGACAGTGTGTCTTGATTAAATGTATGATTTGTGGTTATTATAGATTGAATTAAAGAAAAATAAAGTTTGTGGATATATTTTTATTTGATAGTTAAAATCACCTCATGGAAGTTGGAGGTGGGACCATAACACCCTAAACTCCTAGGGGAGGTTACGATGGTGGGGCCTACCATAACCTAAGATCCCTAAGAGGTTATGATATGGGAACCTCATGGGTATAAACTCCCCTATTAATTACGGAAGTGAAAAACCTCTAAACTGCCCTCATTAATGAGGGAGAGTCTCTCTACACCCTCCCTCCTTTATGGAACCACCTTCCATTTAATTAATTAGTGCCAATACCCCAAATTAACTTATCCCAATCCTCCATAATAATTAGATGGAGCCAATTAGTTTATTTCATATTTTTGATTTTTGTACCAATGAAATAACAGATAAACCTATCTATTATTATTATCATTGGAATATTGGTGGAAACATCAGAGAATATGGAAGAACTCTCCCAATGAAGAATGAAGCATGCCGACCTTCTTTGACTTCTTCCTCAGAGCTTCTACAGACGTGGAACGTCTTGAACTGACCTACCCTCGACATCATCATCAATGAGCTAATGCACCTCGGGATTGGAAGCATACAATGGACATGACGAATTACGATCTTCTTCACCTACTTTCCATGACTCCATCAACGAATGAAGACTGACATACAAAGGTAGAGGGGTTTTACATGAGATATTTTTCTCGAATCATCTTCTTCTGTTGCAAAAAAATAGTTTGGAGGGGATTTGTTGTTCATCCTCTTACTTATTGATGATCTAATTGATAGAACCCTAAATTCAATGGTTTGGGCCAATCCAACATTGCTTGAACCCTCCTCCATTCATGTTTTGGACGATCATAGGTATGGCGATGAGGCGACAGAATGAATGATGCGGTGAAAAAAAGGTTTCGCAACCCGTGGACTTTGCAGAGTGCACCACACCCATGGCGCTCTGTTGCTCCGAGCCGAACCACGACTCTTCGGATGAGACACATCGGTCGCACTGCCGTCAGCCTAAACCACCCCATTCTCGGCCGCACCCTGCCCGACCACCCACCGGCCCACCTGACGCCCTGCACGACCAGCTCTCGTCCTGATCGCCCCCCCTCTAGCCCGCCTGGCGCCCTGCCTGCCTGCCCGATGGCCAGCCTGGTGCCTTGCCCAGCTACATGTAGGCGTTCCCAGTCACCACCCGACCAAACTGCCACCCTGGCCATCCCGAACTCCTGAGATGACCTAGCCCCCCCCCATCGTGGTGCCCTAGATGAACAGGCATGGACCCGCCCTCCTGGCCCAGCCACGCCAACCTGCACCCTCACGACGCTTCGGGTCGAACCGGCCCTGAGGGTCTATTAATGCAGGGCCCAGTGGGCCTGGACGAACCTAACAGCCTGGACTTCCCTAATGGTTCGGGCCATACCCAAGACGTCTTACCAGGTCGACCAAGATAAGGTCGGACAGGGTCATTCTGAAGGTGTCGGACCAAACCATAGTTCACTACTGACCCCTTACTTTTATTGGCCATATCATTAGCACCAGACGACCGTTTGAAGAACCATCAGTGGAGCTGGTAATCTTGATGAGAGACGGTCTGTTTGAGTATACCCCACTAGAGTTTGGGGTATTGTGGAGATATGGTCTGGTTGGATCGTACATGAATCCAATCGATCCCCCAGGACTAAAAGGCTAATAACTCACCAACCGGGGGTTTGATTAACGTGTCGTCTGTTGTGTTGATACCCCTTTGACATGGAGGAACTTTGAGTTACATTTTTGTGGTACTTTGTGATTGTTGTATATCAACCAGTAACTCATGGATTGGATCTTTCCAGTGACGAGCGAGCAGAGTGCGGAGACCTTGTAGCTGGTAGAGACCTAATGACTACATATTGTTTTGACTCGTTCTGATTCTACTAGCCCAGAAAAGAGCGCCATGGTGTCACGGAAGAACTGCAGTAGGGATAACCTTGGTTTAGTAGCAGACCCATGGTACTCGAAAGGAGGAGTATATCAGCAAACTATAAGGGAGAGCACCTTGGTGATGCGGCAGACCCAATGGTGGGAGCTCCATGGAGACGAAGCAGACCCACGATACACGACCAGAGAAGTACCACAGTAGTCCAAGGTTATTGGGAAGCACCTTAGTTATGGGAATGCCCACTATACTCGATTGAGTAGGAGTTCTCCAGCATCCGTTGTTTCGATAATAAAAATAATTGTTTGAGCTGAGTTATTAACTTTTTTGTTTACCACATCATTGAGATGGATTAGTTGATAACATAGGTATATGTTTGGGAATATACCTAAATAGGATGATATTTTGTTTTAATTATTTGTGGTTTATCCATGTTGGATTTTCTGAGACCATGAGGGTTTCAAGATCTCTATTGAGTATCGTTATACTCACCCCTGCATGGGCTATGCCCGTTCATCGTTGTGTTGGTTGCAGACGACAAACTGTGTTGACTAAGGCTAAGAGTACCAGGGATGGATAGTTCATTGAGACGGACCATACGCCATGTTGGTACATGGAGGATACCAACAGACATAAAGTGATGAGGAGGCTATTTGTACCTACCATTCTGGAAGGATCCGTGGTGGAAGATCTAGGAGATTCTTTTCACCTTTCATTTATTTTTCCCTTTTCAGTTATTCGTTTACTTTATAGTTGGGCTTGTATTTCAGGCACCTTTACTTTTTAGCACTGGCTTGCTATACAGTTTTACGTAGTGTTTTGTATCCAGCTGTGTGCTCTATTATGTGTGATTACAGATATAAAGGTAAATCCTTCCTAGATTAGAGATTTATGACTTTGGTGCAAGTCGCCATCCCCTGGCCTATGGAAGGTGGGAATGGGGTAGTCACGAAACGGTCGTCGAGGGATGGGTCATGAAAAATTGTTACAAGAGGAGTCGGTTCTACCATAGAACTTAGGACTCTGTTATTTTATGTGAAGTTATAATGATAAGGGTACTAAGTGTGGTTTTTAGTTCGGGATGTCAAGTGTTGGTGCGGCGGATGACATATCCATACATCAGGACCCTGACTTCTAATTTCCTACTCAGATCATGAAAACACTCATTGCGTGTGTATTTTCAGATGTTTTCATTATTTCAGCTCAACCGGTTCATCTCAATAGGTATAATATTTGACTGTGTTGCATCTGTTTCATTCAATATGCCTCCACATGGATGACCATCTTGAGCCTCGAGAGTTTTATGCACAGATATCCCACCATGAAATGAGGCCTCGGTGCAAGGCCCTATCACAGCGGAGGCACTAACGGTACAACAGCCTATTGGGCCACCGATTCCACCAGCCCCAGCAGCAGGTGATGCACACCGCTTGAGCCTGTTGCATGAGTTACAATGCCTGTGGAAACCTAGTTTTAGGGTAGATATGGAGCCACATGCAGTTGAGGACTGGCTAGAGGCTATGGTGATAATTTTCCAACCGGTAGTTTCACCAGCCGACCTCCTGGTAATCATTGCTACAAGCCTTATACAGGAAGCAATAAGATGATTGTGGAGGTTGATGCTCCAGGTTATCAACAAGATAACACTTCTCTGGGTAGACTTCTAGACACTGTTTCGAGATGATTTTGTCCTAGAGACTCTCCGCACAGTGTGCATACAGGAGCTACTTCATCTATAGTAGGGTAGCATGAAGGTAGCTCAATACTCAGCTAGGTTCATATACCTCTAACACTACACCACCAATATGGTGCATGACCCATTCTTTAGGTCTCAAACATTTGAGTAGGGACATAGGCAAGAGATCAGAGCTTCGATTATCCCACTCAGCATCCCAATGAAGGCATCAGTGTTTGAATGAGACCTCTTTGTGGAGAGTTTCCTTGATGAGCAGTCTCATGTAGCGAGACTCACCCCTAGTCGACATGTAGCAGAGTCTTCTGTAGCTGGAAGTAGACAAATGTTGCAGAGTTCCAAGTGGACCATACCCATGGGTGAATGTTCACATGACTCATGATCAGTTGTGTCGGGAACCCAGAGCAGATACCTATATGCCAGAATCTGGTCAGTGTTTCTCATGCTACAGGTTGGGTCACATGGCTTGTGACTGTCTGATCTGCTATTTGGATGATCAGAAGTCTAGTGATGGACCGCCCATACAGAGGCATATATTCGATCATGATGGCTGCAATGAGCAGGAAAACATGGTAGAGGAGCTGGCTATGTAGCTGGTGGTGTGAGACGTTTCGAGGTGCTACCACCACCATAAACATGAGGTCCACACCGACCATAGGGAGTAGGTGGACATGGGGGAGCTCAGCTCCAATCAGCTGAGGCTTACAATCATGGCGTTCCAGTGATGATTCATGTTATGATCTGTGTCTACTCTACCTTAGTTGTAGATCTTATAGACACAAATTCCAGTCACTCTATTATTTATACTTCCCTAGTTCAGTGCTCGAAGATTCCGTTGGAGCCTTTGGCTCATTTCATATGGATAAGGACTCCTATGGGAGTAGACTAGATGAGTATGCCATGGTTCTGGTAGTTTGAGCTTACTCTAAGAGGTGAGAGCTTCAGATGGGATCTCCTAGTAGTGGCCTCATGGCCTTATGATGTCATCTTTGTTTTGGACTGGTTATCAAAAGTCCATGCTCAGATCGACTGTATTTGGCGCAAACTGAGGTGTTTCTGCATGGATGGGACATGTTTTCCCTTCACATGTGATAAGGGAGCCTTTTCAGCATAATACAAACATACTCGGAGGAGGGTGAAACCGATCACTAATTTGTTGGCCTAACTTATCCTCGAAAAAGTTGATATGGAATTTCTGACTTATCCTGTAGTGGTGGACTAGTACGCTGATGTTTTCCCCATTAATGTTCTAGGACTACCAACTCATACAGAGGCTACATTGACATGTACCCTAGGATGACACTGATATCTACACCAGCATATCGAACGGCTCTCGCGGAGCTTCGCAAGCTGTGGGTACATCTAGAGGACTTGCATGAGAAGAGATTCGTCTGGCCTAGTCTTTCAAAATTGACTGCCCCAATCTTGATTGTGAAGAAGGACGATTGGAGCTTCAGGCATTATGTAGTCTACCATCACCAAAAACATGTGACCGTGAAATACAAGTTCCCAATCATGAGGATTGACAACCACTTTTATCAGCTAAAGGTAGAATAGTGGTTATCAAAGATAGACCTCAGATCAAGCTATCACCAGCTCAGTGTTCAAGACAAGAATCTGAAAAATATGACTTTCAGATGTTTGTACGACCACTACGAGTTAATGGTTTTTACATTCAGCGTAACCAATTCTCCAACATTGTTCATGGGACTCATGAACATGATTTTATAGCCTTACCATGATTTATTTGTTATATTCTTCATCGACGGCATTCGGATCTACTCGAATACTGTGGAGGATCATGACTACCTTTTACAGGTAGTATTGGACAGCCTCTGAGAGAACCAACTTTATGTTAAACTCACAAAGTGACAGTTTTGGATCCAAGAGGTTCACTTATTGGGACATTCCATCTTAGAGGCTGGAGTTTCAGTGCATCCAGTGAAGACTGAGGTGGTACATGCTTGGGAGCCACCCATGAGTGTGACGGTGGTACGGAGTTTCCTGGGATTGACTGGGTACTACTGGAGTTTTGTTAAATACTTCTCTAGGGTTGCAGCACCTAAATCTACCTTGATGAAGAAGGGGTATCCCTTCATGTGTACATATAGATGCCAGTAGTTCTTTCAAGAGTTGAGGTAGAGGATGACAAGTGCCCCCATCTTGAGGCTTCCATATGAAGGCATAGGGTACATAGTCTACTACAACATATCTGGGACCAGACTCAGGTGTGTCTAGATGTAGGATAAAACAATGATCGCGTATCGTTCCTGGCAGCTAAGACATCATGAGAAGAACTATGCTACCCATGACATGGGGTTAGCAGTAGTGGTCTGTACCTTGAAATGTGGAAACATTATTTAATGGGGGAATGATTTATCGGGTACTATGATCACAAGAGTCTCATGTATATCATCTTTCAAAGGACCTGAATCTAAGATGGTGGTGATGGAATGAGTTCCTCTAGGACTATGATATCGAGATATTTAATTCTTCTTCAAGGGGGAATGTTGTATCAGATGTACTCAGCAAGAGATATGATATATATCTTCTAGGAAAGGTGATAGATCAACTGGGTACCTTACATATATCCTTTGTGGATAGAGATGGAGAAAAATTTATACAATCACATACAGTCACTTCCCCACTTCTTCAGCGAGTCAGGGAACCACAATGTGGAGATGCTGTCTATGAGACACGACATGCTATGATATCCACAGGGCATGCACATGATGTATTTTCTGATGGTGGGGAGCATGTCATTCTCTTCAAAGGATGTACAATGACACAACTATCACTTCAAGAGAATGTGTTGAGTGTATTCCACACATCCCCTTTATCGGTACATCCAAGAGTGGGGATGATGTACCAGGATCTCTGAAGACAACACTGGTGGTCGGGTATGAAGAAGGCAGTTGTAGAGTGTGTCTCTTGGTGCCTCAATTGTCAGCAAGTGAAGGCAGAGCATCAGATACCAGAAGGCTTGATTCAAACTTTATAGGTACTAGATTTGAAGTCGGATTAGATATCCACAGACTTCATGACAGTAATTTGACATACATCCATGGTCATAACTCGATTTGATTTATCGTGGATCGACTCACCAAATCAGCCCACTTCCTACTGATCAGACAGTAGGGTTCAGTATAGATTGTGGGACACCTCTTTGTGAAAGATATTTTGCAACTACATGGAGTACCTTTATCTATTTTCTATGATCGTGAAACACTATGTACATACCAGCCATAGAAGGGTTTGTAGGAGGTTTCAGGGACGCAGCATCGTTTAATAACCGCCTTCCATCCTCAGATGGACGGCCATACTGAGTGGACTATTCAGACCCTTGAAAAAATTCTACGTGCTTGTTTCCTCGACTTCGGTCATAGTTAGGAGGAAAAATTACCATTGGTGGAGTTTTCATAAAACAACATCTATCACTCCATCATAGGGATTTCACCTTTTGAGGCATTATATGGGCGTCCTTGCAGATCACCCTTATGTAGGAAAGACTGAGGGGAGTCAGCACTGGTGGGACCAGAGATGGTACAAGCTACCATGGAGAATGTGTGGATCATCCAAGAGTAGATGAAGACTACAAAAAGTATGTATAAGTTGTAATCTGATAGGAGACAGAGACCCCTAGTGTCCAATAATGGTGTCCACTTCTTTCTATGGGTCTCATCTCGACTACGTTTACAGAGATTGGATGAGGCTGCAAGTTATCTCTATGATTCATCAGACCGTTCCAGGTCCTCAGCATGGTTGGAAAGGTGTCATACCACTTAGCTCTTCCACCTCAGTTTCATCTGGTGGATGACGTCTTCCACGTATCCCAGCTAAGGAGATCTGTTCACAAACATTCTCACATAATTGACCATGGGTAGTTGGACGTCGACGATGGAGAGACGTTCACAGAGGATCTAGTGCATATTGATTATCAATGGGAGTGGGTCCTACATGGATGGTTGATACCTTTTGTGCGTGTTCATTGGCAGCACGGTAACCTCCAAGATAGCACATGGGAGAAGGAGGCTCAAATGCATGCTCAGTACACCCACTTGTTTCCTTTGTTCGACCTGTAGCTTATGAGGAAATAAATCCATGAGGTGGGGAGAATGATAAAACATGGAAATTCCTTGGGAATTATTTTCATAAATTCATGGGAATATTATGAGTCCGCGTAAATTGACAGTGTATGATAACAAGGCCCGTTGTGCCTGAAATCAATTTCCGAAGTTTTGTTATGGTACGTTAAGTAAAGGTACGAGCATTTCTTTATAACATTTTAACCGATGTTCTAAATTGTAATCCAATGGTACCGTTGAACTCGTAGCACTAGTATTTGTTTTTGTAGATTTTCACTTCGACGGTAGTGGTTCGAGATTAAAAGATAGATTTTGAGTTCTTTTTGAGTTTGAATTAAATAAAAATAATGTCTCTGGATTTATTTTAATTTGATGGTTAAAATATCTCCATGTAAGATGGAGTTGGGACCACCATATCTTAACCACCCATGAGAGGTTATAGTGGTGGGGCCCACAAAAACCTAACATCCTGCCATAGGTTATGACGTAGGTACCACACGGGTCTAAACTCCCCTATTAATGGTGGGAGTGGAAAACCTCTCATATCCTCACATTATTGAGGGAGAGTCTCTCCACACCCTCCCTCTTTTATGGTTCTACATTCCATTTAATTAACTTGTGTCAACTCCCATAATTGACTTGTGCTAATCCTCCACATTAATTAGGTGGAGCCAATTAATTTATACCATCTTTTTGAATTGTGTGCCAAAGAAATAATAGATAAACCTATCTATTATTATTTTCTTTGGAATCCTTGTGGAAACCTGGGAGAAGAGGGAAGAACCCTCCCAATGAAGAACGAGGAATGCCGACCTTATTCGACTTCTTCCTCAGAGCTTCTACCGATGTGGGATGTCTTCAACTGACCTAACCTCTGCATCATCCTCAATGAGCTGATGCAACATTGGATTGGAAGCGTGCATCGGACACAAAGAATGATGAACTTCTTCATCTATTTTCTAAAACTCCATCAATGAACGAAGAAAAACTAAAAAAGGTTGGGGGTTTTACATGTTGATGATTTTCTTGAATATTCTTCTTCAGTTGGTTAACAATTGTTTGCAGGTGAGTTGTTGTTCGTCCTATTACATCTTGATGAGCCAAATGATACCACCATATACGTGGAGGGTGTAGGCCAATACAACATGGCACAAAACCTCTGTTGTTCTTGATTGTGATGATCATCAGCATGATGATGAGGAAACATAATGACAAAGGTGGCGATGACAAATTTTGTGCTACCCGGGTCCTCCACAAATTGCACTGCCCCCCGCAGTGCTACGATGCTCTAGGCTGAACCAAGGCCCTTCGGCTGAGCCACACTGGCCACACCACAGCCGGACCATGCCCCTCGTTGCTCTTCCACCTACAGGCCTGCCTGGCCACACCCTGCCCAGCCGCATGGAGCAGGTTGACATGCGAGAGCTCAGCTCCTGGAAGCTGAGGCTTATTTTCTTGGCACTCCCGAGTTGATTCAGGGTACATTCATTTTTCTGTCCCACTATAGCTGTAGTTCTTATAGAAATAGGTTCCAGTCACTCTTTCATTGCCATTACCCTCACTCGATGCTCAAAGATTTTGACAGAGCCGTTGGCTCGATCCTTACGGATAGAGACTCCTTTAGGAGAAGACTCGATGATTATGCACATGTTCCGGTACTATGATTTTACTCTAAGAGGTGAGATATTCAGTTATGATCTCCTATTAGTGGAAACGTAGCATTACGAGGACATCTTGGGTATGGACTGGTTATCAACAGTCTATGATCATATCCATTGTATTAGACTCAAAGTGTTGTTTTTTTGCATAGATGTGACCATGTTTACCTTCACTAATAAGAAAGGAGCCTTTACAGCACATGACAAACTTACTCAGAGGATGTTGCGGCCAATCACTCATTAGTTTTCCTACCTTACCCTCGGAGCAGTAGATATGGAATGAACTAATTATCCTGTAGTGGTGGACCATTACAAGAATTTTTTCCCTGATAATGTTCGAAGACTACCACTTCGCTGAGAGTTATACTTCTACATTGACTTATTCCCTAGGACGACACCGATATCTACATTTGAATATAGGTTGGCTCCTACGGTGCTCCGTGAGATGCGTGTACAACTAGAGGACTTGCATGGGATGGGATTTATCCGACCTAGTGTTTCACCCTGGGTAGCCCTGATTCTTTCTACCAGGAAGGCAGATAAGAGCATGACGATTTGTGTTGACTACCGTCACCTGAACCAGGTGATCATGAAGAATAAGTACACACTCTTGAGGATTGAAGACCTCTTTGATCATCTAATGGAAGCACAATGGTTCTCAAAGATAGACCTCAGATCATACTATCACCATCTCAGAGTTCGAGACACAGATGTGTAGAAAACAACGTTCAGATGTAGGTACGACCACTACTTGTTCTTGGTGAATCCATTTAGCATAACCATCACACCAACAATGTTCATAGGACTCATGAACATGATTTTTCATCCTTACCACGATCTCTTTTTCGTAGTCATCATTGATGACATTCTATTATACTGGACTACTGAGGATGAGAACAACTACCATTTTTGGGTAGTACAGGACACACTCTGAGAACAAAAAGTTTATGGTAAACACTCGAAATGCCCATTTTGGATCCGATAGTTTCACTTCATGGGACACTTCATCTTGAAGTCAGGAGTTACAGTGGATCCAGCGATGATTGAGGGGGTGCTTGATTGGGAGCCTACCAAATGTGTGATAGTGGTAAAGAGGTTCCTGGTTCTGGCTGGGTACTACCATAGGTTCATTCTAGACTTCTATAGAGTTGCAGCAACACTATTACCCTTGAAAAAGAAGGGGAATCCCTTTGTGTGGTCTAATATATGCCAGTACAGCTTTCGGGATCTGAGGTAGAGGCTAGAAAGTGCCCCATCATGATGTTTTCTGAGGAAGTCATTGGCTACGTAGTCTAATGCAACACATTTGGGACTAAACTCGGTTGTGTCCTAATGCAGGATTGATCATCGATCATGTATGGTTATCTGCAGCTGAGACTACCCGAGCACATCTACTCTACCCATGACTTGAATTTAGCAATAATGGTCTTCACCATGAATATGTGGTGACACTATATGATTGGAGACTTATTTATCATGTAATCTAATCACAAGAGTCTCAGGTATATCTTCTCTCAGAAGTACATGGACCTGAGACAACATCGATGGCTTGTGTTCCTCCCTGACTACGACGTCGAGATAGTCTATACTCCTGGAAAAGGGAATGTTTTAGCAGATGAACTTAGTAGAAGATGTGGTATACAAGTGCTAGGAGAGGCGACAAAGCAGCTGACTTCCTTATAGATATCCTTTGTCGATAGAGACATAGTAGCCTTTCTAAATTCTCTTATAATCACTCTCTCACTTCTTCATTAAGTTAGGGAGGCACAGCGAGGAGATGCTGACGGTGAGACATGACGTGCTCATATATCCACAGGGCAGGCACCTGATAGATTTTCTGAAGGTGGGGAGAATCTCATCCTTTCCAGAGGATGTACTATGGTACCATTTTTTATTTAGTAGTTAGTGTTGAGGGAGTTCCACACATCCCCTTTAGTAGTACATCCAAGAGTGGTGAAGATGTACCCGTATTTCTGACGACAACACTGTTTTCTGGGTATAAATAAGGCATCTGCAGAGTTTGTCTCTCGTTACTTAACTTGTTAGTAAGTGAAGGTAGAGAATCATGTAACAGCAGGCTTGATTTATTTTTTAGAGGTCCCAGTGTGGATTTGGGATAGGATATCCATGGAAATCATGATAGGACTTCCACGTAAATATAGGGGTCACAAATTGACTTGGGTGATCATTGATAGACTCACCAAATCTGCCCACATCCTTTGGACCAGAGAGAAGGGTTCAGTAGAGAGATTGTGGCACCAATATTTGAAGGATATTGTGAGGATAACTAGAGTACCTTCTTCTATTTTCTCTGATCGTGACACACTGTTAACTTCGTTTCAATGGAAGGGGTTGCAGGAGGCTTTCGGGACACAACTTCAACTGAGCACTGCCTTCCATCACCATACGGATGGCCATACCGAGTGGAACATTTAGGCCCTTGATGACATGTTGCATGCATGTGTCCTCGACTTTGGTCTCACCTACAAGGATCACATACCATTGGTGGAGTTATTATACAACAATAGTTATCGCTCCACCATAGGGATGGCACCATGTGAGGTGTTATAAGGACAAACATGTAGATCATCCTTGTGCTGTACAGACCTAGAGTAGTTAGAACTGGTGGGACCAGTGATGGTACGGGATACCACAGAGAAGGTTCAGATCATCCAGGAGTGTCTAAATACTACAATGTGCAGGGAGAAGTCGAGTGCTGATAGGAGATGAAGACCTCAACAGTTTTATGATTGAGACCACTTCTTTCGACGGGTCTCATCTCAACATGGTTTACAATGATTTGGATGAGGTAGAAAGATATATATGATATTAATCAGACTAGTTCAGGACCTCAATAGAGATGAAGAGGTGGCATATCGCTTAGCTCTTGAACATTAGTTGCACCGAATGCACATCCTCTTCCACGTATCCCAGTTGAGGATATACGTGCATGAATATTCTCACATCATAGACCATGGGGACCTGGACATCGATTATGGGGAGACATTCAAGAAGGTTCCCATAGAGATTGAGGATCGAAATTTGAAGGTCCTACATGGACAGTCGATACCTCGGGTGCGTGTTCGTTTGCAGCACGAGAACATCTAGGAGAGCAAATGGTAGCGAGAGGCTCAGATGAGTGCTCTGTACCCCAACTTGTTCCCTTAGTTTGAGTTGAAGCATATTGGGACGTAATGTCCTGAGGTGGGTATAATGTAATGTCCCAGAAATTCAATGGAAATTTTTTTCGTAAATACATTGAAATTTTACATGTCCGTGAAAATTGACGGCACATGATTCTGAGGCCCGGTGTGCCCAGAATCAATTTCGGATGTTATGTTCTGGTACATTAAGTAATTGTATGAAAGAGTTTTTATAAAATTGGAACTACTGCTCGGAATGGAAATCTGAGGGCACCATTGATCTCGCAGCACCAATATTCTCTTATGTATACTTTCACTTCGACAGTAATGGTTCAAGATTAAATGATAGTTTTGTGTGTTTTTAGAGTTTGAATTAAATATATATAATGTGTGTGGCATTATTTTTATTTGATGGTTAAAATATCCTCATGAAATTTGGAGGTGGGACCACCACACCTTAACCTCCCATTAGAGGTTATGGTGGTGGGGCCCACCAGAACCTAACTTCTTGCGAAAGGTTATGACGTGAGGACCACACGAGGCTAAAATCCCATATTATTGGTTGGAGCATAAAGCTTCCAAACACCCCTAATTAATTATAGGGAGTCTATCCACACCCTCCCACCCTTATGGCACCACCTTCCCTTTAATTAATTTGTGCCAACCTCCCTAATTTACTTTTTCCAATCATATTCATTAATCAGGGGGATCCAATTAATTTATTTATCCATTTTGAATTTGGTGCCAACAAAATAATAGTTAAACCTAACTATTATTTTTATTTTCGAATATTGTTACAGATATAGGAGAAGAGGGAAGAACCCTCCCAATGAAGAGAAATTAATGTCGACCTTCATTGACTTCTTTCTGGAATCTTCTACTAACGTGGGACCTCTTCAACCAACCTACCCACTACATCGTCGTCAATGAGCTAACACAACTCAGGATTGAAAGCATGCAGTGGACGCGAATAATTATGATCTTGTTCGTCTACTTTCCACAACTCCATCAATGAATGACAAATGATGAACAAAGGTATGAATTTTGACAGGTTGATGCTCTTCTTAAATCATATTCTTCGGTTGGAAAAGAATATTTTGTGGATTTTTCATTCATAGGATGGATACAAGAATTAATATTGTTGTAAAATTCATATAATAACATCATAGAATGTATAAGGTACTGGAATTATTATTTTTGTATGGAAACAACAATGATGGAGTATGTGAGAAATAGAAAAGTACTTTGAAAGAGCTCATGAAACTTTTACCTCTTCTTCGGGTGCTTCATTTTGATTTGATAAAAAGGCACCATTTGATGGATTTCATATAATGTTAATGACTCTAGGAAGAAATGAGAGTAGTTTGGAGGATATGCATGTATTGTTTTCTTGATCCAAATTTCATTAGAGGTGTGATTTTGAGAGAAGGGGAACAACTCTTTTATAATAGAGGTTAGGGTCACTTTAGGAAATGATTAAAATATTATTTTATTTCACAATAATATTCAGTTTATAATGGTTTCAAAAAGGATTTATTTTTTTGGTAAGCTGGTTATGGGTTAATTTTATCTCAACCAATAGGTTTTATATTAGTTTTTGTCACAATATTATCCTTATCTTTTGTATTTAACTCTTAGTTAAATAGTTTAACTTTTACAATGTATTATTTTATTTTTATATTACATTGTCAATAAACATAATATAAAATTAAAATAGAACCCAAAGTTGTTAATTAATGGAATATTTATTATAATATAATTCCATTTTCCTAGTCTTGGATTTTTAGGAATATTATATCAATGATTAATATAGTATTTGTTTTAAAAACTCATATATTTCAATGTTGACAATATTAAGTAATTGACTTTTTTAATGTCTTAAAAACATGATTACATCGAAAAAAACTAATTCAATCAATTATAACATGATATATTAATATATAAAACTCTTTTAATTCTAGAATAGTCTCAATTTACCTTCATTTGGATATTTATAATATAAATTATTTTAATCATTCATTATTAATTTAATTACTGCATTAATATCGTGTCATAAATAAATTTAATTATTTATTGTCTAATTTTTTTAAATAATGTACCATTATGTAGTTAATCATTTTAACTTTCTAAATAATATTTGTAGTCGAGTTTATCTTATGTATAATCATATATTACAAATGTTTTATTTTTGAAAATTTAAATGTAACACTTATAACTCTTCATTACATAAAATAATAATAAATGTCCTAATCTAATAAAAGTGGACCAAAATGATCATATTTTATTTCTATGGTTAATTTTGGTCAAAATAACTTTATACATTAGATTTATTAAATGTGTTAGGGTACTAATAATATCATTTTAATCATAAATTTCCATATTTACTTTTAACTATGATAAATAAAATTCAAAAGTTACTATTCACTAAAAATTAATGTTATCATATCGAACTACATATTACATACTGATATGAATCATTTATCTCGGAATTTTAAAATTAAATTCAAATAACTGATAAAATTAAGTTTGATGAAAATTTTCTCATGTCCCTAGTTGGTGTGTGAAAGATGATAAAAATTTCAATATACTTTAATACATATAATATTATTATAAAATGACTCCAATGAAATAAAATGAACTAATATAGGTATTTTGATTCTATTTTGACATAAAAAAATAATACAATAAAAAATTATTTAAATAAAATGTCTGTTTTAAACAATAACGTAGTGTATTTCACTATTCCTAAAAAATTGAAATTATTCTGAAAAATACCAAAATTTCACCCTAATTAATTTTGGATATTACGAATCCAAAAATGAAGCCTATTTTGAAAAATAAAATTTATGAAATTTCCAAAAGTTGGAATTACTATTCATAAATACTTTTAAAGTGGCTAGCTTCATTTGTCATTGTGTGTTTGAACATGAAGTTGCGTACAGTATAAGCTATTGCATTATCCAAAGTGAAACGTACCTTAGAAGCAAGGTTTGTTAAATAATTCCCTCCATTAAATAATTTCATCCTAGAAATATCTAGAATTCTACATCACAAAAGGATTCGTGTGGTTTTTCATTATAATTTCCTCAGGTACCCACGATTCATCTTCCATCGTATGGTTTGCCTATAGAACATTTACGAGACGAGTTGTCTGGTTTATCATCACTTTTTCCCTAGTATCCAGAATGATGAAGAGATCTTCACAATAAGATAGCTCGAGTTTTAGTTCTATTTCTTCATAGGTGATTACATGCATTGGGATAGGCATGAATTTTCCCAACAGTGACACGTGGAACACATCATGAACATTGGAAAGACATGGAGGCATTTCTAAATGGTAATACACAACACCAATTAATTTTAGAATTTCGAAAGGTATGATGTAACTAGGTCATAGTTTACCCTTCTTATTGAGTCATATTATACCTTTCCATGGAGATACCATTATGAAAACATGATCACCTACTTGAAATTCTAAACATTTCTATCGGTTATCGACATTTCTCTTTTTACTACTTTGATCTTCTTTGATGTGGGTTTGGATGATCTTCACCTTTTCCATTGTTTCCTCTACATGTTCTAGGCCTACATGTTATCTTTCCCCTAAATCATCCAAACAAGCTGGTGTACAACATCACATTATATAAAATGATTCATATGGTTCCGTATGAATACATGAATGGAAGCTATTGTCATTAGAAAATTCCACCATAGGTAAATGCTATTCTCACATTCATTAAATGTCAAGTGAGAAATATATCATCGTCTCATCTAATGTTTTTATAGTCTTTTCTGATTTTCCATCAGTTTAAGGTTGGTAGGTAGGGCTCAAACAATGTTCAATATCAATGGATTTCTGGTGACTTTTCTAGAATAATGATGTAAAATAGGGATCACAATAAAAAACAATCAATATGGGTACAGTATGATGTCTTACAACATCATTAATATATAGACTTGCTAAAAGTTTAAGGGGTAAATATTCTCTTATAGAATGAAAATGAAATTACATGGTAAGACGATCAACAATGCCCCATATTGCATTTTTTCTTCTAGGATTCATTGGTGTCCCCATGAAAAATGACATCGTAATATCATCCCATTTCTAATCAGGTATGGGAAGAGGTATCATGTATCCAAAAAAAAAATTTCTTCCATCCATAAACTGTTGAAAAACCATACATCTTAACACATAATCATCAATCTCCCTCTTCATGTTGTCCCACCAATAAGTTTTCATCAAATCACTATACATCTTAGTGCTACCATTGTTTATAGAGAAATTGGAGCTATGAGGATCATCCAATAAATCCTTTTTTAGATCACGTATATCAAGAACATGACATCATTACCCAAATTTGAAAATTCAACCTTCATATATGAAGTTTATCAATATTCAATCATTCACAGGTTATCATTTATTTTCAAACATTTCATTATCATCCAGAGAAAATTTTATCCTTCCTAATAAAGATGGATTAGAATCAATTTTAAAAAATATTGATGATTTAGGGTCCATGATTATTCCCATATCCATTTTTACTAGATCAATGAACATAGGACCCCTTTCAACACTCATTTATTTATGAACACCATGGTCCTTTATGCACAAAGCTTCTTCCATCATATTTTCGTTCCCAGGGTAGTAGTGTATAGTGAAATCATAATCTTTGTGTAGATCAAGTCAAAGCCCTTTCCTCATGTTATGTTATTTTAGTGAGAAAATATACTTCAAAACCGTATGATCGGTATATATATCACATCATTCACCCTAGAGATAGTGTCTACATATCATAAATGCAATGATTATTGATTCTAACTCAAGAGCATGAATATGATAGTTTTGTTCATGAGTTTTTAGCTATCGTGAGGCATATTAAATAACTCTATCATGCTGCATAAAGACACAACCATGTACTTTATTTGAGAATCACTATAAATAACAAACCCACCATTCCCCAATGGTATAGTAAAATAGGACCACAGTGTGTTCATTTATTCAATTCATCAAAACATTCATCACTCTCTTTTTCAAAAAAAAAATTAACCACATTACATGTGATTTTGGTTAATGGGATAGCCCATCAGGTAAAATTCTAGACAAAAATCCGATAATAACCTGCTAAACCAATGAAATTGTGTACCTCAGTTATACTCATTGGTACATGCCATTCATTGACTCCCTTTTTAATATAAGTATAAATGGATATACGTTCAATATAAATAGTATGGACATGAAAAGAAATATCATGGAGCTAGAATTCACAATTCCTAAACATCCCATATAACAAATTTCATCTAAGATTTATTAGGAAAATGGGGAAATGATTTTTATGATCTTTGTAGATTTTGGAGTATACAAATATATCATCAATAAATACCACATAAATTAAATCAAGATATTCCTTGAATCATCTATTCATTAGATCCATGAAAATGGAGGGTTCATTAGTCATCCCAAAAGGCATTACTGTAAACATATAATACGCATACCTAGTTCGAAATGCTGTCATTGAAATTTCTTCCTTTTTCATGCACAACTAATTATATACAGATATAAGATCAATATTTGAAAAATATTGAGCTATATAATGATGATAAAATAAATCATCAATACAGGTCAGGGGATACTTTTTCTTTATTTTTATAGCATTTATCAACTTATAGTCAATGAACATACTCATCTATCCATATTTCTTCTTAACAAATAGAATAGGGGATAACTGGGGAGAAATAGAAGGGCGAATAAATCCTTTACTACTCAACGCCACTTTTTTCTTTACTAAAACTAATTTATCAGTGGCCATTCTATAAGGGGTCTTTGATATATGCCCCAATCTAGGAATTAAATCAATTGGAAACACAATTTCTAGTTTTGGAGGATGTCCAGGTAAATCCTCGTGAAACACATCTATATATTCATTCACAACTGGTATGTATTCTATTTGAACATTCCTTTCCTCACCAATTGATATTTCATTCTTTTCCTCCATAAGAATTGATTTTAGTTGACCTACTTGGGGTGGATATAGATAAGAATCAGATTGCAAAGATTCCTATCTATCAAAAAGGTACTCATTATCATCATCAAAAATTGTAACCTCCTACTTCTTACAATACATTTTCGCATCATGGTCTGAAATCCAATATATAACGATATTTATATCATATTCAATCATGGGTATTATGATGAGATCAATACATAAATAATGTTTATATATCCTAATGATAACTGATTGGAAAAAAATTATTTCAATGATTCTTCCCTTAAGTATATTGACCTACAACACCCTAGTTAAATCAAATTGTAAATATCTAATTTTCATAGAAAACTTTGAAGATATGAAATAGATCGATGATATAGAATCAAATAAAGAATTGGCTATTTTTGAGAAAACCATTAAACTACATGTCACCATGACATTCAGAGCTTCAACCTCGGTAATAGTGATCACAGATTCTTGGCCATTCTCTCTTGGACATTTCGGAGGTATGTTACCCAGATGGATGGGTCATTCTATTTCATAATGCCCTATTTCATTAACATTGCAGTGTTCAACATTGACAACGTCTTTCATACCCTTACTATAGCATTCTTGGAGGCCTTTTTCGCTACAATAGAAACAAAATCACATTCTCGTCAGGAATATACCATGGTGTTTCTTCCCATATTTATTGAGGGGTGGAAATTATAATATTCCATTCTACCCATTACTTCCATTTCTAGAGTGCTGAGAATATATCTTCTTCTCATGGTTTTCCTTAAAGTCATAATACTAGGAGGATTTTTTTCTTACTTGATACCACATGAGATAATAACATCGTATGATGAGAAGGATTGTAAGACTAATGCTAGAGGGTGAAATATTTTTAACCCAGCAAATAATCGATAAATCTAACTTTTTGGGTTACATATATTTTATGTTGCATGGCATGATAACCTTGTAATGTTAGCCTCATACTTCACGTCATTCTCATCAACTTTTAACCTCAAACTCCGAAATTTACATTCCATATATACTCGATGGCCACGAGGAAATTATTTTTCTATGATAATTTATTTAAACTCCCTCTATTACATGGTTGATTCATTATATTCCTCTTTTTTGTTTTGAAATAATGACCACTATTGATATGCATCTCCTTTGAGGCTAAAAAATAACATGAAAACTTTTTCCCTTTTCCTACACTCCAAATCAAGAGATATTTTTTTCTAAAAAAATTATCTTTTTCTCAGTTCCAAATTAATATTTATTCCCATTTAATGTTAGTGGTTGTTTCCTCATGAAGCATTATAACATTGACCCTAATAATTGTGGATCTGGGAGCTCCATATGGGTAAAGTTATTATTCATAACCTGAGTGAGTTTTCCTAGTATGGTGATAAGCTGGTTATCACCAGTTGCGTCACTAGCTCCACTATAATTATCTTGAGTTGTAGGGAACTCCCTACATCGATTATATGGTTTGATACAGTTTTAATTTTTTTAACTACATTCCATTTCTAAACAATGGTGTGCACTATATTAGTTTATGAATAACAATACATTATCCAAACATGTAAAACACATAACATTAATTCAATAGTTAATGGATATAATCAAAAATCATAAAAATGTTTACATTGAGGAATTGTATACTCATAATTCCTTCATAATGGTGTGTAATGAAAATTTGAATTATCCAATTCATATCCCCTTGGAGTGTCGTAACTAAGAGTAAACCAAGGCCCATAGTTTTGTACCATGATACCTCGGGTTAAGCCCAAAACTCATTGTCAGAGTTTTCACTCACAGGTAAAACTATACCAAAGCCACCTCTATATGAAAATATGTAGATATTGCTGCATTTCATGGAAAAATCACAAAATATCAACATTACAAAAATTCAAATAATTTTTTCTACACTAATCGCTAGTGACTATCATAGGGTAATGATGTCTAATTAGAGTTTTCGAAAATCATGCTTCCATGGTTTGTACTATACATCCTCTGATACCAACTCTAATGCGCCGACACCAGTTACCTAGAGTCGGTGCATTATTACAGAAAATTGTCATGATACATGGAATCAGGTCCCAACATACCGATCATTTTAGTAGCCTTGGAAGTACTAGATACATACATAAGTTTTACATTACATCATCAAATAAAAAAACATCATTTTATCTCCATTGAGAACACTCTTATCCATTAGAATATTCATGCAGGTTAATAGTAAAATACTTTTTCACATCCTAAGAAAAATAAAACAAAAAAATGGGTTATCTTATATGCTCAGTAAGGATTACAATAGAGCAGAAACTTTCATAAATAAAATTTAACATTTATGGAAATGTATATGTATAAAACAAAATCCTTTTAAACATAAACCTCATAATAAAATAGAAAACATAAATCAAAGTAATTCCATTTATTTATTCACATTTATATTCTACTAGTTGAATAATCTTATGAAATATCAATAGAAAATTTCAAAATGACAGAAGGAATAATGTTGGGCATTATAACCACATTGTCAAGGCCTCATGCAAAGACTACAAATAAGATTTTTTAAGGGCCTTATGCTTATACACTAGTTTGTCACATGATACATACTGATGCATCTAGGTGCTATAGTGGGCTACACCCGTCACTTAGTATGTCCAATGCTTTCCTCGTATGAAAAGGTTGAAACATAACATAAACATTCGTATTAAAACTAGTATACAATATGTTAATACTTTAACTTTAATCATTGAATTTTATAAAAATAAAACATCCACAGTAAAACATATCACAAAACCATCAATAAATTATACAATATTAGTATCATAATAAATCAAATTCATACAATATTTAAATACATCAAAGGATGTTGACATAGATGAAATGAAAAATATTTGAGAGAAACATCTCTTTCGATTTTAAATTCATTTATAAATAAAATATTTATATAAGAAAATATTTATTTTTTGAAATATTTTTATAATAATTTAAGGGATACTTCAATATGTTATATAGGTGGAAAATAACCGCACCCACCGAATACTCTAAAAAAATCTTACATTAATTCGTTGAAAATGTCATAAAGTACCATGTTTGGAAAATGACATCAGGATTCCATTATAAAAATTGTATAAAAAGGTAATAATGGATATAAAAAAATATAACCCATAGTATAATAAATATTTAAAATGTTTTGAAATACATTTTTAAGAAACACAGATGTGGTTGACAAATTGGTCCTAGTAGATTCACATGTATAAACAACCTTGGATAATAAAGAGATTATGAAATTTAACCCTTTCCTTATAATTTTTTTGGGTCCAAGGTACATTAAAATCCATTATAATTTTCAAATAATTGTTATTAAATTATTCAATGACAACATAAAAATTATGATATCATATATTAACTTATTATAAATCATTGTTAAAAATCTTTTAAAAGTATCTTTGTATCAGGAGTTAACCGATTCGTCTTCATTTATTTGTTTTTTCACATAAGTCATTTTTCTTATGGATATGATGTATTTGATTCATTTCAATAATTATATTAACATATTATACATTATTTCTAATCATAAATTTAGAATTATTCTTTAAAGTTTATGATAGGGAACAAATCTCTTCGCATTCGTCGAGACGGTAATCTATACATACACAAGAGCATAAATATCATTATTTTGATGGTGAAATAATATTTAATTGGATGGTATATCATATGTAAATAATAATTAACATGTTTTAATTATTAGTTAGCTAAAATATACTCATTATCATACCCATCGTAATAATTATGTGTTGAATTACAAGCAACACCACGATATGGAGACAGTAAGCCATCCATACGCACATATGGTGACTTTGTCAGTCATATGAGTGATAGAATAATGAAAATTGTTATAACATACATATAATGACATAAAAGTATTTATAATTTACTGTAGTTATTATTTAGGTATGGAAGAAACAAAGAATGTGTAAGTGGATGAATAAAATAACATAGAAAGAGTTTATAAAATAATTAACTCTTCTTCTGGTGCTTCCTTTTATTTTTATCAAAAGGATATTTAGGATGAATTTATGTTCAAAGTATGGTTGAAATTTTTAATTGACAGTAGTTGGGAGGATATTTGGGTGGGGGTTGGTCGATCCAAATTGATTTGGAGGATTGATATTTAGAGAAGAGGGAATTACCCTTTTATAAGAGCGGTGTGGTTCACATTAGGTAAGGTTTGAAATTTAACATTTTTATACTATTATATTCAGTTTATAATGGCACTGAGAAATTATTTCGGGAAAATGGTGGAGATGGGTCAAATTAATCTATACCAATAGGTTTTTTATAGTTTTAGGTAACCATATTAGCCTTATATTTATTATTTTAATCTTAGATTAATAGTTTATATTTTACAACGTCATATTGTATTTTTATATTACATGGTTAATAAAATTAGAATAAAATGCCAAGAGTGACCCAGGTGGTTCATTAATGAAATATTTATTAGTTTATAAGAATTTTGGATTATCCTTTGGTTTTTTCGACTATTATATCAATCAATAATATATTGTTTTTTATCAAACACATTTATGTCAATTTTGAAAAAGCCATAAAAAACTGATTAATTTGTATAAAATTCATTTAATCAACATTAAAATGACATATCAACTTATAAAATTATTTCAATTCATAAAATCCACAATTTACATTTATTTTGATATTTATTATATCAATTATATTAATCATTCATTAATAAGTTAATTAACACATCATCATTGTGTTATATATAAATTTATTTATTTATAATCTAAATTTTATAAATAAATTCCATTATTTAAGAAATTTTTTTTATATTGAATTTTTGTAGTCAAATTTTTATTTTGTATAACCCTATATTAAAAATTAATTAGTTATAAAAATTTGAATTTAACACTGTTAACTCTTATTTAAATAAAATAATAATAAATGTCCTAATACAAACCATGATGAAAAAATGAATCATATGTTGTTACTAAGGATGATTTTGGTCTAAATATACTTATAAAATAAAATTATGACATGTTTTAGGGTAAGAATAATATCGTTTTTCCTTAATTACCCTATTTACATTTAACAATGGTAAATACAAGTCAAAAGTTACTATTTACTACAAATTATTTTCATCTTATTGATCTACATTTTAAGTACTTCTGTCAACTTTGTTTCTCAGAACTTTGTAATTCAATTCAAAAAAATGGTTAAATTTTGTTTTATGAAAATTTTCTAATGTTCCTAGTAGTGGGGTAAAAGACGTTAAAAAGTTCAATAAAATTTTATACATCTATTCTTATTATAAAATGACTCCAATTAATTAAATTGAACTAATATAGATATTATGTATCTATTTTCACTAAAAATAATAATGAAATTAATTATTATTTAAATAAAAAATCATTTGTAGACAATAACACAATATTTTTAACTATTCTTTATAAATTGAATATTTTTAGGGAAATAAAAAATCCACCCTAAGCTAATTTTGATATTCCAGATCCAAAAAAGCATACCATTTTTTATATAAAATATATAAAATTTTAAAAATTTGTTATTAGTGTTCATGTCTTCTTTTAAAATAGCTAGTTTCATTTTTCGTGGTGTGTTAGAACATGAAGTAGCGTACAACGCATGCTATTACATTATTATAAGGAAACAAACTGTGGAAGATTGGGGTGTTACAAGAAGTTACCTAAATCACATGTTTAAAAAAATGATACCCATAATCATTCCACATTCAACATATTCTATTATTTTACTTATGAAATTAAAAATAACTTATATATTAAAACCATTAATTTTACAATAACTGCCACACTCGATAGAAAAAAAACAATTACTACCACCTGACTAAAAAAATACCTCATGTGACATGATGTATGTCCTATAGAACATCCAAAAATGGTTATCAAGGGTTATCTCCTACAACATTCATTTTAATATTTCTAGGTTTTTTTAGTTTTTACAAAAAAATATAATAAAAATAGTTTTGTCTATAATTATAAACTATAATTTGAAAAAAAATACAAGTTTTAAGGATAATAATAACAATAATTCCATAAAATATTAAAGGTAAATTTAGCTAAACATTTTCTCATAATCTATCACTCTTATCATAGGGATATAATTATCAATCTCATGTCATTTAGGGAAATATATGGGGGACCCCAATATTTTTCCATATCTAATGAATTAGTACTATCAAATCTTCTCTAACAAGATAAAAGGTTTCATATAATAACAAATATTATTAGTTACTAGATATTCATGATTGATCCCATATACTCAAAACCCACATTTTCTAAAATAGGACACTCTATATACTGCTAAAAATAATTTCCTAATATTTTAGGAAATTATTTATTTCATTTAAAAAATAATAATAGATTTGAGAACATAATTATAGAAAATTACGATAATCTAACATAAAAAATACTAAAATACATATAAAAATTTCAAGGAAATGCCCCGTGAGTTTCCAATTATATATATACAAATATAAAAAAAATTATGCCATGAAAATATAATTCATGAGATTCAAAAATAATTCTAAAAATTACTACAATAGAATAAATAACCTCAAGTGGTACTGTTCACTAGTTAAAAAATCACTGATAAAGGGTGTAATTTTATAGTTATAGCTAAAATCATTGATAAATTTGTTCCTTAAATCAATGTTCATGAACACATTTCGAATTCTATAAAATATACAACTATACAAAAAATTATATACTATTAAAATTAATATTTGGTTATATAATTATATTTACATTAATATATATATTATATCATCCTAATTATTATTTATATTACAAATGAATTTTCACTTACTATGTTACATATGACATTAAAATTATTATTTAAAATAATTAAAAATTCAAATATCAATAAAAAATATTTACTATATATAAATGATTTATAGATATTTAAAAACATTATGGTGATTGATAAAAATAATTGACTAGCTACAATCTTATGATATATGGAAAACAATAAATCAAAAACAAATGACCACAATTTTTTTATTATTTATGTGATCTCCATTAGGTGTCAATTAAAAACCAACGAAGAGATCTATTCCATGTTTAAGAAGGTACCCAAAGTCACTATTTTCAAATGTTTTATAAGGGATGATAGGGTCTCCAAAATATGTTTTTTTAATACCTTAATTTGCCAATATTGCATGATGTTTAGTATTCATTTTATAGTGTATAGTCATATTTTTAGGTGATAATGAATTTATTCTCAAGGATAAAATAGATATATATATATACATATACATATATATATATTATTTATATATTTTATCATTTTTAATAGTATAATATATTTAATAATGTACTATAAACATATTTTTTATATTCATATTTTTATAAATTCATCTACATTTATATTTCATGTAAAATAATTATACTTTTAAAAATATTTACTTATAAAATAAATTTTAAAACATATAAAAAATATCAAAACAACCCAAATAACATACAAATATATTACATGACACAATCTAAAAATTAATGTAAATGAAATCGTAATCCCGGTATTCTAGAAACTAGTGCATGTGTATCAATAAACAATCAAGGGGGAGCAATTTCACGACAAGAATAACTAAAAAAATACAAATAATCAGAAATCTAATATTAATAGTTTTTATTCATGATACTCATAATGGGAAATATCAACCATTTATAAGAACAAATTTTATATAAAATGGTACATCGACTGGTGTCACCATATATCTATCAGAGACATCGTCACAATATCAAATGTTAACATGTGTATTATATATCCACTTATCCCTACAAAAAAAGTAACACTATAAATAACCCCTATCAACTCCAAGTGAATCATTCCTTTATCAATGAACTAGAATAAAAATGTATACTAAATTCTATTGAAAATGTTAGTGTTTTTGATCCATTGTCATAGTGGGATCCCACTAAATATTACCTTTGTAGAACATATCATGAAAAAAATTCAGAAAATTATATTAAGAATTGAATTGTAGAATATTCCTAATTCTTATAAAAATACTCATTTCAATTTATTTAAATGGAGAGTGAAAAACATGGTAAAAATTTTACATCCCAAAAAAAATTCAAGGAAATTAATTACATTAAAATTTTTAATGAATAGTAATCTATATGAAATATTGACATGTATAAATAATTTGGAACCATATGATTATAATTAAGAGTCAGAACATAGTTCAGTATAATGATTCCCACAAATATAAAAGAAACATGTCTCAATGTTTGTATATATTCCACTATCACATGCCCTGGTTGAATTTGAGTACACCCATATATAATTAAATCATTGTAATCATCATATATTTTTTATAATTTTCATCCTTAATCTATTTCCAAGTTTATGTAATACATGTATATCATGTGTTCTTCCCACCGAATCAACCAAGAATCCATGTGATTCACAATAATCAAACATACAATGGGGTATCATAAATTTTAATCAATAGTTTCTACTATGCCCCATGTTCATGTTTTATACATCACCTTCAATTTAAAAATCCAATATCAAATGGTTTTTACCAAGACTCATGTATTTCATAAAAAAATTACATCAATTCTAAAATTAATTATTTACAACATTTAATTATCCAGAAAACAACATCAATGTATTCAATCAAGTAATTCATTCATATAAAATAAATTTTATGAAAACCATCACATTATTTGCGGACCCAAGAAAAATAGGATGAATAAACCAATTTTATTTTCCAAATAATTACCATGGATTCAAATTCATGAATCAAATAAAAATTTATTAATCCATTTGCAAAAAAAAGTAGAATATTATTTTCAACTAATTGTAATTCAATTGTGTAACCACCAACCTTAAACATGGTTTTAATAATAACCAATATGGGATCATCAATACGAGAATTATAATGTAAAAATTAACAAATAATCATACTACACAAAATAATCTAATAAATATCTAGATAAACATAAATTATAATGATCCATCACACTCAATTAAAGAGGGAGAGGGAGAGAAGAAAATGTGAATTAATAATTAGAAAGATATTAAATTTACAATATATGATATAATACCTCTAACTAAAATATATTCCATGACGAAACTATATTGGATAAACAAAAACCATCCTAATTATGTCTCTATGTCAAAATAGATGAGTAAAATTTATGGGATATTAAATTATAATTAAAATAGCGTTTTAGGTTGTGTAAGAATGATATTTCATATGGATTTCTCAATAAGAACATTGTTATCAATTATCAAGTGGAACCAGGTAGAATGTTAGGGGAATTAAATGTACCATCAGTTGGATGCTAGAGTTACTATATAGTAAATATATTCTTGTATCATACTATTAATAATCTAGTGGCCTCCATCAACTATCCAGTGGATTTAAAGCCGGATTTCCATATTATAATCATTACATTACTTGGCCAATAGCCCTCATCGACTAGATGTTGGACTATCTATATATTTTTTTATACATGTTCAACTTGACTACAAATAATTAAACCTGGGACATCTCATGACCTCTCACATAGGAAACAATACTCATACATTTACTCTATAATTTCTTAACCAATAACGAAAAAACCATGAATAAATTGGAACAATATGATTTTACGCTGAATGTATAAATGGATAAAATAAAATAAGGATCACACTGAAAAGAAGATGTCAAGATGATATATTTGTCCCCATCATAATTTTTATCATCCCCATGAAATCTTATCATGTTTATTAGTTTAAAAAAATATTTTAGAAAATACATAATCATTAACATCATATATTACCATGTATACTATGATTTAGAACCATATTTCCAATAAAATGAAAATGGTGGTAGGGATATTCCATTAAGAACCATAATCTATGAAATAAAAATTTTAATTGTTATATTTTTCACATACTTATAATGATCCTAATGATGCTCCTCAAAACTCAAAATATGATATATTTGTAAAAACAATTTCTTGATTAATGGACAAAAAATAAAACAAGGGTTGACTCTATAAAAGGTTGATAATTTATACAATATTATACATTTATATTATAATTTAAACTCTCAATTGTTTCACGGTATCTTGGGGTCAAATTCCAAAATTTCCCATGTTATTGGTGACAAATTTTTTTTGAGACACTAAATAACACATAGACCTCAACTATTATTTGACAAGAACATTAAAAAATATATTTATTACAATCATACATTAATTTTTTGTCACCAATCTCTATTGAAACAACACAAATTTTATATATAGTAAACCTAACAAAGTCACATAATTAATGATTTTCCAATATCAGATTAATAGTTTATATATATATACTTTATTTTCATTGAAATAAAAAAAATATTGTCATCTTAATGGGTGACTAGTAATTGTTACTATATGAAATCCTAACCAACACAGAATAGAAATCCAAATCTCCTTCAATGTAAAGGAAATGAGCATAAATAAATCAATCAAAAATATGAATTACCTAACATATATTTGATGATTTATTTTTAAATAAAATGACATTTTTATACAGTAAAGTATATTTTATCACTATTCCTAAAAAATTGAAATTATTCTGAAAAATACAAAAAATAAACCATAATTCAGTTTTGATAATCCAAATCCAAAAATGAAGTGTATTTTTAAAAATATTATTTATAAAATTTAAAAAGTGGGAATTAATATTCAAAAATACTTTTAAAATGTCTATTTTTATTTGTTGTGGTGTGTTAGAACATGATGTTGGTTACATAGCATGATACTGCGTTATTAAAATGGAAACCTACCGTGGAATAAAGGGTTGTTAATTATTCCCTCCTTCAAATGATTTCATCCTAGAAATTTATAGAATACAACTTCATAAAAATATTCAGGTGGTTCTTTATTATAAGTTCCTCTGGTACCCACGTTTCCCTTTCCATCATATGGTTTCTCTATAGAACATTTAACATACGAGTCGTCCGGTTTCTTAGCACTTTTTCTCTGGTATAGTGAATCATGAAATGATATTCACAATAATTGATATTGGGTTCAAATTCTATTTCATCATATGTGAGTACATGTGTTGGGTTAGGCATGTATTTAATTAACAGTGATATGTGTTACACATCATGAGCATTTAAAAGACATGGAGGCATTGCCAAATGTTTATCTACAACTCCAATTCACTCTAGAATTTATAAATGTATGATGTACATGGGACTTAGTTTACCCTTATTACACAATTTTATAAAACCCTTCCATGGATACACCTTTATGAAAACATGATCACCTAATTGAAATTCCAAATATTTCCATCGGTTGCCAGCATAGCTCTTTCACATACATCATCCCAACATGCTTTTATGCGACATATCATACCATATAATTCATCATATGGTTCCATCTGAATACTTGAATAGAATCCATTGTTATTGGAAAGTTCAACCATAGGTAAATGCTTATCCCATATACCATAAAAGTCAAGTGAGCAAGATCTCAACATGTCTTCTATGGTTTTAATAGTTTGTTCAGATTTTCCATCAGTTTAAGGGTGGTAATTCATGCACAAACAATGTTCAGTATCTATGGATTTTTGGACACTTTTCTAGAATAATGAAGTAAAATAGGGATCACAATCAGAAACAATCAATATGGGTACACCATGAAGTCTTACAACATCATTAATATTTAGTCTTGCTAAATTTTTAAGTGACAAATCTTCCCTTATAGCATAAAAATGAGCTGACTAGGTAAGACGATAAAAAATGTCCCATATTGAATTGTTTCTTCTAGGATTCGTTGGTGTCCCCTTGACAAATTACATCGTAATATCATCCCATTTCCACTCAGGTATGGTAAGAGGTTTCATGAATCCACAAGGTTGTTTTCTTCCAGCACTAAAATGTTGACAAACCATACCTCTTAACACATAATCAGTATCTCTCTCTTCATTTTGTCCCACAAATAATGTTTATTCATATCAATATACATCTTAGTTCAACCAATGTTTATAGAGAAAGTGTAGCTATGAGGATCATCCAATAAATCCCTTTTTAGATCACATATATCATGAACACAAATTCTTTTCCAAATTTTAAAAATTCAATCTTTATATATGAATTTGATCAATCTCCCATCATTCAAAACATAAATATTAGTTTGAAACTTTTCCTTATCATCCTGAGAACATTTTATCCATTATAATAATGATTTTTTACAATCAATATTAAAAAATATCGATGTTTTACCCTCCATGATTATTCCCATATCCATTTTTACAAGAACCATAAAAATAGGACCCTTTCACACTCATTTTTTAAGAACACAATGTTCTTTTCAGCACAAAGCATCTTCCCCATTATTTTCCTTCCCATGGTAGTAGTGTATAGTGAAATAATAATCTTTGAGTAGTTCAAGTCAAAGCCTTTGCGACGTGTAATGTTATTTCAGTTAGATAATATACTTCAAACTCTTGTGATTAGTATATATCTCACATTATTCACCATATAGATAGTGTCTCTATATCATCATAGAAAAGATTACAGCTTTTAACTCAAGATCATGAATATGATTGTTTTGTTTATGAATTTTTAGTTTTCATGTGGCATAAAAAATAACTCTATCATTTTGCATAAGGACACAACCATGTCCTTTCTTCGAAGAATCACTATAAATAAAAAAACCATCATTCCCCAATGGTATAGTAAAAATAGGACCAATGACTAATGATTTTATCAATTATTCAAAACATTCATCACACCACATTGTAAAAAAAATTAACCCCTTTACCTATGATTATGGTTAATGGGGTAGCCAATCAGGAAAAATTCTGGACAAAACGCCGATAATAACCTGCTAAACTAATAAAAATGTGTACCTGAGTTATTTTTGTTGATGCAGGACATTTTTGGATTTCCATTTTCATTGATGGGTCAATAAAGATTCTATACATAGAGACAATATGGCTCTGAAAAGAAATATCCTGGAATTAGAATTCACACTTTCTAAACATCCCATATAACAAATTTATTCTAAGAGTCAATAAGATAATGCGTAAGCAATTTTGATGATATTCATAGATTTTGGAGTATACAAATATATCATCAATTAATACCACTGAAATGTCATCAAGATATTCCTTTAAAAATATATTTCTTAGGTCCATGAAAACATAGGGTGCATTAGTCATCCCAAAAGGCATTACTGTAAACTTGTAATACTCGTACCTGGTTCAAAATTATGTCTATGTAATTTCATTATTTTTCACACACAACTGATGATATATAGATCTAGGATCAATTGTGGAAAAATATTGAGCTCTATAATGATGAAAAAATAAATCATCAGTGCAAGGTAGGGGATAATTGTTCAATATTGTTATATCATTTTCCTCTTTGTATTCAATGAAAATACTCATTGATCCATATTTATTCTTAAAAAAAAATAATTACGGATCCCCATGGAGAAACAGAAGGGAGAATAAATACTTTGTTACTCAACACCACTAGTTTTTTCTTTAAAACCACTAATTTATCAATGGTCACTTTATAAGGGGTCTTCGAAATGTGCCTTGAACCAGGAATTAAATCAATGGAAAACTCAATTAATCGTTCTGGATGATGTCTATGTAAATCCTCAAGAAACACATCTAAATATTCTTGAAAAATAAGTATGTCTTTTATTTGAACATTCCACTCCTCACAAACTGTTATTTCATTCTCATCCACCCCAATAATTGAATTTAGTAGAGCTACTGGGTGTGGCTATACATAAGAATAAAATGTTGACAATTCTTCTCTAAAAAAATGGTACAATTTATCATCATCAAAAATAGTAACTTCCTTATTCTTAAAATACATTTTTGTATCATGGTCTAAATGCCAATCCATACCAAGGATTATATCATATTCAATCATGGTTATGATGACGAGATAAATAGATATATAATGTTTATATGACCTAATGAGAACTGATTGACAAAACATTGGTGCAATGATAATTCCCTTAATAATTTTGACTGAGATATCCCTTTTTAAATCAAATTAGAAATATATAATCATCAAAAAAAATTGATGATATGAAACAATTTGATGATCCAGACTCAAATAAAGAAATGGCTAAATTTGAGAAAACCATTGAATTTCCTTCCACCATGTCATTCTGAGCTTCAACCTCAGTATTAGGGATCACAAGATATTGGCCTTCCTCTCTTGGCCTTTTCAGAGGTAATTTTCCCTGATTAATAGGACATTCAGTTTTATAATGCCCCATTTCATTACCATTGTAATGTTCAACAATGACAGCGTCTTTCATCCCCTAGAAATAACATGCTTGGTGTCCTTTTCTACCGCATTAGAAACAAAATCACATTCTTGCCAGGCATGTACCAGGGTGTTTCTTCCAAAATTTACTAATGGATGGAAGTTCAAATTATCCATTCATCCACTTATTTACATTTTTGTGGTGTTGAGAAGATATCTTCTTCTCAGGAATTTCTTTAAAGTCCTAATACTGAGAGTTTTCCTTTTCTATCTTGATACAACATGAGATAATAAATTCATATGATGAGAAGGATTGTAAGACTAATACTAGATGGTGAATGTTCTTCCCATCAAATAATCGATAAATATCACTCCTTGGGTTACATATATAATATGTTGAATGACTTGTTATCCTTGTAAATTTATCCTCATACATCGTGACATTCTTATCCTCATTTTACCTCATACTCAAACATTTTATTTCCATATCTGCTCGATGGTCATGAGGAAATAATTTTTCTATGAAAATTTATTTAGACCCCCTCTATTACATTTTTGGTACATCATAATCCGCTTTTTTGTATTGAAATAATGACCACCATTGATATGCATCCCCATTGAGGCGATAAACTGACATGAAATCTTTTTCCCATTCGCTACTCTCCATAAAAAGAAATAATTTCTTTCTAAGAAACATATATTTTTCTCATTTCCAATTTGATTTTTAGTCATATTTAATTTGGGTGGTAGTTTCCACATGAAGCATTATACCATTGATCCTATGCATTTTGGATCAAGGATCTCTATAAGGGTAAGGTTATTATTCATATCCTGCGTGAGTTGTCCCTGTATGGTGATAAGCTAGTCAGCACCAGTTGCATCACCAGCTCCACTATAATTATCTTTAGTTGGAGGTCAGTTGTAATGGCCCGGACCTCCCTGGTCCATTACTTTGTGAGAATGTGGTGTTGGAGGTGTTCCGGGAGGACAAGGTGACTTATCCCCCAGCTGCTGCTTACCGGTAGCTCGGTCTATCGGTAGCTGCTGATTACCGGTAGCTCGGTCTAACGGTAGCTGCTGCCTACCGGAAGCTCGGTCTACCGGTAGCTGCTAATTACCGGTAGCTCGGTCTACCGGTAGCTGCTGATTACCGCTAGCTCGGTCTACCGGTAGCTGCTGATTACCGGTAGCTCGGTCTACCGGTAGCTGCTGCCTACCGGTAGCTCGGTCTGCCGGAAGCTGCTGATTACCGGTAGCTCGGTCTACCGGAAGCTGCTGATTACCGGTAGCTCGGTCTACTGGTAGCTGCATCCTACCGGTAGCTGGGTTTACTGGTAGCCACGGCATACTGATAGCTCAGTATACTTGTAGCCGCATTCCAGCAGTAGCTCGGCTAACACTTTGCCAAATTTCTAGTTCTGTGAACAGTGTTTCTATCGGTGAGGGCCTATCGGTGGACTTCTATCAGTGAGGATCTATCAGTAGACTTGTGTTTCTATCGGTAAGGCTCCATTGGTGAGCTTTTCTTTCCTTTGCCAATTTTTTTAGTTCTGTGAACAGTGTTTCAAGACTTCATAAGAGCTACCGATTCCATACATTGCCAAATTTCACGAATGAACAGTGTTTCCAGACTCCATAAGAGCTACCGATTCCATACTTTGCCAAATTTTGAGTATGTGAACAGTGTTTCCAGCTTCGCAAATTTGACATTTTCTTTGATGTAAAATACTTTTAAAACCTTATTTTAAGGACTTTAAGGCCGATTCAAAGTCCATAAATACTATATTAATTATTCCTAAGGCCGGGATGTTTTTACTTAGTCAAACTGCGTGGGTTAATGCGATCCGTTTTTAATGGAGAATAAACCAGATCTTAAACTGTCGCCTCTCTAATTTTTTTTAAAAGGAACGAGATATCATTCTTCGTTGTTCTTCCTCCTGGTTCTCATCTACGAGACACTAGAACCTTGCAATCATTCTCGTAGGAGTTTCACAATCAAACGTTACTCAGATCAGTTCCACTCTGTTGATGCAACCAAGTTGTGTCGATCGTTCTTCGATATAAGGTATGTTTTATCATCGTTCCTTCGGGGATCACCTTCTCTTGTTCTTCCTTACATATTAGCATGTAATCTCCATGGTTCTAATGGGTTTTCTTGGGGTTGGTTGGTACTGTCGTACCATTGCATCCTCTGGTGGATGCAGCTATCGTGAGGAGAAGAGGACTGTGACCCGTTGTGTGGATAAAGGACGTCAAGAACTCTTCGAGGTAGGGGATTCATGGCTCCTCTAATTGTATATGTGCAATCGTAGAATTAGCATGATTTATCTCTTTGGATCAAAATTAAATTGACCTAATTAAATACTTGAACCAGATTAAAAGAATTGGTTGATTGCATGCTGTTTCTTTATACCGTGATAACGGTTTGCCTCATGTTTTCCTAGATATAGTGATATCTAGGTTTTCTTTGATTTGTTGTTCGTTCATGATAGAAATTGATAATGAACATAAAGCCAGAATTAATTGTTAATTAATTGGCTAAAGATAAAGAGGCATGTAAATTAATCTGGTTATTGTCGTTGTTGTAGTTGTTCTAATTTGAGGATAATCAAATTAGGGAAGTAAGCATTGTTATTTAAATTGTGATAGCTTACTGATTAGGTATCCATGATTGGAACCTATGAATAACAAGTCTGTTAATTCAGTATGGATTAGAGAACAGATAATGTGGGAATTTCTAAAGGGGTTCTGAGTAACCCTCTTGTTTGTTAATGGGTCGAGAGCCCAATTTGTGATTTTGTTTTCCTGCTGCTTGTGCTGTGATGTGAGCCTGGATGGATGTTGTGATATGTGGAGGCATGGAGACTTGTGGTTGTGGCAGCGGATGACGCCTAGTGTGGCGAGATGCATCGGTTTATGCATTTGGGTGTTGGGGAGGACACCAAGGGTGATTGTATGAGATGAATGTGATGGTTTGATGTTGGTGGTTTGGTTTGGTTGCTTATCTGCTTTACTTTTCCCCACTACTCAAGGCAGCTGGTCTTGCTTACCCTCTTTCCGAAGGAGGCGAAGACACGCGGGGTATGCCACGTGCTTTCCGTGTTTAGCCTCTCGATGGAGGATGGGTCTATGCTCTTTCTATAGGCGGAAAAGACTCGACGGGTAGTATATCTACTCACCGTGTTGAGCCTCCTTTGTGTTTAGAATCATAGGATGTTTTTCTAGAATGCCTGGTAATGTGGAAAAGTAATTCTGTAATGAATGTTTGATTAAATGGTGAAAATCCACGGGGATGGAGATGCTGGAATTTAAAGGTGATGTGAATCTTAAAAAGGAGCAGTTGTTTTTGAAAGTGATGCCAGTTGATTTTAATGTGGAATTTTTCATTCATAATTAATGTTTAATGAATTAATTAATTTACAGTGGAACTGATAAATGATAATGGAGTAATCTAATAAAGCTCTTCATTGTTTCTGTGCTTATAGGATACCTAGTCTTAGAAGTAGCAGCCTGGAGTCTGAGAGACGTTAGCTGCAGTTGTATCTAAGACTAGGTAATTCCCATAGTGTGGATGTGAGTTACTTATATATTCTGTACTTTTTGTGTTTCTGTACGCTACTCCAACCTGTCGGTAAGGGCAACTGACACCCCAGGGATTCTGAGCCCTGGGGGGTGTTTTCCCCAACATTCTGATGGGAGGTTGAATGGATGACTACCCCCCTTTGGCCCCACTCTCTTCTCTTGGTATATCCTTGTGCTGGTAGGCACAGTGGTTAGTTTTACCCATATATGTGTGTAGATGGCTGTAATGGCTTGTGGTTATTTCACACACATATACTATGGATATAGTATCCTATGGAATACTATAGGTGTAACGTGTATTGGCTGTGATGGCTTGAGGATCCTTACTCGGCGTATGGGCTGTGATGGCTTGAGAAATAATACTCGACGTATGATACACGTTATACGAGCTATGGTGGCTCCCGGAAACTACCGGGTTACTTTGGTTGTGAGGACGGTGTGGTGCTTCGCCCGGGTGTCTGCGGGCAATCCTATGTGGTGGACGAGGTGCAGATTGTGGAGCTTAGCCCAGGTGTCTGCGGGAAAGCCGTTGGAGAGAGATGCACATGACGTATGTCGTTGGGGCAAAGCGGCAAACCAGTGGGGAAGTAGTAGCGGGGTACCCTTGATATTCTTTACTATATGCTATTTTCTTGTATGGGTTACAAGGTGAGAGTAGCCATGGTGAGGTTGGGAACGTAGTATACCTGTTTAGGTAATGAGTTAGTTTCACTTTTTGTTCACTGGGCTTTAGCATGCTTTCTTTACTTTTTCACGAGAGGCTTGGGGAGGATCCTACTGAGTATACTGTTATACTCACCCTATGTATATACAAACTGTTTTTCAGGTCACTTGGAGCAGGTTGGATATCAAGCTGGTTACTACTAGCTTGGGGTTGGAGGAGGAGTTGTTCGAGCTTGTGTTCACTGCCGTTTTACTTTCTTTTGTGTACATTTAGTTTTCCCTTTCAGTTGTAGTACTTTTTCATGACATTTCATATATGTACTTGGGTTTCTTTTATATTTTCAGTTATGAGTTAGAGTTGGTTGGAGTCTATTCTATCTCTCTCTTCTGCTTGTGGTCTCTTAGAGGGTAATGCCTCCCATTTGTACGTTATTATACCCTCGGTGCTAGTTGCCAACCCGAGGCCTACTGGAGGCGGGACTCGGGGGTCATTATCTCCCTTTTCACATTGCCGGACCAGGAGCGGTACACTTTGTGGGGAGGGGGTCGTGATAGAGTGGTATCAGAGGTCTGGTTGAGGGATTGGATGGAGTTTGGAGTTAGGCACAGGTGAGGATGCATGGGATGGTAGGGCAACAATGTCATTCATGTTTAGAAAGTGGGGTAAACACTGGAGACCGGCAGAGACATAGGAGTTCAGGGCCCCCTATGATCTGTTGCACGGACCATTAAGTTTATGGTGGCTACTAAACAATGTGATATTGGTTGCAGGTTAGAGACCTAGGAAAGGGTCATGCATCATTATTCTTTGCGCCTGTGTTTGAATGGGTAGACCTTGGGATAGGTAACCTAAAATTAATAAAACAAATTAATTAATTAATTAATGTTGAGTCTTCCATATTCCAGGCGTAGGAGCTCTAACAGTTGTTATTTTATAGGTATGACTCCAGGTCGACGTCCTCGTCAGGTTTGCGCAGAAGTTGCCCAGCAGGCTGTTCCAGCAGATCGCCGTCGGGTAGAGGTTGATGACGATGACACTTGGAGGAAGACACTCCGAGAGTTTCAGCGCCAGAGTCTACAGAAGTACGAGGGCTCCGTTTCAGATGCAGTCACAGAAGACTAGTTGGAGGAGGTCGAGATAGGCTTCAGTTCGATTCGTGCTCGGAAGGAACACTGGGTGTCCTTGGTTGTGACAATGTTGCGTGGAGCAGCGAGATAGTGGTGGTTCTTGTTCCTCGGGGATCGTGAGGAGTCAGCGATCTCGTGGGAGGAGTTTCGAGACAGGTTTAGAGTCGAGTTTCATTCATCGACTGCGAAGGCGTCCAGTCGCCAGGAGCTTCTTACCCTTCGACAGGGGAGTTCCAGTCTTTGAGAGTTTGGAATCCGTTTCAGGAACCTTCTACGATATGCTTCAGACCTGTTACTAGATGAGGAGGCCAGGGCGAGTCATTTCGAGGAGGCTTTGCATCCAGAGATCCAGCGCCAGGTCACCCCATTTATGCTGAAGACATATCTTGAGGTGCTGGAGAGGGCAGAGGTTGTTGAGAGGACTTTGACCAGGATCGGATCGTCACGAGAGGGGAATCGTCATGATTCCTCACGAAGCAGAGCTGTGGTCCGGGGTTCCCGGTTTTCAGGATAGAAGAGTTTCCGTTCACCTGGGGGTAGGTCCCAGCCCTTCCCATCTCGTTTCTCCGGAGGTAGAAACTCTCAGACCTATGCCAAGGGATCAGGCGCTTGTTTTTCTTGTGGTAGACGTGGTCATCAGCAGCGGGAGTGCCCAACTTTTCAGAGCAGTCATCATGCACCAGGCGCTCCACTCCAGGTTCCTCCGTTGAGGCAGTTCCAGCCGAGGCAGCAGCAGCAGGTTGCACCCGGTTTAGATCACCCGAGGGTAGATGGAGCAGGCAGAGGACATCACCATGACGCTCCCCGTCCTCAGAGAGCAGAGCGCGGCCGTGGTGGTGGTCGTCATCAGGGTCAGAGAGGCCGTGGAAGTGGTCGTGGTCAGCTTCATGCTCTAGCGTTGCCATCCCCAGGCGAGCCAGACGTCGTCCGAGGTACCCTTTGCTTGTTTTCTACCATGGTGTATGCCTTGTTTGATTCAGGAGCGACACACTCCTTTATATCCCCTACCCTTGTCCATGCTTTGGGACATGAGGTAGAGAGGCTTCCAGTGCCCTTGGCATTGACTACGCCAGTTGGAGGTCGAGCTAGCTTGTATGAAGTATGTAGAGACTGTGAGCTAGTGTTGGGGCAGCACCTCTCTTGGGGAGATTTACTATGTTTACGAATACAACCATATGATGTCATCCTCGGCATGGATTGGTTGTATTCGGTGCAGGCTATTGTGGATTGCTATAGGAAGAAGGTCTTTTTCTTTGATGAAGATGGAGAGGAAGTAGTGTTTGTTGGTGAGAGAGATCCTCGGATGAGTCATAGACGAGTTTCATCCTTATCATCCATGATGGCTGGGATGATGCTGAGTTCTTCAGAGGTTCAACAGTTGGCGTTTCCTAGGGTCGTAGAGGAGTACCCTGATGTCTTTCCAGAAGAGGTTGTATCCTTACCCCCTCGACGAGAGATTGAGTTTGGGATCGAGCTATAGCCAGGAGCATATCCTATCTCTATGTCTCCGTACAAGATGGCCCCTTCTGAGTTACGAGAGCTACGTATTCAGCTCGATGGTCTGTTGTAGTGTGGTTTTGTTCGGCCAAGTGTGTCACCGTGGGGTGCAGCAGTTTTGTTTGTGAAAAAGGCTGATGGAAGTTTGCGGTTGTGCGTCGATTATCGTCGCTTAAACAAAGTGACAATAATGAACCGCTATCCTCTCCCGCGGATTGATGACCTATTCGATCAACTGAAGGATGCAAGTTGGTTTTCAAAGATCGACTTGCGGTCAGGATATCTTCAGATGCGTGTAAAGGATGAGGATATCCCGAAGACTGCTTTCCGCTGTCGTCATGGGCATTATGAGTTTGTTGTAATGCCATTCGGCATGACAAATGCTCCAGCTATTTTCATGGGGTTGATGAATGCTATGTTCCGTGAATTCCTGGACAAGTTTGTTGTGGTTTTCATCGACGACATCCTTGTATACTCCACATCAGAAGAGGAGCATGCAGAGCATCTACGAGCCGTTTTGGGAGTTCTTCGCCAACATCGGTTGTTTGGGAAGTTGTCCAAGTGTGAGTTCTGGGCTCGAGAAGTTCGTTTCAAGGGAAATGTTGTGTCCCAATAGGGAGTAGCTATGGATCCTTCGAAGATAAAAGCAGTGGTGTCTTGGCCAGCCCCCAAGACCGTGTCAGAGGTGCGAAGTTTCCTTGGTCTCACAGGCTATTATAGGAGGTTTGTGGCTAATTTCACCCGAGTTGCGACTCCTCTGACAGCTTTGACCAGGTAGGATCAAGCGTTCATATGGACTGATCAGTGTCAGACAGCTTTCGAGTATATAAAGGAGAAGTTGGTAAGTGCTCCAGTCCTTTGTCTTCCAACGGAGGGAGTCCAGTTTGATGTTTTCTGTGATTCTTCACATCTGGGGCTAGGTTGTGTTCTTATGCAGCATAGGTCCGTTGTTTCTTATGGGTCTCGGCAGTTGCGTCCCCATGAACGCAACTATGCCACCCATGATCTTGAGTTGGCAGTCGTGGTGTTTTCTCTGAAGTTGTGGAGACATTACCTCAATGGTGAGCACTTTTTGGTTTTCACCGATCATAAAGGTTTGAGGTATGTTTTCTCCCAACGCGACTTGAACTTGAGGCAGCGTCAGTGGATGGAGTTCTTGCAGGAATACGACTTCGAAATATCGTATACACCTGGGAAGGGAAATGTTGTTGCTGATGCACTGATCCGAATGTCACGTAATGATGTTGTGCGTGAATCTGGTGATTCCTGGAGAGTGATGGAAGAGCTATCATCTTTGCATCTTGATATGGGAGAAGTTGGGGGAAGAGGTTGTCTTTTCCAGATGACGGTGCAGTAATCCCTGATGCAGAAGGTGGAAGAGTCTCAGTTGGGTGATTTAGAGGTGGAAGTTTGGAGAGACAGAGTTGTTTGTGGGGAGGCCCCTGATGGTTGGTCGGAGGATGAACAACACCGAGTGTTGTATCATGGCAGGATTTTTGTTCCCTTAGAGATGCGCGAAACGGTTCTCCGAGAGTTCCATAGTTCACCCTTGGCAGTACAACCTGGTGTGACGAAGATGTACCGATCCTTAAGGAGTCAGTTCTGGTGGCCTAGGCTGAAACGTATGGTTGCAGAGTGTGTGTCTCGATGTTTAGTCTTCCAGAAGGTGAAGGCCGAACACCGTGTTCCTGGTGGTCTTCTCCAACACATAGAGATTCCTTAGTGGAAGTGGGAGGACATCTCAATGGACTTTGTTACAGGTTTACCTCGAGCTCCGAGAGGACATGATGCTATATGGGTGGTAGTGGATCTTTTAACTAAATCGTCCCACTTAATATCAATCAAGGAGTCGAGCTCAGTGGAGGTTTTGTCGAGGCAGTATCTGGAGGAGGTGGTGAGGCTTCACGAAGTACCTAGGACGATCATTTCTGATCGAGATCCTCATTTTACCTCTAGGGTGTGGAGAGGTCTCCAACATGCATTTGGATCTCAACTATGCCTTAGCACTGCTTTTCATCCTCAAACAGATGGTCAGACAGAGCGAACCATCCAGACTCTTGAAGACATGTTGCTCTCTTGTGTTCTTGATTTTGGAGGTTCATGGGTGAAGCACTTACCCTTGGTAGAGTTCGCTTAAAATAATAGTTTTCACTCTACCATCGGTATGACGCTGTTTGAAGCCTTCTATGGCCGGCCATGCCGTTCTCTGTTGTGCTGGACTGGGGTCGGAGAGTCAGCAATCCTCGGACCAGAACTAGTGCAGAATACAACAGAGATGGTTCAGGTGATTCGTGAGAGGATGAAGACAGCACATGATCATCAGAAATCATATGATGATCACAGAAGTAGACCGTTAGAGTTTAATGTTGGGGATCATGTGTTTCTAAAGGTGACTCCCCGTCGTGGGCAGCGAAGGTTTGGTCGTGGAAGTAAGCTTTCTCCCCGGTTTGTTGGGCCTTTCGAGGTGTTAGCTCGTGTTGGATCTGTGGTGTATCGAGTAGCACATCCCCCTCAGAAGAGTCGGATACATGATGTTTTCAATGTATCGCAGCTCCATTGTTATCTTCATGATGAATCTCATGTTATCGATTGGGGAGAGATCGATATTGACGATGATGCAACCTTCGAGGAGCGACCTGTGGAGATCCAAGACCACAAGGAGAAGGGGTTGCGTGGGCGTTCTATCCCCTTAGTTCGTGTCCTGTGGCGACACGGTGGCATGGAGGAGAGTACCTGGGAGCATGATTCACAGATACGTGCTCAGTACCCAGAGTTGTTTAATGTTTAACTCTTTCCATGTAATGATGTTTCCTCTCTGGTTAGACCTTTCATGTTTTATTTATGTACCTTGATGTGATGTTGTGAATGAATTGTTTGGGTATGGATTTTTTGTTCCCGGATGTCAGAGTTTTGTTCTAGCATTCGAACAACTCATGGTGGTTTTCCCCTGAGAGGTATCATATGGGGTGGTTGTTCGTACACCTCTTTTCTTCTGGGTTGGTTTTTAATTCTCGAGGACGAGAATGTTTTGAGAGGTATCTAATGTAATGGCCCGGACCTCCCTGGTCCATTACTTTGTTAAAACGTGGTGTTGGAGGTGTTCCGGGAGGACAAGGTGAGTTATCCCCCAGCTGCTGCTTACCGGTAGCTCGGTCTACCAGTAGCTGCTGATTAATGGTAGCTCGGTCTACCGGTTGCTGCTGCCTACCGGTAGCTCGGTCTAGCGGTAGCTGCTGATTACCGGTAGCTCGGTCTACCAGTAGCTGCTGATTACCGGTAGCTCGGTCTACCGGGAGCAGCTGATTACCGGTAGCTCGGTCTACCGGTAGCTGCTGCCTACCGGTAGCTCGGTCTACCGGTAGCTCGGTCTACCGGTAGCTGCTGATTACCGGTAGCTCGGTCTACCGGTAGCCGCATCCTACCGGTAGCTGGGTTTACCGGTAGCCACAGCATACTGATAGCTCGGTATACTTGTAGCCGCAGTCCAGCAGTAGCTCGGCTAACACTTTGCCAAATTTCTAGTTCTGTGAACAGTGTTTCTATCGGTGAGGTCCTATCGGTGGACTTCTATCAGTGAGGATCTATCAGTAGACTTGTGTTTCTATCGGTAAGGCTCTATTGGTGAGCTTTTCTTTTCTTTGCCATTTTTTTAGTTCTGTGAATAGTGTTTCCAGACTTCATAAGAGCTACCGATTCCATACTTTGCCAAATTTCACGAATGAACAGTGTTTCCAGACTCCATAAGAGCTACCGATTCCATACTTTGCCAAATTTTGAGTATGTGAACAGTGTTTTCATCTTCACAAATTTGACGTTTTCTTTGACGTAAAATACTTTTAAAACCTTATTTTAAGGACTTTAAGGCCGATTCAAAGTCCATAAATCCTATATTAATTATTCCTAAGGCCGGGATGTTTTTACTTGGTCAAACCGCGTGGGTTAATGCGATCCGTTGTTAATAGAGAATAAATCGGATCTTAAACTGTCGCCTCTCTAATTTTTTTAAAAGGAACGAGATATCATTCTTCGTTGTTCTTCCTCCTGGTTCTCATCTACGAGACGCTAGAACCTTTCAATCATTCTCGTAGGAGTTTCACAATCAAACGTTACTCAGATCAGTTCCGCTCTGTTGATGCAACCAAGTTGTGTCGATCGTTCTTCGATATAAGGTATGTTTTATCATCGTTCCTTCGGGGATCACCTTCTCTTGTTATTCCTTCCATATTAGCATGTAATCTCCATGATTCTAATGGGTTTTCTTGGGGTTGGTTGGTACTGTCGTACCGTGGCATCCTCTGGTGGATGTAGCTATCATGAGGAGAAGAGGACTGTGACCCGTTGTGTGGATAAAGGACGTCAAGAACTCTTCGAGGTAGGGGATTCATGGCTCCTCTAATTGTATATGTGCAATCGTAGAATTAGCATGATTTATCTCTTTGGATCACAATGAAATTGACCTAATTAAATACTTGAACCGGATTAAAAGATTTGGGTGATCGCATGTTGTTGCTTTATATCGTGATAACAGTTTGGCTCATGTTTTCCTAGATATAGTGATATCTATGTTTTCTTTGATTTGTTGTTCGTTCATGATAGAAATTGATAATGAACGTAAAGCCGGAATTAATTTTTAATTAATTGGCTAAAGATAAAGAGGCATGTAAATTAATATGGTTATTGTCGTTGTTGTAGTTGTTCTAATTTGAGGATAATCAAACTAGGGAAGTAAGCATGGTTATATAAATTGTGATAGCTTATTGATTAGGTATCCATGATTGGAACCTATGAATTACAAGTCTGTTAATTCAATATGGATTAGAGAACAGATTATGTGGTAATTTCTAAAGGGGTTCTGAGTTACCCTCTTGTTTGTTAAAGGGTCGAGAGCCCACTTTGTGATGTTTGTTTTCCTGCTGCTTGTGCTGTGATGTGAGCCTGGATGGCTGTTGTGATATGTGGAGGCATGGAGACTTGTGGTTGTGGCAGCAGATGACGCCTAGTGTGGCGAGATGCATCAGTTTATGCATATGGCTGTCGGGGAGGACACCAAGGGTGATGGTATGAGATGAATGTGATGGTTTGATGTTTGTGGTTTGGTTTGGTTGCTTATCTGATTTACTTTTCCCCACTGCTCAAGGCAGCTGGTCTTGCTTACCCTCTTTCCGAAGGAGGCGAAGACAAGCGGGGTATGCCACGTGCTTTCCGTGTTTAGCCTCTCGATGGAGGATGGGTCTATGCTCTTTCTATAGGCAGAAAAGACTCGACGGGTAGTATATCTACTCACCGTGTTGAGCCTCCTTTGTGTTTAGAAGCATAGGATGTTTTTATAGAATGCATGGGAATGTGGAAAAGTAATTCTGTAATGAATGTTTGATTAAATGGTGAAAATACACGGGGATTGAGATGCTGGAATTTAAAGGTGATGTGAATCTTAAAAAGGAGAAGTTGTTTTTGAAAGTGATGCTAGTTCGGTTTAATGTGGAATTCTTCATTCTTAATTAATGTTTAAAGAATTAATTAATGTACAATGGAACTGATAAATGAGAATGGAGTAATCTAAAATTCTCTTCATTGTTTGTGTGCTTATAGGATACCTAGTCTTAGAAGTAGCAGCCTGGAGTCTGAGAGACGTTAGCTGCAGTTGTATCTAAGACTAGGTAATGCCCATAGTGTGGATGTGAGTTACTTATATATTCTGTACTTTTTGTGTTTCTATACGCTACTCCACCCTGTCGGTAAGGGAAACTGACACCCCGGGGATTCTGAGCCCTGGGGTGTGTTTTCCCCAACATTCTGATGGGAGGTTGAATGGCTGACTACCCCCTTTGGCTCTGCTCTCTTCTCATTGTAGATCCTTGTGCTGGTAGGCACATTGGTTAGTTTTATCCATATATGTGTGTAGAGGGATGTAATGGCTTGTGGTTATTTCACACACATATACTCTGGATATAGTATCATATGGAATACTATAGGTGTAACGTGTATAGGCTGTGATGGCTTGAGGATCCTTACTCGGCGTATGGGCTGTGATGGCTTGAGTAATAATACTCGACGTATGATACACGTTATACGAGCTATGGTGGCTCCCGGAAACTACCGGGTTACTTTGGTTGTGAGGACGGTGTGGTGCTTCGCCCAGGTGTCTGTGGGCAATCCTTTGTGGTGCACGAGGTGCAGATCGTGGAGCTTATCCCAGGTGTCTGCGGGCAAGCCTTTGGAGAGAGATGCACAGGACGTATGTCGTTGGGGCAAAGCGGCAAACCAGTGGGGAAGTAGTAGCGGGGTACCCTTGATATTCTTTACTATATGCTATTTTCTTGTATGCGTTACTTGGTGAGAGTAGCCATGGTGAGGTTGGGAACTTAGTATACATGTTTAGGTAATGAGTTAGTTTCACTTGTTGTTCACTGGGCTTTAGCATGCTTTCTTTACTTTTGCACGAGAGGCTTGGGGAGGATCCTACTGAGTATACTGTTATACTCACCCTATGTATATACAAACTGTTTTTCAGGTCACTTGGAGCAGGTTGGAGATCAAACTGGTTACTACTAGCTTGGGGTTGGAGGAGGAGCTGTTCGGGCTTGTGGTCGCTGCCGTTTTTCTTTCTTTTGGGTACTTTTAGTTTTCCCTTTCAGTTGTAGTAATTTTGCATGACATTTCATATATGTACTTGGGTTTCTTTTATATTTTCAGTTATGAGTTGGAGTTGGTTGGAGTCTATTCTATCTCTCTCTTCTGCTTGTGTTCTCTTAGAGGGTAATGCCTCCCATTTGTACGTTATTATACCCTTGGTGCTAGTTGCCAACCCAGGGCTTACTGGAGGCGGGACTCGGGGTCATTATCTCCCTTTTCACATTGCCGGCCCCGGAGGGGTACACTTTGTGGGGAGGGGGTCGTGACATCAGTACCTACATGGATTATGTGCTTTGATACAGTTTCCATTCCTTCCTTTAGGTTCAATTTTTAAACAATGTTATGTACTAGATTAGTTTTTCAATAACAATACATAGTCCCAAACATGTAAAACACATGGAATAAATTCAAGTTAATGGATATAATCAATAATCATAAAAATGTTTACATTTAGAAATTATATACTCATCAATACTTCATAATGGATTGTAATGAAAATGTGAATTATCCTATGTATATCCCTCAGTAGTGTAATAACTAAGAGTAGATCAATGCCCATTGTCGTGTACCAGGATACCCCATGTCAAGCCCTAAGCTCATTGTTGGAGTTTTCACTCACATGTACATCTGTTCCAGAGCTTCCTCTATCTACTCATATCCAGATATAAATTTATTTCATGGAAAACTCAAAAAATATCTCCATTACCAAAATATTTAAAAAAAATATGTACTAATTGTCAAAGTCTATCATAGGCTAATGTTATCTAATTAATGTTTTATTAAATCAAGCTTCCATGGTTTGTACCGTACATCCTCTAATACCAACTATAATGCACTACCCCTAGTTACCCAGAGTCGTTTCATTGTTATGGAACATTATCATGATAAAATTAATCATGTCCCCAAAGACCGATTAGTTTAATAGACATTGATGTACTAAATACATACATAAGTCTTACATTATATCATCAAATAAAAAAACATCATTTTGTATCATTTGAACACACTCTTATACATTTTCATATTCATTCAGGTTAATAGTAAAATATTTCTTCACTTCCTAGGAAAAATAAAGCAATAAAAATGGTGAGCACAAATGCTCATTAAGGGTAACAATATAGTAGAAACATTTATAAATAAGAATAAACATTTAAGGAAATGTATATGCATAAAACAAAATCCTTTTAATGTTAAACCTCATCATAATATATAAATTATATTTTTTAAATAATTTCATTTACATATTCACATGGATATTATACTAGTCAAATAATCATATGCAATATCAATAGAAAATTTCAAAATAATGGAATGCATCATGTCGGGCATCATAACCACATAATCAAGGAGTCATTCCATGACTAAAAATATGATTTTTTTCAAATCCATTTTCCAATACAATAGTTTGTCTCATGATACATACTAATACATCTAGTAGTTATAGTGGGCTCCAACCATCAGTTACTGATTCCAATGCATTCCTCATATGAAAAGGTTGAAACATAACATAATCATTCGTATTAAAACTATCATACGAAATGTTAATACCTTAACTATAAACAATGAATGGTATAAAAATAATAAATCCACAGTATAACATATCACAAAACCTTCAATAAATTATACAAGATTTGCATCATAATAAATCAACTTCATACAAGTGGAAAATCCATCAAAGGATGTTGACACAGATGAAATGAAAACTGTTTGAGAGAAACATCTCTTTCTATTTTGAATTCATTTATAAATAAAATAATTATATAAGAAAATATTTATTTTTGGAAATATTCTTATAATAATTAAAGGGATACTTCAATGTGTTATATTTGTGGAATATAGATGCACCCACCATATAATTTATAAAAAAAATCTTACCTTAATTCGTTGAAAATGTCATAAAGTACCTAGACTAGAAAATGACAACATGATTTCTTTAAAAACATTTTATAAATAGAAAATAAAGGATATAAATAAATATAACCCATAGTCTAGTAAATAGTAAAATTTTGTTGAAATACATCTTTACGAAATACAGATGTGGATGATAAATAGGTCCCAATAGATTCTCATGTACAAATAACTTGGGATAATAAAGAGATTGTAAAATTTAACACTTTCCGTATAATTTTCCTTGGTCGAGGATACATTAACCTTCTTTATAATTGTTAAATAATTGTTATTAAATTATTCGAGAACCACATAAATAAATATGATATCATATATGATCTTCTTATAATTCTCTGTTAATAATATTTTAAAAGTATCTATGTTTCAGTTGTTAACTGATTCGTCTTCATTTATTTGTTTTTTCACATAAGTCATTTTTTTTCGATAAAATGTATTTGATTCATTTCAAGAATGATATTAATTTATTATACAATATTTTTAATCATAAATTTAGAATTATCATTGAATGGTTATGATAGGGAATGAATCTATTTGCGTTCTTGGAGCCGGTAATCCATACATACAAATGGAAAAAAATATCATTATTTTTATGGTGAAATAACAGTTAATTGGATTATATATCATATTTTAAGAATCATTAAAATATTTTATTTATTAGATACATAAATAATACTCATTATTATACCCATCATAATAATTTTGTGTTGGATAACAAGCTACCCAAGGATATGGAGGCAATAAGTCGTACAAACGCACATTTGGTGACATTATCATTCATATGATGGATAGAATAATGAAAATGGTTGTACAATTAATATGATAACATAAATTTATTTATAAGGTACTAGAGATATTATTTAGGTATGGAATAAACAATGAAAGAGGTGTGGAAGAAGAAAATAAAATAGAATGTGGTGATAAAATTATTAACTCTTCTGGAGGTGCTTCGTTTTATTTTGATGAAAAATATCTTTAGGATGTATTTATGATCAAAGTAAGGACGCAATATTGAATTTGTCATGATATAGGCCGGGTCTCCATCCGACCCGGTGCCCGACCTGGTCTGCGGCAAGGCCCAAAGGGCGTTCTCAATCCCCACGGGCTGGCAGATGTGCCCGGGTATCAAAACTAACTCATGGGAATGATTTTACCAGAAATAGTAAACACAAAACAACTGATAAGATAAAGAAACTGAAACTGAAATAAGACAACCAAACATGGCCATAAACTGAAAACAAAATCAGGGGTTTACAAGTCAAACCCACAACCAAAATCAGTAACAACAAAAGAAACTCAATCTCAAACCACCTAACAACTAGGGAGACGCAGCATCCACATGCCACGACACCAACCTGCATGAAAGGACCATCAACGACAAGATCCACCATCACTGAGCATGAAGTCGCAACCTAGAAAGCAGAAGAAACATAATCTATATACAACCAAGTGTTTATATAGGGTGTGATCTAAAAGCCTTGTAGGATTCCACCGAGAAAAGGTTCCACGCATAATTATTAAAATAAATATACATTTTCAATTAACAGAATAAAATTAAATACATTCTGAAAGGATTTTAATGAAAACGGTTTTTAAGGGGAATTTTTTCAAAAAGGAAAAACAAAATAAATTAACATACACAAATGCATGCACACCCACACACACACGCACACACACAAATGCATGCACGCACGTACACATACACACACACTTATTTTGGTAACCCCAAAGTCATATTGTGTGACGACGGTGAGCAGGAAGCAAAGGAAGAACACAATAAATGGGAGAGACCCTAAAGATTATAGCACGAAATCAGTCCCTAGAACCTTACATATTGATGAAGCAGATCATACATTCATATGCACGAGCCACTGGTAGGGAAACACCTCCTACCATAGTGGTATCCAGTCATCATCCATTGTTTACTTATTGTTGTAAGTGTCAATCCCACTATGTGAAACTGGGATGAGGCCCCTCAGGTATCACTAGAACGGTAGTCTAGTCCGCCAACCTAGTACAGAGGCTTCCCGTTTGTGCTCAATTAATTCAAAGTTCATTCCACATGTCATAATCGTACACTCAAACCAAGCAAGACATCACGCACACCAAAAACCACCATTGACACACACAAAAACCATTTGAAATAATACGCACACAAAAATGTTCCAAAACTCCATCTTCAATTCATACACAACCAATTAAAACAACTTTCATCCTTAATAACTATTTAATAAAACATTTAAGATTTTTAATAATTTTTTTTGAATAGCAGAGCAAGAATTTACACACAAAACCAACCAAACCCTCTCTCGTAACCAAAAACACACAACGCCACATCAAGATTTCAATCCACACCACTTACACCAATTAAAAAGAGACCGTTTGAGTAGTTTAACACAAGTTCTAAAAAACGATGCAATAACGTTTTCACTAACGGTAATTTTGGTTGTATTTAAAAATCCACTTTAGAACCAAACACACGACGTAATATTATCGAAACATGATTTTCACCGCAAATGTCATTTAATAAAAAATTTAACAATTTATCAAACACTAAACTAGCATGACATGGGTTTCCAAAAAAAATCACACTAATATCACAAGAACACATTAATAACAAATCAATGCAAATGAGATTTTTAGAGAATAAAATAAGACCACTTCGCACCCTGAAAATTAAGTAAATAATATTCTAAATTAATTAAACCTGAAAATAAATTCATCATGCAATATTTATGAGCAGACCCACCTACCTCAGTGTGGAATACTTCACAAACATGGTGCTCTTGGATCGTCGTACACAGATCGCAACTCGGAAAGACCAAAATTGACCCTAAACCAATCAATTAAACCAACAACATCAAGAATATACCATAAAAATGAACTAAATCCAAATTAAATCGAAATATAAAACTAACAACCAAGGATGGAAAAGAAAACTCACCCAATGATGTGTCGTTCCGGTAGGGGGTCGCCAGGGTTTGCACTGGCAATAGGTATGGGCGACGTTGGACTAAATCATGGGGCGTTGGGGGTTCGCTGGACAGTTGGGGTTGTCGGAGTTCAAGGGGGGTCGCGCTTCCAGCCGACCGAGAGGGAGTGTGTGGACAGCCATCGTAGCAGCTTCCCGGGAGTGGAGGTGCATGTAGCCGGTCGGGAGGGGTGGCATGAGCCGGTTCGAGGGCAGGGGTGCAACGCACAAGTCAGAGCAGCTTGGTGAGGGGAGTTTGGCGCAAGGCATGGGCAGGCCATGGAGAGGAAGAGGAGACTGCGAGAGGGGGAAGGGCTATGGGTGGCGAGCGAGCAAGCGGCCATGGGAGGTAGGGAGGCGGCGTTAAGGGGAAGGGGAGGACCCGGTCGAGACACAATGATCAAAAGGGAAGAAAACCCTACCAAAAAAAGAATGAATAAATAATTTAAATAAATCTTAAAACTATGAAGTAAAATAACTAATAATAATATTAATAATAATAATAATTAAACTATAATATGAATAATGATGTTAATATTAATAAAAAAATAACAAAACCAAATTGATGGTAATAAAATCAAATAAAAAGTTATATCAATTAAAATAATAATAATATTATTTTCAAATAATATAATTATTTTTACCATTAAGACAATTCATTACGTTAATTCCATTTTTTTATTTTCTGTTTATTATTCACTTAATTTTATTTCCTTATTATTAAACAATTTCATTTAATTAATTGAGCATCGGCAGGTCACCCGGTGGACCAGGAAAGGATGTGCGATTTCAAAAGCGTGCCCCGCTCAAGTCGTTCCTCGCCAAAGGCCGCACGCTCTCAATTTTTATTGTGTTATCATTTTATTATTCGTCACATATTTCTTCATCTCCCTTAAACATAGGGCAGGCCATGGGGCGAGCTAGGCGAGGTCTTGCGGAAACCCAGGAGAGGCCGCATGGCTTCGACCGCGATGCGCTAGACGCAAACAAGGAAAAAATATCCATTTTTAAATAAGAACTCAAACAAATTTAATTCGGGCCTCGACCTGAGCCACCTGATTCCCCAAAAAAATCAATAAAATAAATAATTTAAATAGGACGATTGTGGAAATTCTCCCAACCATAAAGCATTCTGTCCCTAGAAAGCCACAACTAAAACCCAACCTCAAAGAAGAAAAACACCTCTCTTAAGGTTCAAAGGGGATACCCACAAACATCAAGCAATGAGAGGATAAAGTATCGTGCTCAGAGAAAGTGATTAAAAGACAACTTCAAGAAACTCATATAATGACATTCTGATATGTGTTACTTGCCCCGAAGTGCTAGAACGCCTCTAGTTGACTGATCAAGGAAGGGAACTCTTGCACCCACAGAACCCAAATTCACAAGCCGAGACACCTCAAGAACTATTAAACTGAAACCACGTCATTGGCTAGAATGAAAAAACAAGGTCAAACCATATCTATGAAACACTCTCATCACTTATCATCAAGCCATATTAAGAAACAAAAGCAAAAGATCAACATTGGGGGGCCTGATGGGCTCCACACCATTAGGAACACACTGGCACTCGAAACGAGACTGTAAAGCCCACACAGGGAGGATCGAGTGGACCCCCCACCATTAAAGAAATGTCCAGCACTTATTCATTCTAGATACATTCGTGCGAGACCCAATGTGGGTCTCCCCACCATTAAGAACCTACAAACGCCCATGGCGAGACTAGAAAACCAACAAGGGGAGTTACAAGCGGACTCCTCACAATTCAGGAATGGCCAACACAAATTTATTCCAGAGACCTTTGTGCAAGACCAATCGTGGGTCTCGCCACCATTAGAATGAATAGAGGATACAAAACATTGAAAAAATATTGATGGTGACCAAACACACCACCACAAGGGAAGGGGAGGGAGGGGCCCGGCTACTGGGCGTCAAAATCATGACCCAAGACAAACTAGCATTTTGACATTCCTGGATGAGATTTATTCAGATTTGAGACACATTTACTGAACAAACTACCATAAGGACAGCTAAAACAATTGCATCCAATGGGATGAAATCCCCAAGTAATTAAGGCAATGAGACGAACACGCATCCACCTGTGGTGAAATCCTTATCAAACCAGACGACTCATTTGGAGCGGAAAAATATTTGAAACAATTTAAACTGCCTCTACATTTAACATTGGTGATAGAAATAATGTTGGGGTCTCATACACTCTTGGGGTTCCTGAACACGTGCCAACTTCACTCCGACGTCTATGGCTGGAGCCCTGATGTTTGAAGCATCTACTGCCTCACAGTCAGGCATTGAAGACACCCGAGTGGAGCTTCTCATTTTGGTGCCACATGAAATCATATTGCACCTGAGGAAACACCATCAAACACAACACATTACAGCATCTGACTGATCATACACGGAACATTCACCAACACCAGAGTTGAAATGGGGCATGCACATCACCCTTTGTCACACTAAATGAGAACACGACACCACCAATCATCACCTGAACATGACCGTTGTTGTTGAGAGGAACTTTACTCTGAGAATGACCTAAAATTGTGTCTTGAACAACACATGATTCCTGCGAACGACCATAGTAGCCTCATACAACTGGGTCATCCAAACTAGTATCCTAACATGAACCATTCCTTAAATGAAACAAACCAAAGACCAGAGGTCATTTAGAACGATAGACCGCACGAACAAATTAGGGTTGCTTCCACCCTTTTCTCACTGGAGTCTCATTTACCACTTTGATACCACTGTTGACTATCCAAGGGACCTCACGCTACAAGATTTCACCAAACATGACCCTTGCAGCCAATGTAAATACTACAAATCCCTTCAAGACACTGGTCAACACTGAAAATTTTGAACCGCTTTCACCCTACCCCGCTAGATTACCTTTTGCCGATTCCAGGGGGAACCTCTAAACATGATGATGTCAAACATCATACCCGACAGGTCGAGACACTAAAAGAGACCGAAACTCCCTTCAGTTCCCCATGCATATCTCACCCTACTACGAGAGGATATACTTAACTGAAAGGAAAAAGTAAAAGGATTAGCACTATCACCCAAAAGAGAGAGCCATTACTTTAATCAACTGGAGGGTCGACCAACAGCGAACTATCTATGGTCGCACGTCATTCACACATTGACACATTATTGGGGAATACACTAGCCAAGAAGGAGAACCATGGACCCAATCAAATAGGTCTGATGGTCAAGACATACCATAAGCAAACACCAAACATGCTGGGGGAACGACTGCAAGTGCTCCTTGATGAAATTTCAAAAGAATTAACTAACTACACGATTTCATACCAACTTAAAAATAAAGAAAAACAAACTCGGGACACAAATAATTTATAAAGGATCCTCGGCTCAAAACGCCTCAAATCTGACATTTCAAAAACACAAGGACACGGCAAACAAACATCGTTTACTAAAACAAAAAAATTTTCCTTTATCAAAACATTTTGAAAATAAGCAAACCTAGTGGGATTCAAATACACCAATGGCGTCCCAACATCCAAAAACTTGCATGTTCTTGTGTCGTAACGACACCCTCCTCATGTACATCCAGTCACTCATCCGCTCGTGCCATTAACCATTTCCCTTTTCGTATACACTCATGCATGTGGTTTCCCAAGAGAGTGCCAAGGATCAAAACCAAACCATTCTATTTTTCAAAACCAAAACATCCAACCCACACTTTTCAAACCTCAGACAAAATTTAATTTTCAAAGCGCTTAATTTGAAAAAAATTTCCAGGAACAAAACATTTTTACTTAAAAATCAAATTTCAAAGAATCCAAAACAAAGAGTCAAGAAACGACGCAAGAGAAAACTTGTATCAGCAGGTGACTGGAACATATGGTTGGCAGCCATACACCAGTCATGCCACCACCACATAGGGTATTCTAGGACATCGTCCCCCGGCTCCACATGGTTTTCCAGACCCTGTGAGCTCACTAGGACCACTAAACATACCCATTATCATTTCATTTAGACAAGATTATTCGCAAGGACCAAAACTCAGAAAAACCCCAACATACTTTGGTAAATTGAGTCCTTCCACGAGTTGTGCTGGCCATGCACCTTACTCATAGCCAGGACGTCGAGTCCCAGCAACATTAACTCAAGTCCTCCGTGAATCTATCCCAAAATAAAATGACCCAAGAGAGCAAACATGCTCCTCTGATACCATTTTTTCACGAACCAGGCCGGGTCGCCATCCGACCTGGCACCCAACCCAGTCTATGGTAAGGCCCGAATGGCGTTCCCGATCCCCACGAGCTGGCACAAGTGCCCGGGTATCGAAACTAACGCATGGGAACGATTTTACCTAAATAAGAATCACAAAACATCTGATAAGATAATTAAACTAAAACTGAAAGAAGACAACCAATAATGGACATAAACTGAAAGCAAAATCAGGGGTTTAAAACTTGAACCCACAACCAAAATAAGAGAAAACAAAATAAACTCAAGCTCAAACCCCCAAACAACCATGGAGATGCAAAATACACAGTCCACAACACCAACCTGCATGAGTGGACCATCAATGACCAGAATCACCATCACTGAGCACGAAGTCACAACTTGGAAAGTAGAAGAAAGAGAATCTACATACACCCAATGGTGTATGTAGGGTGTGAGCTATAAGCCTAGTAGGATTCCACTGAGAAAAGGTTCAACACATAATTATTAAAATTCCCATACATTTGCAATTAATAGAATAAAAATAAAAATGTTCTTAAAAGATTTTTATGAAAACAAATTTTAAGGGGATACTTCTCAAAAAGGAAAAACAACTTAAATTAGCATACACACATGCTCACACACGGACACACCCACACACACAATCACGCCCACACGTACACACACACACACACTATTCTTCATAACCCCAAGGTCACACTGTGTGCCAAAGGTGAGCAGGATGAAAAGGAAGAGCACAATACATGGGAGAGACCCTAAAGATACTAGCAGAAAATGGGACCCTAGAACCTCACGTCTTAGTGAACCATATCATACATTCCCATGCATGATCCACTAGTAGGGAACCACCTCCTACCATAGTGGTCTCCATTCATCATCCAATGTTTAGTTAGTGTTGTAAGCGTCAATCCTGCTAAGTGAAACTGGACCGAGGCCACTCCAGTATCACTAGCACACTAGTCTAGTGTGCCCACATAGTACAATGGCTTCCCGTTTGTGCTCAAGTAATTGAATGTTCATGCCACATGTCATAATCATACACTCAAACCAAGAAAGGCATCACAGACACCAAAAACCACCATTCACACACAAAAAATCCATTTGAAATAATATGCACACTAAAATGTTCCAAAACTCCATAGGTATTTCTTACAAAACCAATTAAAAAAACTTTCATCCTTAATAACTATTTAATAAAACATTTATTATTTTTAATAAAAAAAATTTTAAGTGAAGAACATGAATTTACACACAAAACTAACCAAACCTTATTTTGTAACCAAACACACACAACTCCATATCAAGAGTTTAATCCACACCACTTACACTAATTAAAAAGAGAACGTTTGAGTAGTTTAACACAAGTGCTAACAAACGATGCAATAATGTTTTCACTAACGGTAAATTTGTTATATTTATAAATCCACTTTAGAACAAAACACACGATGTAATATTATCGAGACACGATTTGCACCAAAAATTTCATTTAATTAAAAATTTATCAATATATCAAACACTAATCCATATTGACATGGGATTCCAAAGAAATCACACTAATACCACAAGAACACATTAATAACAAATCAATGCATATGTGATTTCTAGAGAATAAAATAAGACCACTTCACACCCTGCAAACTAACTAAATAATATGTTGAATTAATTAATCATGCAAATAAGTTCATCAAGAAATAATTATGAGCAGAACCACCATCCTCGGTGTGGGAGACTTCACAAAAATGGTGTGCAAGGATCTTCGCACACCAACTGCAACTAATACAAACAAAAATTGACCCTAAACCAATAAATTAAACCAACAACATCAAGAATCTACAATAAATCATAATTTGAAACCAAATAAAATTGAAATATAAATATAAAACTAACACCCAAGGAGGGAAAATAAAACTCACCCAAAGAGGTGTCGTGCCATCCGAGGGTCACCAGGGTTCACACCAGCAATAGGTATGGGCGGCTCTGGACTAAAGCCTGGGGCATTGGGGGTTCACTGGATAGCAAGGGTGGTCAGAGTTCAGGGGGGTAGCACTTCCAGCCGCCCTAGAGGCACGGTGCGGGCTGCCGGGGCAGCAGTTTCCCAGAAGCGGAGGTGCGTGTAGCCGGTCAGGGGGGTAGTCGGGATGAGGTCAGGGGTGCCCCACGCAGGTCAGAGCAGCTTGGTGAGGGTAGTTTTGCGCAAGGAATGAGCTGGCCATGTAGGGGAATAGGAGACGGCGAGAGGGAGGAAGGGCTGTGGGCGGCGAGCGGGCAATCGACCATGGGGGGTAGGGAGGTAGCGTGAAGGGGAAGGGGAAGAGCCGGTCACGGAGCACAGAACAAAATGGAAGAAAAACCTATCAAAAAAATAATGACTAAATAATTAAAATAAAATATAAAATTAAAAAGTAAAAAATCTAATAATTATAATAATAATAATAAAACTATAATATGAATAATGATGTTAATATTGATAAAAATTAACAAAACCAAATTGATAGTAATAAAATCAAATAAAAAGTTATATTAATTAAAATAATAATAATAATATCTTCAAATAATATCATTATTTTTACTATTAGGACAATTAATTAAGTTAATTCCATTTTTCTTATTTTATTTTTATTTTCAGTTTATTATTCGCTTAATTTGATATCCTTATTATTAAACCATTTAATTTAATTAATTGAGCATTGGCAGGTCACCTGGTGGACCAGGCAAGGCTGCACGATTTCAAAAGTGTGCCCCACCTGAGTCGTGCCTCACCCAAGGCCACACGGTCTCAATTTTTATTGTGTTATTGTTTTATTATTCATCGCATATTTTTCTCTTTTACCTTAAACATCATGTAGGACATGAGGCGAGCTGGGAACGGTCGCGTGACAACCCAGGCGAGGCCGCGCGACTTCGACCGTGGTGCGCTAGATGCAATCATGTGAAAATCATCCATTTTTAAATAAGAACTGAAAAAAATTTAATTCGGGCCACCACCTGAGCCACCTGATTCCCAATAAAAAATAAATAAATAATATAAAAAGGACGACTGTGCCAGAATAGATGGTAGTTGGGATGATATTTGGGTAGGGGATGGCTGAGCCAAACAGATTTTGAGGTGTGATATTGAGAGAAGGGGAAGTAGCCTTTTATAAGAGAGGTGAGGGTCACATTAGGAAAGGTTAGAAATATTACATTATTATACTATCATTTTCAGTCTATATTGGCTCCAAAAAATTATTTCATGGATTAGTTGGAGATGGGTCGAATTACTCTCTACCAATAGGTTTTTGATTGGTTCAGTTCACCATATTAGCTTTATCTTTTAGATTTAACTCTTAGATTAATAGTTTATCTTTTATAACGTCATATTGCATTTTGTATTACGTGGTTTATAAACATACAATAAAATGCTAAGAGTGACCCAAGTGGTTCATTAATGAAATATTTATCATTTTATAAGTCCTTTGGATGATCCCTGGGGTTTTTGGACAATTATATCAATCAATAATATAATATTTTCTATAATATAAATTTTTTTAAATTTTGACACTATTTAGTAATTGATTTTTGATAAAGCCCTAAAAACTGATTTATTTGTATTGAATTCCTCTAATAAACTATAAAATGACATATAAACCTATAAAATTGGTTTAATTCATCAAAAGAATCAATTTAATGTTATTTGGAAATTTTTAATATCAATTATATTAATCTTTCATTAATAAGGTAATTAATGCATCATCATTGTGTCATAATAAAATTTAATTATTTAATGTCTTAATATTTTAAATAAAATTCCATGAAGTAGTAAATCTTTTTAGATTTGTAATAAATATATATAGTCTAATTTATCTATTGTATTGCCATATATTAAAAATGTATTATTTATGAAAATTTGAATTTAACACTTTTAACTCTTATTTAAATATAGTAATAATAAAAATCCTAATCTAATCCAAGTGGACCGAAACGAACATATGTTATTGCTAAAGTAGATTTTGGTCGAAATAAACATATAAAATAGAATTTGTACATTTATATGGTAAAATATTATCATTTTTTCCTTAATTACACTGTTTAATTTTAACTGTGGTATATAAAAGACAAAAGTACTATTTACCTAAAATTATTTTTATATTATTGACCTACATTTTAATTAATCATTTCACATTAAAAACTATATTTTCATCAATTTTTTAGGATTAATTTTAAATTTTAAAAAGGAAATTTCTGAGATGAATTTGGAAAAATGGATTCCATTTTTTGATTAATCATAATCTATATCATCTAATAAGTTTCACTTATTTTTTTACCATAATGATCAGTTAAAATAATTAAAATTAATTACTATGATTAAGTTAAAAACTAGTTTATTGAGGGGTTAGACATATTCAATTAGGGTTAAAATTAACTACAAAATTATTAAAACAACCATTGGATAGAAATATTTCTACCTATACTCCTTTGAATAAATGTCAATGTGTATCTGAGATACTATTCATGGAATTTGAACTACATAATAAGTTATGTTAAAAAGAAGGAAAAATATAACCTTCCATGAATTTTAATCTATTAAATGTTTTATTATAGGTATATAAAAATTATCCACTTTATTCTTATTATATTGAAAATAAATTAGTTTTTTTAATAATAACTTATTGGAAAACTGAAATAAGAAATAATTAATTACATTCCATAAAAAATTTCAACACAATATCTATTTACTTCTAAAATATAACAGGAATTGAAAATATTAAAAAGGAGGAAAATTCAATGACTTATTCTCATAGAATATTTTAGTAGATGAATATATTATTTTAACCATTTTCAAGAAAAATTTATTCAATTCTATAATTTTATTATCTTTTTCAATTCAAATTAAATAAATAATTTCCAAATTAACTTTTAGGGTATTTTATAATTAATGATAATTTATTAAATAAATTATAATTACATGAAGTCATATATTCTACCAATAATTTTTTAATATTTATGATTAATAAATATGTTCCATTAATATATAAATTGTATTTTATAAAAAAAATATTTCCCCATAATTAGAGAAAACATTGTTAGTGTGGTTAGGGTTAATGTAGTGTTTTAGCGTGTTACATTTTTTTCGATGAAATATAATTTTAAAAAAACAATGGATTTTAATTTCATAAAATAAATATAATATTTATAATCTATTTTAATAAATTTTCTTATAATTTTGAATATATTATTTCTAAATGGATAAATTACCTATTTTAGAAAACTAGTTACCAGTGGAAAACTTAATTATTAAAATTCAGTAAATATAAAAGACTAAAGGAACAACATGATAAAAATGATTTTTTTGTGTGGAGGTTTTCATCAATAATATAAAATCTATAATCAATTATTATTAAAATTCATTCCATGATAGGTAGGAGAGACCTCCCAATAGTGAATAATTTTCATTATTTTAAAAAATGTCACTCTTTAAATATAAATGGGCACTAACTCCATCAGTTATATGAAAATATAAATACTTTTTGATCATACATAGTTTATCCAAATAACTACCAAAAATACCTAACAACATTTTAGAAACAATTTTTTTCAATAATCCATCCTTGTAGAGGTTTAGGTTAAACCAACACATGATACCTCAAGAAAAGATAATGTTCTCTAACGACCATTTTTATTTTACATATTAATAAAATTTCATTGATATGTATAAATAATGAAAATTTTTTGACATAAATATCATAAAATATAATTTATTTATTTATAATATGTTAATATCATAAAACATTTTCAACTTCCATGAAATGTGTTACAAAATCATTATTTGGGTGTACGGTTTACTATCATCTCGTGAGCCGATGTCATTCATTTTTTCCATTAAAAATTCTCATGGATGAATATTATGATTTATATAACACATTATTTATATAATTATTATACCTCGAGATTAATATATCAGGTATTAAATATAACTTTCCATTCTGTAGAATACATGATAATGTCGCTCGTGTGTAAAGGGAACTACCACATCTTAATGTGATATGATTCATATTTATCTAAAAAATTTAATTAATGATGATAAAGTATTATTATATATTTTATATCATAAATGAATATTATATTTAGTACATGTGTATAATTTGGGAATGATAATGTAAAATTTTATTTTCATACATTTTCAATCAACGAAATATGATAGCATACATGGAGTTCATGTTGACAATCACCTTCCCAAATCGATGAGACTCTCCTTTGATCACATACCAACATGAAGGATATATATATATATTTATATATAATGGAATTAAGGATCTTTTAATATTTATGGTAATAAGGAATTTTACTTACCTTTATTCAATTATGGCCATTGAAAAATGGAAAACGTTGCACTTGTGTTTGTATGACATAACATCACAATGATCATCATGTTAAAAATATTTCATACAAATATTAATATTCGCTTATAAATGCATGATTTATGTATAATAATGATAATAATATGATGATTATTACTCTGCATGATATAAATCTATATGTTATGCAGATGAAACTGGTCATTAATGAAAAAAAATATGGGAAAAAATGTAATTATCTCCAGAAACAATTGAAATAATGAATGATCATTAATGAAGTAGTGAATGATTTTATAAATTGATCATATATGATATTATAAACATTAACATGGTTTATTATAATTACATATAAATTAAAAACAACTATATTTTAGGTTATGGAAATTTTGACCAAGAGGAAACATTGGGTAAGGTATATAACCTCAATTTCATTTCATTAAAACAATATTGAAATATTATGAAAATAATTACATTAAATGGTATATTAAATTACCCATTAATTTTTTATATCATAAATACATCATAATTCATTGTATTTAAACTTTTAGAATTATTCCATATAATTTTATTTTACATGGTAATTAAAAAATGGTAAATGTTACTTTGGAAATCATGAAATCTTTTATGATTGTTATACTTAACATGAAAAAGATAATATTTTAAAAACAAGATTATAAATTAAATTTATCTTTAATATCAATATTCTTGTGGGATGGAGATACAATTTCCATAAAAAAATATATACCATGTTTATATATGATGTTTACATTGATAGTTATTTGATATACTGGCTAAATATTGAGAAATATCTATAAATTTTTCAATATGAATATTTAATAAGGAACATTTTTATGAAATAAATTCATTATATTATATGTGATAAATTATTTGGAAATTAAATACAGGATTTGTTGTCTAGTTAATGAAAGAACCTTGAAGCATTGGTAGTCACATGATATGAAATCAGTTAGACAATCCTTATACACTTTCAACGAGTATATTTAAAACTATCTTGTGAATAGTGTTGAAATTAGAAATATAAATTATCATATAAATTTTATTGATGATAAGGGTATCATATTCCTACAAAAAATTATATCTGATAGAAAATATCTTAATTTATGCATATTTATTTTTCATTGACCTAGAGAATAACAATATGGTAGCTTCTATAGATGCATATCATACAAGGTTGTTTGATTAAATAGATTATGTATTCATTTAATTTCATTTCCATAATTATTATTACTTGAATATTAATTTATTAATGTAATTTTAGTTTCATGTTTGTTTAATTATTTACCATTACATAATTGTTATTACTATTGATTTATGATTTCTTATACTATACATAATCATTATATAGAATTTGATCAAACACTTATTTTGTTTACGTCACTAAACAATACAAGATGTTTATTATGACTAATATGTAAGGATGTATTTGTTGGAATAGTTTTATTCTAGATAAATGATTTATTTTTCAGTTTAATTATTCAACATAAATAGTGTAAAATGTTTGTATCATGTTTTCCATGACCACTAAACAATTTTGAAAATTTATATATTATTCATTTAATGTAATTCTAATACAGTGATTTAAAAAACTAACCATATGATACAAGGGTTGGGTTAACTACATTAAATAATGGTCACACCTTTATAAAAATTAATTCACTCAGTAAATGTTAAAACAACGATTACATTCAAGCATTTGTTAATAAATATTCAATAGTAACTCATCCAGAAACTGAACATAATCTTAAATTTAAAATGGTGAAATTAATATTAAATATGGTTTCAAAATATATTATATTATGGTTTGATCTTAAAAAATAATATTCTTGAATACATTTAAAAAAATATAAACATTGAATAAATAATAACAGACCAATGAATAAATAAAGATTGATTTATTAAAATACATTCACCAACATTTTATTTACCAAATAGTGAAAAAAGTTATATCTATATAAATATAACTAGAATAACTATAAGATAATAATATATATTTGTTTTAATGGATATGATATAAATAATTTCCATTATTATAAATTAAGTATAAAAAATCCCAAAAAAATGATACTGCAACATAGACCCTTACCTTTAGTCAACCCTTGCATTGTAAAATTCATTCCACTTTTATAATAAAATTTTATTTATTAAAATTTATTTATAAAAACAGTGTAATACATATTTTACTATGTATAATTAATTTATAATTTTTTATTACACTTTTACTAACAATTTCATATCCAAAATTAACTTTTTATTGAAAATTGGTTCGTTTTACAATCATGTTTCAGTTCTATGGTTTCGGTCCATGAACCCAAGTAATTGATTAAAATCCTAATAATATTAATAATGAAATAATTATCATATTTATTTATTGTATATAATTTTATAACCATTGATATAAATTATTTCAAAAAAATAATTACATGTATTTGTGGTGGTGGTTGTCAACACTTATACGCGTGCGGTGTTTTCAATTTTTTATGGATGGAACAAATGAATGGAATAAAACATCTCACATTTATATAATTTTAATGATATAATATATACCATACTTATAATTTATATCTATCATTATTATTATCCTTGTAAATAGTTAATTAAAAACGATTTATTTTTCTTTTTAGAGTTGATAGTCGACATGTATGCTCAAGGGAAGTAATTAATTTTCATGCCAATTAAGAGATATGAAAATGATATAACATCTATATAAATAAACTCATAATATTTAGTATACATATCACATCATGTTAATATTTCTATAGAACACTAGTATGATGACTATGAATATGGAAACATGAAAAATATTTATAAGAATATATTACACATCTTCTAATACCCTCATTTGAAATGTTTATCATGGTTTTTAGTTTGTGAATTATCAGAAGAAAAAATCTCAATCTTTTGGATTTGGATATTTGAAAAAATTGTTATTAAAATATTTTTTTAGTTCTTAGGATCATTTGATGTTTAGAAGATTGTATAATACATTACTCTTTACAAGAGTGGTAGATAGAAAACATATAAATTTATCAGTTTCTTGTTATATAATAAAAGTATTACAACAGTAATGAAGATCTAAATATAAAAATATTACATTATTATAATTATAATGACAAAATCTAGTTAACTAATCTAATAATATAATTTTTTGTGATATTTAAATCATTATCACAAAGGTTAACACCTCTTTTTACCCATTAAACACGTACTGTGGTAGAAATATTTTATCAATCATAACTATTTATTATGGAGAATCATAGAGTTTAACATATTATATAATTTTAATTATTATAATTCAAAATAATGAATCTATTTAAAAAGATTAAATTTCTATACGAATTAGCAATTCATTAATATAAGTGTGAAAAATGAAATAAAGACCATTTTCATAGAAAATAAATTTTTGTAAATAAAAGTGAATTTATTATTCTTCAATTCCAATTAAAATTAATGAGAATAATAAAATATTGTTTTATTGAATATATTATATAAACAACTAATTAAAATGATTCATCAGTATATATAAATTTAATATTTCTTAAAAACATATAGTTTCCATAAAAACGGTAATAAAAAAACATATGTTATTACCATAAAATGGTTTTCATTTACTTTCTATATAAATTTATCCCAGTGCCATAATTTTTTAACTATGTAAAAAATATTTATAATTTTATAAAGTTCTACTAATATAATAAAAACAAATCTTAATGTGATAACCCAAAAATAGTTTAGTAGTATATATTACTTAATTTAATCATGGTGTTGTTTGTAATGAATGTATTATAAAACATTGAAATTAATTAAAAACATCAATATCATAAAATAACACGGTGTTTTATTATAAAACCTTACAAAAAAATTTCCATCATAAATATTTCATTTTTACACCAATATCTGAGGATACTGCATCATGATTAGATAATTCTTTTCCCACATATCTTTCTCAAAATTATGGTTTCACTGTAAAAATGTGACCATGTGTGTTTTTTGGTTCTGAATAAATATTCTTCTTGATTCCATAATATATATATATTTTTATTAAAAAATATAATATTTTATCACTGTACAACCTCATATCAATGTTCATGTTAAGTATAAGACATTAACTTATCGAAGATATATTTACAAAAACATCCCGAAGAAAGTGAAATTTTGAGGATGTTCCACTTGAAATTATACCATATCGATGAAATAAATAATCTATAAGGTAACTATATATTTAGGTATCATATTTCCCATATTTATTTATATAATACCATTATTCCATTAATATATACATTTTCGCAACCCACTCCCCCCAAATTATACCCCTCCTAGGGAGGAAATATTATAATATAGAAAGTGATAGCTTAGTCCCACCTCTAGTAGGCCCCGGGTTAGCGCCTATCACTGACGGTTTAATAATCACACATATGAGAGGTATTTCCCTCTATGAGAACAAATTTAAAAGATATAGATAAGAAAAAATCCAACTATTTCCAACTTGTACTAAAATATAAATATAATCCCAATTACACATATGTAATTTCAAAAAAAATAATACTATAAAAATAATGGAAAAAAGTAAGAACCAAAAAAAATTCAAATGGAAGTGACCAAGTAGCTCGAAAAGCTTTCCCAATCCCAATCTACTAGTAACCAAAATAATCTCTAACCTGATGCAAATGAACTCAAAATTATTTGTATATAATTATGGTTAGTATACCAGTATGCTTAGTAGGATTGTCCCTATATCCTCTCGTGAAAAAGTAACAAATGAATACTAAGTTATAATAAACAACAAGTGAAACTGGACAACCACTTAAATGGGTATACTATGTTCCCAAACTCTCCAGGAATACTCTCATCATGTATCTCATAAAATAATTTATAATATAATAATGAATATCACGGGTACCCTGCTACCACTTCCCCACTATTTTTATGCTATTCAATAACGTTGTACATCCTAATTTTCACTCTCCGAAAAGTTGTGCCTGCATTGACCTTGTTATAGCACCACAACATGCCCTGCATGTAACACCACCACTACATCCATATAACCATTTTAACAATGTAGTTTTTGGGATCCACCACATGTTGAATAATGGATATTATATATCAGGCACTATACTTGAAGCAATTACCACCCATACACCAAGTAAGGATACTCAAACCATCACATACTATACATGTTACACCAATATTAGTCCACATGAATCTCTATCCAAAAAATTTATGTCTGAATAACCACAAGACAAAACATTCATCTACAAAAATATATGGGAAATTTTAACTATCTTGTATACCCTCACATTTAAATACCAATAGAAGAGAGAGAGGCCCAAGGGGATAGTCATCCATCAATCCTCCCACTCAAATGTTGGGAAAACAACACCCTACGACTCGAAATACATGGGGGTTCAGTTTCAAAAACTAATAGGGTGATGTATCATTTTGAAGAAAAAAATGAATAAAATATAATATAAACCAGAACCACACTATTGGAAAAACCTATACTTAGACCGAATTGCAGCTAACGCCTCTCAGACTCCCAACTTCCTCTATTGTGACTACGTATCATATAAGTATATAAATATTTATAGATATATATATAGTTACATATAACTTTTTATTAGTCGAAAATTATTTAATTAGTTATTAAACCATTAATTATCATTTATTTATTCAACATTACATTTCATTGTCATCAAACCAAGTTCAATGCCCTCCAAGCGTAACAAATATTGGTTCACATCATCTCAGAAATATTACAACAACATTGCAACCCATAAAGCCCCATATACATGTGTTAACTTCATTTAATAAATCGATTATAAAAATCATTATTACTTTATTTTAATTCTATTAATTCTAGAAATGAACTACATTTTTTAAAAACATAATGGGCTCAACACAGTGGTTAGAAAGACTACCCATTGAGAATTTTCCACATATATTATGAGGATAGACCCATCGATCCGATATAAGCTAAACATGAAAAAAACAAGGAATACCTCACATTTCTTCTCTTTATTTAGAATTATGTCAATAAATAGTAGATTCCATAATAATTTGGGAAGGAAAAAAAGATCAATAACTAATAAGATTCAACAAGCACCATACATTCATAACCTGCCCATTTCATCCTCTCTGGTGTCAACCCAGACAACCACATGCATAAATAAATGAATCTCCCAAATCGAGGTGTCTAATAGTACCATAAAACAGAGTCCTCCTTACCCCATAGACCAAAATTACATCCTAGTAAAACAACACAACATAAGCATCATGAAAACTAATAATATGAATGATGGATCATGGCCCCAAGCAAGGCATCACGATATAGCACACTATGAGAAATCATGGCCCAAACGTAAGGAATATGAACTTTACAAGAAAGAGGGTAACTCAAAACCCTGCTATGAATTATCTATTATCTAAAAACACATTTTTTAATTCATATTATATTTTATGGATTTTCTAAACATTAAAATCTTTATCCATTAGATTATTAATAGTTTACAACTACAAAAACAAAATTCAATAACATTCCACTTAATCGTTATACAAATAATTTACAGTTATTCTATTCATTACCTACATTAAATTTCCATAATTAATTATATTATAAAAAAATAAAAAATATATATCAAACTATCTAGAAAAAACAAGACACAATAACATACAATCTACATCAATTTCATTATCCAAATTTAATATTTATTATGTCAATTCCATTATTGTCTAAAGATATAAAATATGAGCACTCAAATTTTCCACAGAAAAGTATAGATAAGGCTTGTATAACCTACCTTTAATGGTTTCATTTGTTATATAAATAATAACAGTCATAAAAAAATATCACAATCAACTCTCCATGATGAATGCATTCACCCATAGATGCAGAGACACCACCACACCTACTAACACCCCTTAAAACAACATTAGAAACATGTAGAACACATGCCATAACATGGTATGGTGGAATGAAAGGAGAGGAACATATAATAATTCCGGTAGAACATACCTTATATAAAATATGGATCAACACTAACTAGTTTCACCAAAATAAGGGGTATGTATGTAGCAAGAAGAAACTCTAGTGAAGACACGGTCCAAGCCTTGAACACTACGTATGACTCCTAGTAGATAGAAGGAAATTATTGAGGATTTATAACCTCGAAAAATATGTAATAATAAGGTATGAATATATATATGAACATTATAAGATTTAGTAGAGCAACGGTTTATGATACACTGGATTTTCCATTAAGATCATATGAGAATAGATCACGCATTTTGACCACATAATGTCTTCTTGACTACTATAAAAAAATAATACAGGAGTTATAGGATTTTAATAATCCTTAAATACCATACCAAAAGGCCTTTAATTACATTTATGTCAAATTAAACATCGAACATTTGAACCTATATGATATCTAGATATCAATATAGTAATCTGGAAAAGAATATATCGTAGATTTCGAATCACTATTCATGTCACAGTTTCAGTGGTACCATCTGAGTGCCATCATATCTATTCCACATTTTTGGTTCAACCATTTTGGATCCACTATTTTGGGGCCATAATTATGGTGCCAATATTTTTGTGGCAATGTTTCGATTCCACCATTTAGGTGAAATCATTTTTCTTCTATTGTTTTAGTGTCACCGTTTTGGTTCCTTAGATTTTATGCCACTGTTTATATTCCACCATTTTGGTGAAAACATTTATGTGCCACAATTTCTATTCCATATATTTGGATATTTTCCAAAGGAAATGAAACTTTTCTGGAAACCCATATCAAAATAATAAAATTTTGAAAACATATTGTGGAGAAGTCATCTCTACATCCCTGAACAACTCCAACACCAGATTTTAGAAATGGAATGGATTAGAGTGGTCGAATACATTACATTAGATAACTCTCAATGCATTATTATCCCCATGAATCCAATACCGACCCATATAGGAAAAATAAAATGGGGTCATGGAAACCCTTCAATGAGATACCTCTCAATGACTTAGCATCTAAAAGATCTCATCTATTTCAAAAAGGAACACAAGAAACAAAAAAACCGACAACCATTTTTAAACACTATCTCATTGGAGATACCACTCAGTAAAATGAATGTGATACAAGAAAATGTATAAAGACATCAAATTACCATGAAATGCATACAACCATGAACAAAAAATCTTTACAATGATATATGTAAACATCAAATATCATGGGGTACTAAGTGTGTATCTGGAACTCACATTCCCATGTACTCTCATCCACACCACTATTCTGCCACAACAAATGAACCAAATGAATGACACTATCATGAACCCCTCCAACCAAAGATGCACTTACTGAGCTGGTAATGGTGAAAGGGAGATAATGTCCCCCGAGTCACGCCTCCAGTAGGCCCCGGGGTGGCGACTAGCTCCAAGGGTATGAGTTTTCAAAAATATGGGAGGCGTTGCCCTTTTTATTATTTTGGATCAGGAAATAGGACAAGTAAACCAACAAAATGAAAAGAACAAGTGTATATAAATAAACCCAAACCAAGACCACATGCATGTTTAAACAATTTTATAACAAGGTGTATGTACAAGAAAGCTCAAAGTACAATACCAAAAGAAAACAAGAGAACATCAACTGCAACAACTCCAACTGTCCAACTAGTAGGGTCCCACACGGACTTGGTAGTCCCCATGGAAGCCTGAAATTAAACGTATGGTGACCATACAAGTATACTCAGTAGGGAAACCTAATGCTCTCGTGCACAAGTGGGGAGAAAACATAAGGTCCGGTGAGATCAACAGAATAATCCTAGAAAAGAATTCTATCCACCCAACCTCACCAGCCACAGTCACCAAAAACACAATCACAATTGGTAGTAGTATATAAGAACAAGTGTATTGGGTAACTCACACCATTTCCCTTTAGTTAGCTGCTCTTCCAAACAGAAAGCATCCTAACACTGCCACATTCTCCCCGCCCGCAAACACCTGGGCCTCACCATCACGTATCCCGCCCGCACACACCTGGTCCTCACAACCACGTCTCCCACCCGCACACACCTAGGCCTCATACCGAAGATTCATGGGAAACAGTAGAACATGTCCGAAGAGTCTTGGGCTAAAGACACCCCATTCAAAACATACCTGAAGAGTCTTAGGTGTAAGGTCGCCTCAAGCCATCACAGCCTAGGGGAGAAGGAGTAGGAAGAATCTAGTAACTAAGGGAAAATCACCCTCTCCCATGAAATGGGAGTGTTCGGCACTAGGTGCTCAACATGGGTGGGGTGCGATAAAACACAAAATATATATATATATATATATATATACCAAACACACATCCTAACCTATTGCTTCTAAATAGTGAAACTGAGCACCTGCCTTGGCACTGCTACTAAAAAGCATGCATACAATAGACAACCCCAACCCCATTTAGTTTTTCACTTCTGAGCAGAATTAGTTTATTTAGTTACATAACTACTGGGTAACATTCCAAAACAAACGACATTAATCATTCGTAAAACATATCCCTACCATCCAAAAATAATGTTAGGAAAACACAAGCAACACGACCAAGTCCTTCTTATTAACCAACCAACCCCATTGATTATTAATTATGTTCTGTTACCATGCCCCACCATTCATTAACTGCTTCACTTTTTATTTATCAATCACAACCCATAGTCTGTTCACATTCAACCCATCCCCGCAGCCCCGTTTCCATCCACCATAACCACAACCACACTGAAACCCATACATCATTATCCCTTTAAAACCACTTATCGCAGCCCCGCTGCCCGTCACCATCATAACATTCACACCATCCCTCAACCAAGCCAACCGTAGCCCCGCTGCTCACCCTTTCCACAACAACCCATAAAACTCCCCCATCACATGCCATGTATCCAAGCCAACACCCACATGTTCATTATTCCATTTTGTTTAACAGTGCTAATCATACAAGGGTTCCAGATTTTTACACTACCAACATTACGTGATTAACTAAATTCAACATTCCACAAATTTCCATCCACAAAAATAGTTTACAAAGATAGGGAAATATTTAATTGAGCAAGAAAAGGTCCCCAACGACCGTGATTTACAGTAGGTAGAAGATCATTCAATTAAAAACATAATATCACACGATATAAAGTAACACCAATCAAAAACATCCCAACCCCTTTCTTTAAACAGTTATTATCTACATTTAATTGTTCACTAGTTTCTCATGAAAACAAGAGGATACCCACCCCGCATTATGGAATAATTAATGAGGCGAAGGTAGTATCCCTACCTCAACAGGTTCTGATTGCAACGCTCCCCGGATCAACCTTAGAAGGCATCTGTCGGTGCTCGTATCTTATGACGTGTCTCGGAAAAAAATCTTTGGGTGGAAGTCGGAATGGAAAGGATGAAGTAAAGACAACGGATCCAAGCTCGTAAGTTCCACCTCATCTTTATGATCTCGTGGATGCTGATGGATCGAAAATCGGAGCTCGAACAAAGAAGTTATCGAAGAAAAGGAGCCTTTGAGTTTCATGGGAGAGAATTGCACAAGAGAAAGGGGAGGAGAGGAGTGAACTGAAAAGGAGGAGGGGACACCTATTTTTATAGGTGAGGAAAGGAAAAGTACACGGCGTGTACTTTATGGTACACGGAGTGTACTCAGTTATTTTACACGGCCTCCATGCGGCTTCCAACACGGCTCCGCGGCCGTTGACTGGTCAACACATGGTTTGAGGGTAACACATACGCGGGGAAGGACAACATGGCGTGTAGTTTAGACACACAGCTTGTACTCATTTATTGCACATGGCACAGACACGACTCCAACATGGTACACGACCGTTGACTCGTAACGCGTACGCGGTGAAGGACTACACGACGTGTAGAACTGGGCACATGGTGTGCACCCATTATTCCACACAACAAGGGAATAGTCTTCATCATGGGGTATACCCGGCAACGTGGTACACGTCGTGTAGTTACACTAAATGACGTGTACTCATTTACTTCACATGGCGAGGACACGGCCTGCAACACGGGGTATACCTGGAACGGGGGTAAACGACGTGTACTCAAACTACACGGCGTGTTGTTTCATAATTCTGGAAGGTGTGGGAAAAGTTCATTTTACCCTCCAGAGCACATCTTGATCTTCTTTTTGACAAAGGAATGGGCCGGAGAGATCCAGGCCATTGCATCAGATACCTCTTAAAACATTCTCATCCACCAGAATTCAAAAACCAACCCAGAGGAAACCCAACAAGATACCTCTTAGGGTTCTCGTTATAACAAGAACCCAATCAATAACCCTAATCATATGTGTTAGGAATTCCTTCTCCTACGTCGAGATATTATCCGCTATAGGTGGCACCGACTCACCTGCATGGGTTCAGTCACATCCTCATTAATGCGTCTCGATTAAGAATTGGGTCTTCCCACTTTCATACATTAGGATTTTTTTTTCAACGCATACTACCTCCCAACACCACAGAACCAACACACTACCCGAACACGTGGTTTTGGGAAATTCCTTCTCCTATATCGAGATATTATCCACTTTAGGCAACACTAACTTTCCCGCACGAGTTCAATCATATCTGCATTAATGCGTCTCAATTAAGGGTAAGGTTTTTCCCTTTCCCCACACATCCGGGCATGTCATACATTACCAGGGAACATGGAAACCAAAGGTCTCACAACCGACAAGCCAAGGATTCCATATATCAAAGGTACATAGTATATCATCAACACAAAGCTCGGAAGAACAAGGGAAAACACAATCCAAAACAACTCCGGGTACTGGGCGTGCATCTGGGTCTCCTGCTCCCATGTTCTCTTCTCGAGGCCGCCATTCCTCCACAACACACGACCCAACAGAATGGTTCGTCCACTGAGCATCTTCTCTTTACGATCCTTGATTCTGACTGGTCGTTCCTCGAAGGTCGCGTTGTCTCCCATATCTTACTCTCCCCAGTCGATAATGTGAGAGTCTTTGTGTAAGTACCGGCGAAGCTGGGAGACATAGAATAAGACATGAACCTTCTCCAACTAAGGTGGCAGGGCCAGCTGATACGCCACCTCGCAGACTCGCCACAACACCTCAAAAGGTCCGATAAACCTAGGTGAGATCTTTCTCCATTTCCCAAACCTCTGCTAACCCCGTCGAGGGGAAACCTTCAAGAACACATGATCTCCAACCTCAAACTCCAAGGGCCTCCTTGGACGATCATCATAAGACTTCTGTCTTTCCTGAGCCTCTTTGATCCTCTCACGTACAAGATCGACTTTCTATGTGGTGCTCTGCACTACCTCTGGCCCAAGAGCACCTGTTTAACAAACCTATGCCAAGAAAATGGGTGAACTACATGGTCTTCCATACAAAGCCTCAAGTGGGGCTATTCCAATAGTAGAGTTGAAGCTGTTGTTGTAGGCGAAATCTACTAAAGGCAAGTGTCGTACCCATGATCCACCAAAATCCAGAACGCAAGCTCGCAGCATGTCCTCCAACGTTTGGATAGTCTGCTCTGTCTTCCCATAAATCTGGGGGTGGAAAGCAGTGCTAAGGCATAAGTGGGTGCCAAAAGCATGATGTAACCCTCTCTAGGCTGATGAGGTAAACCGAGTATCCCGATCTGAGATGATAGTCTTCAGGAATCCATGAAACCGCACAACCTCATCTACGTACCTCTGTGATAAGGTACTCACTGGACCTAACTCCTTAATTTCTATGAATAGTTCTGATTTCATCAGATGATACACCACTACCCATATAGCATCATCACCACCCTAAGCTCTGGGTATTCCTGAGACGATTTCCATTGAGATGTCATCCCACTTCCACTCAGGGACATCTAAAGGGTGAATCAACCCACTGGGAACACGATGTTCAGCCTTCACTTGTTGACACAATAGGAATTTAGCCACAAAATCCGCCACTACCCATTTCACCCCGGTCCACTAGAACTGTTCCATCAATCCTCGGTACATTTTGGAATCTCTTGGATGTACCGCCAAGGCAGAGCTATGGAACTCACGAAGTACTCCCTCACGAATTGTCTCCAGGAAAAACAAACTTCCATGGAAAATCATCTGATGTCGGTTGTCCTCTAACCATCCCTCTGGAGTGTTCCCCTGATCGACACAATCCTGCATCACTTCCGCCTCGGAGTCCCCCCACTGAGACTCTTCCACCTGCTGCAACATGGAGGACCGCACTGTCATCTGAAACAAATAGCCTCTAACACCTTCTACCCGGACATCCATGTTCAAGGCATCCAACTCTCCCATTTCCTTTCAAGCATCAGTGGATTCATGAACTACATCCTGATGTGACTTTCTGCTCAGGGTATCAGCCACAACATTTCCTTTACCTTCAGCATACGAGATCTCAAAGTCACAGTCATGAAGAAACTCGACCCATCTCTGTAGCCATAAGATTAGGTCACGCTGGGAGAAGATATAACGCAGGCTCTTGTGTTCTGAGAAGACCACAAAGTTCTATCCAAAGAGGTAATGTCGCCACATATTCAGTGCGAACACTACTACTGCAAGATCTAGGTCATGGGTGGAATAGTTAAGCTCGTGATGGCGTAACTACATAGACCCATAAAAGATCAATCCCTTCTTCTACATCAGCACGCACCCCAGATCAAGGAAAGAATCATCACAATACACCTCATACAACAACCCTCTTTCTGGTAACCTGAGTATGGGAGCACTGACCAAATTTTCATTCAGGTAGTCGAAAGCCTTCTGGAATTTATCGATCCATAGGAAGAACTAGTTCTTCATAGTCAATGTTGTAAATTGAGCAGCAAATCGAGAGAAGTCTGAAACAAACCCCTGATGGTAACCTGCTAACCCCAAGAAACTACGATCTTCTGCCATGCTCTTGGGTGATTCCCGAGAAACAACTACCTCCACCTTCGACGTGTCTACAGACACTCCATGCTAAGACACTACGTGCCCAAGGAAGTGTACTTATTGTGTTAAGAACTTACACTTCGACAATTTCTCATAAAGCTGGTGGTGTCGAAGGATTTCCAAGACTACCCTGAGATGCTCAACATGCTCCTCCTCTGATCTTGAGTAGATCAAGATGTCATTCGTAAACACAATGAAGAACCATTCCAGACACTCTCTGAAGACAATGTTCATGAGTCCCATGAACATAGCCGGTACATTCGTAACTCCAAACGGCATCACTACAAACTCGAAGTGCCCAAACCTGCACCTGAAAGACGTCTTTGGGATTTCATTGTCTGTTACTCTCAGCTGATGATATCCAGATCATAGATCAATATTGGAAAACCAACCTTATCCTCTCATTTGGTCGAATAGATCATGTATCCTTGGAAGTGGGTAATGGTTATTGACCGTTACCTGGTTCAACCTTCGGTTGAATATGCATAGCCTGAGACCACCATATGACTCCCTCACGAACAAAACTGGAGCACCCCATGGAGATACGCTAGGTCGAACAATGCATTCTCCATCAGATCATCAATCTGAATCTGCAACTCCCACAACTCCGATGGTGCCATCCGATAAGGGCCCATCAAAATCAGACGGGCACCAGGCTGTAAGTCTATCCCGAACTCAACGTCACGTCGAGGGGGGGGGGGTTGAGTCACAACCTCCTCAGGAAAAACATCGAGGAACTCCACAACAACCTTTGGGACATCCATCATCACTTTATCAGCTGGAACCACTGATAACCCGCCTACAAAGGAAAGGAGGGGATTCACATGCCGACTTACCACATGATAGCTCCTCTCGCCAACAAAAGATACATGTTGGCCATCTACGTCGGAGAACACGACTCTTCTACGGAAGTTTTCGATAACGGAACTAATAGAAAACAATCAGTTGATGCCTAAGATGACATCGTATGGCTGCATCTGTAACAGAAAAAGGTCCCCACTAGATCGATGTGGTGCCAACGTTAGCCCACATCCCCGGCAAACACAAGATATGCTGGTCTGGCCTCCAACTCATGTACTCAGCACCAGCTGTACAGAAGGTATCTCTATGTCTAGTCCCAAAGAATGGGCTAGACCAGGTGCAACAAAGTAGTGCGAGGCTCCTGTATCGAACAAAGCATAAACAAGAGTTCCGAACAAACAAATCATACCTCACACCACCTCTGGTCCTGCTGGAGTTGTCTACTCTGCTGCGTTCAACTGTCCATGCCCAGCTACTCTGCCTCTCTGATGTCTTCCACCTCCCCGACCACACCCTGGTCGAGGTCCATAAGGAGCACCGTGAGGTCGGCCTCCTCCCGCAATGTCTGCCCTTAGAGGATCATGGTCATGTGGCTGCTGGAAGGGTCTCGTTGGCAACTCGTGCTTCTGAGGTGGATACTGAACCTTCCCTCCTCCACCGTACTGATATCGGGTCGGGCACCGACTATGGACGTGCCCAAAACCTCACCAAGAAAAACACCTCGGTCTTGGGTTCGTGAAAAAGGGACGATGACCCGAAGATCTGAACTGGAACTGCTTGGGCCTGCTCACCACTGGCCTGAACCTGGAAGGTCCCGTCGGAGGAGACCTGCGGCTGACTGCCTTCCCCTTCGACGAGCCTGGATGGATCCCCTCTCGAGGTGCACCTCCCAATGAGTGCATCCTCTCTACAACCTCTGCCTTCTTCTATACCTCCATGAATTTCAGAAGGGTGAAGGGGGTGATAGAATAATGGAGCGAAGGAGGAAGCACCTCCTCCAAATGTCTCGCCCGAGACTCATCCAGAAAGTGATCCAGAGCAAAGTGCAGGATATCCTTGAACTTGATCCTCATCTCTCGTACTGTCATACTCCCTTGTTAAAGGGAGAGTAACTCATGCTGCTTCTCCTCCTTGATCATGGAAGAAAGGAATTCCTCTCGGAATTCCTTCCCAAAGTCATCCCATGGAACCACTGCCTCTATCCACTCTCCGAGGTAGAGTGTCCACCACTGTCGTGCCGCACCTCTCAGCTGAAAAACTGCTAGGGGAACCCAGTACTCCCTCGGAGCACGGATCAAGGAAAAAGTGATCCCTATCTCCTCAAGCCACCCCTATGTCTTTGTATCCTAAGTACTACCCTCATACTTCTTGAGGGCCTGCCACTGAAAAGAACGGAGAGTCTTTTACCACTAGCTATCTTCCTCCTCTTGGTTAATCCTAAACTGATCGACCGCCTGAATCTGCTGGGCCTCGGCCGTCTGAGCCACCTGGGGATGACGTCCAGGTGCCATAGTTGTACGATAAACAAGGATCGCCTAATCTCAAGTAGTAAGGAAAAGCTCAAGGTTTTATTTTATCATTTTATTTCAATTTCATTCAAAGATCACCCAAATCAAGTAAAACACAATCATGATGATGTATGTACCTTACCTAGGGTCGCTACCTTGCAATCAATGTAGTCACACTTGGTCATTAGGTAGGCTCATAGACTTGCATCGGATCACGGGGGGGGGGGGGGGGGGGCTAAAATCTCGTGTCCTAGCTGGTCATCCCTGTCCTATGTCATGCACCACGATTGACTGACATTTTCACCCTACCATCCAATGAAATCCTCTCTATGCCTAACATCAGAATACATCCTATCTCTAAAAAATCATCTTTGATACCACTTTCTCACGACACCCTCCCACCAATGATTCCCCTCCTGAGCTGGCAATGGTGAAAGGGAGATAGTGACCACCGAGTCCTGCCTCCAGTAAGCCCCGGGGTGGCGACTAGCACCATGGGTATGAGTTTTCACAAATATAAGATGCATTACCCTTTTTATTATTTAGGATTGGTAAATAAGACAATTCAACAACCAAAAGGAAATGAACAAGTGTATATAAATAATCCCAAATCAAGCCCACATTAATGTTTAAATAATTTTATAACAAGGTGCAAGTACAAGAAAGCTCAAAGTACAATACCAAAAGAAAAGAAGAGAACAACAACTGAAACAACTCCAACTTTATGACTAGTAGGGTCCCGTACGGCCCAGGTAGTCCTCCTGAAAACATGAATGTAAACATTGGGTGAGCAGACAAGTATACTCAGTAGAGAAACCTAATGCTCTCGTGCACAAGTGGGGAGACATCCTAATGCCCCGTGAGAACAAGAGATGAAACCTAGAATGGAATTCTATCCACCTAACCTCACCAACCACAGTCACCAAAAACACAATCACAACAGGTAGTAGTATATAAGAACAAGAGTATTGGGTACCCCACACCATTTCCCGTTAGTTATATGCTCTTCCTAACAACAAATGTCCGGACGCTGCCACACTCTCCCTGCCCGCACACCCCTGGGCCTCACCATCACGTTTCCCACCTGCACACACCTGGGGCTCACAACCACGTATCCCGCCCGCACACACTTGGGCCTCACAACCATGTATACCACCCACAAAAACATGGTCCTCAAAACCACGTTTCCCGCCCACGCACACCTGGGTCTCATCCCGAAGATTCTTGGGAAACAGTACAACCTGCCCGAAGAGTCTTGGGCTATTGCCACCCCAATAAAAACCTACCTGAAGAGTCTTAGGTGTAAGGTCGCCTCAAGCCATCACAGCCCAAGGGAGAAGGAGAAAGAAGGAGCTAGTAACTAAGCGAAAAACACCCTCTCCCATGAAATGGGAGTGTTCGGCACTAAGTGCTCAACATGGGTGAGGTGCGATAAAACAGAAAAGATACAGATATATATATATATATATATATATATATATACCAAACACACATGCCAAACTATGGCTTCTAAATAGAGAAATCGAGCACGTGCCTCGGCACTGCTACTACAAAGCATGCATAAAACAAACAACCCCAACCCCATTTAGGTTTTCATGTTTCATCATAATTAGTTTATTTAGTTCCTTAACTACTGTGCAACTATCCACAACCAACCACATCGATCATTCGTAAAACATATTCCTTCCATCCACAAATCATGTTAGGAAAACACAATCAACACAACCAAGTACTTCTTATTAACCAACCAACCCCATCGATTATTAATTTAGTTCTGTCACCAAGCCCCACCATTCATTAAATCTATCACTTTTTATTTATCATTCACAACCCATAAGCCGTTCACATTCAACCAATCCCGGAATCCCCACTGCCATCCATCATAACCACAACTGCACCGAAACTCGTACATCATTATCCCTTTAAAACCACTTATCGTAGCCCCACTGCCCGTCACGAAGATAACATTCACACCAACCCACAACCAAGCCAACCACAGCCCCACTGCTCACACAATCCATAAAAACCCACAAAACACCCCCATCACATTCCATTTATCCAAGCCAACACCCACATGTTCATTATTCCATTTTGTTTAACCAGGGTGATCATTCAAGGGTTCTAGATTTTTAAACAGCCAACTTTACGTGATTGACCAAATTCCACATTCCACAAAGTTCCATCCACACAAACGGTCTAAAAAGATAGGGAAACATTTAATTGTGAAATCAAAGGCTGCCAACGACTGTGATTTTCAGTAGGCATAAGCTCATTCAATTCACAACATAATATCATAGGATATAAATTAACAACAATCACAAACTTCCCAACCGTATTCTTTAACCTGTTATTATCTTCATTTAATGGTTCAACTATTTATCATGAAAAAGAGAGGATACCCACCCCACATGATGAAAAAATTAGAGAGGCGATGGTAAGATCCCTAGCTCAACAGGTTCTGATCGCAACGCTCCACCAGATCATCCTTAGAAGACGTCTGTCGGTGTCCGTCACTTCTGTTGGGTCCCGGAAAAATATCCATGGGTGGAAGTCGGAAAGTAAAGGAAAAAAGGAAGGATAACATATACAAGCTTGGATGTTCCGCCTCATCTTTACGATCTCATGTCCACTGACAGATTGTAAATCGGAGATCGGACAAAAAAGTTATGGAAGAATAGGATCCTTCAAGTCTCTTGGGAGAGCTCTGCTCAGAGGAAAGGGGAGGAGAGGAGTGAATTGAAAAGGAGGAGGGGACCCATCCTTTTATAGGATAGAAAAGGAAAGGTACATGGGGAGTACTTTATGGTACACGGCGTGTACTCGATTATTTTACATGGTCTCCACACGGCTTCCAACACGGCTCCGCGACTGTTGACTGGTAAACACATGGTTTGAGGGTAACAGATACACGGGGAAGGACTACATGACATGTAGTTTAGACACACGGTGTGTACTAATTTATTGTACACCGAAAGGACACGACTCCAACTCGGTACATGGCCGTTGACAGGTAACGCGTACGTGGGGATGGACTTCACGATGCGTAGAACTGGGCACAGGGCGTGCACCCATTATTCCACACAGTAAGGACACGATCATCAACACGGGCTATACCCAGCAAGGTGGTACACGGTGTGTAGTTACACTACATGGAGGGTACTCATTTACTTCACACGGTGAGGACACGGCCTACAACACGGGGTATCCCCAGAAAGGGGGTACACGGCGTGTACTCAATCTACACGGTGTGTAGTTTCAAAATTCTGGAAGGTGTGGGAAATGTCTATTTTACCATCCAGAACACTTCTTGACCTTCTTTTTGGAAAAGGAATGGGTCAGAGAGATCCAGGACATTACATCAGATACCTCGTAAAACATTCTCGTCCCCGAGAATTCAAAAACCAACCTAGAGGAAACCCAACAAGATACCACTCAGGGTTCTCGTTATAACAGGAACCCAACCAACAACCCTAATCATATGTGTTAAGAATTCCTTCTCCTATGTCAAGATATTATCCGCTTTAGGCGGCACTAACTCTCCTGCATGGGTTCAATCGAATCCTCATTAATGCGTCTCGATTAAGAATTGGGTCTTCCCACATTCATACATTAGGATTTTTTTCATCCATCCATTTTCCCAACATAATACTGTGGAAAACACCAAGTAGTGTAAATAGTTTATTAACATCAATGAAATGACGTTGTTTTTATTAAACAAATGGAAAAAACATTGAGGGACAATTTTGGAATCTATTCTACTAAATACTAATGAGGAAAATTTTTTAAAAATGGTTTATTTTTAGTTTTTAGTAATCAGGACACAAAAAATCACCGATGACTGTATTTTTCTGTCATTTTTGTAAAATCACTGATGCCAAAAATAATAATAATATACAAACTTCATGTTTGTTTTAAAAAAACGATGTGAAATTTTTTATATGACTCATTAGTGGATATTTTTGTAATAAACAATGGAAAAATATAAAAAATTATATGGGTATCAGTAAACCTTATCATTGGGATATACGAAACCCTCGTTCTCATGAAGAATCCATCTGGAATCATGATGAATACGAAGGAAAAACAGTGATCAGTAACATCATTGTTTTTTTTATTTTATTCTATTTTCATTATATGCATTATCCATTATACATATAATTCAATTACTTCATCATTTAAACATTATTTTCACCTCAAAATCATATTTTCATCCTAAACCATGGTTTTATTTTATTTTCTAGTTCATATTTAATGTAATTTTATTCAATCAATTTTGAATATATCATATTGGATGTGGTTATTCTTGCAATTCATTCAACGGATGAAGATGGGATTATGGATCAAGGAAAAGTTGAACTCCTAAATTTATATATTTTTTAATTTGGATGGAATATTATTTATATTTTAATTATAATACTGAGTTTCGTTAATTAGTAGTTTGTATCGAGATTTCCTAAATTTCATAGTTGGGTAATTCTATATAAAAATTGAATAATTATGTTTTTATTATAATTTTTTATATCTAAAATCCATTATATATTTGATTTTATATATGAGAGGGACTTGGTAGCATGGGAAGGATAGACAACCCTGACATTTGTGAGACATGATGTATGATAGGGTGTTTGTTTATAATAGTGACATGATATAAATTTTTTAAAATTTTAAATGAGGTATATTAATATTGGATTTATATCTGAATTATATATTCACATTTTTATTGTGATATAATTATACTACAATCGCCGCTAGATGAACACTCAAATGGTATGAATAAATATGCCACATCACATGTTGAGGTAGATCATATTGTTATAGTATTGCATTACCAAGATCCACAGTTTTGTGAGAATATTAATGTTTTTTTCAATATATTGGAGGTGTAGTGTTGAGATGTGACAATTCAAAATCGTTTATTATGAGTGAGGTTTAGTTGTTACTTCCCCCACTATTTATTAACATCTAAGTAATATGAATTAATAAAATAATTCAATATTCGATATTATTGAAACAGGAAACATCTAACTATATTAACAACTGTGTAAAATCATCTAATAAATGTTAGATGATTAAAAATAATTAAATTATAAAACAAAAAAATGTATATAATATTAAAATAAGAAGTTTACTAATTTTAATTTTGTTTCATATCTAATGTTTACTATCAGATTATCATGAGTTTTAATTAAATGTGTTTCTACATACAATTTAATTATTTAAATATACATTTTTATTTTTATCTATGTGAATATATTCCCAAATTATATTAGGATATTAGGTATGAAATGGATCCTAATGTGATAGATTTTCTATGAACCAATGGTGTAACGAACCAAAATTTTTCAATGGAAATCACGCTCTTATATTTATTTAATAAAATAACGTGAAATCACAACATAATGAACTACTAAGTTATAAGTGACCGTTAAACATATGTTTGCCACTTCTGTGTTTTGAATTTTGAAAATCTGACATACATCGTTGTGTTCAAGATAATTTTTGGAGTCTAATGAAACAAACATAATTTTTATTTAAATCGTGTCATACCCTTATGAATAGTAAAATAGCCTTATGAATATTACTATGACCCTTATGAATAGTAAAAAATCCAACATAAGAGTAACTGACCCATGAATAATTGAGTAAAATTTAGACATCATAGAAGTCACACTTTGAGCATAGTAAACATTTTGGTATTTTGTATGTCATAAATAATTAATTATAATGAATTAAATAATTGAAAATAAAATCTTTTTTTAATGTATTCATAAATTATTTAATAAATGTCTTATATTTTTTAAGTAATTTTATAAGACCCTACATAATTTTTGAAAGCCTTATAAAATCAGTTTTAAACTTAAAAATTCTCTTTTTAGTAAATTATGATTTTAATTAAATATTAAATTAATAATATTTAAAAATTATTATTGAAAAATGGACTTCAGTTTTTGATTCTACATGTTGAAAAATGGTTGGGGAAAATATTTGAGATTTTTCAGTGATACTTGAATTTTTTTTGAATAGTGAAATACTGTAATTTACAAAATAAGCTAAATAACCTAATTATAGGGCCATATGTTATGTTCATCTGAAATAATCCCACTTGATTCGGGATTAATTATAAAATTACTATTATTGGTCGTTCAATAATCACTATTCCTTGTCTTAGGAGAAATTAATAAACTAATGAATTTTATATTAAGGAAACACCTCTCCCCTCCACTATAAAAGACACCCTTCACACCGTCATTTCCTCACACCTATAAAGCTCCACGCATTATCTAAACCCTACCCAAACAACTACTCTAGCCCCTAACCCACGTCCAAGAGCAGCTGGTCTCATCAAAATACAAATCTTAGGTCCTTAAGGAGGTTCTCAAGAGGAGGATTCTAGAGGCAATTTCCCTCCCTCTTCTCCTTTATTTTCCTTTCAAGTTCATGTTCAATTCATGATCTCGCCCCACATATATTCATTCAAATTGTATTTTTACTCCATTATTATACACATACTATAATTATATGATCTAATGGTATATTATATCATTTAACCACCTTTCTTTATTCCTTTTATTTTATTAAAGAGAACGTTGTTCGTGTTGTGTTAATTTATCACCATTAAGAACGACATGGTTTCTTATTCTATTTATACCTTCAGATCTGGTAATGAAACAATTTTTATGGTTGAACCAGAATATTTTATATCTATTCAGTTCTATTTATATTTTTTGAAATAACCTATGACCATATTACTAAGTGATACGTTAAAACAATTTCTTTGTGATCCAAAAACCACCCAAATTGACCCATATAACCATCATTTAATACATAACTAATGATTCATCCACATGTATTTAATATAATTAATTTTAAGATCATTAAAACTCCTCTAATTTCATTAATGACATTTAATATAATTTCTTGATTTTTACTCATGTTCTACGCAAATTCAAAAATACAAGTGAACCACCGAAGAAAAACTATAAAAAGAAACATCACCGAATAATGTTTTTTAACTCTATAACTCATCCAAAGGAACATAAAATCACTTAATGAAACCATAATTATCCATATTAACATAAATAAGGTTCTATATTTCTAATTAATTAATATAATCTCATTATACATGAAATTAAATAGAATAATCATTTTGATACAAGGTAAGGGGAAATCTCGAACCCAATTTTCTTCCTTCGGGTCTCCCTCTTGCACTCTTTTTGATATGATTACTCCTTAAAAATGTTTTTCTCATATTTTAATTTCCTTTTATAGGATATACATGTCCTTCATAGGTATTTATGAAAAACCAAATGTTTTCTAAAAGAACTCTTCTTTTCATAACTCACCTTTTACATCTCATTCAAATTTGATGGTTCTTGTATCAAGTATGTTATTCCCCCTTTGTTTTGGGAACATAATGTTTATGAATGTGTTCTTATGAGATGAATCCAATTCCTTTAAATGGGTTATTTATTTTCATTATTGATATATTTTATATGTTTCATGCATTTTAATGATAATATTATGATGCGACAGATGTGGCCGGAATTATATAGCGCAATATGAATGTTTCAAAGTGACTGGTGCGCCCAGAATTACACAGTTCTCCAATGCACAGGGTAAAGTGATTAATCTCATGAGAAAAATTGAAATTATGTGTGAAAATTATTATAGATTGGTTGACATGTATGGGTGGTATTTAACCACGAAGACATGATATTTCAATTTTATGCATTGCCACATTTATAGTCTTTTATTTATGCTCCTCTCATGTTCATGATCTTTTGCCTATGTTATGATTATTCTCATGCCAAGCTATATTTTTATTATCTATCCTCTTACTAGGATTCAATATTACCACTTTTTATGTATATCCTCTTGTGGCTACATGTACTGAATAGGGTAGAAGTACTAATAAAAATCTAGAGAAGAATAAATTAAATCAATGTGTATGCTTTATATTGTATTTATTATTTATGGTCCTAGTTTTTCCAAGACACTAACCCTTTTGATCATCTATTTCAAATAATATTATGTTGATTATCATTGAAATGATTTAATAGTAATGTATGAAATGGTTGTGTCTCTATAGTTTGTATCATAGGAAATGTTTAGTTAATTTGGGAATTAGGATTAGTGACCCCTAGGGAAAACCAACAGTATGAGACAAAGTAAAAATATGCACACAAGAATATTTTCCTTGGGATATCATTTGTTATTTTTTTGGTATAAATAGTTTAATGAATAAGTTATTAATTAATTTTTTACATATGTTTGGTTCTATCTTTTTATATTTTTGAAAATGGCGGGAACCAGGAGAAATCTGGCCAACAACTCATGCGAGGGCCAATGCCATGATTTCCCAAATGACATCCCCAATGATTTGGGAGGTGGAGTTCAAAACATCATGGAAATTCTTACCCAATTATATCAGGTTATGAATAATAACCATAAAAATGGGTAACTTCTGCCTTCAACAAATAGGGAGTAACTGTCTATCAAATTTTTTATGTGGCTACAAACACAAACGTTTTGTGGATATTCACATCCACTAGATGCAGAATAGTGGGTAAACTCCATGGAGAAGTCCTTTTTTGTGCTTCATGGTTCTGAGACGGAGAAGGTTACTCTATCTGTTTATCGTCTAGATGGAGAACCTGATCAATGTTGGGATTTGATTAAGAACACCAAGCCAATTGAGGAAATTGAAGAGATGGAATGGGAATACTTTAAGATAATTTTTCTTAATAAGTATTTCCCATGAACTCTTCACACGGAAATTGAGAGAGAATTCATAGAGCTCAAGAAAAATAAAAGAGATTTTGTCACAACCTATGAAGTGAATTTCACAAGGCTCTGAAGGTATACTTCGGGTTTTGTTATCACAAATGATAGAAAAATTGATAGATTCTTTAGTGGATTAAATCCACACCTTCGAAAGGCTCTTGCAATTCGAGACTTTGGGAGTTATAAAGAAGTTGTTAGGTGTTCTCTCAAAGTGGAGATGAAGTTTGTATAATGGTCCCATAGCTATGGTGATAAGAAATGAAAGATGGAGTTTCAAGATTGTGGATCTAATGATAAAGGTGGGAAGAAAAATCAACGACCCACATGCAAAAAATGTGGGAAGCTACACAATTGGAACTGCATCAATGGGATGGGGAAATGCGTCATGTGTGGGAATCAAGGACACCATGCTCAGGAGTGTCTAAAAGACTCGAAAAGGAAGGATAATTTAGCTGACAAAAGGAGGGAACCACTCACGGTCCAATGCAAGAATTGTAGGGAGCTAGGTCAATATACAAACCAGTGCACCAAACCACATGTTCTCGAGGGTAATCACCATCAGCGACCACCAAAGCCAAAGGAGAAAGGGAAGGCTTATGACATCACTACTGTAGAGGTGGATCATGATTATGATTTTGTACAAGGTACGCTTCTTAATTCACTCAAGAATTTCAAAAGTCTTATTTGATTCAAGTTCTACACATTCCTTTATATATTGCTTGTTTGCTAGAACTATAGAATTAAACCATGAAATAGTGATATAGTGATATCTGTAAAAAAACCAAGTGGTGCAATCATTGCTACCCAAGTGTTTGACTCTTCTCATGTTGGAGTATCTGGGAAGGGTCTTCAGGAAAATCTCATAATACTTCCCTTGGTGGAATTCGATGCTATAATGGGAATGGATTGTCTCTGTTATATAAAGTGCATATCAATTGTCGGGAAAAGGAAATATCTTTTCATATTCGGTCCCATCACACAATCCTCTACAAATACAGGGATGATGATGAATCTCCTTTAAAAAATCCTTCAATGGTGTGGGTTTTGATTCCTTATGAAGAATCATACCTCGCCCAAATGGTTGAGTCGATGTAAAGAGACAACCTTGTGGAAATTCCCATCATGAGGGATTATGACAATGTATTTCATGAAGAGTTACACAGAATTTTTCTACATAATGAGGTAGAGTTCTCAATTGAACTCATACCCGGAGCTACACCTATCACGGATTTCCCCTATAGGATGACTCCAATCGAACTGGAGGAGTTAAATATGCAACTGCAAGAGCATCTAGACAAAGGGTTCATACGTCCTAGTGCATCGCCTTGGGCTGCGCTGGGGCACTTTGTGAAGAAGGATGGATCAATGCAGCATTGAATCAATTATCAGGAACTCAACAAGATCACCATAAATAACAAGTATCCTCTCCCAATGATTGATGATTGTTCAACCATTTAAGAGGAGCTCAATACATCCAAAAGGTGGATCTTTATTCTTGATAACATCAAGTAAAGGTGAAGAAGGAATATATTCAGAAGATTGACATTCATACAAGGTATGGAAACAATGAGTTATTGGTGATGCCCTTTGGAATTACTAATGCCCCTATAATCTTCATGGATTTTATGAATAGAGTCTTTAGACATCACCTCGACAAATTTTTAATAGTGTTTATCGATGATATTATCATCTACTCCAAGAGAAAGGAGGAACATGAAAAACATCTAAGACTTGTGTTGGCTACATTGAGAAAGGGGAAGTTGTATGCCGTGATCCAAAAGTGTGTCTTTTGGATGAATCAAGTCACGTTCTTGGGAAATGTAATTATAAGTGAGGGAATTTCTATGGATCCTTCAAAAAAATGTGATCGAGGATTGGCCTAGGCCCTTTACTGTCAAAGAAATCAGTAGTTTTCTTTGATTAGGTGGGTACTACCGAGGTTTTGTGAGAAACTTATCATGATTCTCAAGCCCACTAACTATGTTAACAAGGAAATTGTTAAAGTATGTCTGGATGAAAGAATGTGAGGGAAGCATCAAGGATCTAAAGATAAGGCTGATCACTGCACCTGTACTCACACTACCGAAAAGTGGAGAAAGTTTTGTGATATACAATGATACTTCAAAGAATGTCTTGGGTTGTGTACTCATTAAAAATGATAATGTGATATCCTACGCCTAACGACAACTGATGATCCCTGAGTAGAACTACCTGACGCATGATCTAGAGTTAGCAGCCAAGAGTTTTTCCTTGAAAATCTAGTGTCACTACATTTATGGAGAGAAGTGTGACCTATACACCGACTATAAGAGCCTAATGTATATATTCACACAAAATGTGCTCAACATGCATCAAATGAGATGGTTAGAGATAATCAAAGATTATGATTTCTCTATTCACTATCATCCTTGAAAGGAGAACAAGGTAGCCAATGCTCTAAGTAGAAAAGAACCATCTACTCTATCCATGATGCGGATTGAGAAAGACACTATCTTCTTAGATATAAAAAATGGATTTGGAAATCATAAGGGAAAGGGATATATCCAACCATTCCCAAATGATTGCGCAACCATCCATCCAAGAGAATATTAATGACGAACAAAGGGATGATGTAGAGATACAAAATATGGTGAATGCAGTAGAGAAAGGGATGTTGCAAGAGTTCCATTTCAACGATGATGATGTGATTCAGTTTGGAACGCAGATTTGTGTTCCTTCCTCACTCGGGATAAAGAAGGATCTATTGGACAATACACATAGATAAACATTCTCTATCCATCATGGGAGTACCAAGATGTTCTGAGATCTTCGAGAATACTTCTGGTGGGATAACATGAAGAAGGATATTGCAAATTATATATCAAGGTTCTTGGTATGTCAGCAAGTTAAAGCTGAGCGAAAAAAGCCCAAAGGTATGATGCAACCATTTACTATACCGATGTGGAAATGGGAAAATGTTACTATGGACATTGTCATGGGTATCTCAAAGATGTCCATGAGAAATAATGCGATATGGGTTGTGGTTGACCAACTCACCAAGACTTCCCATTATATCGCTATTCGGGAAGATCTATCACTTGAACAACATGCAAAGTTATACATGAAGAAAGTGGTGAGACTACATGGAGTTCCACTCTCAATTGACTCTGACCGTGATCGAAGGTTCACATAAAAATTCTGGAGGAGTCTTCAACATGCTTTGAGTACTGAATTAAATTTCAACACGGCCTATCACCCCCAAATTGATGGCCAGTCTGAAAGGACAATTCAGATTCTTGAAGATATGCTAAGAGCCTTCTATCTTGAATTAAAAGGTAGATGGGATCAGCATCTCCCATTGGTTGAGTTCTCATTCAATAATTTCTTCCACTCAGGTATTCATATGGCTTCATATGAATCTATTTATGGGAAAGGATGTAGAACTCCAACCTGTTGGGACGAAGTTGGAGAAAGAAAGATACTTGGGACCGATCTGGTTCATGAGAAGACAGAGAAGGTTCAAGTCATCCAGAGAGACATCAAAGCTGATCAAAGACGGAAAAGGAGCTATGATGTCAACCGTATAAGGGACATGGAGTTCCAAGTTGGGGATATAGTTTTCTTTCGAATATCTCCATGGAAGATATTCATGCAATTCAGTAAGAAAGGGAAGAAAAGACCAAGGTATATTGACCCCATTGGGATCCTTGACCGCATAGGAATCGTGGCCTGTCGTCTTGAACTTCCACCGAATATGGCTCATATTCATGATTTGTTTCATGTATCACTACTGAGGATGTAAATATCAGACCCCTCACATGTACTAAACTCGGAGATGGTGCAGTTGGAAGATGATATCTCTTATGAGGAGCAGCCAATAATGATTATAGATTGGAGAGATAAGGTTCTACGCAACAAGACAACAAATTTCTTCAAAGTGTTGTAGAGGAACCATAAGTTTGTGGAAGGATCATGGGAATCAGAAGAAGCGATGAAGGAGAAACACCCTCACCTTTTTGGTAAAGTGATGTTTCATGGGCGAAATTTCATAAAGGGGAAAAAATGTAACGACCCAAAGTTTTTCAATGGAAATTATCATCTTATATTTATGTCATAAAATTAAATGAAATAACTAAATAATGAACTACTAAGTGATAAGTGACCATTAATCATATGTTTTTCACTTATGTGTTTGGAATTTTGAAAATCTGACTTACATGGTTGTGTTAAAGATGATTTTTGGTGACTAATAAAACAAAAATAATTTTTGGTGAATAGTGACATAACCTTATGAATAGTAACATACTCTTATGAATAGTACTATGAAAATTATGAATTTTAAAAATTCCAACATAAGATTAACCTCACTGACGAATAATTAAATAATATTTGGACATCTTAGAAGTGACAACTTGATCTTACAAAACGTTTGGTATTTTGTATGTAATAAATAATTAATTATAATTAATTATTTATTTTAAATGAAAATGTGCATCCATAAAATGTATTAATAAATTATCTAATAAATTTCTTATAGTTTGTAGATAATTTTATAAGACCCTACATAATTTTTGAAAGCACTATACAATCCGTTTTAATCAGAAAAACTGTTTTTTATGTAAATTATGATATTAATTAAATATTAAATTACTAATATTTAAAAAATTATTTTTTAAATTTTGAATTCATTTTTTGATTCGAAACTTCATGAAATGGTTGGATTATATTTTTGGGATTTTTCTAAGATACTTGAATTTTTGATTAATAGTGAAATACCGTAATTTACAAAATAAGCTAAATAAGCTAATTATGGGGTCATATGTGATGTTCTGATGATTTAAGACAACTTGGTTCGGGATTACAATATAAAATTACTATTCTTGGCCTTTCAATACTCAATATTCCTTGTCTTAGTGTAAATTAATAAATGAATTAATTTTATATTAAGGAAACCCCTCTCCCCTCCACTATAAAAGCCGCCATTCACACCCTCATTTCCTCACACCTCTCAAGCTCCAATACTTCTTTAAAATATTCCCAATCACCTTATATATCCCCTAACCCACGTCCAAGATCTGATGGCCTCATCAAAATACCATGATTTTGTCTTTATGGAGGTTTTCAAGAGGATTATTCTAGAGGTAATTTCCCTCCCTCTTCTCCCTTAATTTCCTTTCAAGTTCAAGTTCATTTCATGATCTCTCCCCTCATAGCTTCATCCAAATTGTATTTTAACTCCATTATTATACAAATACTGTAATTGTATGATTATAATGGTATATTATATCATCCAACCTCATTTCCCTCTTCCTTTTATTTTATTAAGGAGGACGTTGTTCGTTGTTGTTAATTTATCACCTTCAAGAACGACATTCTTTCTTCATCCATTTCTAACTTCGGATATGGACATGAAACCATTTTTAATGTTGAACCAGAGTATTTTATAGGTATTTTTTCCTATTTAACATTCTGAAAATAAATTATGGCCATATTACTATGTGATATGTTAAAACAAGTTCATTGTGAACAAAAAATCGCCCAATCTGACCCAAATAACGATCATTTAATTGTTATCTAATGATTCATCCAAATGGATCTAATATAATTCATTATAATAACATTCAAACTCCTGTAATATCATTTAATGACATGTAATATAATTTCTGAATGTTTACTCATGTTCTACCCAAATTTAAGAATACAAGTGAACCACCCAAGAAAAACAATAAAAACAAACATTCCCGAATAATGTTTTAAACTCTATAACTCATCCAAAGGTACATACAAGAACATAATGAAACAATAATAAACCATATTAATATATAGAAGGTTATTTATTTCTAATTAATATATATAATTTCAATATACAGGTCATAAAGAGATGGAAGCATTTGGATACAATGTAAGGGGAAATCCCGAACTCAATTTTCATCCTTCAGGTTCTACCTCTTTCACTCCTTTTGATATGATTACTCCATAAAAATATTTTTCTCATATTTTTTATTCCGTTTATAGTATATTCATGTTTTTCACTGGTATTTATGACAAACCAAATGTTTTCCAAAATAACTCTTCTTTTAAGAACTCACCTTTTACATCTCATTCAAATTTGACTGTTCTTGTATCAAGTATGTTATTACCCCTTTGTTTTGGTAACCCAATGTTTTTTAATGTGTTCTTATGTGAAGAATACAATTCCATTACATGGGTTACTTATGTTAATTATTGATCTACTTTCCATGTGGCATGCAACTTAATGATAATGTTATGATGTTACGGGTGTGCCCGGAATTATATAGCGCAATATAAATGTTTCCAAGTGACGGGTGCACCCAGAATTATGCAGCACACCAATGCATTGGGTTAAGTGATTAATATAATATGTAAATGTGAAATCATGTGTGGAAAAGATTCTAAATTGTTTCAAAATTATGTGTGGTATTTAACCACTAAGACATGATGTTTCATTTTTTTCCATTGCCAAATTTAAAATCTTTTATTTATACTCCTCTCATGTTCATTATATTTTTCCTATGTTATTATTATGCTCACCCCATGCTATAATGTTCTTATCTATCCTCTTATTCGGCCTCTATCTCACCCCTTTTTATAAAAATCCTCAGGTGGATACATGTACTAAGGAGAGGAAAAGTTCCAATAAGAAGCTAGAGAAGAAAAATGAAATAAATGATTATGCATGATGTTGTTTTTGTTATATATGGTCTTAGTTTTATCAAGACACTAAACCATTGGATCCTCTATGTGTAATACTATTATGTTTTTTATCTTTGAAATGATGTAATATTAATGTAAGAAAAGGATGGGTCGCTATAAATGGTGAATATGAAAAAGGCGAAAATAAATTCTTAGAATTTGATAAACGAAATCTCAAATCATTGATTTGATTTTCAGTCCATTTGTGATGTGTTAAATATGAGAATAATAACTTCCATGGAAATCAAGAATAATCTCATTTTTTGGATTTAGAATTTATTATAAACATTTTATATTTCAAGGTGAAAGATCTGTAAATTCAATAGATAATGAAGATAAAAATATTAATAATGAGATAGAGGGTCATATTGATGATTTAATTCATTATTTAGTTGTTGATCCCATTGAAAAAACATAATGTCTAGAACAATTTTATGGAGATTTTAAATAACAATTATTCCTTGGTTTTAGTAAATATACTGTGTCATCATTGGTTTGGATATTTTCTAATGTGAATGTAAGTAATAGTTGGAGTGATAAAAGTTTCCCTAGCATACTTGCACTTATAAAAGAACTAATTACAAAAGGAAATAGGCTTATAGATTAAAATTATTAGGAAATGAAAATATTATTAGCATTGGTATTAGGGTATAAAAAGATACATTCTTACAATAATTATTTTCTATTTTATAGTAAATTTTTTTTATTTTTTTCAAAATGTCTAATATATAGAACATTACACTATAAGATGAATTTAAAAGTCAATTGAGGTTCATTATTAGGTACTGACATCAAACCTCTTACTAAATCAAATAATTTCTTCCAATAACCCCTTTGTATAATTCTGAAAAAATAAATATGATTCATTTTCATGTACTGATATCAAAGCTCCTACAAAAAATTTTATATCTTCTAATATTATAAATATTGTAACATCTATTCTAAATTTCAATTGATGAAATTTTTTTACGATGGTATAAAAATAACATATATTTGATGTTAAATTATGTTACACAATTGGATCATTCCAATGGAATTGATTTTATAAGGAACATTCTAATTATAGAAGTGAATATAGAAATATTATAATGTGATTTTTTATGGATGGATTGAATCCATATTAGAGCCGAACAAGGAAACACAACTTGTGGCATATTTAGTTTTAAGTCTAAAACATATTCCCATAGATATGTATAGAGGAAAAATATTTTATGATGATCTTTATGATTTCTAGAAAAAAATTGAGAGGAAATGATATTAATGTGTATCTTTCACCATTGATTTATTATTTGAATCATCTATATGAGGAATGAGTTAATGATTTTGATGAAATAAAGAAAGAGTTTTTTCTTTTGGGTGCTATGATAATGTTAAGAAAAAAAGTATTTTCGGTGTATAGAAACTTATAAGGATACATTGTTAATGATATAAAGAATTTCCAATTTGCAAAGTAGAGACATCATATTATCCGTTGAAGAATGGAATAAATACAATGTGCATGGGACATCGATGATTTTTTTGGGGAATTGATAATCCTTATAATAGATTTAAAATGGTATTTAATGTCTTCGAAGAATAAAATATTCCCCCAAAACCATTTTATTATGATTAATATTACAACTCGGTGATAAATATTGATTTTATATTTTGAAGGAAAATCACTTCATGTCTTTAAAAAAATAGTCAGATTAAATATTCGATTTTTTTACTGCCTTTTTGAAAATTTTAAAGATAAATAAATAGATATATGATATGCATGTTGAGAAAAATATATGTGATAGTGAAATAGGATACCTTGTAGAAATAATAGAACTGAAAAAAATTGTATTGATTTCTCGATTGGACAAGATTGTAGTGGAGATACATTTGGAGTTAGCTACAACTATAAAAGTAAACATAACATATTGAAATCCATATTATCACACATTAAGAAAGTGAGAGAAGTATATTTTTTTGTTTCAATAAGGTATAAAAATACTCAGTGGATATTTATAATTTTATTATAATTTCATTCCCTGTCTTTTCATGACTATAATATGTCGATGCAACAAATACTACTTGTCGCACTATATTGTATATTGTCAACATTTGTCAGAAACAATATAATCAGAATATGTACTTTTTTCCAATCCATTAGTATCAATGATATTGATAAAATTTTTATAGATATGTTGGTGAGTTATGATTCATTTATTCATTTTATAATCAAAATGTATTTTCCACCTACCTTTTTGGATATCATGGTTCATCAAGTGATTCATCAGTTGTGTGAGATAAGAATATGTGGGTATGTTTATTTATGTTGGATGTATCTTTTTGAAATTTTTACAAACATTTTAAAATGGTTATATTAAAAATTCATATCAAACAAAGGCCTCTATAGATAGAAAATATGTATTGGAATTAGTGATTGAATTCTATACTGTTTATTTGATGGAAGTGGAGCACACTGCTCACCATATATCTCAAAATTTTTCAATTAAGAGTGATGGTAGAGGGATTTGAGGCTTAAGGTACAATTCAGTCAACAGAATGAAGTGATGCATGAATATATATATATATAAGAAAATAGACGATGATCAATCATATATCTCACAAATATAGCTAAATTAAGGAGAAGATATCAAAAATAAAATAAAAAGGTATGTTGAATGAGAATAAAATTGGCATTGGATTCATGTTTTCAAAAGAATGTGAAAAAAATATATCAATAATAGATATGTGTAAATAGTTAGTAGGAGTAACATATCATAATTTGATAACATGTACTAGTTTTGGTATTAATGGGCATGTATTTTTCAAAAAAAACCGACATTACATTATTAATGTAAAAATACTGGTGTGATGGTTATCGCTGAAGCAGATAATATTTTATGTGAAAAATATCAAAAACCAATTTTTTCTTTGTCAATATATTTTTCAGTTCTTGAGGATATATGGTAAATTTATTATAAAAAAATTCGAGTATCTGTTGTTATGATTAATTGTGATGATAAAAATAGTGGTGTGAAACATGATGATTGTGGCCTAACAATGGATGATTTGAAAATCAATAATTACAATGAGAAATCATTTATTATGGATACACATACGTAAAGGATTTTTCTGTCATTGATCCATCAAATGATCATTGGTCTGTTGTTTTTCATGAACAAATATAGCATTTCGGTTATTAGAATGATTCCGATGATTTTATTGATTTACATGAGTCTTATTCCTCTATTACACAATTTCTTGGTAATTACAATGACCACATGACAGACATAGTGCATTTAGTACATAATAGTCATGATGAAGGAATATGACAAAATACTAAATTAGTCACCAAATTTTCCATTTATTTATTTGAAATTTTTTTTAAACATAAAAATTTCTATATCATCTTTTTACTCATTTTTGTCATCCATGTGTATAAATATTATGTTCTGTCATAAAAGATGGTATATAAAAATTCATTATACATTCTTCTATCAATGAAAGATATAGAGAAAGAGGAGTAGTTTCTAAGGTTTATATATTTTTTCATATTGTTATATATTCAGTAATATAATTATTTATTGAAATAAAACATTCAATTTATAAATATTTTCCTCAGACTATTGATGCATCCTCATCAGTGTAAACATCTACAATTACTACAAATAAATCATTTCTTCAAGTTGTTAAACTTGGTATTACATGATTACAAAAATGGTCACTTGCTCATAGGGATGATATATTACATATTTTTTGATGATAATAATAATGTATCTACCCCAAATTTTGTTTACTTTATCACTTATATATCACTACAGATACATTGTATGATTAGTATTTTATATCCCAATTGGATGTCTCAGGAAAATATTGTGAAATAGTAGCTTTCGGAGGCCATGACTAAAATATCACAATTGATTTATTTTATCCAGTTTTTTGAATATTAAATATTTAAAATGATATATTTCATTTATTCAATTCAATATGATATTTAATTATGACAAAAAAAAATAAATATTGAATTGAAATCTCTATATAGTAGAGGTTAATTGGAATGATTAAAAAATCTGAACAATAATGTTTTGGAAAGAATTTTTTTGAATTCAAATGGCTTAAATATCTATAAATAGACTTAGATAAATTTAAACAATTTGATTGTAGCCTTCTTGAAAAAAATTTCATTATGATAATTATTTTATATTATATATTATATATATATATATCTAAAAACATATTAGTTGATTTTTATGAAACATGCCTATAGATGATCTGATTATGATATCCAGTTGAATAAAATTTATTCCCTCAAAATTTATCACATGGGTGTATCCATTATTGGAATAGAAAATGATTGAATAAAATTTTTAATCATTATAATCTTGATATTGAAGTTGTTCAGAAGAGGTCTAGTTCGGTCCCCCATCTCCTCCCACTCACCATGAAAAATTTAAATGATATAGATGAAGAGAAAATGAAATATATCTTAACGGGGAAGGTAAAAAGTAGGAGATAAAATTATATGTAAATAGTATTAATTTATCCTGAATTTTTATATTTTATAAATTCAAAACTCCAATATAAGATTTTCATTTATTATTTCATGATGAAATTAAAATGAAAGATACGCAAGGCCCATTTATCACTAATGTTAGGATTTAAATCATACTATCTTATTTAGGAATGGTAGTACACCTTGACCATGATAGAAGATATTAGGAGGCTGTTAGTATTTAGAATGATTTTGGAAAGATTATGAAATAAAAAGACACAATAATAGAATCCTTAAAAGATGATCTAAAAGAGATAAAATAGCATATATGTGATCCAATTAAATATGTCATGAAATAGTAATTAATAGATGAGTTGAGAACATAGTCATAATCTAAAAATCCTTCCATACTATCCCAGCCTACCTAACCTAATTGTTTTGATCATATATCAACATCCCTGCCGGACTACCCTTCCCAAGCATTATGTGCATCCCGAAAAACAACCCTTTTCTCTCTATACCTCTACCTAAAGCTCCCCCAACTAGGACTCTAGTACCTGTTATAACATAGATGACTACATCATCATCTAGAAAATATAACATGTACCGTTTATATCTCCCATATTCATATGCAACACTGAATCTTCTTCCATCACTATTTAGGAATTACTAGATTCACAAATTGAATAACTAGAAAACATCCTCCTCAACATATCAGCTACAATATTCCCTTTATAATGTATATATAGAATATCAAGGTTGTAATCTGGAATGAACTACATCCTCTAAAGCTATCACAATATCATGTCAAACTGGGAGAAAAAACCTTAAACTCTTACAACCGTTGAAAACCAAAATGCACTCATCAATGAGTTAGTGTCTCAACAAAATTACAGTGAATGTCACTACCACCAATTTGAAATAATGGGTGAAACATTTATGGTCTTTGGGAATCAACTACATAGACCATTATGAATCAACTGATCACTACTACATGAAAACATTACTGAACCTAAGAAAAAAAGCATGATATATTTTTTTTAACTAAACTCCATATTTTTAATACATAGAACCAGATCACTGAGTATCATTTCCTTCAGATAATAGAATTATACCCTACACTAATAAATACACATTAATTCATGATCCTTCGTATTCATCAATTTTAGATGAATCACATTCTGAGATAAATTGGACATCAATCTCATGTAATATCCAACTAGAAACAGGAAACATCACACCTATGGAACTATCATGGGGGATATCCCGGACACAACTTCTTCTATTTTTGATGGATCTGTATCTAAATGCTGTTGGGATACAACATTCCCTAGTAATTGGACTTCTCTGGCCAAAACTAACACTTCCCCAACATCAAAAATAATAATTTTCAATGAAGATCTCCCAAAACAACATGAATATTCTCTTCATACTCCCCCATGGACACGTAGTAAAAAATGATGTTGTCGACGATAAACACTGTGAACATATCAAGGAACTCATGGAACACATAGTCCATAAACCCCAATAAAATATAGGAAGAATTTCTCACACTTAATGAGGTCAACAATAACTCATAATTCACATGATGATAATTGAAAGAGGCATTTGGAATATCCTCAACTTTCACTCGTTTCTAATGATACCTGACCACAAATCGATCATAGAGAACCAAGACACACCATTAATTTTATAGAATAAATCATTATTCCATGGAAGTGTATATTTATTTTTAAATTTCTCATTGTTCAATAGATAATAATCGATATGAAACCACAATCTACATACATCCTTCTTGATGTACAAAACTGGTGTGCCCCACGGTGACACACTCAGCTAAGTAGAATTGAACTACAACAATTCATTGAGATATAAATGCAGATCTCATATCTAATAAGGGTCCATCCTATATGGAGACATAGAGATAGGATACATTCATGGTTGCAGGTTGATCCTGATGTCGATATCTCCTCAATGGGATAATGATATAACCTATAATAGGAATACTTCATTATGCTCTTCAACTACCATATGAAACACCAACAGTTGAACCTCCAAAAACATAATCATTAGTTTATCCATCGAGGATAACAATGAAAGAAAATGACTCTAACACATTAGAGGGTCTCTGTATCCAATAAACACTACAATATCTCCTTCAACATTAATGATCACCACCCACCTCCAAATGAAATCCACAATAGACTACTCCCAAAGGACCCATTCCATGTTGAGGATGCCATCGTATGGTTATATCTGTAAAAATAATAAACCACCCCATGAGTGTGGTACCTTAGTACTAGCTCATAGTCTCCACAAACATAAAACATGTCTGCTCAACCTCCAAATAGAATAGTCAACACCTAGGTTACTGGAAGCCTATCTACCTCAACTCCGGATGAATGGAATATGGTAGTTGATAGGAAGGAGTTCATGGATCCTGAGTCAAAAAATTAAGAAACCCATCTAGAAAATTTGGAATAGTTATCTTGAATGATTTATTGATTATTTTGGAGATGGAATCACTATATCATGATCCTGACCACGACCATATCCATGACCACATTGACTCTGATGATGACCACCATAGTGGCCGCACTCTGCACATAGATTATGGGGAACAAAATAGGGTTTTCATATATATATATATATATATATATATATTCACTATCATCACATTACATTTGAAAAGCTGTTAAAACCTGATGATACTACCTTGGCTATAACAAAATAAATGGTGGAATCCGGAGTGGAACACCTAGTGCAAACAGATCACATAGAATGGATGTCCACTCTCTCTAATTATAATCTAGGAATACATTCGAAAAACTAGTTCATGATACCTAGTAATAGGTCGGAGAGCTTCTGTCGTAGAGATAAGATATACTAAGGGATGAGACCTACCCCTGGCCAAAGGGAAACTCTTATTCCCTACAAACCGGGAACCTTATCCCACTATTATTCTTCTTTAATAATCCTGATGAATCTTCCCTAATGATTATCCGGTTTTTGATAACATTCTATTGATGACCAAAACAATCTCTAGTGTATTAAGTTATGTCATTATCATAAATGATGTTACCTTGAACTGGATTTTTATATGTATACAATACTATAAATTTCAATCCTGAGAATCCTCTTCTGGAAAAATGTTTGAAATATATCGTTAAAAGATCTTGAAATGGATTCCCCAATCTCGAAGACTGAATCTCACTTGTCGAAGGGTAAGAATCTCTTAAAGGATGGATGCCTTCATGATCATTGAAAGAAACATGACTCTACTTTTCTTAGAAATTCTCCAATGTGATCTTTGAATCCTCTATAACATTTCATGAACTTTCCACCCACTCAGCTTCGTCACAACCAACAATATGCAGTGCTCCATCCGAGGAGATATTCAACTAAAAGCAATATGAACCACCTCCAACAAGCCATCCATGACTGCATCTAAAATAGATCCATCATAATTCATTAGAATTTGGCACTAAACATCCCAGAGTGTCCTCCCCTAAGTGTCTTCGTCGTCGACCGACACTCTGAAGCGATTTGTTGGCATAACAAGCTGGACATATTCAGAGTGAACCTGAAAAGAATGTCAACCTAGATCCATACCTACAAAATAATAAACATTTTTTACTTCTATAAAATGATTAAAAATGATTCGACATTTATTATTTTTTTCCATTATTCCTTTTATATTATCATATCCCAAGGACATCAAATTTGAATATAGGCCCAAAGAAGAATGGGTCATTACCCTTTCTGAGGAATATACATTGTTACATGTATCATATCATTTATTAAATGCTATAAACAAAAATCATTATGTGTCAGACCAAAAGGGTCCATAAATACCTATATCGTATCTAGCCTCCATTGTTTATTATGCTTCCTAATTAGTAATGACACTATTTCCCTAACAACCCATTCAACCTCCTTTATGCCAAAATCCAATCTCCATCATCTCTATTAAATATTTAATGATACAATTCATTCATGACCTTATCCCCAAAAGATTACCCATCCTATGCCAGAAATGATAGAAGGGAGATAGTGACACCTGAGTATTACCTCCAGTAGGCCTCGGTATCGCGACTATCACAAAGGGTATAATAATCAGATAAATGGGAAATATTCCCCTCTACGAAAACACATGCGACAAAGAATGATAAGATAGACTCATTAAAATATAGAAACACATGGAAATATAAAAATAAAACCAATTATCAATGATTTCATGTAATGTCTACTACAACTAAAAAGGGAAAACTGTATGTATCAAGATGGAATCAAATAACAACGACCATGAAGATCCAACATCTCCTGCAACCTTAAGCAAGTAGTAACAAGTATAATCTCAAAATGAAACCATGTGACAAGATAATAATTTTTATGTATGTTGGGTGAGTATATTTGTATACTCCATAGATTCCTCCTTGGATTTATTAATTTAAAATTAAAAAATCATGCTAAATCATAGTGAACAACAACAAAAACTAATTAGAAACCTATACAGATAAACTACATTCCCATTCTCACTTTGTATAATCTCACCAATTGTAACATAAAAGAGTATATAATGTAATATATATTATCAGGTGTACCCCATTTCCACATCCCCACTAGCTTGCTGCTTTTCCAAAAATTTGGATGTCCTAGTCATCTCTCTCTCAAAAGGCTTTCTCGTAGACACATGGGTTTAACACTAAAACATGCACCTCATAAATCACAACCACTGCATCTTCATAACAAAAGTAACCATTTAGTTTTGAAGAGGCAACATAGATCATACAACGTGTATCATAATCTATGAATTATATCTCCATCCACTAAAACACATACACTGAGTAAGGATCATCAATCCATCACATCCTATATACATTACTCCTATTGTAGTCCATATGAAACTATATCCCAAAAATTTGAGTGTGAATAAACACAATACATTACACCCCCCTACACACATATATGGGGTAAACTATGTGTTGTGATGACCATCACATGTATATTCATAGAAAATAGAGTGGGGACCAAGGGGTAGTCATCATTCCATCCTCCAACTGAAATGATGGAGAAATCACCCAGTAGTGTAAATACTGTTTTTAACATCGGATAAATGAGTTTTTTTAATCAAAAGAAAATTCATCTGTGAAATAGTTTTCACATTGTTTTTACTAAATACCAACATGGAAAAATTATTGTACATTGATTTTTTGAGACATTTTTTAGTAAAAAAACAACTGAAATCACTGAAGACTACATTTTTACGTCAGTTTTTTAAAATAATTGATGATAAAATTAATAAAAAAATATACAAATTTAAATTATTTTTTACAAAAAGCAATGGAAAATATATTTTTCTCTAACTCTTCAGTGGCAGTTTTTTTAATAATGATTGAAAAAAAATTATTAATTTATTTTGAGATTTGGAATCCACCAATCAATTGGATGTAGAAATCACTCCCGCTCATGATGAATCCATCAAAAATTGCGAAAAACGTGAATGAAAATCGATGGTCTCCAATGTCATTATTGTTGATATTCATACATTTTCATGATATTGAGTCCCCATTCTCTATACTCTTAAATACAATCTTTATCCAAGCATTATTTTCTCTTCAAAATCATACTTATGGTCAAAACATGGTGTTTTTTTCATATTTAATGTTAAATTTTACGATAAATTTTGTATAGATATTGTTGGTAGTGTCTATTCTCCAAATTCATTCAAGACATGTAGTTATGATTAAAGATCAAGGAAAATATAAAATCAGAATTTTTTATGTTGTTTTTTAAATTATGAAGATAAATAATTTGTCATATTATTATTTTTTTGAGTTTCTTAAATTATTAGTTGGTATCAAGATTAACTAAATGACATAGTGGTGTAATTCAATATAAAAATTGATTGTTATTATTTTTATAATAAAAAATCTTTTATGGAAATCCATTATATATTTGATTATATATATGATAGTGTGTAGAAAGAGACAAAACCCAAGATTATGTGAGACAGAAAGTATGATAGGGTGTTTTTTATAATAGTGGGGTGTTCTACAATTTCATATATATATTATGTGGTATGTTGAGTTTGGATGTATATATGATCTATATATCTATATTTTTATTATAATAGAATTATAGTATAATGACTTCCAATTGAACTCCCAAATGGTATGAATGAGTATGTAACATCACATGGTGAGCTAAATCTTATTATTATAATCTTCCATAATTCAGATAAGATGTTTTGTGATAATATTAATGATCTTTTTCAATTTATGCGAGGTGTAGTGCTGAGATGTATTAATTCCATATCTATTATGACTAGAGGGTTTCATGTGTAACATCCCACAGTATTTGCTAAAAATATGTAAAATGAACTAATAAATTAATGCAATCATTAGTACTTCTGAAATCTGCAACACCAAAGTAATGTAACAACTATGTAAAATGATATAATAAATGTTATATTATTGAAAATATTTAAATATTAATATAAATAAAAAAACATGTATATAATATGATAAAAATGATTAATTTTTTTAATTATGTTTTATATATGATGTTTTCTATCTGTATACCAATCGCTTTTATTAAATGTTTTTCTGTTAACAGATTAAATTTTTAAATATAAATATATATAAATGTTTATATTTTTTAATAAAATCTCCAATTATATTGTGATATTAGGAAATAATATTATTTTAATAAGATATGTTTATTAAGAACCACATGACAAAATGATAAATGATTGGATGATTTCTCTAAATTTAATAAGTGAAATATTTAAAACATGGGTTTTATTTTATTTCTGTGTTTTATGTTTCTTAATATGAGAATATTCAACACCATATAAATCAAGGATCATCTAAATTTTTACGGTATTATCATTAATTATAAACATTGGATCTTGCATGGTGATAGAACTCTAAATTCAACATATGATGTTGATGTTAAATTTCATAATTTTACAGAGGATCATATTTATGATAAAATTAATTATGTAGGTGCTGAAACCATTAATAAAATAGTATGAGTTTTTGAATTATATAGATTAAATGTAAAACCATTATTCTATATTGTAGTAAATATATACTCTTATAAGTTGTTTTGGGATTGGTTAACATGAATGGAAAAAATGGTTGGAGTGACAAACTATTCTCTAACATACATGTTCTCATAAAAGAGCTGCATGCAGAAGGAAACATTATTCCATATTCCAATTACAAGGTGATGAATGTATTATGCCAAATAGTATTAGTGTATAAAAATAGTAATAGTTTCCCCAATTATTGACTCTTTTATAGAAAAAAATTGGATTTTTTCATACTATCCTACATGAGGAACATCATGCTCAATGATGAATGTAAAATTCAATTCAGATTCATTTTCATATACTATCTTCTTACCTCATGAAAAATCAAATTATTTTATATAACAATCACATGATATATTTATAATAATTTAACCCTGATTCATTTTATGGAATCAAAATCATATCTCTGGATAATGAAATTTGGTTCTATATAATAATTCCTCGTTTGATGTGTATATTTTCAAATTCAATTAATGAAAAAAAAGGATAAGATGACATTTAGTTTAATGCATATATAATGGTAAATTATTTCAACATACTGTCTCATCACAATGGAAGAGATTGATAAAAAAATTCCTAATTTTGGAAGTGATTTTAAAAATATGAGAATTGATGTCTGTACACATGGAATGAATCTATATCGTAGCCTATGAAGACCACACGGTTTGTGCACTATTTTCTGGTAGTCTTAATATTATATGGTCATATATGTATAAAAAATTCTATGATGAGCTTTGAGATATCTAGAGAAGAATATCTATTAAACAATATTGATATGTATTTTCCACAGTTGAATGCTGCTTTGTAACATTTATGGGAGGATGAAGTTAATGTTTTTGATCCATATATGAATGAGTATTTTATTTACAGTTATATGATAATGTTAAATATAAATTATATTCCTATATATAGAAACTTATTTGGATACCTATTTTAGGGACATAATGAATTTCCAATTTTTGACGGAAAGACATTATATTATCAGTTGCAGAATAGAAGAATGACAATGTATTGGTACATCAATGAATTTTTTTAAATTTTTCATTTTTATAATAGATTGAAAATAAATTTAATGGTTTTCATGAATACAATCATCCCCCAAACTAATTTTCAGATGATGTATTGTAAAACAAGGTGATAAATATTGATTTGACATTTGGATGGAAAAGTAGTGTTGGTCTCAGAAAAATCTAGATTAAACAATCAATTTTTTACTACATTTTTCAATATTTTAAAAACAAAACATAATATTGATGTTATGCATGTTGAGGAAAATACAGGGTATAGTATGATAAGAAAAAAATAATGAATAAATGGAAATAATAAATACGGATAAAATTCTAGATTTTACTTAATAGTAATGGGAATAAATTTTGTTTTGTCACCCACTATGAACAGAAATAGAACATATTTACAACCAACTAGTCACATATTAGGCAAGTGTGAGTAGTTGAATGTTTTCAGTGTCTGTATAGTTTAAATGTACTACATGAATATTATTTAAATGTGAATAATTTCATGACTATTATGGATTTTGAATTAATAGGTATGGCATCTCAGGACTATCATGTATTGATGAAACTAATAGAACTGGTTGCACTATGTGCTAGAATATCATCAGCCATCAGAAACAATATCATCATGTTTGGAACTTGTTTCAAATCCTTCTATATCAATGTAATTGATTCAAATTTGTTGTATAAGTTGGAGAATGAATATTATATTATTCTTTGTCAACTAAAATAAATATTTCACTATTTCATAAATATAATGGTTCTACTAATAAACCGTTTGGATCTTGATATAAGAATATGGTGGCCTATTATTTACATTGGATGTGTCCATTTTAAAGGAATATAAAAATATTAAAGGGATATGTAAAAAATCCTTATCGACCGAAGGAATCAATTGTTCAGAATATTGTATCGAAAGTAGTTATTGAGTTTTTTAATGATTATTTTTATGTAGTATAGCATATTGGTCATCTTATTTCTCAACATTTGACGGTTGATATTTAAGGTAGAGGGATTCAATGATTATGGTTATAGTTAATACCACATGAAGAAGTGATACAGGAACACATATATTTTGAATAACACATATGATTTCCAATCATATATCTCATCACAAATGGCTAAATTAAAGATAATATATCAAAAAAGAAATTGAAGTTGTTTGATAATTGAGTTTAAAAATACATTTGTTTCCTAGTTTATAGAGAAAGTGAGAACATATATATCTAAATAAGAAATGTTTAAATGGTTTGAAAGTGGACTATCAATAAATGTGATAACATGGAATGGTTAAAGTGTTAATGGGTACACATTTTTCACAAAAAAAAATACTAGATGAAAATAGTAAAATTCAAAATAGTGGTGTGATGCTTATGGCTGGGCAGTGAAATTTTCAAATAAAATGATAAAAACTTAATTAATGCTTCTCCAGTATATTTTTGAGTTCTTGAGGTTATATGAGAAATTTTTTATTAAACATATTGAGTCACTATTTATATGTTCTATAAGGTCGATAGCAATATGGTAGTGAAACTTGATTATTGTGGATAAAGAATTGTTGATTTGAAAATATTTAATTACTCTAAGTAACTATTTATCATTGTTAAACATGTAATGAATTTTTTTTATTTTTTTTATATATCTAATTATCATTGGACTATAACTTTAGATTGAAAAAATACCATTCCGGTGATGATAATGATATTGATGTTGTTATTGATAACATGTGTCTTATTCATCTACAACACAATTTCTAGATTATTTCAATGTCTACATGGATGAAAGAGTGCACGTAGTATGTAATGATCATGATGATGGAATATTAGATGACACTAAATTAGACTCTAATTTTTTAGTAATGATTTATATTTTTCTCTTTTTTTGAAACAGATAAATGCATGCAAATTTTTTCACCTATTTCATTCATCCTTTTTAGAATAATTCAAATATCTAAGGATTTTAAGGTACAGAAAATTTCATTAAAACTACTTGTGTCAATGTTAGATATTGAGAGAGAGGATTAGTGACATGGGAATGTCTATTTGTTTATATTGTAAAATTCTCAGTAATATACTTATTTAATGAAATAAAACATCAAATTTATAAATTTTTTCAGAACTACTGTTGCTTCCTCTATATATGAGACTTCTCCTATTACTAAAATTAAATCATGTTATCACGTTGGTTAATGTGGTATTAAACACTTACCAAATTTTTTTATTGCTTGTGGAGCTGAGAAATTGCGCATTCGTTTTGATGATAATAATAATGAAACAGGCCCAAATGTAGTTTAGTTTATCTGTTATATATATCCTTTCATAACCATTTTTTGATTTGTATTTTATATCCCGGTTTGATGTCTATATACAAGATGGTGAAACAATAGCTTTTGGAGGCCATTATGGTAAAATATATTATTTAATTTTTTTCAATTTTATAAAATAAAATATTTTAAATGTGTAATTTAATTTATTCGAAAAATGATGAATATAAATTTTGGGGATGAAAATGAAATTAAGAAAAATTATATATTTTTAGAGTTTCAATGGTATGATTTTAATAAAAAAGGAAAAAATATGTTTTGGAAGAATATGTTTGAATACCCATGCCTTAATTATCATTATATAAATGAATATACTAGGAAACAATTTTGTGATAGTCATCATGAAGAAAAAATTCATGTATGAAAAATATATTATATTGAATTTGTTTTAATATATTTGACTAATAATTTATTAGTTTATATTTATATTAACAAGACTCCAGAAGATCTTATCAAGAGATTCAGTTGAAAAATGATATCCCAAATTCCATATCACATGAATGGTGTCTGTTATTAGAATATAAAATGATTGATTAAAAATATGAATTATTAAGAGAATGATATAGATATTGTTTTGAATTGGTCTTGTTTCGTTCCCCATATCCACCCACTATCAATGAAAAATGTAAATGAGTGAGAAGAAGAATAAATAAAATGTATCTTATAGGGCAATCTAAGAAAGTAGATGACCAATTTTTTATTAAATAATATTTATTTTCAATGATTTTTATTTTATTTTATAAATTATAGGATCTAATATAACATTATAATTTTTCATTTTCGAATTCACTTCAGGAGCAATAAACACATAGATACTTTATCAGTAAGGGTGGAAAAGACATCCTAGAAAATACATTAGTATATGAAAAACACCTCCACTGTGTTAGAGGATATCAAGTGGGTGTTAGATGGGATTATCTAAAAAACTAAAAAAAATAATTGAAATAACACATACAGGATCAGTTGACGATAGATATTTCGGATATTTCTTATAGGATATTAAGATGATATCAGGATTATTCTTACAATAATAATATCTATGAGATTTATATGACATCTACTATACAAGGAAGAGATTATGAATTTATATCAATCAATGAATATATCATCTATCTAGTTGATTTTGAAGAGATAGTCTTGAATGTGTTGCATTTGTTTTACATGTATGTAAATTGATGTTCGAGTTTTTGTTTTTTAATTAAAAAGACGGTTTAAATTGACTTAAAATCTTTTTATTTTAAATTAAGAATCTAAACAGACATCCAGTACAAAATTTCAACACATCCACTTACAGTTTTATCTGTCTACAAGACATTTCCATGGAAGTGTAACATAAGTTGAATCCTAGTAGAGTTACATATAGATTTTAGATATTATCAAATAAAGGTATTGCATGTCGGTTTTTAACATTTCTTTATAAGTAATAAATAAATATAATAATGAAATAATGATCCTTATAATTTCATTAATTGTGTGTTTTTTGTGTTATAGGAGACATTGGATTTTATGTGTATTTTTCCCATGTGAATGAACCTTATATTAGTTTTTCACTTTATCAAGGACTGCTTGTAAATGACTTTCCACCTTATTATACATGTATATATTTTTTAGTTTTCCATAAGCACATTATGTTTAACTATTATTATTTATATACGTATTATTAGTTACTATATATGAAAATTCATTTCATGGGTAAATTTTATCAAATAACAATTCATGATAATGAAACCAAATGACATCATTTATGTGAATTTAAAGGTAATAATTTATGGTAGATATTGTTCTAATTTTTGATATATATATATATATATATTGTTTTTTATAATAAATGTAATGATCTATAAGTATTGTTTAATCATCAACATGGTCTTGTTGAATGCAATTATTTTATTCTACAATTCATGTATTAGATAATCACAACAGGGGTAACTACAAAATTTGAAAAGGTTAGTTATATTTTTTCGATATTTTCTATCATAATAATCTATTTTTTAATCTCATATAATTAAATGTCATTTTTACATTCAATGATAAATATTCTTATAACCAAAATGGTATAACACATTTAAATCATTGAATGATAACAATTTTTTGTTCCTAATTATGATTATAGGTATGTATATTCTAATGTTTTTTGAAACTATTATATTTTATTAATACCATGTTTTCAAAAAACAAATTATTTTATTATAATATGTGTATAAACTGAGTGATTATAAATTAATGCTTAAATAATAAAAAACAATGATAAAATATTCAATTTCAGTTTTGTTTGATTTAATTATAATTTATAACAAAAATTTATATATAGTTTAGTAATTAAATAGGAAGGAACATGAATATTTTTATTGATATTTATTAAATAATAAATATTAATCGATTGATGTATAATGTGTTTTATGAAAAATAAATTTACTATTTTTGTTGTTTAATATTTAGTATTTTATGGGGAAAATATTTAAATTCGGTGTTGGTTTTCATGAAAAATGATGAAAAAACCGGTTTCAATGTCATTTTATATAAAACTGACCTGGAAAATAGTGCTACAAGTGATTTCTAGTGTCAGTTCGCATAATAAATATTGTCAAAAATAAGTTTTGGGAGTTGTTTTATTTGTAAAATTGTGTTTGAAAACTAATATTTGAATTAATTTTTATGTCAGTTTTTGAAAATCGACAACAAAAATATAAAATTTTTATGTTTCATTTATAGATGTCGGTTAAAAACAGACGTTAAATCCCGCTTTTGCACAAGTGATGCCTCCCACATGGCTCATAATCCCTGGTATGATAGTTTCCCTAACTGACATGTTGGTGTAGCATATTGAAACACTCAAAAAGTAAAGAATTTAATATAGCTCACCACCACAGAATGGTAAATTCCTAGACTTATACTCAACTATAGAGAATTGGTCTCGGACTCCTAGCTTCCATAACATAGATTAGATAACCTAAAATGCGTAAACATTTAAAGAGAGTTATTATGTTACTTATCTGTTTTAATTAGTTTAACTTAATTAAATTAATTATTATTACATTAATTATCCATTATTAATTCCACATTACGTTTTATTATCATCACAACAAGATCCATTCACTTCATGCATAACCAATCCAAGTTCATAACTTTACAATAATATTACTTCAACATTTCATCCTAGAAAGCTCCAACCACATGGTTTATCATCATTTATTCTATAACTTTTTAAGAAAATTAATCCCTTCCCATATTTCCATGAATTCTAGAAAATAAAAAATATGCTACCAAACAAAAGGGTATCATTATATTGACTATATGTACTACCTTGTGAGCCTTTTCCACCAATAGTAGAAACATAGACACATCCATCCTCAGGAAGATAAATATATAAATCAAGTGGAATTCCCCAGGCATATTTTCCTCTTTTATAATGAGGGAATGCAAGGTCAACTGACTTAAGGAGTTGGGAAATTAAAGAATATAAACAACATACACGATTCCACAAGCATCCATCTTTTGTAACCTACCCGATTCATAATTTCTATTGTCCTCCCCGATGACCACATGCATAAACCAAGGAATATCACTAATAAATTCATCAACTATAACCCCAAAACATAGGCCTCCTATCCCCGTATGCCACATCAGCCTCCCTGGATTACCATCTCATGCTCACACCATGACACGAGTAGTATCAAAACAATCCACTAGTAACTGGGCTCTTTGCCGAAATTAATGAATCTATATACGACACCAAATGATCACTCATGGATCCTAACTTTAGATTGATGTCCTTTAAAATAAATATGGTAACTCAGAACCCTTATAGGAATAATTTTTTTATCAATTAACATGTTATTTAATCCCTCTATAATTAACAGGTTCATTTAATCATGCGTAACTGCATCCATTATATTATCAACAAATTACCAGGACAACAAGCGTACTAAAAAACCTCTCTATGTTAATACAACTACCTAAAAATTAATCCTTGATTTATTTTAAATAAAAATTTCATCAAGAAGGACATGATAAACAATGAAATAAAAATTATCACACTATCAAGCCAAAATAAGAGGCAACAACCTAATATTGATACCAGTTAATTTATCATATTAAAATATTTATTATGAAAATTACATTTTCACACATTGGTATAAAACATGATAATAGTAAAGGTTCGCATAAAGTAATATAGAAGTAATGAATCCCACACCTCAAAAATATTCATACTCTCTTTTCACAAGAACGAACTACACTATTGATCATAATCACAAATCCTAGAATATTGCATCCACCTAAGGATTCTGAAACACCACCACACTAACTAACATCAAATAAAATACACTATAAACATGGTGATAAAATTCCGCTACATAGAAAGAAGACTCTAAAAGAGAGAAATCTAGAAGAATGTCTCTATTAAATACCTTATATCGATTATGGATCGACACCTCCTAGATGCCCAAAAACATGGGGTGTGCGAGTAGTAGGATGGATCTCTTGGGAATACATGATCCAATGCACCATTACTACACATGACTCATATGAGAAGGAATAAATGGTTTGATCATCTCGCACGAGGGATCGATAAAGAATATAAATGTAGGAAGATATCACAAAACATAATATGATTCAATGTAGTATCAGTTTATGATATGATGGATTTTTCATTAAGATCAAATCATTCAATGATCATGTGTTTTTACTATGAAAAGTCCTATAAACTATTAGGAAAAATTAATATAGGAGTTATGATCATTGAATCAGAATAAAATCCAATAAAACCATTCCTTGAATGAATTTTATGTTAAAATATATTTCAAATGGGATAAACTATCGGAAATATAGAATATATTTTTAAAATTTGAAATATATAATGTAACAGTTCTAGAAGAACATTTCATGAAATAATTTTTATTCGATAGTTGTAGTTCCATCTTTTTTGGTTCCATTATTTTAGTGCTACCATTTGTGTTCGACCATTTATATGATGTTGTTTTAGTGCAACTATTGTCGTTCCATAGTTCTAGTGACACAATTTCAGTTCCACAATTTCAGTTCCATCATGTTGATAACACAATTTCTGTGAAACAATTTATGTGCCATTTTTTTAGTTCCAATGTCTTGGTTCCACGATTTGGGTGCCACCATTTTAGTTCTAGGGGTTTTGGAAAAGGAAATGACATAGTTTTTGATACTCTGTCCACAGAACTGAAAATTTGTCATTGTGTTGGGGGATAAGACATATTGAATTCCCCAATAACCTTATACAGTATGTTTTAGAAATATAAATATTTGAAGAGGTGTGATCAAATACATTCATTTTAATGACTTTTAACCAACCCTGAATGATGGATATCACCAATAATTTACCAAATAAATTATCAGTCAACTATGACATGTAATATAGTGTTGTTAAAAGGTTCTAACCGTCTCTATTATTTAACTATCCTTCATTCTCATACTACATCTTGACACGTTTATGTTCCATGAATCCTTCAATAGAGGGGTTTACTAAAAGATATTTGAAAGATTTATTGATATATGTTGTTGTGTTAAAACATTGCTAGGAAAATTTTATTATACCAAAAACCATTAGAATCAATAGAATATGATCTCACCATATCATCTATTGATTTAATAGTCCTCTCAGACTAATAATATTTATGAATATAATATACTGTTGTAAATATCAATACATTATTTATATCATGATGAATGTTACATTATAAATTTGAGGAAATCATTGGATACATATCAGATACAATAGAATTTCATTCTATAGGTAACCAAAATTCTTTATTAAAACAGAAACTATATATTTGATCAATATATAAATCATTCGTTATTTTTATGAGATTTAATTACATTATATGAATATGGAATATTTCTCATCTATAATTATGGACTATAGATGTTTTTGGGATTCTGGAAATTAAATTCATTGTGATCTATTCCCATATCCATTTCAGTATGGGTAATAGTTGTAACATCCACATATACATCTTTCTCCAAGAATAGATTTTATCACATAATAAGAATCTATATATATACTCTAAAATATATCATTTCATGTTTTTTAAAATAAAATATTATTATACATATGTATATATATATTAAAACTTATATTATTAATACACAATGGAAAACTATAATCTTTATCTACCAAATCATTTTATATAATTATTTTTTGGAGAAGGTGTAATGAATTGTTCATGCATATGATTCTTTTAAAAAATTTATCTCCCAAACATTCCTCACCTTCATCTATTCTTTCACATGAAACATATTTCCATCTTTAATCCTCACATTGATGAATATTGAATCATTATTCTATGAAATATATGATATATAACTTGTACACCTTATTTCATGATCCACCATCTACGAATACATTAGTATTTGAAGTAATTGAATCAAAGTCATATTAAAACAATCATGGTCCTTTTTATATATATTACCAAACAAATTTTTGTTTTCAAAGCGTGGAAATATATTGTGAAATAATAATATTCAATTTGATCCATCCTTCCCCTTTTGGGAATCTTCATCACATTATTTGTTAATATATAATTACATATTTTATTATATTTATTTATATAACATATTGTTTATAAATATGATTCTACAATACTTAGAATGAAAATATTATTGTTTTTATCATTTAATCAGGAGTAATGTAATTTTTTTACCTGTGTTATCAATTGTTGTGAGGCATAAGCTATCACCATATCATTCCTCATGATGAATAATCCAGTTTCATTCAATGAAAAATCACTATTGATCACAAACCCATACATAATTAAGGTTTTTGTGATCATATTTGTAATGAATAAACATATATTCATGTATTCAATAAATTCCTCACATTCAACTATAATATGGATCATGGATCCCATCTAACTCATAATTGTTATTATATTTTTTATCCATGAGAAATATCTCCTAAATAAAATATAGTTTCCATCAATCATAATAAAATGATGGATATTTAGATATCTAGATGTCTTGTTATTTATGAAAATGGGATCCTTCATTTAGGGATATACTAATATACCCTTTAATGAAATTATATTAAACCGAATTAAAATTTTAAATCCCAAAATGAATCTTCATGACATTGAATATATTTTATCATTCCTAAAGGTCTTCAACAAATCCTCAAATTTTCTCTATATTGGATATGTTAAATAATTCCATCAAGATATTGTAGAAATTATTATTTCCTAATTAGATTAATATAAATCCAAAATCATCATAAATGTTACAGAGGGAAATATTGGGTTATATCCTCATTATTGATCCACAATTAATGAAATCAACAATGAAGGTAATATAAGGAAAATTATTCAACTTTACAAAATTGATGAACCAAATAATCATTATAGATATGATTATATTTTTTATTAATATTTATATTTTTATGTTCCATATAATACATGTATATATTAATTGAACCATCATTCATCATAAAAATATAAATTTCTTCCCATGGTGATTAACTATGGAAAATTAACCATATTTTAAAATCTAAATGGTTTTTCATCATAAAATTCAATAAATTAATCAGGTGTATTCTAAAAGGATTATTTGAAATAAATTTAGGATATTTTAAGACATTTAATTGAAATTAAACATCATAATTAGGTGGAAGACTTGTAATATATTATGGAATTAAATCAATATATTCCTAAATAGTCATATCATCAATATTGAGTTTCACCACATCCTTTTTAGAGAAATAATTCTCATGAATATGTATTAATACACCTAAAAAGATAATTTCTGCTATATTTTCTTATTATTTCTCACTATGAAATGTAATCATTGGTTTATTTTGTAAATAAAATGTTAATTCAAATCCATGGAAATTTATATAGGATATTTATTAATTAATAAAATTTATTTTCATATTATACATAAATTCAACTAGATATATAATTATAAGATGGTTAGGATTCTAATACCAACCAATATCTATAGTATAGATGTAATCCAACTGAAATACTAGTATCATAAAATTAATATGTTTTTTGTAAAATTAAATCAAGTCACTGATTTAGTGTTGTGATACCCTTATAAGTTCATTTAAACATAAAATATTTGGTTTAACTATTATATGATAATAAATTATAAATTTTATATTGGGTGGTATGTGTACCATTCACCATATTGTTTTTTTAAAAATAATACATATTTTGGTAACTTGACCATTCCATTTTTTCATATATATTTAGATGTATCTACTTATAGTTTTTATTTTAAACCTCTCATTCTCATTATTTTTATATTTTTTTTACACACAATGAAATTCTTACATTAGAGTGCATGAGGAAATAATTTGGAGTATTCTACCAAATAATGGGAGAAATCTTCTAATCCATTCAACATTATTTTGGTTAATTAACAATTTTTTCATAAAAAATATTTACCTTAAAAAATATGTACATTTTCTTAATGATTCTATCGACACTTCATTCATTTTTGATTAATAATTTTCTTCCCAAAATTTGATTTATTATTATAACTTTTTTAAATATTTTGTCTTTCCATTATTATCTCCAAAACTATTAGAATAATGAAACTCATATCTGTATTCATATCTTGAAAGAACATATAATGAATTATTCAGAGATATCAATGCATTTTATAAAAGACTCTATTAAAATAAATCATTTGAATAAACTAAAGAATAAATTAACACAACTATCGAGATTGATGATAAAACATGAAGACGACATGAAATTATAGTGAATTTTTCATTATAGGTGATAATAGATTCCTCATCCCCCATATTTATTTCATGAAGTTAGCTCTCCATAACTATGAGAATATATTGAGGAATATAATTATTCAAAAATAGATTATTTAACTCTTACCATGTCACACCAAAAAATTTCTCCTCTTTCCTCATATTCTTGATTAGTGTTTAGCATTGATCATATTCACCTATTAAATGTCACACCAAAGAATATATTGAAATATTTAATCATGTAATGGAAAAAATAATGAAATACAACAACCCTTTCAACAATATTTTTTTCTTTAAATATCATCATTTAAAAATTTATATTATTTAAATTGAATGATTAAATTTGTTTATTATAACTATTTTTAAAATATATAACTTCTTATATTGAGAAAAAATTTTAAATCAAGTGGGATAAACAAAGAACTCCTAATAACTCAACCATAAGACTAATAGTTTTAAAATAATGAGGATATAAAAAACTAGTTGGTTTCATCCTATAAAATTATTAATGATTTGATTATTAAATTAATAAATAATATGTGTGGATATAATTCATTCACAATCATTTTATTATTATTTTGTGGTGTCAAAATGAATAGAATAAAATATTAACTATTCAATTTTAAATTTTAATGATGTTTCATTTAATTATTAATAATATTAGATTCATATGATTACGGATAGCAGGTGTTCATAGAAAATGGAATTTTAACTGAATAACATAAACCATTTGGTAAAAAATAAATAGGTATATATAAAATTTAGAAATTATATTTCATATAAAATCACTTCAAAATTGATACATAATAAAAATAATTTTGGGGGTAGATATTGTAACAAAACGACTGAGAATCCTTTGAAATTTGGTTCAAATTTGGGAAGAAAAATAAAGCTATAACTTGAAAAAAAAATATTTTAGGTTCAATAAGGATGGGTTATATGGGGAAAAAGTATGAAGAGAATCATTCAATAATAAGCTATATAAAATTTTCTCTTTATAAGGGAATCCACTTATAAAATAATTGATACATTCTTGAAGGGAAAGTATTGAATAAAACGTATAAGGGGGTTAAAATAAAACCCTAGAATACTAATAAACTATTTCATTCTCATGTTTATAGACCCGATACTATGAATTAAACATGTGAATAAATGTATTTTATTATATTAATAATTGATTTAACAAATAAATCATGTATTATTTTCATGATTGATAAGTCACCATCCCCTTACAAGTTTAAGAGATTCTAAATAAATTTAAAAAAACAAATAGTCATGTACATAAGTAGAATAACATCATATAATTGATTAAAATTTTCTAAAAATTATTAAACTATATATATAAATTAACATGGAGGATGAAATTAATTTAGAGTTGTATATACTACCCAAAAAATGAATTTGATTAATGTAATAATATAATGCTAGATGTAATTGACAATATTTTACAAGAATAATAAGACCCATGAAGGTATTATGGGATATATTATATTACAACTGTATGAAAAATTAAACATATGTGTCTCATAATAAGAAACATAGATATGGATTATTGTATGATATGGTAGAAAGGGAATGTAAATGGTAATCATTTCATGGTTCTTGGAAGAATATTTTTTATCATGATGAAAGGACGATGTCGAGGACTTTTTTATGAAATTTATTACGATGTAATTTTTTTGGTTCACATAAAATATATATCCTTGAATGTGTTACAATTATAAATCTAAATTAATCATTTACAATGATGATTTAAAAGTCATTGAAAATGATTAAGTGAATAAGAAAAATGTCTTCTATTATGTTGAGAATGATGATATCAATTTAGAACCATGTTAAAAAAAAACACAAAACAGAGATACATAATACAAATATACATATTATACTCTATTAGGAAATTAATATTATATATATAGTTATAAGAATAATAAAAATATCTGAGATAACATTATTATGCAAAGAAACAAATTGCAGTGCAGAATCAAGGTGGTCAAACAAGAAGGAAGATTATGACAATATTCAATACAAAAATTTTATCAATGCTTAATCCTCAAATGTTGGGAAATAACTTCTAAAAATGTTTTGGTTTTAGAACATGATTAAAGAACAAGATCACATTAAAAAATAAATCTTATGAAATATTATCTCTCATATAAGAAATAATGTGGTTGTAGACAAATACATTATAATAATAATGATTGGTGTAGATGGTCAATTAATTAAAAACAAATCAGAAATGGTATATAATGGACAATAAAAAATTTAGGAATATGAATTAAATGAAAAAAATTATATTTTTTCCAAAGAACAATTCATTCAACTCATTATGTCAGTAGTGGCTCAGATATGAATCACATAATTTTATATTGATATTAGATTGGATGATTCACACTATCATATTAATGAGTAATTATAAATGGAAAATCCTAAATTTGTTATGTTACATCCAAATTATAGAATGTTATGTAGGTTAAATAATGTTCTAAATGATTAGAATATATCTTCATGAGACTTTAATTCGAATCATTATGAGTTTCAACAAGTGATGGTGCTTCAAAAATGAGAAATAAAAATAATTCATTATGTGAAAAGGCCAACACTAAATCACTCATCATGATTTTGTATGGTGTCAATGTAATATTATGTATAATGAATTAATTTTTTTGAATAATTATAAATGAAAATGAAAAAAGGATTATAATATAAATTATAGGAGGGATAATAATCTTATTGCAGTCCTAATTTTTCCAAAAAACATGTTATATTTTTTGTAAAAATAAAACTATGTATGAGATATATTAATTTTATTTCAATTGTAGGATTCTAGAAGAGTATCCACAATGCATCTAGTGTTCATGAAGACGAGGATGGATTAAAAAGGTGATAAATTAAATTAAAAACAGATTAGATGTTCGATTTGATGTCTAATGTACATAATTGTATTACGACTTTCATTTTTTATATATGAATAATTTATGATCTATACCAATTCAATCTTAAACAAAACACATTTTTTTTAGAAAATATGATATTGATAGAAAAAAAATCAAACAAAATTTGGGTCTTGATTTATACATGTAAAGGAGAAATGAAATGAAATGTTTTTAAATATATTGTCATGGAAGGAGACTATGATCAATAAAAATCAAAATATGGGGGCGTATTTTTCATTCGAATGATTGGTGTCGTGGAATTTAAAAAATTAATCTTTTATGAAACAAATATATAATAAATATGATTATAGAGAAGTATCATATGATGATACATAAATTATAGGGAATGATACATAGTTGAAAATAATTATTTTTTAATTAACATATCACCACATAATGTGATGGTATAATCATAGTTCAATAAACCTATATAAAAATATACTTAATTGATCCATGACTATAAGAACCCAGATCTTCATTCATGAGTGTCCTGGACTGATGAATCTTCTCTAAGCCCCTGACTTGCTGTCCATTATCTAAATTGAACACTGTTGGTCGTGTTGGAATTGCATCAATCTATGACATTATAAGCCAACTCAAAGGTAGAGCTTCAACTATATTGATCATAAGACATCGAGGTAGGTAGTTTGTGCCTTTCTGTAGATGTTATTGAATTCAATGTGTGAAACGTTCCCAATAACAACGTTTTGGCTATTTCTTGTTTATGGAAATTAATTAAGTTAATTTCCACTATACTAGATTTCTTGAGTTAGGTTTCTTGATTGTTAGTGTAGTTTTTTACATTGCAAAGGATGTCGTTTCCCATGTTTGATTTATATTGAACATTGGGTCTAGAACTACAATCATGGCTATTTTTTTCCATTATTAGTTTTGTTAGGATAAGGTCTATTATTTTCAAAAATTCTTGTTATATGAATTTTAGTTGTTTAGAAAAGTAGTTTTTTCGAGATTTACATTGGCATATTTATATCATTTGTGCATGATTTCTTACAAATAGTAATGGGAAACCGATGTAGTTAGACCATATATGTAATGGTCTCTGAGGGCTTCCCTAGAGTGTCTATTTTACATTGCACGTTGTGAGACCATATGGGGGATGGATGTAAGTTCTCCCTCATAGTATCTATAGTTCTATATTTTGATACCACATGGAGAATTAGAAGTCAGGTGCTTCATCATTGAGTCTATAGATACCATTACAAGAAATAACAAGGAATTGATGGTGAGTGCTTTATCATAGAGTCAATGTCTAAGCTGAACCTGAGGTTGTAGACTATGAGTACATCCTGGAGGGTTTCTTCTGGATGTTTTGTTGCTTATTTTTAAAAGGAAATGAATGTATCTTGAACCGTTGGATTGATTACATTTGATTACTTCCTTGTTTATTAGTTTATTTTTCATGTTTCCTTATATATATATATATATATATTCTCTTACTATTAGGAAAATAACAATGGGTGGTTTTATATTGGGATTTTTCTCACAACCTTTTTGGTCCTGTGATTGGGCCCAATCATATTACATTTTTTCATGTATAGATAAGGGAAATAACCCTTCTACTTCAGGTACATGATTGTTAACTGAGGCTACTGATTTTGTTGTAGATGATTACTTGTTTTCCATTGTAATTTAGTGTATATATGTATTCCAACATGGTGAATTGTTAGGATTTTTTCCCGGATACATCCAACAGGCATATATATATATATATGTTGTTTATATGCATTTAGTATTCCACTGATTACTTATTGTATGGTATTACTGCTTCTTTTATTGTTATCTAAATTTAATTATGTTGTGTTACTCTACCAATGACAGCATAGTTTCTCCACTAACAGCCCCACGACCCTCACTACCAGTCTCCAACCGTTGTCTTTCCATGAAATGTGCTTGAGTCCATGTGAACAAATGTGTATGGGGCACCTATGGGGGCCACCCATAACTTGGACATTACAAAGTGGTATTATATGAGTTTCTATTGTTTTGAACTTAATTTTTAGAGACTATAGATAAGGATATGAATAATTAGGTACTTGGTAATATGTTGTGCCTAGGTGTATCTTACCTATGTGTAGGGAATAGATAATTTACCTCAATTATTTCCATTATCCATGTTTTAATATTATTATAGATCACATGATTGCAATATTGGTTGATTAAAAAGTAGTGTGTTATTATCAGTGATATTAATGAGGTTCTATTTCGGTTTCATCATAATGATTGGAGGGTATGTCATCACATGCATCGTATGGAATCTTGCTAGAAATCAATTTTCATGCATTCTTTCATGTCATTTAGAGTGAATTATCAATTTCACGTTGTTGTGATTGATCTTGTGCAAGATATGCATGTTGTTGTGGTAGATGCATTGATATAATATCAACTATTTGATAGTGTATTAGATTGTGTATGGTTCTATTTGAATGAATTCCAAAATTCGTACTTGAGGGGTTATAGGGAATCCTGGATCAATATTTGTGGGATAAATTCACTATTATATTATTATATGACATGAATAAGATTCCATGATTTGATTCACATTGATAATTGCCCCGTACAGATCAGAAATTGGAACTTTAATGTTCGTTTTAGTGTTTTCATGGTTTCTGGAGTAGTTTATGAGGCTTACTATCTAGAAGAACCCATAAAAAAATTTATCGAAAAATAAAATTCATGTATTCTTATGTTCAAAAGAACATTTTTTCATAAGTACATGGTGTGTACTATATGTTCACACCATGAACTCTTTAATTGTGGGACACTTGATATGGGTAGAGAAACATGGTTGATGAATCATTAATGGAACACGCTATCTACTGGATGTACATGTCCTGTTGTAAGGTCATTGTATCCAGCTGCGTGTCTAATGAAAATGATGGATGAAACATATGTTGTACACACTATGACCAACTTGAACCTGTCATGTAGTGTAATCAATGTATCTATACATGTATATAAACACAAGGGTCAGTGAAATCCTTATAGAACATGTCATGTCAGGAATAAACACGCAGTTTAGAGTCAACCGTGTCTGTGATTGTGTCACTAATGACACATGATCTAAATTTAGGGGGTGATCTGGTAAGGTATTATTAGAACTAACATTTTTTGAGAGGTGTCTATATTGGGGGGGAGGGTATCTGGGGATGCCTTATATGAGTGGGGTGAGTGGAGAACATGTAAATATTTTAATCTGGTATTTAAAAACACGTTTTTTACATATCATGTGGAGCCAATAAAAAAAACTATATTCAATATGTTAATAGGTCTAAATAGTTCCATATAGTGTGTGTTAAACAATTTACTATTTTGTTTTCCCACATACGTTTACTGATTTGTCATCTGGTAAACTCAATTTTCAAAAAATAGTTGTAATTGATTTTTTAATCATTTAATAATAAATTACAAAATAATATAATATAAAAATATAAGAAATTAATAAATATTTTTTATTTTAAATATATAATCAAATTATTCATATTTAAACTACACATGTGGTAAAAACATTGTCAAAATTTAATATCCCTGACGAAATGAAAATACTGGTTTTTATTATAATTATGATAAAAAATATTCAATGTTTTCATATGTACTCTATATTTAAACATTATTGAAATGACCTTTATTATAATAATATATCTATAACTGATCTAATATTTTTCTAAACGAAATTTTATATTTAATTTATTAATATATTTATTTTATATGAAATTTATTTTTTCTATTAGAATCTATTATCCTTCATTAATCGTCAAAAAATCATATTAAAAAATTCTAAAAATTCACCCTATGAAATATTTTACATTAATCATTAAAAAATGAATATTTTTTTTAAATAAAATTTGTACATGTATCCAAAATTATTTTTAAAACATGAGCTCCGTCAAGAGGCAAGAAAATCACATTTAAAAAAAATAAAAAAATATATATGTAAAAATAGATTTATTATTTTCATATGTGAAAAAAATATATTAGATGAATGTTAAAAAATTATTGAATTTATAATAAATAAATATCATTCTATTAATTGACATATCATTATTTATTAAATTTTTTATAATAAAACTCAACTAGTGAAAAAAATACTCTTTGATAAAAATATTTCCATTATTTTCAATTGATTCATAGATTCAATTCTAAATTAATGGAAACCAATGAATTCATAACATTTAATAAATGATTTATTTAATCGTATTCATGTCCAGAATCATGAAATATATTATAAATATTGGGATATTAAATAATATATTTTTAATAATAATTGTTTTTTGAAATACTCAATCATGAGTGTAACTAAATCTACAAGACAAAATCATTATTCCGTGCACCTCTTGCTAACACATTATTATGTTATTCTGAAGTGGTATCATATATTGGAAATATTTAAAATGTTAAATATATCTTAATGCCTTTGGGAATTATATTCCATTATATGTAATGTGTTTTGTTTCTTACATGATATGAAATACAATTTCCTTATATAAGAATTTTGTGGTGTTATATTCTCCAAAACTTAATTAAATTTCATCCTCAAAATTTGAAAATGATCTTCTCAATCAAGTGAATGATATCTAAAAATCGCTTTGTTGAAAAATCTACATCATAAAAAGGTAATATATTGTCCTTTTAATAGAAGATAAAACTATATACGAGGTTTACATAGAATAATAACTTCACCAGCTTTCCAGATATTAGAACATTAATCGTAAACAAAAATATGTAAATATAATATTTATCTATCACCAAAATACGGATCGAGAGAACTAGTGAACTTGTTCTGGATAATGTTAACAGCCATAAATCTATAATCTATATATATGAAATGGAAATTAATATCATAAAAAATGAAGATACACTATTTTTTGGGGACCTCTTTCCATGATTTAATTTATTCTTTAACTCTCTTTGAATAAATGAAAATATACTTAATACGTTTCTATTTCATAATAAAATATCATCTCTATTATTTTTTCATTTTAATATTTTTTATTAATCTCATAAAAGAGGTTGTATCATATGGTATAGTATTACAAAAACTACTGAAATCATGTATGAAAATTAAATTAAACATTTTTATAAATGTTTAACCTTATGTCACACAAAAAAATATCATGATAAAACACCATAAAAATGAGGTTAGTATATTTTGAATATGAAAACATCATTTATATTCATTAAACATGATGTAGCTCATAATAATCACAATCAAAAAAATGTGAAAAAAATCATCATGTATTCTATTGAAGCATTTTAATAATGTGAATCACTAAATAATCGAATTTTAAAACAATATTTTTAAATTAATCATTAAATAAAACAAAACTATTTGATATATTCAATAAAAAATATAGTAAACTTCGTCAATGATTGTATAAACCCCATTTAAAAAAAATTTCAATCCTCCACAAGGTAGACAATACTATCAAATTTACATTATCCATTTCAATGATTTATTATCCCAACATCATTATAACAATATCAGTAACTTTTTATCGGTATACCTTCCATTAATCAATTATTTGTAAAAGATTTTTATCTTATCATTGAGTCACTTTTATTAGTTATTAGTGTTTTTGAACATCTATTCTCAAATCCATTATGAAATAGTACTGTATTACAATCCTTATATTTTTCATAATCCTTATAACCAATACATAATTGAAAAAAGAATAAAATTTCCTAATTCTTGTATACAAGAATTTTCACTTTTAAAATTCCTCTTTGATTGGATTGATATAATAATATAGAACATGATCTTTTAGTATATTCGGAGGTATTTTGCCTTTATTCTTGGGGAATTAATTTCCATAGCACCCCATATATAAATACTTTACATATTTTACATTAAAATATTATTTCATTCCTTTTCAATATAATAAATAGTAGAATTTCTATCCACACGATAAGAATATCCACATAATTTTATTCAGGTACAAGTGAATCTCATTACCCCATTATATCATATGGTAAAAAACATCATTCAAATTTTGTTTTATCTATTTTTTCACATCTTTAATACACTTATAATACCAGCCTTTGACAACACAATTCATTGATAACTCCTCATTTATCTTTTTAACACATGATTATGTAATCTTATGGTTATAATATATGAGACACTATTTCCCTCAAATGATTGGCTTTAAATAATAAATTAAATAATCATTCATTCCATTTGGATTATATGTAGTGATGTGATTCCCTTATCATCTTCTAGGTTCCATTTCAATTTAACATAATACACAATATTAGATCATATCATTATGAAATATAGTGTGCCATCCAAAAACAAGTAAATTACATAACCAAAATTTAAAATTTATGTATATCTAATATCGAAATCATTAACATGGTTTCATTGAATTTATATTATATATATATACAGATAATATATATAATTTTATGTTCCCTATTATAAATATTTACAAATATAGTAACCATTGTTTTAAATAGATTTCCTTTTATACCATCTTCAGCAAACCTACCTCATAATGAACATGTTTAGAGGCTACTACCAACACATTTGAATAAGATACAAGGAACCCAATCATGATGGTACAATCAGTTATATGGTATTCTTAATTTGGATAAGTACATGACATATAGATTACATTTCAATACAAAAATTACCACTTAGTTTTTTTCAGTAATTAATTTTTTACCCTTATAAAATAGATGAATATTGTTCATAGAAAACTTCTTGGAATGCATGGGAAAGGAAACAAAATTTGGGTCATCTCAATCTCTCTGTAATGTCCCTCTACAATAATTTAAATAATGAATCAATGAGCATAATATGTAAGGTCAGATAAAAAACCAAATGACATTTGACATGATCGAAAACAATATCATAATATGGGTCAATTATATATGGATTAAATAATTCCATAAAAATTCTTAAATAATGATGGAACATGATAATATATATTCAATCTAATTGAATACAAATAGGGAATATCAATAAAAATTTCTTAATGAATGATGAATAACAATGGATATATATAAATTCTTATTATGGATTGATGAAAATAATTCTATTCTATAATTATTTCATGAATATATTCAATATAATAATGGATTCATGACAAGTATATAACACATTCATTTCTTTGTTCATATAATATGACACCAACACTACTTTATCAAAACAATCTAATAAATTAATTAGGAATCAGCCAACACCATATATGATTTTCTTTATGAAACCAACCATTCATTCAAGTGGGAATAACAGACTCATCCATTAAATGACTATGTATTTTGAATTCCTCATACAAATGTGGCAAATCATAAAGAACATAAATTTTTATATTGAGATTCAATCATAATAAATTATTATACTTTACCCATTAGTAAACATAACTATAGAAAACTCTTATTAATGTGAAAGATTATATCAAAATAGATAATACGCCATAAAAAACATAAAACATCCATATTAATAATAAGGATGATATCAATACAACATATTCTTATTAGAGTAACAATAAATGTCTGTTGTTATTACTGAATATAAATATTGTAATAAACATTAAAAACATTCTTCTGGAAAAAAACTTTATTTTGAAAAATAGTGTCATAAAACTTTTATATGAAAATCACATTTAAAACCATTTTTAATGAGTAAAATTGTGTGAAATATTCTTTTATATATATTTATATAGTGGCTAGTATAAATTTAAAAAATTCATAATACATGGTATTAGAAGATAACATAATTCTATCCAAGGAGATAAATGAATTTAGATTATCATGAAAATGTTTTCTAGAATAATTAAGCAAAATGGTGTGGGAAAATGAACCAGTTACATGAAAATTATCTTGAATAACCAAAGGATGATAAAATAATTAATTTTTTTTTAAAATATTCATATATTTTCCCTTATTTGAAATTAACACATAATCTATCTAAATTTGAATGATACTATGAATAAACCATCCAAATGATCATTGCATTAATGTTAAAATTAATCAAGGAATAGAATATGTGTATCAAATAAAATTAAACATAAAACAATTGTAAATTAAAAAACAGTTAGTCAAAATTCATTATACAAACAATCATCATAATATTAATGAAAATGAGGAGCTAAAATGACACAATGAAAAGTAATTTTGCTACACTTTTTTATTATATGATATGATTAATCTCAAATACCCTTAGATGAAATAATGGAAATTGAAACATATAATTCACTAAGGAATTTTATATACATGAAATTACAAGTAAAATTAGTATTATATACACCATTTAAATGTTTTTTGGTTCAATGAATTATAATATTCCTTGATGAAATGATATTGAGAAAGAATCCCTTGTGTTAGAGTTTCCTATATTTTGAACCCTGTATAATATCTTATTTAATGGTTTTAATCCTGTTATTAAATTTTTTAAAAACCATATTAATTTTCATGTCTTCATATATAAACCTTTTATAAAGTATTATTACCCTTGCATTAATAAACAATCATTATTTTCATCGATCTGTGTAATAACTACAGTGTTTATCATGTATGTTTTGACATCTTATGTTTTGTTCCAATTAATTCACCATGATTTAATTGTCTCAAAAATATTAATATAAATTTAAATAGAATATAAATTTTTTATATATTTATTTAGTGTAATCAATTAAATACAATGATATAAAGTAAAATACAGATTTCATGGAGACGGTAGGTCGTACGTACGCCAAAATATTGTTCAATTTTAATGTTTGAATTGAATGAAAAATAAATAAATGACATACATTAATATATATCAATAAATTATAATTTAGATGCCTAATATATATATATAATATTTTATTTAACTCATATTTAACACATTCCATGTTTTGTGTGAATGAATCACATTGCACTATGAGGTGGTACTTCGCTGTACACACAGAAGATTTTATGGTATTCCCGAAAATTTAAATCATGAGGGAATTTTTTATATAAAATTTGAAAATAATAAAAATTATTTTACATCAAAAATAACACATATATATATATACTATAATTAATCTTCATTACCATCCATTATGTGTTTAAATAGGAGAACAATCATAATAAGTTTGTGAGTTGGTAGTACATCGTACACACAAACGATGATTGAGTATCCTATTTGAGGAACTGTGAGAATTTTTATGTCTTAAACAGAAGCTAAAAGAATCATTAAATTTAAGATAATGATTTTATTATATAATAACTATGTTAATATAGTTCTTGTGGGATGAGAAGGAAATAAAATAGAAACACATTTAGAAGATCATTACTTCTTCATTAGGATTCCCTCAAAGGGTCTCACCAAAATATTGAATGGTCTTATTTAATAATAAAATATAGTATCTAGTTATATGTTATCAATTTTTTGGAGTTATTAAAATTTTTATTTCTTGATCCAATTATGGTTGAATGTTCTAATGGTGGGGGGTCATTGGGAGGCCCTTTGTATATGGGGTGAGTGGCAAGAGTGTAAATTTTTTGAAGAGTGAATTCCACCAATATGTTTTCCATGTAATGTGGAACAAATAATGAAAAAGATTATAATACAATATATAAGCTATAAATATTACTGAAAAATGTTTTTGCAATAATATTATAGGTCATTTGGCTAAATAAAAAAAATAATTATAAACTTGTTAAAATCATTTTTCTCTGAGTCATTGTAATTAATTTTAATTAAATTCACTAGTCAGATTGATTAAAAATTAATACATCCTTATTTAAAAATTATAAATATTTATTTTTCCCATTATGAAACTACCTTTTCAAAATTATTACCACATACTTGGAAATATTAAAAATAAAATTATTCTAAAAGAAAAAATGAGAAAATGGTGCTTAAAAGTGAACATGTCCCAAAGAATACTATGGTTTTATAATTAAATTAAATATATACATTATTTCAATCACCTAAATTTTATTAATATATTTATAATATATATAATTTTATACTAAATTCTATTTTTCACATTATTTAATATTATAAATTATTTTGATGAATAGTCAGTTATCAATTAAAAATCTTATTTTTTAATTATTCTTTAAAAATAACATATATCAGAAAAATACCAGAAATAAATCCCATTATAATTTTAAAATTACTATTAAAAAATGATGTCTATTTTTTCTAATAAATTTTATAAAAATGTTAACATGTAGTTTTAAAATAAGTGTTCCAATAAAATGTGGTAAAACTTCCTTTAGAAAAATATATCCTTTATCTGTAAAATGGGATTTGTTCAAAAATTATATAGATAAAATATTTTTGATTAATACAATTTTTTTTTGAATTTATAATATATAAATTTCATTAATATAATTCACTGATAGTAATTAATTTAATTCATTAGGATAAAACACCTTTGTTGCATAATAATTGTTTTTTTAAAGAAATTATTCATATTCAATTTGTGTTTATATTAATTTATAATTAATTGGTAACCAAAAAAATTAACTGTATATTTTATTAAGTTCATTATTCTAATTAAAATTTTATAATTTAATATCTAGTATTTATCTATTTATATTAAATAATTATATTTTATAAATATATAATGGTTCTGTAAAACACGATATTGTGTGTAATGTAGGCTATCAAAAAATGATTTTGTTTCGTGAAATGATGTAAAAATTATTTTTTTCAATGATATCTATATCATATATTCAATTACTTTAAAGTAGTAAATATATTTTAATTAATTTAGGCATTATATTCCCTAATATTTTTGGTGTTATTTTTCAAATATTATAAAAATAAAAATCCCCTATATTAGAATTATGTGTTGTACCATTTCATATCCTATAATGACCCAATTTTATTTTGAGTGTACACTGATAAATAAAAACAACAATTCATAGTAATGACATGAATCAACAATCTCAATTAGTATAGTTTTTAATATAATATTCTCAAATCTATTTATGCATTTAAGAACCGTATATTTTGAGGTCTTCTTACTAATGAAACCTCATGAATTGTCCCTTTTTTAGGTTTTTTAAAATTCAATGGTTGTGTATTCTATTGTATTATTATATCATAATTACTTTTTTGTATCTAGTTTCATTCTACAAACATTGGATATATCTATTAATGATGTCGATCAGTTTAAATTTACTCATTATAATCATAAAAATTTAATTATACTATAATCATCAAAAAAAATATAACTAATTTATTATCTCTATATGTTCTTAATAACATTTATTGGACCACACACTACTATGTGGAGACGATCAGGTTTATTTGATTCTCTATTGTGCCTCAGGGGATAATAATTTTGGACCACATTTTCTCAGTTTCACATATTAAATGAATTTGAATGATCATAATTCAGATTAGGAATATCTAAAATAATATTTATTGTTGGTTAAATTGTAACGATTTTTTCACTAATTTGAATCAACCTTATGTGTAACGATTATAAATTTTTTAATAATTTATTTTTTACTAAAAATGCATATTATAATATTACACATCAAAACTATATGTCATTAATAATAAATTAAGTATATTTTACCATGACAATTGTGATTAAACTATTATATGAATTTGTTTCAATTATGATCATTTTTCAATATGAAATTTGGTCTACATGATCATTTAAAACTATACACTTAACCTTATAATTATTGTTTATAAATAAATGTTGTATTGGTTAATTAATGTAGAAATAAAATTTCATGGACTTATCAACTATAATCATGACATAAGATTCATATTTATCAAATCTTTGTAAGGGTATATCATACCTAGGCTTCATTATTGACGCATCCCAATAATATATTTTACACTTTAATCTTGAAATGAATCTCAAATGGAGAATGTTCATGTTAGTGGAAATTACCACTCGTATGATGTTATCTATGCCACCCCAAGTGTTTATCACCATCAAACACTTTACCCTAAGGAAGTTTTTGGGTTTTATAAGGAGTTATTTTATGAGTCCATAGATATTTAAAATCTAATCCCAACATTTTAATAAAATTTTTATTTCATCATTACCTTCTAAGAATATATTTTTGTAAGAATTGATAGGAAATTCAATAAATTCAGTTTTATCATTTGAAAATATTATTATTCAGTATGTTACAAATTATTATATTAAAACAAAGTTTTACTAATTTTATAAAAATGAAATATTAGTATAAAAACACACTTATTAAAATTCTAATGAAAAAATATTTTTATGTTATGAAGTGTTGAAAATTATACTTTGAATTTCATATTGCATTTTCTATCCACTATTATTTTTGTATAATCATGTATATTCATATATAAATGTTAAATGTATCAAATAATGATTTTTATTATTATAATAATTTCATTTTTGAATTCATAACCATGATATTAGTTTTTTTGAATTTACGATATTTTTAAAAAATACTATTTCTTTTTGTGAATAGTATATAATACATTTGTTACTTTTCTATAAGTTTAATAAATTCATAGATATTCCATAATGGTGTAATGATAAATTAAAAATTATAGTAATATATTGTTGATAAAATTAATTTAATATGTTTTCCAAGGGTTCAATTCCTTTGGAAATTAACAAGGGTGTGTCTATTGTTCGGAAAATACCACAACTAATGTGTCTATGTACATTAATAAACAACACACCCATTTATGATATAAATACAAACACATTTACCAAAAATATATCATTATAAATTAATTATCCAAGACTATATTATAGTTTTCCCCCCAATTTGAACTCAATCCCTTGTTTTCTTGATCGCAATGTTTTATGAGTCAGTCTTAAAGGTAACGAAATACTCATATAATCTTTTTCTTTCATGATTTCATTTTTATGTGGTTTATATATCAATTTACAATTGCATATTCTTCTATAAATATTAATCATTAAATTTATTCTTTTAATAGTAATTTATTAATTTAATAATCTTTTCCCATATCATTTAATGTTTTCTAAAACCATGTTTCATACCAATTATGAAATAGAATTTTCACCTCTAACATTCTCTCCTTTTATCAATAAATTATTTTATTTTCATTTTACCGTTCCTAATCCACTTTATAACTAATGTTTATTCAAATATATTTTAAAATTATTTAATTTATTCGGGTATTAACATACATGAAAACCTCCACCCTTTTCCATGGCTTTAAAAAAATGATATTATATTTAAGGAATTTTAAAAACACCATGTCTTTTATATAAAACATGTATATTTTAGTCTCCATGGGTTACTTATGAGATGTTTGTTTACGATATACATGGATAAAATTTATTAAAACATATTATTGGTGAACCTTGACATCTCTACCATTATTGGGTAGTGAATTTAAATACTATATTAGACATATTTTTTGATAACATAGTGAATAAAATATTTAATTTTCATAACACATAGATGATAAACAATGGGGGTATTCTTATGAATAACTCAATTATATTTTTCAACCACATTTAAAATTAATATTCATTTTATTATTATTATGGTATAACCTTTTCTCATTACATTATGTATTTCATATTTTTATTACTAGTATTCCCCATGATCATAGGTAAATTATTTCCCATGTCTACCCTTACTATGACTTTTACTCACCTTTTTCTTTGATTCATGTCCCCAGGTTAAGAGACAACAATTGAAATTTGGATGATCATTTGATTAATTAATTATAGTTTATTATAGTAATATTTATATATTTTTATGTAATATATAACTTATTTTCGTCAGAGTAATATTTAAAATATTTTATGTTATTAAAATTTAATGAAATCATATGAAGTAAAAGGATGAATTATATAGTTAGTGTCAATGAAATGATTAGTTATTTATCGAAATAAATATTTGAAAATAATAAGTGTATCCATAGATAAATGTTTAAAAACATGGAAACAACCATGTATTATGATGAAATATTAAATTAGTTACTTCCAAATAGGGAAACCCATTTATGTATACTAACAAGTGGATGTTGCTATAGAACATATGTATGTAAGGTAAAACCCAGAAAATAGAATTATGCTAGACTCGAATGGGAACTGATGCATGATAATGGGACTTCTTTCACTTATGATTTGAAATAAATGGGGGATATGATTCATTAATCACTATAATTATATGAACCATTATGATGAATTTATTGAAAATGTAATAGTATTTATTAAATAAAAAATTTATTAATGACGATTTTAAAAATGAGATTTTGTTGTATTTATAATATTATTATTCGAAAATACCTTCTTGTTGTGTTTATATTCTTTTAAAAAATGGAATTAAATAGGGGGAATCATGTAAATGGTGAGTTAAATAGACAATGTGTTGACAAACCTCCAATTGAAGCCAAAATAAAAATCATCTGGAGAATGATGAATCAACTAACTCAATATATTGGAAATGACTTGAATCCACCTAAGATATTAATTTCACCATTAATAGAACAATAATACATTGAGTCTATTATGAATCATCCTCCACCAATATTAAATGGATCTATCGATCTATTTATTGAAGAGTATGGGATAATCTATATAGAAAATATCATTTTTACAATTCGTTGTACAAAATAGTGAAATTCACTATCGATGTGTACTATTTATAGGGTGATGATTATCAGTGTTTGGAAATGATAAAAACATGAGTGAAATAGGATATGTTAATCTTATGGAGTTGGATGATTTAGTGGAATCATCATTTATAAGTATTTCCCTCCTTTTAAGAGAATGAAAATGAAAAAAAATTTGTTATGTTTAGTGATTATTCTATTAAAGGTATTGGGTTCAACCCCATGACAAATGATAAGGTAATTACATATGAATAACCACATTTGAAGCCTCATCAGAAGAACTATCCTACACATGACATGGTTATATTTATATTTTTATTCATTGATGATATGGAGAAAATATCAATATGGGGAGAAGTGTGATATATATAGGCCATCAATGATTGAATTATATTTTCAGAAAAATGAAATCCAACATGATTCGTATGAGATGGTTGGAAATTTTTAACGATTACGATTGTTTAAATCATAATCACCCTAAAATAGAATACAAAGTATCTAATTGACAATGTATGAATGACGTAGTTTTGTGGGTGATGATGAGGATTCAATGAGTTCCTTTGACCAAAGACATTGTAGACCAGGACATGGGAATCAAAAGGGAGGGGACTTCATCAACTCTATTACAAATGAATTTTTAAACATAATAACTATATATTTCCTTGAAATATCAAAGATAATATCCTTTGTTGAAGAAAAATATAATGGATGTGAAGAATGAGAAGTTCCATTAGTTCAATTTAGATAAAAAAATGTGTTGTAATATTTTGTACAAGTCTATTTGTACTATATATTCCAAAAATAAATAATGAGATGATGGATGAATCTCATAACTCGACATTATTTATACAACCTTGAAGCACAAAAATGTATGGGGATCATTGTGATAATTAATGGTGGGTTAACATAAAAAGGATCATTTTAGACTACCCTACAACCAGTATGGTGTTTGAATATGAGAAGTTAGAGATAGAAATTCATAATGGGGTATTATAACCACTATAGATATCATCATGGATGCTGGATAAAATATCAGTTGAAATTTTCATTGGTCTCCTGATAACATCAAATGGAAACATTGCGATATTTGTTATAGTGGACCGTCTTACCAATACATCATATATTATATCAATTTTGTATGTTCATCTCTTGGATAACGTTCAATGATATGTGTGATTGTTATCATAAGGCTTCACAGAGTTCCACATTCAATCATATATGATTATAATGTGGCTATCAATTCAAAATTATAGATAAGTTTTTAATATTTTACGGGGATCGAATTTAATTTCAATATGGACTAACATCCCTAAAATTATGGCCAATTTGAATGGAATTTTTAGAAACAATAGAAATTTATGAGAACAATGTCAGGGGGATTTAACAATGGATGAGACCTGTATGAACTCAGATCATCATTTCATGTATGTATTTTATATGAGGTATTTTTATAGAGAAGGGGATATTTAATAATATTCATATGTAATCGTCATGTACTAATGATTACACACAGTGTACTCTGTTTCCATAGGTAGCCATGTACTAGCCGTGTAACGGTTTAGTAAATAGCTATTTGAGGAGACCCAAAGAATGCCTATAGTGGGATCTGGTTATTGCACGAATAGAACTTATACATTTAAATGAAGAGGTCATGTACATGTAGTAGTTGACTTTAATTAAGAAGATTGATATTTTTTTGTGCACGATTATATTACATAGGGTTTTGGGATCCATGTGTTGTGAGACCATAGGGGGAATTGACAGTGTGGGCTTCCCCATAGTGTATGTTGTACATTTCACATTGTGAGACCATATTCTAGATTGATGGTGAGTTATCCCTCAAAGTGTCTATATATTACCGTTACGATACCACTAGGGGGAATTGACATTGAGTGTTTCCTCAATGAGTCTATAGTTCTACATTCAATGACCACGTGTGGAATTGACGGTCAGTGCCTGCATAGAGAGTATTTGTTTTCATGAGACCTTAGGGATTAAAATCTCTATGCTATGTCAGGGGGTTTTATATATTCATTATTAATTGATTACACGAATGATAGGGGTTTGGCTGTGAGAACATTCCCTAAGGGTTTCATGTAAATTATTGTTTTAATAATTGATAATTGCAAATAAATACTGTTTGAAAATGTAAGATATTTAATTTTGTATATATTTTTGTTTATCACATCATTTTTCATTTTATCATACTTCATATATACAATTATAGTTAGACACAAATCCTTAAGTGGTTGACTATTATGATTTTTCTCACAAATTTCCCGAGTCAGGATTTTGGCTCCAAAATAGATTATATTGTTGTAGGTATATATTAGAGAAAGTGCCCTTCTACTTAATTTAAATGATTTATGTGAAGATGGAGAGCATGGGACCAATCCGAGGCTTGAGATGCTACGTGAGTTTTCTGTTTTTCTTTTACTTTGGGTTTTTTCTCTTTCTCCCCCATTGAGACTTGTTGGGATTCTTTCCAAAACATATGTGACATGCATCATTTATATATGCACCCCAATTTTTTATTTACTCCAATCTTCCACAATTTACATTTTTTTGGTATTACTGAATTTTGATGATTTATACTACATTTATTCTACTATGTAACACTGCCAATGAAGATATAGATTACCCAATATCATACCCAAGTCCCTCAATCCTTGTAAGATGAGTATGGCTTTCATGGAAATGCGCTTGAGGGCATGTGACCATCTTTGTACAGGGATCCTTTGGCCTACATCTGGAACTAGGACGTTACAAAGTGCTATTATAGGAGGTTCTTTTCATCTATGACATATAATTTGGATCCTAAAAAAAGAGATAGAAAGGTTTAGTTAGTTGTTAATAATCTCTTCCATGGAGTAGTTAACCAATATACCGGGAAAATCTAATTTACCTCGATTATAGAAATTGTTCTGGTTTTGAAATTATTACAGGTTATTTGATTTCACCATTAGGTGATTCATAGGTTTGGTGTTTTTATCGTTTATGTTATTAGTGTCCTATTTATGTTGAAACTTGATGAGACGAGTGTATTCCATCTCAGGCATCAAATAGGAACATTCTTGGGATCACATGTCACACATTCTTTTCATGCCATTTATGGTGCGTTACTAATTGAATATTGTTTTGATAGATGTTGGGTTATATATTCATGTGGTTGTGATAGATTACTGGATAGAATACATTCTATTTGATAGGGAATTGTTGATATTTAAATATTTATTTGGATGAAAACTAATCTTAGAAACCTAAGGAGTTATGGGCCCTCATGGATCATAATTTTGAGGACCATGTGGCAGATTGCACTGTTATACTATTATATGAGAATAATATTATAACAAGCATTCATTCGGGGGAGTATGGTTTAACACATATCTTAATATAACATTTTAATGAATTTATTAGTGTTTTATGGGGTTCTGTAGTAGTTTCTTAGTCTTACTATCTAGAAAAACCCATAATAAATGGTTTGTAAGGATTAATAGATGCCATGTGTCCTTCATTTCATGAATGAAATGTTTTTCTTACATACACACCATTTAAATTATGTACACACTGTGTAATTCTTGATTGTGTGATTGATAGAAAGGAAAGATACATAGGGATGAGTTTTCTTTGGTGTAACACGTTGTGAACTAGTAATATACGTTGGGTTATAGTGACAATGTATTTGGCCATGGGACTAATGACACAAGTTAGTGATATCCTTATACTACACATCATGTCAGGAATAAATGTGATGTGTAGATTTGTTTTAATGGAGAAGTGTGGTTTCATATTGCATAGTAACCCAAGAATAGTGAAACAATTCAAGTACATGTTGTGTCATTTGGAGGAAAAAATTGTGTGTACATGGTGTTACAAAACATGGGTGGGCAAAAGTACAAGAGCATGTAAAGGATTTAGGGAACATGTTGTGTTGGGTTCATACAATTTGTGAATCCATGTTTTAAAAAACATGAATGCTTTCTACCTCTAGTAACATTATTTCACTTATAAATTTTATACCATGATAATCATGACTTGAGGTGTGTGAATGACCTTTCAGAGTAATGCTGCCAATACATCCTCCAACTGTACGCCAGATTCCAAGAAGCAATCATCCACATACAAGAGTGATCGGGGACTACCAATAGATCCTTCTGTCATGCCTTTCTTTCCACCATCTATCATTCCAAATAAATGTTGAAATGCATAGTTCGATGTATGATTCTTGAGGTTTATGCAGACCTTCTAGGGAGCACGTCACCCTTCCCCATCTATTGAATAGTTGACACGGGGTTTTCAGCATCAACATCCTCCCACCATCTAACAGGATGTAAGAGCTCGGGCTGCAAATTCATGGTTAGAAACCATGCTGTCTTTCTTCAATCATCTCTATAAGCCCTATACATATATTATTTTTATTCCTCCATGATATTGTGGGATGTTATATCACACGCATGATTCGAGAAGGTTATGTCTTTGGATGAGTTCAAGCATATCTTCTATGAATACATCTACCTGGAAACCATGATGGACGATAGAGCCCATGAGTTCGTGAGCTTGGAGAATGGTTCAATCTCAAAAATTTAGTATTCTTATCACTTCACTGAGTTTTAGCGCTTCACATCCATTCATGGGGATTAGGAGATTTTTATGGTGAGAAGTTTGAGGATGGTCTAAGAAACAACATCTAATTTCTAGTGAACATATTCATGTGGACTTTTATATCTTTTGTAGTCACCCTGGTGTTGATCACCGAGCGCATCCTAATGGATTCTAGAGCAGTGGGGTATGGTGGTTCAACATCTAAATTTCAAACCCATTTAACTAATTTTTGGAAGCATCACATGGAGGCTACACATGGAGATCCATGTAGGAGAGATAATCCTTCAGGTATCCATGTGGTATGATACTAATGGGGGACAATATGGAATATGAGGCCCCATTACTAGAGAGTCCCAATCGAATGCTGATCTTGCAGAACGATTGGTCATATTATGTGAATCATTCAGTTTTTCTCACCATAATCTAGTGATACGGGTTCTTCTATTACTCCACGTTCTAAAGCAGGAGCAATAATTTATCATCTATTGGGAAAATTTATATTGTCAAGACTTTTAGCCCAGAGAGAGGGTAGTGTCCATGGGAATCAAACTAAATTATTCCAACAACATTAGTAGGGTGGATCAACTAAAGGATCTCAGAAAACTTCATAGGGTCGCGGTGCAGGTCGGGGTTTTTCATTATAAAAGTCCTATAAAAATCTGGATCTCGTACCCTCTACGATTATAGATATGATTTACCTTGACTCATTTTTAGCTTCTTCACTTTTCAATATAGTGTCTTCCCATAGCTTTATATCTATCCATGTAGTGGAGTGCCTTGGACTCCATGTCTTTACATAGGTTGATATCTTGATGATGGACACAACATTTTGGAATAGAAAGACTATTACATGTTAGTACAAAGAGGTCCCTCTATTGATTGGTTGGTGTCACATCATATGGGACATTTTGGTCATAGAGATGATGGACAATGACGTCACTCTTGTAATGGACTAGTTAGTTCCCTTCCAGGATGTGGTCGACTACTATCACTATAGGGTGAGTTTTACGTCACCAGAGGTTGGATTGTTTCTACATAAGGGTGAATTGGATGTCCATACATGCAGAGCTGGACCCGAGCATCATGGGTTGGGAGCTATTACAACATAGAATTCAAGTTCGTATCTGGATGACTAGGGGACATCACAAATCGATTCTTCTGCAGTGGTTGACCGTTTTAGGGCTGTCTTTCCATATGACTTTTCATGTTTTCAATCAGAGAGAGGTGGTATTTGTTTTTGGGAATGTTATAGGAGTGGCACCGATGTCCTTCCTTTTTATAGGTCCACTAACCTAGAATTATTGGAGCTCAAGAAGTCGTTAGAGGAGATATAGGGAAAGGGTTTCATCCAACCTAATACTTCTCCTTGTGGATCACCTCATTTATTTGCGTAGAAGAATGATGGTGCCATCATACATTGTGGATTATCGAAATATGAACCACATGATGATCGAGAACCTATATCCCTTTCCAAAGATTGATGATCTCTTTGTTTATCTTTGAAGAGCCTGGGTATTCTCAGAGATTGACTTCAGATCTGGTAATCATCATTTGTATGATATACCATCAGATATAACTCTTATATCCTTTCGGAGAAGTCATGGTATATATGAGTATTTGGTTATGTCGTTCATTCTCAAGAACGCACTGACAATTTTGATGGCCATGAACAACAAATCATTACATTGTTACATGGACTCCTTTTGGATGTTTTCTTGGATGATATCTTGGTGTACTCTCACACTCGACACGACCATTCTACTCATATTGAGATTGTTATGAGTACCCATATAGAGCATCATTTATATAATATTATATCAAAATTCCACTTTTAGCTAGACAAGGTTCAGTTCTTGGGTCATGTTATCATAAATATATGAGTATCAATATACCCATAGAAAGTGAGAGCAGTACTATCATGGGAGTATATGAATAGTTTCTTTGATGTACATAATTATCTAGGGATATCTGGTTACTAACAATGTTTTATATTGGAATTTTCACACATAGTAGTGCCAAAAACATGCCTTATTAAGAAGTGTGTGAAATACCTATGGAATGATTCCTATGATTCAGAATTTAATAAGATGAATTGTATGTTTTCTTTAGAACTAATCCATATTCATCCCAAGTCAGGAAATATTTATAATGTTTACTATTATTCATCATATATTAGGCTGGGAGCAGTTCTTATGTTGAAGGAAGGATTTTTTAGTTACGGATATTGGAATTTGAGGCCAAATGAGAAGAATTACCTGACACATGATTTTGAGTTAGTTTTAGTTGTAAATGATTTACACTATTGGATACATTATCTGTGGTCTGAGAATTTTATGGTATTCACATACCACTAATTCTCATGTATATCATCACTTAGCATGACCTAAATTTGAGATAGTGAAGGTAGGTTCAATAACTTATTTCTTTTGAAATTGTGCATAATAACATGCATGGGAATGGAAACACAGTGGGTGATGCATTGGGCAGGATGACTCAGAAACAGGTAGTTAAAGAGGCCATTATTCAGTGGATGTTTGTGGATATGTTCTTTATGATGAATTTGGATATACCTGATACACAGTGGAAGACATTTCTTTCTTCTATAGTTTTGACCTATACGCTACTATACCAATACATAATGATGAAACTATCATATATTGAAGGCTCAGTATTAAGGGATATGGTGTCAGGAAATGTACCTATTCATTTATTGACAGCAGGCGAGGATGAGATCTTACCTTATCATAGGCGCCTAGGGGTGTTACTAGACATACACGAGGAGATGATGCAGGATTTTCATTCTTCAGTTTGGATAGTTCACCCTAGTTTCACCATGATCTATAGAGATATACACCAGTATGATTGGTGGACAAGCATGAAGAGATATGTTATTTGTTTTTTCGTGATATGTTTCAACTATCAGAAGGTGATGGTAGAGCATCAGCATCCGCAATTCATTTTCCACAGTTACCCATTCCCTTGTGTATGTGGGTTGATATCATGATGAACTCTACGATAGGCTTAACAAGGTCACCTCTAGGGAATGATTCATTTTCGATTTTCATTAATTGACTCATGACGCATGCACATTTCTTGCTAATTAAATAAACATTTTGTGTTGATGAGAGATGAAGGATGTAAATTTGAGATATTATACATTTACATGGGGTTATGCACTCCACCCTTTTGGACAGGGATTCCTGTTTTACATCCCCAGTCGGGTAGGGACTACCGAGGGATTTCTGTAAGCAAGTACATATGATTTTAGCATACCATACACAGTCAAACGGATAGTCTGAGAATATGATTCAAGTGCTGTGGGATATGCTTTGAGTATGCGTACTAGATTCGGGATGTTCATGGGAGAAGCTCATACCTCTAGTGTAGTTTTCCTAAAATAATAGTTTTCATTAAATTATTAATATGGAACCTTCTGAGGTATTTTATAACAGGCCTTGACGATCTCCCGTATAATGGCTAGAAGAGGAAATATAAAATATGATGGGGCATCAACTTGTTCAAGATACCTCAATTTAGGTGGATTTGATTTCAAAGAGTATGCCTACAGCATAGTCATGACAAAAGTTTTATTCTCATATATTGAGATGAACTTCAGAGATCATGTTCAGAGATTAGGTTTTCCTACATTTCACACCCAAGATCAGAGACATGATTATGATGATACATTCAAGGCATTCACTAAGAATCGTTGGGACATATGAGGTTTTGGAGAGTTTGGCTAGTCTCTTATTGATTTCAGTTACCTCAGATATTTCTGGCAATGCATAACGTCTCTACGTTTCTCAACTACGGTGTTACCTCTCAGACATGTGTAATATTTTTCAACCCGAGGATGTTGAGTAGGAGGTGGATTAATATTTTGATGATAATAATATCGTGATAATTGATCCTAGCCAGAAAATTATATATGGACGACTCATTCCTCTAATATAGGTGTTGTGGTTGCACAGATGAGTACATGACGAGACTTGGATGAGGGACACCGACGTGGGCTCACAGTGGCCAGAGCTGCACGAGGATTCTACTTCTTCTCCACCATGTTAGTGAAATTTAGAGATAAATTTCATTAAGGGGGGATCCTTTTAAGAACCCATATCATCATTTTATGTATGGATATCGATTTCGGGTGTTTTTAGAAAAAACGATTGAATTTGGAAAATTTAATAAGTAGAGGTTGTGTACTTTGGAGTACATATCGTGTACCATGTTTCCACGGTTTTTTGTGTACTGGCCGTGTAACGGCCACAGACAGAGCCATGTGAGGTGACCTAGATAATTTCTAAGGCAGGATCCAGTAATGGAAAATACACGACGTGTATATTAAATGAACATGCTATATACTTTTTTTCTTAAATTGTACCCGAGTTGCTTCTTATTTCAAGAACCACCTATTTAAAGCCTCGTATAATACAGGTGTGATAGGAATCAATGAATCTTCAATGAGATCCTGACCATAAATCCATTTTCCTATTCAATCATAGTCAATTTCTTTGGAATCACCTCGGTGAGTTCTTCGTTATTCTAGATCCTCTCCTCCTGATTTTTCTTCTTTCATGAGATATTTTTGTTTTGAGAATATTTGATGTTTTTGTAGATATATGATGTTCAAGGTCAACTCAAATTCAAATATTCAATTATATCAATCATACAATGTCAAGGCAGTTGGTCTTCCCCTCTCTGTAGTTATATTTGGATTATATATGAAAATGGTGGGAAATAACCTAGTTTAGGGTATTGCATATTTTGTATTTTAATCAATGATGATGCCTGCAATGGATTTATTTCTTTAGTAAGTGTTCTTGATTGTGAATAAGGTTTATTTCCTTAACATGAATGTGTGTTCCGTGTTTTTTTAATATTGCCTATTGGTTCAAGAACTGTCAATTAGGCTGTTTTGTTTTCTATGCCTATTACTGTTAGGATGGATTTGATTTTAATATGAAATGCTTTTGATATGTGTTTTAGTTTCATAGACACGTAGTATATGAAATTACCATGGATGTAGTATATAGTTTTTTTATGATTTTATGCCATAGGGATGTGGTAACCTCGTGTAGTTATACCATATAAAGAATTGACATTGTGGGCTTACCATGTGTGTCTTTCATACTTTTGATATTGTGAGACCATATGTGGATTGTATTTGAGTGCTCATATTGGTTTCAATAGTTTACCGTTACAATAACACAGGGGGAATTGACGCTGAGCTCTTCCTTAGAGAGTCTTTAGTTTATCATTAAAAGACCATAGGGGGAATTGGAGGTGAATAATTTCTCCAAGAGTCATTGTTTTCAAGAGACAAAAATGGGTATAAAATGGGGGAAATCCAATGGGTCGTTATATCTTTATTGTTAAATGATAATTTTAACCTGTGGAGTTTGGCTCTGAGGACATTCCCAGATGGTTGTTTGTGAATGATTTCTTGAATAATTGATAAAAATACATGAATGTATTTTAAAACTGTATGATTGATTCTTTCATAGTATTTCGTTGTTTATTAAATTATTTTACATTTTGTCTATATTATATATTCAATAAAAATTAGGCACAAATCATTGGGTGGTTTCCTAAATAGATCAGCCTCACACCCTGTATGGTTCTTGATCACGGAGGCAAAAATATTATATTCTTGTAGGTTTTGATAAGAGTATGAGGACCTCTAATTCAGGTAATTGAGTGTTGTGGAGATGGAGAGCGTGTGACCATGATGATGCTTGTGATTCTACTAGAGTTTATGTGTTTTCCTTGTACATTTATTTTTTAATGTATTACCGACATTATTAATTATTAGGATTCGTTCCTAGACATATGTGACATGCATCTTATATACATGTGCCCCATCTTTTATTTACATTAGTCTTACAATGTCTACTTATTGTATGGTATTACTGGTTCCATTGTTGTATAATTTTCTATTATGTTGTGTTACTCTTCCAGTGAATGAATAGTTTCCCAACTATCACACCCAAATCCCCCACTGCTAGATGATAGCCTCTGATATTCTAGAAAATGTGCTTGAGGCCATTTGATCAAATTGTTATGGGGCACCATTGGGCGGCATCTTGAACCAAGGCATAACAAGATCATCATCTCCCATTACATGAGTTCTTTCACAATAATTGCTTCCATTCAAGCAATGAAATTGAAACCTATGATACTCTATATGGGATGTTTTTTAGAATAACGAATTTTTGGTTTGTAGTTTGTGCTTGAAATATTTTTATCCTTGGTTATGTGAAATATATAAAAGAAAGGTTTCATTCCATACAACAACACATAAAAGCGGATCAGATAAGGTTAGTTAGTTATACATTAAAACTATAAAGGAGACTTGATGTGTGATGTTTGTGATAAATTATTCCTTTCAATATCACATACGATGAGAGTAAGGAGGATTGGGAAAATAAGGTTGTGCATCCCTAGGTACATTAACTCCTACATAATCCTCGATCCCATAGTAGTAATGGCCTATCATCTTACACATCCTCAAAATCTAGCACAAAATAATGATGTTTTTCAAGTTTCTCTCTTGGGTATGTACATCCATCACCATTCGAATGTACTAAATTGAGAGGTTGGACAACTAGAACACGACCTCTATTATTTTGATAAACTAGTGGAGATCATTGGTAATAGAGACAAATTTCTATGAAGGAAGACTACAAACCTCATTAAAGTGTTGTAGAGGAACCAAAAATATGATTAAGCGACATGGGAACCAGAGGAAACAATGAGACAGAAGCACCAACACCATTTCTCAACATAGACAATTATTTGAAATTTCAGGGGTGATATTTATTAACAGGGGAATAATGTTAATACACAATCTTTTTGAATTATTTTTCCTAAAAGTAGGTGTTATATATAGAAAAAACAAAAATATCGGTCATTAATAATGATATATGTACATTTTAATGTGTCATATTTGTTTTCATCGTTATATGATTATTGGACATTTGTTACCATTGGTCAATATGAATGTTTTTAAATATGACTGTTGGTCAATATGAATGATAGAAAATATAATCCTAATATTATGATTATTGTTTATAAATAGAACTGAAAATGGTTTGTTAAAGTTGAATGAAAATTCAATTGACTCATACTGTAGAGTAATTCCATATGAATCACATTTTATGGTTAATGGGGTTGAGGTACCATCAAAGGGATTCATTCCTTACCTATCCCAATTTGTTCTTTAATACGTTATTATAAAATGAAATCTCTTATTGTAGTAGACCATGTTAATTGAAATTACAACTCAGGTGATGTTATATAACCCATCATAATAGTATATAACCATCCCACACCATAACCATAGGTTATATACATGTTTTATAAGGGGTTATGTGTCGATTCCATAGTTCCATAAAATATTTAATCCAATATTTTAATAATTTTTTTTTATTTTTTGGTTCATTTATAATTTTTCATAAAATTAATATCAAATTTCATAAAGTGATATTTTGAGGTAAAATATCAATTTTCAATTATATATACGTTATTATTTTTAAAAAATTATTAATGTATATGATAGTGATATATTATTATCAAGAATGTTTTAATTATTTATGAATGAAAAAATAATTTTTTTCTCAACTGTCAAAAATTGTAATATGCATTTTATTATGAATTTTATTATGAATTTTATATACAATATTATTTTTTATAAATAAGTATTTTCATTTTTAAGTTATAAATTTATCATATTTATAGAATTGTAATGATATTAAATGTAATTAATGAATTAATAATATTAATATTAGGTTACGTAGAGTTTATGAGTATTCTAAAAATTACAATAATCATTTTCGAATAATAAAAATAAAATTTTGAGTTTTCGATATGTTTAATGACATCATAGTTTTTTCAAAATGTTGTAATAGTAAATTTAAAACAATGGTCAAAAAAATGGATTAAAATATATTATTATTTTTCCCACGAGGACAATACTATTGGAAAATAACGTTGGAAAGCCAATGGTTTTGCAAATACCTCTATATAGGTGTCCAAGGAAATTATTAAAAATCTCCCTCAAATTTTCTGTGAATCCCCATCCAGATATCTTATTAATATCAATCCAAATTTATAATAAACAATTAAATGATAGTTTCACCTCTTATTTATTCGTCCGAAGGTGTTCTCAATCCTCTAAAATCCCTATCATCCTGTTTTTTGAGACACTTTTCAATGTAATGGTACTCTCCAGATCTCTTTTCCGTCCATGTTTACCTTTTATGTCGTACGTATTTCAAATATAAATACCATGTTATTAAATCATTTTTATTATGTCCCTTTAATACAGTAATATTCATTTATTAATGTGATAACCTTTTCCCATATCTTTTCAATGTTTTCTAAAACCAGGTATCATACCCGTTATTCTGTCTTCTTTTTTTCCCAAAACCTCTCTCTTTTTAAAATGAAATTATATTATTTTCTTTTTTGAATACAAATTTCTATTAATTATCATAGGATATTCACATATAGTTTAAAATGATATTTTTAATTCTATAATTTATATAAATATAACCCTCCTTCCATTTCAATGGGTTTAATATTAAAAAAGGATCTTGTTTTTAACCAGAATTTTTAAATTCCATGTTTTATATCAAACAACTATATTTTATTAAACAATGGTTATTTATGATTTGATTTATTAGGATCTATCTGAATCACATTAATTTATACATACTATGGGTCTTACCTAAAATTTAGTCAATGAATTAGGTATTGAATTTAATCTCTGGAGATGATATCATTTATGATACCTTGGTGAATAATATTGGTAATTTAATTGACACCTCTTTGATAAACCATGGTGATTTTCTTATAAATGACTCAATTATAATTTTTAGCCACAATTACAAGTTATTCCTCATGATTGTATTATTATAATATGAATATTTATGATTCTTTTATATATTTAATCATTTTCTTAGTAATATTCCAGGAGTTTAGAAATAAAATGATTCTTTTATTTACCCATTTCTTTTATTAATGTCCCATGGTTATGTGATGTACAAATTGAACATTTGATGAACCTTTAATGAAGATATTCCTGTTTATTATAATAATTTTTTAATGTTTTATTTTATTATGTACATTATTTATATTACATTGAACATTAAAATATCAAAAAAAATTTAAAATTAATGGAAAACATAGGAAATAAAAATTAGAGATACCATATATATTCCTAAAACTTTTTTACAATATAATATTTAAGAAGATATTGTTTTTAGTTCAATCTATCTTGTAGAAATCCACATCTTTCATCCATCCATTCAATATAGAATTATATATCATTCCTTTGATTGTTAACCATTTCTGATTAAACCCTTTCCTTAACATGTTCCAACTTATTTTTATTTCCTATCTTATAGGATGAGCATCTTCAGTAATAAGTCTAGATGCTTCTATTATTTAAAAAACGAGTGTGATTTCTAACAATTTTTCATTCACAATTTTTGTCATTTCCTTACATTACTAACATGATTGATTATAGTAATAGAATACAATCTTAGCTATCCATTCAACATGAAAAATAGAATAATACTCATATTGAAAATCTATGTATAATACATATTTTAATGTGGAATTCATCCTGGTTGAACAATATTAACATGTCTTTGATATTTTTATCTGTGGTTTAAACCATTCCTCTACAAATAAAAATTATCATTATGTGAAAATACATAATAATGAAAAATATATACATAGAAATTATTTATTCAATATGATAAAGGATATTGTCTTATTATCCATTATTGATTTTCACTTATTTCTATTTCGAATAACTCTATACCACTTCAGACAATGATATGATATGACCTAGAAATACATATAATATACATTTTAGATGAGTAAATAACTTCTATATTATATTCATCAACAAGTCGCATTTTTTGGACATTGATGGGTGATCATTTCTTGATAGTTGATGATTATTTTTTATCTCCATTGATTGTTTTGTTTTAAGTTATCTCTATTAATACATCATGTTACATTGTCTTTTTCCCACCATTATACTTCCAATTTCATTAGATAATCTCAATTTCTACAATTTATGTTTACGTATTTCATCCAATCCAAATTTGTCTATGAAATTTAGATCATTGATCATTCAAGGAGTTATCTACTCCTTCATAGTCATGTTAAACTCTATCCAACATCTATACTTATGGAATCTTTCCAAACAATAATTTAATCATCAATTCTATCAACATTTATTTTGTTTCCAGTTTAATCCTTATATAATATAATTATTCATTAGTTACCATAAATATTATTATTATTCATCCAATATCAATGTATGGACATTGATTATATTTTACTAATATTTAATCACATTTTCATACACTACAACCACATCTTTTCATTCATCAAATGGAATATTTTATTCTACATCTCTGTATGGTTGACAAATATCTACCCCATGGTTACACCCATACTATTATAACTCATTAAATAAAACAATACTATGTTTTTTATTCTGTGATTGAATATAAATCTCTCAATAGCCCCTTAAGTTACAACTTGTGTGTTGCAACACCATATCCCTTATTTTATTTATCCATCATAGGTTGTAAATTTTCATAAATAATAATATTGTAATAAGTATATTATATTTATAATCTTGTTCTACATCTTCCAAAAATACATTTATAATATTATTCTTCTCGGAAATATAATCATATATTATATAATATTTATCTGGATTAGATTTATCCCTTTTGTGGGAACCACTTACGAGGCCTTTTCAATGTTTTATCTTTAGTTTCTATATTAATGGATATTCTAGACCATAAATAATTAATTTTCCCAATATTATCATCTAGAATAAAATCCAAATTAATTTTTTATGTAAAATATCCCTTTTCAACAGTATAATTTTCATGAAAAATGAAAATGAAGTTAAACATCTACATCATCTCCATCATCACTTACATTGGTAATTCAATATTTTTCAAGGTATTATAATTTTATTTTATCTCTTTCTCAATTTTTGTTATGTTATGTTTTGACACTCATTTTGTAATAATCTAGAGTACATGGTATATCATAATGAGAAACCGTAGATAGATCCCTTTTCCCAAGGGCCAAAACATTTGGAACGTATATAGGTGGATGCCAACTCATGGTTTTATTCTTAATGTCAATTACATTAATTTCAAACAAATGCCCTATAATTTCTCTAAATACATCACTAATGTGTTTAAAAAACAAATACACATTTTCTTTTGGATTAAATTTCATATTATTGAATTGATTTTTAAAAAACAAGAATTTTGGCCCCCATTACTTTTTTTACCATCTTAAATATTTTCTAGTGTTTTCAAAAAATAATTGGATTTAATTCAACTCATCACCATTAAATAGATTTGATGAAATAGTGATATGAGAAGAAAATTATTATATTTTTAATTATGTTGAATGATTTTCCTATAAATTTATATCATACCATTACTATTGGAAACACTAACATAAATCCTTTGAATAATTGAATTGGGAATGAGAGGACCCAACCCCAATTACACAGAACCAGTCCCTTATTTTATTAAATTGGAATATAAAAAAGTAATATGATTCTTGAAGGACAATGTAGTTTTGTATATTTGGAAACAATATATATATATAAGTTCAATATTACAACATGAAATTAAATAAAACATATATGTTTTTTGGGAACATCCACACCTATATGTTTATCCCATATGTTCCTTAATAATAATCATCAACATGTCTTGAGAAAATGAAACATAGTAAAGTGGTGATATTATATGCTCAATAATGGTAATAAATAAATATAAAAATATCATAAACCTAAGAAATAGACATGGTGAATAAGTTAAAAACATGTTCCTTTCAAAAAATAAATATGAACATAATATCTTAGGGATATAAGATGAGTAGATATTTTCATAATAAAACATTGTCATGGTTATGCTAATTGTATAATAAACAAATTATCATTTAATATCATGTTTCATAAAGTGGGAATGAATTATATGGGACATCATAACCATACTGTCAAGGCCTTGTTCCATGAACATAAATAACAATTTTATCAAAGCCACATGCCAGGACTGTAGTTTGTCTCATGAGACCAACCTATGCACCAATAGGCTATAAAGGGCCCCACAAAAAACATAAAATGTTCCAAAAATTATTCTTATTATTGGTGACAAAAAAAATATACATTCATATTTAAACTAACATATGAAATGAAAATAACTTTCTACATACATTAACCATTGACACTAACACTTCGATGTTAATTGTCGAATGATATCATGATAGAACATCCACATTCATATTAATTATAAATCCATTAAAAATATTTTGAAGATACTATAATAATATAAAAATATATATGAAAAAAATTATTCATCAAAATATTTTGACAAAAATATAGATACTTTAAAATGATAAAAATGATATTTTTATAATGATTGAAGCCATAATACTTCATAAAGTGTCAAATAAAACCATGAAAAATTAAAATCACAATCCCTTAGAATATCAAGATGATAATAAGACTCTTGATATGGTATTCAAAGGTGTATTATAGACACAAAATTTATTAACAACTGGTGAACAAGGAATATATATCATAAAACTTAATGTGAGGTGAGAAAGATCAATTTTAAATTGGAAATACGAGTTCTTTTGGAAAACAATGTGTTTTTGTAATAAATATGGTTTTAAAGATTTATATCCTTGAAAAAAAATGTATGTATGTTGATATTAAATTTCAGGAATAAATTATTTCAAATTTATTTGAAATCATTTAAATATTCGTTTTAAAAATGTTTTAGAATTAAAATATTTTAATTCAGTTTACGGAATTAATTAATGTTATGACAAATAGAAAATGCATTTTTTCTTTCATAAAACAAGAAATCAACAAAAATATATTTTCATGTTAACTTTTCTGAAATTATAAACAAAAATTCGTTTTATAATCTATTATTGATTAAACATTAATATAAGAATTAATTCGATAAGTTCCATTCACCTGGCATGCATTTCGGTATAATTTATGAATGATTCATTTAATACATATAACTACAAAAAATCAGTTTTATGATTGTTAATCATATATAGAACATGAAAACATAATTTTGTAGAACAAAATAATAATAAATAACAATTAAATTTAGGTTATTAGAGAATAAGACGACCTCAAATGAAAATGGTGGTTCAGGTAGAAAATAATTACTACATTGTAATTAATAAAACATAAGATCAACAATAAATAATCATAAAATGATACATTGAATATCAAGAAAATAAATATAATGATGATATTAATCATGAAAGAGATGTAGAAATATACCATACAAATGTAGTGGTAGTGAATACAGAATATCTCACAAAAATGGAAATGACATGAAGAAACCCTTGAAATCATTTCGGCATGGTAAAAATAGTTCCAGTGAAGGCTTAATTACAGTCAAAGGGGTATTCAATAATTTAAATATTATAATGTATGTATTGGGGAGGTTTAAAATCATAACACACCATTAAAAATTAAAAATAAATGGACACAACATAGAAGGGAATTTTCAATAAAAGTTAAGGAGGGGATCCCTTTCCTTAAATCTGAGGGTGTTCTTCGCGTGATACTAATGATCAGGATATCCCAATTAAGTTCATTAATTAATAATTATAGAAAAATTTATACATATATTTTATATAATATTATAATGTTCATTCATGGGCATTTTGACGGGTTAAGGGATTCAATTTCATTGTTCGTTAGTGCTTGTTTTCATAATATTCATGGTTGGCTCACTTATAAAAGTAAATGGAAGTTAATGTAAGATGGGATATGGAGTCCATAGTTGATTTTATATGTTATTAATGAACATTATGATATTTAATTTGTTTTAAATTTATTTTTTTTATTGTTACTTAAGGTAAATCATTTTACCAAACAATAAAGATAAATTCTGGGAATAATTTTGCGAATATTTCCACAATTACATTGGTTTGTGTTGTCATTTCACATAATAAGTGAAAACAGATTCATAGATATTACATAATATAAATTTAATATATTATATTTCGGTTCAACCATAAAAATGGATTCAGTAAAAGATATTAATAAGGTATATAAAATTGAAATCATAGCCATTCTTAAATGTGATAAATATACACAACTTGACGGATGTTTCATTTTAGGCATAAAAAAGGAGGAAATGATAGATAAAGTTGAAAAATATCATTAGAATAAATAAAATCAATTAAATGTATAGTACTATAGTTTTTATTACATTTCAATGATAGGAGGTTTGGAAATAATATTAAAGAAGGATCAATAAAATGAATGAAAATAAAAGAAGAATTTTACCTATTGAATTAACCATTCTTGAGAGCCTCTTAAGGGATGATGATTTTTCCTTTTTATAAGACCAACAGTACCTGGTCGTTGTGTGGGTTCTTAGGATGATATTTTTGAAAAATTTAGACAAATAACAACGCTTTTGAGGAGTTATGAGCTGCGGAAGTGAGGGGGGTGTCTGTAGTGGAGGAGAGGAGCGTTTTCAAATTATTTTACTCGTTATTTTATTATTTTAATTTAGACAACAAATATTATTGTATATAATGACCCTGAATATTAATATTTGAATTCGAGTTTGATATTTTTTCATACATCATCCATACTTTTAGGAAAATTGAATTTTACTGATAATGTATATATACGGTAAATTTCCATATATTACTATTCAATAAATATTCATGTATTTTAGATAAATCCCAAAAATTTCCCCAAAACATTTTTTGACCTGTTGAATCTAAAAATGACATCCATTTTTGAAAAATAATTTTATAAATTTGATTAATTTATATTTTAATTAAAATCATAATTTACAAGAACAAATAACATTTCTAAATTAGATATTTTATTAACAAAAAACATTGGTACATCATACCTTCACATTAATCATATATATATATAGTATCATAGGTGAGGATAAAATTTATAAGGGTATTTCACTATTCATTAATGTAACATTACTATTCATAAGGGTATGTTACTATTCAATAAAAAAATTTTAGTAATATTAGACTCTAAATAACAAATTTATTTCAGCCTTGTATGTCATATTTTAGAAATTCAAATCATAGGGGTTGTAAAATTATATTTACATGATAGTTTATAACAATGTTGTGTTTTTTAGTGACATAATGATTCATGTATTTAGTATCAAATATAATTGATTAATCATGGGGTGTTATAGAGTAATTCCATTCCAAATAATTATTGTTGATATATTATGATATTCTTCTAAATATAGATGTTTCTTGAAGACTTTTCTTTACCTCCTTTAAAATTAACTCAAATCACATTAAAACAATAATAGGTTAAATATTACATCAAAAACAACAATATAATACCCCATACAAAACTTTTTAACACCTTGAAGTTTGAGGAGTGAATTAGGGGGTCATAATTTCCTTAGAATGATATTGATCTATTCCTCACATTGTAAGGATTATTTTTTATCTTTTTTGATAGAATCATATAATTATTAAACATCCATAAACTGAAATAGAAACAAAACCAAAAAAATTAAGGGGTTCACAACTAAGGGATATGGAAAAAATAATTCACAAAAATTAGTTCAATTGTTCATGAATCAAATAAATTATACTAGATAATGTCCATTAGAAGTGGGTAGAAATGTTCACATTATACTAGGAATAAGTAGTTAATAATAATTTTAATAATAGAACATTACCACCTTTGGAACATATAAACTACCTTCACCTTAATCACATCATTGGTAGGTATATTTCTAAGTTTATCAACATAATCATATCTTTAGAATATTGGACCCATATATATATTTATTGTTTACCATGAGACTCTATGTGCACAATAGTTTAAAATCATTTCATTTTATCACTATTCAGTATTGATCAATGATAAAATCCTATTATTCATCAAACTCTTTCAAATTTATTCATGAATATAAAATTTTACATTACAACTAATCTCTTGACAAACAACCCAATTTTTTGGCAACCTTTGATAATGTTACAAAAAAACATTTTTTCACACAAACTAAACATTTCACAAATCACTATTGTTCATTATTTACTCATGTTATTTTCATTGTGATAATCTACTTCCCGGATGTCAATCATTTATATAATTCAATAAGTTGTGTAAATTGATATTCATTTGAAATGGAGAGTATTAGAATTGTGGTGAACGTCAATTAATATATGAGGCTAACCCTGGATGAAAAAAAACAAATGTTCTATAACCCTTGTGTAAAACCTCATAGTTTTTTTCTTCATCCTTTTTGATGTTTTCTTTATCATGAAACTCCATATGTATTTCACTTTTTGTGGAAATTTGAGTTTTAATAAAATGAATTAAACTCCATAAATATTTTTTAATTCCTACTGACATCACTGAGAATAATTGATTTGACATCTCCTTTAGTGATCAACTCTATGTATACATCATGTGTTCCTAAAAACAAAATTTCTCTGAAAAAATTGGAAATTCTAGAAACACGTTAGTTAGTTGAATATCAATGGGGATATACCAAAAAAATCATTTCAATGAATCAATATGTCAGTTATCATAATCATTTCAATGATGATAGACAACAAAAACTATGCACCATTAACTTCTATATGTGAATAATTATAGTTACAAAAATATGATAAATGGGTTGTTTCCTAGTTTTAATAATTACTCTTAAATGATTATATCAATAAAATATATTTCATGGTATACTAAAAAGAAATCAAAAACATTTTAAGATAAATGATAAAAAGATATACCATTCATTTTATTAATTCATGACAGATTAATATATATAATTTGTGATATATAAATATATTGAATAAAAATGATAAAAGAACTCCAAATATTTTACATCATGTTGTCTTTTAAATTTTTCATCATTTAGTTTTATATGTATTGATGAAATTATAATATTATTGTGAGTGAGGTTAGTGTTTTGTGAGAGAAAGATGTTCAAGCGGTGCATAATATTATTTTTATAATAGATTTCCAATTAAGTATACCACATGGAGAGATAACTATATATCTCAAAGGTGGATGGATCATATTTATAATCCCCATTATTAATCATAGTTAGATACATAACATGAGGGCTCAAACAATAGTAGAAAAATGCAATTATTTTCATATATTTTTATCATTTTACATCAGAAATGAAATTATGTAAAAATGGTTTACATTACATGTATTATGTAATGATGGAATTTAAAAATGTCCTTCAAAAGGACATTCATGATCAATTATTATAATAAGTAATGTTGAAATCCAAACTAAATCTTCATATAGTGTGTAATGTTTATATAAAAATAGAAATATATATCATTCATAAATTTGCAATACCATTATACAAATGGTCAGTTTTGAACATGAAAACTATAACTAAAGGAAGTTAGAAATATATTTTTATTGTAATGAAGAATGGAAACTAAATAATTTTTCATAAAATATAATACTATATATATACCTCTGTCCTGGAAAAAATTATAAATAAACAAAATTCATTGAATTCTATACTAAAATATCATGATTTTAGATATTAATTAATGAGTTAATAAAACATAGAGTGTAATTTGAAAAATATTATAGAATTTGGGTTATTTTATCACATGAATATGCTAAAAGGTCATCAAAATCATATTAAAAAATAATTTTTATATATATAAAATTTAAAATATTTGTTGAAAGATGAGGACACTAAATGATGCTACCCCTAAAAAATTATATGGTCGAACTAATAATTATTATATCATAAATGATTCGTAATAAATATTTACCATGTTCTAAAGATTAACATTAATGATGACACTAGGGTTTTGAGAAAATACATTTAAAATAAAAGAATACATATATATATATATACTATAGATTAATTATTAAATAATATAAATGTTATATACATTCAGTCAAACATAAATAATTTAATTTTGATACGTTATCAACAAATGATTAGTTTTACTATACACAATTACTTTCCAATTTTATTTTTTTATCTTATTTCGAACAAACTATTTAACATGGAAAATCTATCATTAAAAACATATAGGATATAATGAAACAAATAAATCTAGAAAATATATAAATTTCATATGTGGTTCACCTATTAAAGGGTATAATCAATATGTTTTACAATCATGTGGGAATAATATACATAAAATTCAATTTTCAAAAAAATATAAAAAATTTAAAAAATAGGGATATGGTAATGTAAATTAGTACATAATTAAATATTTCTTATTACAAATCATGGAATAATATAAAAAAAAACCTACTATACATGCTATCAAAATTATATATATATATATATATATATATATATATTTCTGGATTCCATAGAACAATATTAATATATATGTAAATCATGGATATATAAGTTTTATACATAGGAACAATAATTATATATCCAATGGGTCTAGAGATACCTAAATAGATGTGTAATAAATTAAACCACCATAATTAATATTTTCATAATGAAATTAAAATTGTTATATTAATTTATATATATTTAAAAATTGAATCATAGGTACATAGAAATCATCAATATAAAATATCCTAGATATGTGTTTTAAATATTGTTAACAAAAACAATCCCTCCTTAATATACTTCAACCCATAAAATATTTATAGTAATTTTAATAAATAAAATAATTTTCTACTATGTTCAGTATCCCATAATAAAGGCAAGGAGTATCAAAATGTGGTAACCCCAGAGACTTCATTTCAATTTAATCATTTCATTATATTTCAATCAATACAATATAAATAAATTTATATGAAACATACATGAAAAATTGATATCAAATGTTAATAAAAATTAAAAAACAATTCATACCACATATATCAACAAGTTTAAATTATTGAAGGAAATGTTAAAAAAGGACCCACACACTCCAAAAATATTGTCACGTCCGTTTCTGGTAGGTGAACTAGATTACATTGGTCGATAATATCACTATCCCCTTCTCTTACCCTATATGATTGTATATGATTGGGATTTAAAATAAAACCCAGAGTACATATGATGGAATATGGTACTATATATAAATATGGATTCATATTTTTCAACTCATAATATATAGTCCATTTTGAATGAGGAGTTGTAGGATTTGGATGGTAAGGATATATATGTTGTATCTATATTTTCATATCAACATACATAATTTATATTAATGATTTAACGGTTACATCTATCAATTAATTCCCGTTTAGAAACATAAAATACAAGTACTCTATTTCACAATAATATTCTTCTTCAATCAATCATGTAGTAGGTCATCAAAAAGATGCTTTTAATATTGATACCCTCTACATATCATCTTGCATTTCCAGTTTTCTTTTTCATCCATATATTATTCACTAGAATATTCATCCTACATTGATATTTAAAGGTTCCATTTGTATCTATATTTTAATGGGATTCATAAAATCATATAAATAAATGATATATTATTTCAATAAATTAAAAAATTCATAATATCTTAGAATCATAAAGATGAAATTGTTTGATATTTATTAGATAATTTTTTAATAGACTAGTACTGTAAAACATTGAGATTTTCTAAGATATATTTTTTTAATTTCATTGATGTCTTCTATTATACACTACCCCGATATTAGCTTGTACTATACGCAACAATGTATTATCATGCAGTATACGCAACACTATTCTTGGCTCGTGTTACACACATTTTCAAGTTCGTTTTGTGTAAATTATTTTACGCAACATTAAGTATAGATTTTATTTAATCTATAAATGAAATATGTTTTTATTATGTTATACGCAACACCAAATGGAGTATTCAATACACGAAACCTTGAGTTGGCATGAATTACTTGCAATTAAGTCCTCTTCGATAGCGTGTGTAGTGTGAAATACAGAGTTCCGCTAAACGGGATATTATTATAATATTATTATGAACTAGCTGTTATGAATAGTTATAAAAACTTTTTTATAATTTTATAAATTTTACCTTTCAAAATGGACATAATTTTTGGATTCAAAATATAAAAATAATACTTGGGTGAATTTTCGGTAATTTTTTGAAAGCATTCTATTTTTTAGGAATAATGAAAACACTTGGTTATTATTTAAAAACTGACTTTTTATTTAAATAATTAGTTATTTTATTTATATTAAAATAAGGTCAAAATTGATACATAATACCTTTATATGTTCAATTTAATTCATTGGAGTAATTTTATAATAATTTTAGTTATATATAAAATTTCGTGAACTTTTCACCATCTTTTACCCACCTACTATGAGAATTTTAAAATTCACATAAAAAAAATATTACTACTTCTGTGAGTTGAATTTCGAAAATCCAAGAGACACGGTTAATATCAAGCAGTAAAATGTGGTTCAATAAGATAATAATTATTTTTGTTGATTATTAAATTTTTATTTTTATTTACCACAGTTAAAAGTATATAGGGTAATTAGGGGTAAAGATTATATTATTATTTCCCTAACAATGTCCTAATTCTATTAGATAAGTATAATTCGACCAAAAACAACCTTATATATATAATATTATAATTTAGGTCCACATTTTTTTATTAAGACATTTATTATTATTTAATTCAATTAAGAGTTAAAAGAGTTAAAATCAATGTTTAAAAATAAAACATTTTTAATATATGTTTATACATAAGATAAATTTGAAAAAAACAGTCATTAGAAATAAAAAAATATTTCCTACATGATTTTATTTTATTTTTAATTTTTATAAGTTAAATAATTTAATTTATTTATGACACAATGATGGTGTATGAATTACATTATTAATGAAATATTAACATAATTGATGACATAAATACCCAAATAAATGTAATTTGAGACTTTTTATAATTTAAAATAATTTTTTTTGTTAATATGACATGTTATTATAGATTTAATGTAATTTTATCCAATTAAACATGATGTTATTATTTTCACAAAAATCAATTACCAAATAGTGTCAAAATTGACAAAAAATAGTTTTGAAAACAAAAATTATATTAATAAGTGTCATTCTATTCGATAAAATATAAGGATCGGCCAAATGACTTATATATAGTTATGTATATTAACAATAAACCAATTGTTGTGTGTTTTTATTATTATGTTATGTTTATTAACCATATAATGTAATAAAACAATAACACATGGTGAAAGATAAAATTATTTAACATAGAGTTAAATTTAAATGATAATGTTAAAATAGTAACCTAAAATTTTCTAAAACCAATTTGATGAGAGGATTTAGACCCATCCCCACTTTATCTTATAAATAAATCAATTTTTAGCTATTTTAAACCGAATATGGCTTTACTATAAAATAATATTGTATGTTCTTCCTAAGGTTCACCTCTCCTCCTTTATAAAAGGGAACCTCCTACCTCTTCTCAACGAACAATTTTGAGCCTTCATTCTCTATAAAACCATTCCCATTTCCATTCTACTCTTCCCTAGAATCATTATTCAGGTTCTGGTCTCCTCAAAAGTCCTACTGTAGTGCCTTAAGAGGAAGTTTAAAAGAGGTGCGTCAAAGAAGACGTAATCTCTTCTACAGATTATTTCAAATTTCATTCTTCTACAACATTTTCATCATTATTTGTTTCATTATGACGTAATAACCTCAGTATCAATAATATAATTATATGTTATTATAAATTTTAAAAAACCCAAATTCACCTTCAATCTATCCTATAAAAAATGAAATCATCGTGCGAGCGTATGTACGGAATACCGTCTCCACGGGTGGTGTCATCTATTTTTCCACGACCACCTTATTTGGATGGGTGTAATGGTGTAAAGAATAACAATATACTGTTATTATAAAATCATACTGATTATGAGATATTATATCATCCACTCCAATTCAATTCAATAATTATGGTAATGATATCATCGCTCGTGCGTACGTATAGATTACCGTCTCCACGACGCGATGAGATTCATTATCCATATTAACCATTCAAGGATGATTATAAATAATATATAATGAATATAAATGAAATATATTATATTATAATTATACTATATATATATATATATATATATGTTTCATCTACTTACTTCCATTCATTTCAATAAGGAATGGAAAACAACATTCATGCGTATGTAAGGCCTACCGTCTCCATGAACGTTGTATTTCATTTCATTTATCTATCTATTATATGTATATATATATATATTCAGAATATATATGATATATAAATCAAGATTTAAATTCTTAAAGTAATTAAATCAAGATATAGTTAATAATAATATCAAGAACTAAAATTCCAAATACGTACGATGAATAAAACGATTTTACCCAAAACACTACATTAACATAGAATATACAAAAGAATGGGTAATATTAAGTCATATGTTGACCATATATGATATAATAACAATAAATATTATTCTTTAAAAAGTCAATGACATTATTTAAATCTTTATACAGGAGGTTCAACTACGTACAATGCATATAAGACATAATATAAGGGATAACATTTCTAATCTCATTTTTATCCAAGATAGTAAACTCTTAATTATTTACTAGGGTTATTGTTATCATCCATGTCCTTGTTTTATAAAAATGTTTTCATGTATTTTTAATGTCATTTTTACCCTTTTCTGACTTTTACATCTTTTTATGGAAGGTATCTATCTTTCTTTACCATACAATGAAGTTCTTTGAATATTATGGAAAAAGTACAAGGAGAATGTTTTTTTATCTTATAAGGCATGACCAAATTATTATGGTTTCATAACACCTTATTTTCATGAAGCATAATATACAATATTTTATGACTATTTTCTACAGAATCCCTTTCCTCTAAATTTTCATTGCATTTTGTGAAAAGAAAATGATTTTGAATAAAAAGGATATTTTCCTCAAAAATTTATTTCAAGAGTTTTATCAAAACCATTTTCCATCTATGATGCCATTATTTTATATATGTAGGTTTCAAGTATAATGCCTCTATGATTTACATGGTTTTACATCGATTATGAGGAGATGATATCGATTTGTTTTATATGGATTATGTTATGATGGGATGATGTTTATGAAACCCATTTTATTTTTTGGGTTATGATGAATGATTTAGGTTTATGTTGTGGCACAAGTAAGAATTATTTCATTATGATATTGGTGGGACATATATCCCCACCCAATTAATTATTTAATGATCTATATATCATGATATAGACATGGCTGTAATGGTATGTTTATCTGGTTCAGTGTTACAGGACTGGAACAAGGAGTGAACTCGATTCAGAAAGGGACTTTGTCCACTAAGATGGTCTTGGAAGCAATGCCTTGGAAACTATAGAAATCATATCATGTGCATAATGGTTTTCCAAAATTAAATGTGGTATTCCCATGCTATATTATCATGATTGATGTTCCTTTATGACCTATGAAGTACGTACTACCAATATTTATTTCACAACTCAATATTTTGATGTTTAAACTTTATGTTAATATGTTGAAGTTCAAATGTATATAGTTTGTTTTATTTTATCCATTCATACCCTTATTGAGAATTTGAGCTCACCAATTATATGTTTTCTTTACCCTATGATATAAATAAATGTTTTAGGTATGTCAAAAATGGGGAAGATCACTATGGGAGATATTGGAGATTTTTCACCAAGATTAGAATATTTTTTTCCGAGTTTCCAATGACACTAAACTATTACGGTCCTTTGGTGTCTGTTTTTTGTTATGTATTATGTATTTTGTAAAATTAATGTCATGTCTATGTATGTCATGATTGGGTCTCTATAGTTGGTATCATATGAAAATTTAAGTTAACCATTGGAAACTATGAAGTGAAATCATACTTGAAATCCCTAGATATATATCAAAGGAATGTCTAGGGATGTCTCTAAGGTTAAGTATACGTATAGATTATAGTCCTATAACTACGGTAATGATCTTTGAATATAACTTAAGATGTTATATATTGAAGGTACTACCCCTTGATTATGATTTTTTCCTCTCACACTATTCTTTTTGGGTTTTAGAAGATGTCTGGAAACATGAAGATTCACGATAATAGAAAATATGATGGACCATGGAATGATATTTGATCTGTAAGTCCACATATCGTTATTATTCATAATAATCAATCTCATAATATGATCAATAATATCAACTTCGGTATGTGTCCTAACTTAGCTAATAAGAGAATGATGGAGATTCATGATGATCATAGACAAATGAAAGTTCAGTTCCCGTCATGTAAATCATGTGGGAAGAGGAATTAGAGAGAATGATTCAAAGGAACTAGAAGATTCTTTGGGTGTGGAAAAGAATGACACAAATCCAATAATTTCAAAGGTAAGGGTTCAAGTTACACTATGGACAAGGATAACGGTATTTCTAAGACATCAAAACAGTTAAATGTTTTAAATGTGGAATGAACGAGCATTATGCAAACCAATGCACCCAGGGAAAGTCTCATAAAGAGAGTCATCATGGTAATATGGGTAGTTTTTATGTTGATGGTGATGAGGATACTAAAAATGATACATGATATTTTTTTAGATGGGGCAGAGCCCTGAAATATTATTTAAAAAAGGTCCAAAGAGGTACAAACGAGACAACAAAATACCACAAACTCAAATTCCCCTTCCCGGAGCACCGAGTTTTATCCTTAGCTTATCACCTATTCTTCGTTCCTTTTCTCTCATTTCGTTCAATAAGATTATATTTATCCGCCCCCGGGATCTTCCTCTACCATAACTCTCACTAATTTTCATTGCTTGTTGTAAGAGTGATTACACATCTTCATCTGAACTATCATTCTATACCTCCTATTTATTATGCATTTCTTCTTTTTTTCTTCCTTTATTTTGACTTTGAGTTCTTACCTGATGCCAATCATCCTCATATTTCTTTTTCTTATGATCTTCCATTCCTGGGGTTTCTGCCACTTGCACACTCAAAGCAGAGTCATGAATAATGTATTTTCCTTTACTCACCATCACATTTTATGTATCCCTTGCAATCACATTTTTTTTCTGAGTTTCTTGGCCACCTCTGATGATTCCAGTGTTGTCATCAAAGGGAGAGGAGCCGTAATAGCATCCCCAGGAAGTCCGTCCATGGAAGAAACATCCTCACAGGTCCAGTTCTCTATGCCAGAGAAAATAGGCAGAGGGATATCATGATGAAGAGTTTTAACCTCAATTTGAGACTCCATATGAGAGAAGACCTGAATATTATCCGAATAAGAAACCCTAGGAGTATAGATATTACCCCTGGGTGAACCAGTCCAAGCAGGGGAAATCTGGCATGGATTCTTGTTTTTGGAAGCAGTCTCTTTGATTTTGTCTTCTGTCATAGCAGTTAAATATATAGGGGAATTACCCCTGTCTGAACCATTAATGTCGGGAGAATTCTGGACAATAGACTTCCCAGAATTTTCAACCTGCATTTTGTTCACTTTTATAGCAGAATCAACATAAATCTAACAAGAATCAAGTAAAGGTTCCTCTTCTAGAGTGTCAGCCCCAGATCTTTTAGATATATTAGAGGTTATATTATCACTGCTCCCCAATACCATTGTGGGAGCGGTTTCTTCATTCCAACCATGTCCCTTCTTAGGGGTATGAATCCTAGTTTGATGACATTCAGACTAGTTTTCACAGGTTTGAGGCATGATTTAAAATCATGCCCCCTCATTGTACAATTTGAGCAGGTCAGGTTCCTCCTGCAATTCTTATAATCATGCCAAAGAATTTTTCAATCCAAATAGAATTTGGGAAGGTTTTCATATTCTATTCTCAGTCCGATCTCATCCATATCAGTTGATTAGCATACCCTGTCAATCAAAGTGGAGGATAGGTCCACTACTACAAGGCATCTTGAGAAGTTTCAATAACTAGAAAGTCCAGTCACACTATCCATTCTAATGGGGACACCAATGGCCAAATAAATATCATATATGATCTTAGGGTTCCACAAGATCCAATTTAAACATAAAATTTTAACCCAAACCTGAGCTGTAGTGTTACCAATATCCGTTGGGTTGAAAGATCTATCCCATTCTTTGATGTGCAGCGCCCCAAGCTTGAATGAGATAGATCTGAACCCCCATTCTCACATCTTGAGATCCTCTGAAGTAAAGAGCATATGGAAGAATCCCTTCCCTATAGAAGCACATTTCCAAGATCCAAAACCCCATATTTCTGATAAACAATGTTTGAGTTAATCAATCTTCCATGGTTTTGAGCCCTTCGACAAAATCAACCTGGAGATTATGGAGTGAGCACCCAATTCCAATCTTTCAGCAACCGCGGTAGAATCCGCTTTAACATGAGAGATCAATCCTTTCCTTCGAATTCCTGCATAATAGTATTCATGAGCTCATGACTGATATAAGGACAAAGTGATATCATGGTTTGAGTATATAAATTTTTTGGGATTTTTGTATGTAGAAAGGGTTAAATTTTGACAGAATTCAAGTTTTCGCTAAGGTTCTATGGTAATTCATGTTTCAAAATAATACATGATTAAGGTATTCACATGTTTGGAATGTGACCAACAAGATACATCTTATGATATATGGGGGATAAATGATGGTATTCACGTGCTTGTTATGAGACCTTTCAAGTAATCGTTTTCTTTATACTATGATATTGGACCGAAGTATTTTGGATAAGCCTAAAGATTAGAATAAATTAAGTTAGACATAGGATAGTATTGTTTAAGGATAGAAATTTTATCAATATTATTGAAGGAATGCTATAATAATGTAGTTTTATAAAAAGGGACAACCTACAGGACCGGAAAAAACCCATCACATCAGACAAAGTTGCGAGAATCGAACCCACAACCGAAGTGTGATAGGCTTTTATCACATACCAATGGCCTACAGGAAGTCCCTGGTTAGTAGAAACTAGTTTTATGTGATTAAGCGCTGTGATAGATGAAGTATAAGTCCATTTTATCAACCATATACGATTAATCTCGTCATAAATGGACTTATGTATATATAATAAATTTTGATATTCACTTTGTGATAGAAACAGATAGAATGACCTATCATTCTATTGCATGATCAGCTGACACTTCACGAATGACAAATTCAACTTCATTTCATTAAGAGATGAATTGGAAATTGGTCATGTCATGAACAACGGTTAGATTCTACCAAAATGAAGCATGTATTTCTTTTAATTATAAAATTATTCAACATTTGGGAACTGATCTTGAAAACAAAAAATTTTTTCCTAGTGCCCTCATATCTAATGAATAAGATGGTACATTAGATCATCACAAATTTATAGCTTTGTGATTGTTGGATTTTTCAAATCCATGTCCTCTACCACTCATTATCAGATGTTGATGGTTATATTTCTCCTCCATATCTATATTTTCACCTATGTTCTCCTATGTGGAATCCTAGTGATTATTAATTCAGGTAATAGTTACATTTCATACATTATTTTTTAAAATTATGATTTAATATTACTTTTTACAATCTGGGTTTCTATGAATCAATCTTTCATGTAGTAAACTATTTATAACCCCGAAGAATTTTGAGGGAGAAATTCATTTTAATAGGGTAGAATGTAACACCCAGAGATTTTATGAGATATATTATTTTTAATTTCTTCGATGTTTTCTATTATACACTACACCAAGATTAGATTGTATTATATGTAACACCATATTAGCTTTCACTATACGCAACACTATTCTTGGCTCGTGTTACAAACATTTTCACGTTAGTTTTGTGGAAATTATTCTACGCACCATTAAGTATAGATTTTGATTAATGTATAAATGAAATAAGTATTGATTATGTTATACGCAACACCAAACGGAGCTTTCACTACACTCAGCTCTGACTTGGCATGCATTACATGCAATCATTACCTTCTTCGATAGCGTGTGTAGTATATAATACCGAGTTTCACTAAATGATATATTATTATAATGTTATTATGAAATAGCCATTATGAATATTAATACCTACTTTTTTATATTTTATTAATTTTAACATAAAAATGCACTTAATTTTTGGATTCAGGATATCAAAATTATCCTAGGAGGAATTTGTGGTATTTTTCTAAAAAATATCAATTTTTTAGGAATAGTTCAATCTCTCTGTTACTATTTAAAAACCAAATTTTTATTTAAATATTAATTTAATTTATTTAAATTTATTTTATGTTAAAATTGATACATAATACATATATAAGTTCAATTAAATTCATTGTAGTAATTTTATAATAATGTTAGATATATAAAAATTTTATTGAACTTTTCACCGTCATTTACACACCTCCTAGGAGAATTTAAAAATTTACATAAAAAAATAATTTTACCTCTTCTGTGAGTGGAATTTCGAAAATCCAAGAGACAGGTTTAATATAATGGAGTAAAATGTGGTTCAATAAGATAAATATGATTTTTTTTGAATAATAACTTTTTACTTTTATTTACCACGGTTAAAAGTAAATAGGGTAATTAACGGTAAAAATGATATTACTATTACCCTAAAACATGTCATATTTCTATTGGATAAGTATAATTTTACCCAAAAAAACAATAGGAATATTATATTATCATTTAGGTCAACTTGGAAAATATTAGGACATTTATTATTATTTTAGTCAATGAAGAGTTAAAAGAGTTAAAATTAATGTTTAATAACTAACACATTTTGAAAATAGGGTTATACATAAGATAAGTTAGACTATAAATATTAATTAGAAATATAAAAAGAACCAACAAGATGGTATTTTTATTATAATTTTAAGACATTAAATAATTTAATTTATTTATGACACAATGATGATTCCGTAATTACCTTATTAATGAAATATTAAAATAATTGATGTTATAAATACACAAATAAATGTAATTTAATACTTTTTATAAATTAAAATAATTTTTTAGGTTAATTGACATGTTATAATTACATTAATTAACTTTTTTATAACAAATAATGTTGTTATGATTTTCAGAAAAATTAATTACTAAATAGGGTCAAAATGGACATAAAATAGTTTTTAAAACATATATTATACTAATATTTGTTATTCTATTCCTAAAAATCGAAGGTTAGGAATAATGGTTAATATAATGTTATATATATTAATAATTAACTACTCTGGTTTCGTTTTGCGTGTTATGGTATGTTTGTTAAAACTATAGTGTAAGAAAAACAAGAAGACACTGAAAAAGTTAAAATTATTTAAATTAGAATTAAATCTAAATGATAAGGTTAAAATTGTAACCTAAACTTGACTAAAACGATTTTTTGAGAGGAAATCGACCCATCAACACATTAGCTTCGAAATAAATCAATTTGGAGCTATTATAAACTGAATATGACTTTATTATAAAATAATATTTTAAGTTCTTCCTAAGGTGCCCCTCTCCCCGTTTATAAAAGGGCACCTCCTCCCTCTTCTATTCACATAATTTTGAGCCTTCATGCGGGGAAAAAACCTTCCCATTTCCCTTATCAACTTTCCAAGAATAATTATAGAGGTTTTGGTCTCCTCAAAAGACAATACCTAGTGCCTTAAGAGGATGTTTAATAGAGGCTCTTCGAAAAAGATGTAATCTCTTCTACCGATTCTTTCAAGTTTTGTTCTTCTTAAACTTCTTTTTGGTTAGTAGTTTAATTATAAAGTGATAAAATAAGTATCAATTATATAATTATATGTTATTATAATTATTAAGCAACCCCCATTCACCTATTATCCATCCGATGGAAAAAGAAATCACCGTGTGTGCGTACGTACAGAATACCGTCTCCACGCCGTGGTGTAATCTATTTTTCCACCACCACCTTAATTGGATGGGTATAATGGTTTAAAGAAAAACTATATATGGTTATTATAACATCATATTTATTCTGAAATATTATATCACCCACTCCAATTCAATTCAACAACTATGGGAATGATATCATCGCTCGTGCATACGTACAGATTACCATCACCACGATGTGATGAGATTCATTATCCATGCTAACCATTCAATAATAATTATAAATTTTATATAATGAATAAAAATTAAATATATGACATGATAAAGATACTGGATATATGTATATATATATATATCATCTACTTACTTCCATTCAAGTAAATACGGAACGGAAAAGAGCGTTCATGCTTACGTACGACATGCCGTCTGCATGAACGGTGTATTTCATTTCATTTATCTGTCTAGTATATATATACAGAATATATATGTTATATAAATCATGATATAAATTTTTTATGTATTTAAATCATGATATAATTAATAATAATATAAAAAATAACTTTTCAAAAAACGTTTGATAAATAAAACAATTTTACCCAAAACTCTGCTTTAACATGGAATTTACAAATGAACGGGTAATATTAAGTCATAAGTAAACCAAATATGGTATCATAACAAATTAATATGATTCTATAATAAGTAAAAGACATTATTTAAATCATTATACATGAGGTTCATATACGTATGAAGCTTATCGAACGTAAGGTAAGGGATAACTTTTCCAATCTCGTTTTTATCTGGGATTGTTTATTCGTAAGTATTTACTAGGGATATTGTAATCATACATGTCCATGTTTTCTAAAACTTATTTGACGTATTTTTAATGTCATATTTACCCATTTTTTACTTTTACCACTTTCTATGTAAGTAATCATTCTTTTTTACCATACGTGGACCTTTTTTATCTTTTGTGGAAAAAGTACGAGGAAAATGTTTTTTAACTAATACGGAATGAGCATATTTTTTAGATTTCATAACACCTTATTTTCATGAATCATACTCTACAAGATTTCATTACTATTTTCAAAAAATTCATTTTATTTTAAAATTTCATGTCATTTTGTGAAATGATATTGATTTTGAATAAGAAAGGATATTTTCCTCAGTAATCTATTTCAAGTGATTTATCAAAACCATTTTCCATCTAAGATGACATTATTTAATATGTTTATGTTTCAAGTATAATGTCTATATGATTTGCATGGTTTCACTTCCCTTATGATGAAATGATATCCATTTCTTTTAAATGGATTATGTTATAAAGGGATGATGTTTATGGAACCCCGTTTATTCGTTGGGTTATGATGACTAATTTATGTTTATGTTGTGGAACATGTAAGAATGATTTCATTATGATATGGGAGAGACCTATATCTCCCACTAATGCATTCTTTAAAGAATTATATCTCATGAGATAGACATGGATGGAACAATAAGTTAATCTGGTTCAGTGTCACTATACTAGAACGAGAAGTGAACTCAATTTAGAAAGGAACTTTTTCCACTAAGATGGTATTAGCTGCAATGCCTTGGCTACAATAGAAATCATATCATGTGATTAATGGTATGCCAAAATTAAATGTTTTAATCCCATGTTATTTTATCATGATTGATGTTCTTTTATGACATATGCCTTATGTAGATTCATGATTTATTTCACAACTCAATATTTTGATGTGTAAAATTTATGTTCATGTTTTGAAGTTCAAATGTATATGGTTTGTTTTATTTTCTCCATGCATACCCTTACTGATCATTTGAGCTTACCCTTTATATGTTTTATTTTACCTTGGATATAAAGAAAGGTTTTAGGTAAGAAAAATAGGGGAAGATCAGTATGGGAGATGTTAAAGTTCTTTCACCAAGATTAGAGGATTATATTCCGAGTTTCCAAAGACCCTAAACTATTACGGTCCTTTCGTGTCTATTTTTCTTATATATTATTTATTCCACAAAAGTAATGTAATTCCTATGTATGTAAATATTTGGTCTCTAAAAATAAGGACCTTACCATTAATTTATTCTCATATTTTTCTATTTGACATATCGAGTGTGTGATGTATACGATCAAACCAAGACATTTTAGATCCTATGTTATTTCTAGCACTTAATCCATCACGAATTTAAACAATTATTGTATCCTATTATAAATGATACCTCCAATGTGATCCATTATTAGGGTATAACATCTAATCATTAATAACATGCTTGTATCTATATTATTCCAGTTATATAAGAATATTAACAATGTCATTATTGATATAGAAAATAATTTTGAGAATTTATTTTAGAACAAAAAATTATCATATAAAATTTCAATCTTTAAACATATGGAATAAAAACTTCTCTGATTTATCATCATCTATAAACCCATATTTGTGAAATGTATTTTCATCATATTTATTTCTAAAAAGATAATATAAATTCTCCTTTAATTTAAAATGAATCTATCTAATTTCTATAAAACAAATTATCTTCTACATAATCTGATTCCTATTTGAAAATTCGAAATTTATATATGATTAAAGAGATAACCTCATTCTCAAATGTAATATATAGTATTTGAAATATAGTACAAAAAATATCTATGATATCCAACCAATACTCACCCCATTAAAAGATCTTTTTTCAACTTGTAAACAGTCCTATAACAATTATATTATATAATACTATTAAAAAACTATATATAAAAATATATAACCTAGAAAACATTGAATTTGGGATAACTAGGTTTTGGTTATCATTAAATTTAGTTAGAAAACTCAACTATCCATGATTAATTAAATGTTTTCTAGATATATAATTTCATATATAATATATTTTTGTATCATTTTATATAGAGAAGAAGAAGATATCAAATTAATTTTTATAAATAAAATCATAATTACTTTAAATTTTTTATTAATAATAGATATATTTATTTGTAAAATGTCTATATTGCTTGATTAATGTTATTTTCCTTAGTATAATTCTTTAAAATAGATTATGATATAATAACTAAAATATATTTAAATATATTTGATTACAATTAAATGAATATTATATATAACATAATTTTTTTCATAATCGATTACAATTCATAGATATATTGATTAATAATATTTCTGAATTTATGTGACTAACAAAAATTGATGAAAATTAAAAAATAATCTCAATAATATGACCATCACGGAATTAATCAAAAATAATATTATTTATTATAAGCTAATAAATAATAAAACTAATATACAAAATATTAAAATACTCATCATCTGAAAATTTATAATTTGGTGTTAATTTATTTGATTATAACTCAATTATTAATATAAGTAAAAAAATTTGACTATTCATAATCAACTAAAAATAATTAATTTCATGATAACTAATATATCTAAGGAAAAAAACTCATACATAATAAATGTTGAATACAAAAAAATATATTAAAGATAAAAAAAATTACACTCTATAGGAAAATTTTTTTAGATGGAACTAATGAAGAAAAACATAAATAAAAAATTGAAAAAAATTATAGATATCTACAAATTTAAATTTGAATGTTAAATAATTTTATATTAAATTGTGTTAATTTTTTAAAAAAAATTTCAAAATAGAAATTTAACTTAATAATTATTGGCGTAATGTAGTTGTTCCCCATATCCCTTAAATATTATTATTAAATATATAATAGACTATATCATAATAATTTTAAATTATTTCCCACGGTTGTAACGTAATATGTTGAGGAATATCACATAATTGTAATGCATGATCGATTTCCCCATCTCCAAAATATTTTATTTCTATTATTAATTGAAAATAACAAATAATTTGATGGTTTGATAATGTAATATATATTCCGTTCATATATATCTATGATAAATGATTCATATTTCAATATTCATGTATTAAAATCAACTAGTTTAAATCCATAATCATTACATATTAAACAATTGTTACTATCAACCCAATTACTCTGAAGTACATGTACTCAAAATTTAGTATAATCAATTTATAATTTATACATAAAATATATAATGATCGATTTATGTATTTATATTTCTCATTTTGAAAATTAATTTCTTCATTGATATATATTACAACTGTATATGGATTGATACTATTGTTCTCTATATGTATTTGTAAAAGGGGAAAATAATAATTTTGAAACCAATTTATGTGATCAAATTAATAAATGGCCTCCAATATAGACATTTCAAAGTTCATAATATAAGTGAAAATTTCATGATTATTTTTGTAAATACTATAAAATATAGTAATTCAATAACAAAATATAAGTTGTTTTTTAAATTCAAACCGTACATTAAATAATATGTTATGATATGTATGGTTGAACATTACACGTGATGTAATAAATATCTTAAATTTTGTCCTAGAGTATGATGGAAAATAAAAAAAATAATTGGGTGAGGTAAACAATAGATTAAATAAATAAATACATCATATTCAATAACATTTATATTGATATGTGTTTTTTTATCAATAAAATCAATTACCATAGTAAAAATATAAATAAAGTAAAACAATAATAAAGAATGTAAAATATAGTAATAATAATGCAAATAATGTGATCTATATTATATCTATTATCGATGAATATTTCAACATATAAAATATTTAAACTATCAATTCTATTGAAAAATAAACTTTATTAAAAAACTATTCATAATATGTTGATTAATTGGAATGTAAAATATGAATATAGAAAAGATTAAAATTCAAATAACAATGTTTTATTCAACACAACTTATTTGTGCGGTAAATATTCTGATAGGATCCAAGGAATCCACATATTTTAAACCAATCATAAGGAATCCGAATTTTCAATGAAATTATAATGTCTATTTTCCTGTCCCACAATCTTGTCAATAAAAAAGATAAAAACCTATCCCATTCATAAAATAGAAATATATGTTCTTTTCCATCCTAGAAAGAAAATACATTGATCCTAGTGATAATAAATTTCATGGAATTTTTTCCCCTCAAGCCATTGATCTTGATGGATTCTAAAATAAAACATTCAGTATAATCTTTAAATTAGTTCACAATAAAAACCAAACTACAATTTCACTTAAGACAAACACTCAAAAAGAAAATCATTTCAATGATTATAAGTTACCTCATCGAAACAACAACTCAACTCCTCAAAAGTGGATGTTCTTTTATAATCATCAATCCATATTTTCATGGATTTTATTCATGATTTTCATATCAATTTATAGGAACTATTATACATAACATTAATGGTCAAATTTATTACAACATGTTCTTAGTTTTAATTTCATCAACAATGGATTATTCATATACAAATTATCAAAACATTTTGTTTCATATATCGATGATTTTTATCATCACCACTACAATTATATTATAACTTATCGATTTAGTATTTCATGAAAAATTATATCATATAATTTTTGATAAATTAAATTTATATCATTTCTATTTAATTTACAAAAAACCAGTCTATACATGGATAATAATTATGAAAAAAACTAATGATAGATAATTTTTCATATAATTTGTTTTCTGACATACTTAATAATGAAATTATGTGAGTAATTGAATCTAAATAAATGTTTATATATGAATACATCACATGGAAATAATTTTCATTTTGAGATACAAATCCCCTTATATTCATTACTAACTACCATATTCCAACATTTGTGGTTTTAAAAATACTCTAATTTACATAAGTATTTAGTATACGTATTCATAATCTCTGATACTATATATTTTTATCTCAAAGAGTCATTTTGTGGATGAAACAAATTTTTTTTGAATATCCCATTATAATTCATATATATAAATCAAAATGATACGTCCCATGTGAATATATCCACATATATCATAATCTACCATAATAAATGAGTCTAGAAATGAAAAAATATATTAAATTTTTTGTGGAGATTATATCTCTTGATTGTAATGTATGATATCATCATCATTCTCCAAATCATTTAATAAATTTGTATCAATGGATTTTCAAAAAATGGGATTATAAAAGTATCACACCTATGGTATAACCATTCAAACAGGAATATAAAAACAGATACAAAATAATTGATAATAATGGTTTCATTAATGCTTTCCAATCATATGATGTAATCTTAATTTACATTAAATCCATAAGATACACAAAATATATTAAATTTCTATAATAACTGTTAATTTCATTAATAACATGGTGACATTGATAAAAATTTATCATCCTAATCATTTATTCCATGTGAATATCATTACGTAAATATGGGTTTTCCTTTTTACTATGTGAGCTAACAACATGAAAAATATCAAATATATTAAATATAATCTTTCATCACATCATTTTTCATTAATTAATATTTTTTAATATAATATAATATAATAGTTAATAATGGTTTTCTAAACATGCATTACATTAATGTAATAGTTTACCACCAAAATTATACAATATGATGGATCAAAAAAGATGGACCATTTCATCAACTTAATTATTTTATGAAAATTAATGTTAATATTTATACACCTAACAATAATGTTTTAAACCATGTTGTATTATTATTTATCGAATATTTTTCATGGGGGAATATCATTTTCATGTAAAAGATTAAATGATGTTCTTTTTGTTTGATATGTGGGATACATTTTTTATAAAAATTAGCAACATATTTACAACATCACACACAGTTCTAGAATTATTAATATGATGTAATATCTTTATAAAATATTATAATATTTATGTCTCTTAACATACTATCCAAATAGGATTCCATAATATAGGAAAGTCATGTATAGTGAACATTTCAATAGCATCGAAAAGAAAATTTTCATTCATGTATGCATTAAAAATCAATAAAACCATACAACATATAAATTTAATTCTATAAATCCTAGGTGATAGATACACATTAATATCATTTACAAAAATTTTCTGTTATGAAATCATAATTCTCATCAATATATATATTTTCTTCAAACATATATCTAGAAATAGTTTCAAAAGTACCCAAATAACATAACAAGAAATGTTTTTAAACTATGAATACATTATCGATTCATTCAATTTGTTGGAAATATATTTTTGAGATATTTAATATTAATAACATCACCATTAAATTATTCATTAAAACATGCATATTATTTATAATTATAAGTTTGATTCTAGTTTTTTTTAGAGACTCACTCTTTTATATGATATCTCATCCTCACTATATCATTTGATTTTTAAATAATTTATTAAAATGGAAAATAATTGGATATTACTGGAGATGCTTTTATATTTTTTGGTTTCTTCCCTTAATATTGAATATCATTTAGATCTCTAATTCAATTTATTTCCTGATGTCCAACATGTAGTATATTGAGATAAAAATTAATATTATTTTAAATACAGAACGTATTTATTAAAGAATGAATGTATTTCATTAATCCCTTACCCCATTGGAAAATATATTTTTTCTATCATAATTTAATTGACACAGTTGTTTATTATATTTTATATATATTTTATAATTTATTTGATATCTTATGTAACACACAAAAACATGTTTTAATGACCCTTATGAAAATTAAAATTTTTATATTTTAAACATGACCATTATTATATATCCATTAACCATGGTGGAATGAATACTAATAACATAGTTTTAAATATTAGGATCTATGTTTTCTATATAATGAAAATATATTGATAAAAAATTACATAATTGTTGATAAAGTATTTATAGGATATTAAAATACAATTTTCCCTATAGAATTTTTTTACCTTTTGTGAACAAATTATAAATTTAATATTTTAAAAATATATATAATTTATTTGACAAATGAATTTTTTTTTCTAAATTTATATGTCAGATATTTGTTAAGGTCTTATTTTGATTTTCTCTTCAATAAATTAATTCTTTTTGGTAAATAACAATAAATAAATTTTTTATTGACAACAATATTTGAAAATAACTTATGTATAAGATTAATATTATTTTAAATTGAATTTAATGGTAAAATTATTCCAATTATATAAGTATTAATCCAATTTATGTTATCTAAATATTTATAATGTGGAATTTTAACATAATATATTTTGAACATTTGAACATTTTTTAATTTGAAAACCATTATCCAATCTCTTATATGGGATTGATGATAAATGAATATTTCCCACTAATGTAAATTGAATATTTAATAATGGATTCCTTATCTTGAATTAACTTTGTTTCTATTATTTAATTATATTGACATAATTATTTTCAATCTGAATCGAATTATAAAAACATTAATAATTTCATGGCCCTAATAATGTTTAGACATGTTTAGGAGAAGTAAAACTAAATAATTTAAGGGTTAACAAAAAAAATAATTAAATAACCAACTATCTATACATATTTTGACTATATCACCTTTAATTGCAAATAAAGTAAAATTTTTTAAAATTATTTCATTTAAAAAAGTGGTAACACATTATTCTATTCAAAATGTTCTTGTATGTTCTCTCCACCAATTATAAAAGTTCAACCACTCTATTCTCCACTTCCCACTGTCAAAACGATTTATTTCCCATATCCTACACAAATATATTACAAAAATTCCTTCCCAGCTCCTATAGTTCATGGTGACATCAGAAATCCAATATAGGAATCCAGTGGGCTAATGATAAAGATTATATATGAATAAGATTTAATTATATAAAAATTTCATTTTTCTGTTTAATTTATTATTATAAATTATTCTACTATTAGATAATAATAATTATTTAAGAACACCATTATCTCTCACATAATGAAATTTTTTAATCTTAATGTAATAAGTTATAAAATTCTTCTCTTATTTAAAATATTAAACAACATTATCAATCATTAGTATATTAGATTGATTCCTCACTGAGGTATACAATGTAAGGATCCACATGCATATGGATTTATGTTATATCAACAGTGTGGGATGACAAGTAACATGATGTCTTACTTATTGCTTGGTCCAATAGAGTGTATATTTTGTGTCATGATTGGCCATATCAAGATCTTCATAAGGGTATTCCATCATATACATTGTGAGATTTGATCTACCCTAACACCATGTATTGGAGTTGGGAACGAAGAATCATGTAAGGAAGATAACTAGATTTACTATTTTGGATCCAGTCGATGTGGTTGTTGTTGTAAATATGGTTGGGCCTATGATGTTTCATTAATTTTTTATGGTATGTAGAGGATCATTATTCCATTCAAATTGTTATAAATAATGCACATGTTACCATGTAAGGATTTCTTTTTAAGAAGTTAATGGTTCCTAATTCCTAAATAGTTTTCATCACTGTTCTCCCCTGTTATGTTTTGTTTCATATCCTCAATTTGACTAATTAAACCTTATTAAACATTTATTCTTCCTATTTTTTCTATATAGTGAATGAGATGGGGTTTCTCCACTAATGAGTTCCCATGAAACTTAAACGTGACAGTGTGTTATCTCTCTAATATGAATTCACATTCAGGATTAATAATATGTGTTAAATTCCATAAGGAGATATCCCAAATCATCTCCCTTCATATGTTTCTTTATCGTGGAATCCATGATTCTATTTAAGTGAGTAATCATTTTACCTATTTTCTAGGAATTGTTATTTTTCATAGATATCTTCCAATCTACTCCAAATATGTGGACTATATAGGGGGAGGAGACATCTACATCCATTAGGTTTGTGGTATTGTCATTTAATGCGTGATTTTTAATGTTTTATAGATATACCATTTTGTGGCACAAAAATTATTATTTATAAGCACTTTTTATAGTGTTACTCATATAAACATGATCAATACACCTTGATACACAACCACTGATCAGTGTTTCTTAGTTTAGAGGATTCAACTCCTGATTAGGGAGACCCCATTGGAGTTACAAATGGAATTGACCAATTATAAATAAATACATATATGTCTGAATAACTTTCAAGGGCACAACATGGTTCCTTGATTCAATTTTCCAATTATAAAATTGATAAATGATACTAATGCACCTTATATGTGCTTTGGAGACCTATTCATGGAATATGACACATAAGTAATTTCTAAATAGACACGGAACCCCTTGCTAATGATATGTTTTTCCTCATGAAGTGAATTTCCTTTGAACAATTATTTATATGGAATGAATATAGTGAATGGATAATACATGATGGTTTTTATTCTGTAAAATAATTAAAATGGAAAAAATTAAATTCCTTGAATTTAATGAATCGTCCATTATGGTTTTATTCCTTAAAATACATTAAATAAATCATTTCACATGATTTTTAATGGTTTCTATGGCCAGAAATTTTATTGTGATTATTTAAATTATAATATATAATTATAAGGACATTTGTGTAATATATAAAGTATTTTGAGTCACATTAAAGTTATTGAAAAATGTAGTATATTATAAATATGATGATTCCACGATATAGGTTGTGGTATGAAGGTACGGATCCTAATGAGATAGATTATATCACAGTCCCCTACATTTGGTGTTAAACACCATGTCTCACACAATTGACACTAGTTGGATAATGAGAATGACACATCTGGTTATTTTCATGGAGTGTTGATATGATGGAACACACACCATATCATCTAATGATTTTGATTCCTCCCACTATTCATGATATTTAAAGAATATACCCTTTGAAAGGATCTCATATACTCAGTAGAGTATTCATAAATGTTTGATTTATGTCATAATTCAACCCAATAGCTATTATTCTAATTATTTGGCTGCATAGGTCAGTACATTCAGAGAGCATATAGGTTGGAGTAATATTTTACTATTATATATGTATATATTATTACTATAAATAAATATGTTTTTTCTGATGAGACACATACTCTATCGATGAACTGAAGCAGGTTGAGCTGTCATGTGTCCAATAAGAAAATGAGTGAGCTGCTATTTTTTCCATTTTATTTATTTACAATATCATGCAATCAGTTTATTTATAAACACCACATCGATTAATTATTTACTACATTAGTGATGGATTATTGAGATTTTTTCTCAAACATTGCTTTTCATTCCTTTGGTACCATTGTATATTATTTATATGCATGTTCTAATAAGGAAAGGTGCATTGATACTGGCCATTGTTATGCATACCTATAGTTAGGGATTAGGATTAGTGGACTGAGCATACGATCATGTTTTCGGTGGAGTAGACATCTCTTCTTATTGTACATTTTTTATATCAAAATTTTATAAATTTATCATGTTCACCTATTTTATATAACAAGGTCATGCATCCTTTTATATGACACTCACAAGTGGATTTTGACTATTACTATGTTCTTTAGTTGGATATTCACCTACTGCTTGTTTTTTCACCAAACATATTTTTATATGTTTTTGATGTAGAATCTTTATGATTTTATATGTTATGAAACATTGAACTACATTTATAGTCTCCCCACCATACCACCATTATGTCCCCACTACTATTTAGAATATTCTGTCACATAGGGAGGAGTAATTGAGGACATATAACCCACCAGCTCATGGCTTAGGTTAAGTGGTTCTGGTGTTAGATTTATACAACATTAAATGAATGTACAAGGGTAGTTAGACCAATAATAACATTTAAATAATACCTTGGTGGATTGTCTTAACATATAATTTTTTATACAAATGTGTCTACCACAAATCGTTGTCTTCTGTCAATGTTATTGTCCCATTGATCATTTTTTAGGATTAAAATTTGATTCAAGTCTTATGATGTGAAAATATTTATTCCATGGAAGATGTTTATAATCTAAGATGTGTATTGTGTCGTTTAAATAAGTAATTATCATGTTATCATAAAATATGATAATTTTATAGTGATATCTCTCGTCTTTACCCTTACCAAGCATCAGATATCATGATTTATTTTTTTAACTAGGATATGAAGAATTGTATTATATAACATAGGATTAAGATGGATAATAATAGGAACTTATAAAGAGATGTTGTATCTCACCGATGGACACATTATTTATGTGTATATATTTCCATAGGAAATAGACATATATAATTCTACTAGGTATTTTAATGTAATGTAATTAATATTCATCTATGAAGATGTAATAATAATTTATAATCTGTTTGGGGGTTTACAATTGTTTTCAGAGAAATGATTGGTTAATCTCTTGAAACTCATATGTTAAAATATTTAGAGTGAATGGTTTCAAGGATATTACATCTTTTTCTTGATAATACCAGTTGATTTAGTTATGGAATATATGTACCGAGTGTTAATAACAACAATAAAGGAATGTTGACCTTGACTAAAACATCATTGGGTGTGTAAAAATGCTCTTTATTACACACCTAGATTGAAATTCATGTGGGATATTATTTGTAAATTTACAAAATCATTCAATGAATCATGAAGGATGTGAATAATGACAATTATTGTCCCACAATATACATAATAATTCATATACTAAAAGTAATGTTGAATTATTTTGACATCCTATGTTTAATTTTTCTTGATTATATGGTTTTCTAATAGAAACAATTTTTGTCACCTAATTCATATTGTCTTCATTCCTTTGATGAAACCAGAAAGAATAATGGTAATACTAAATATAATGTAAAATTTTGTGGCAATGAGAAAATAAAAGATGATTACTACATATAATGATATTGCGATTTTCCATATTGATCTATCATGATATATGATATTCATCTTGGACATTATTAATATTTAAAATGCATAAAATAAGATTATGATGGACTTTATGCGTATTCATGTTGTAATGAATAATGATATTATAAGATTCAGCTTCATCTACATTAATAATGATACAAAAACATATAATAATATCTCGAAGATATGGGAAGATAATTTATATATGAAAAATAAAAGGTCATAGGACGATGGATTTTCAAGGATTTCAATGGGTTCTATGATGGTAAAATCCTTATTATCCATGTCCACACACTGATCCATATAATATATTATTGGAAAAGGAAGGATATATTCCACTTCAATCATTGAAGTGGATGGATTTAATAAATTATGTTTTTAGATTATAGGAAAATTTTGTTGAAGTATTTATAATAATTTTTATTAGGTTTTATGAATATTAAAACATCTTAGAAAAATTTTAATTTTTATAACATAAATGTCTTCTTGTTTGATTAACATTAAAGATATGGATCCTATAATGAGTTATTTAGTTCATGGATGATCATTAGTTGGATAAATTAGAAAAATATTTATAGTTTAATTTGATTATTTCTTTTTCAATATTATGTATATTTTGACAGGTATTTGTGGAAATAAATACCTCTGGTTATGTTTCTGTATTAGTTTAAATAATTTACTTGAGTTGTAATAAATTTAATTGTAATGGGAATATGATTATAGTGTTTGGTATATAAATTTTTATATTATAATTTATATTATAATAATTACGGTATATGGAAATGTAGAAACTTTTTATAAATTATAAAAAACATGGTTTCAAAAAAATAATAGCACACAGGCTAGGATACAACTTGAGGCATCAATTATGGCTGTGAGTCTTGAACCCACAACAAAATGAAAAAAAAATGATTTACTACATACCAAGGGATTATGTTTAGTATTATTTTTTATGGAAAAAATGAATTGATATATTTTTTAGTATGAATCATAGTGCATGATAACAGAGAATGTTAATGATCAGTAGTAAAATTCTATGGAATGTTATAGTCATCATCCAATGAAGAATGGAAATGGGAAAATTTCACCACAAATTTATTTATCAACTACATATAATATCTAAAGTGAAAAATTCAATATTGGATATAGTATATCACCTTATATGTTTTCTAAATATTATATCTATAAAGTAAAATTCATCCTTAGATCATATTTTTATGGTATATTTTAACAAATTGGTATGGTTTATTGGAGTACCAATGTCACGACCCGCCCTCGGGGTCCGTGCCGTGACTACCCCAAGCCCGCCTTCCATAGGCCAGGGGCTGGCGACTAGCACCAAGGCGTAAATCCCGGTAAAAAGGGAAGGCATTGCCTTTGTAAAGTAAACAAACACCACAGAGTAAGCAAGCAGAAAGTAAACACTAAACAAGAACAGAGTACAACTGAAAGTGAGGAAAAGTAAATGGGCCAGTATACAAACCCAAACTAAAAGTAAAGTACAACTCGAAAGGGAAAACAGCAACTGAAAAGTAAAAGCCGCTACACCGAGCTGTCCACTGGAAATCCCACCTGAAGGGTGGGTACAGATAGCTCCTCTGCTCCACGGGTCCCGCCGTCCGCTCCGAGCACGTCCCGCCCAGTGGTCCACCTCCGGGTACCGTCCCGCTCTGCAAGCCTCAGCTAAGGTCAACGATGTCCGTCGTCTGCAACCAACACAACGTAGTGCGGGCAAAGCCCTTGTAGGGGTGAGTATAAGATACTCAGTAGGGACCCCGAGACCCCTGAAGGTCTCTCAAAATCCACAAAGGATAAACCACGAACAAAGGTACAATCACGAAGTAACAACCAACACTGCTTAGATATATGACCATACATATACCTAAGTCATCAATTCAAATATGCTCCAACCTCTGAGCCCAAGAACAACTCAGTCCACACAGGAAAGTAAACGTATTCTACACAGGAAAGCAAACGTAATCCACACAGGATTGCACAATACAATCCACACAGGAAAGCAACAGATTCAGCTCACACAGGTATACTTCTTCAAAGGATGATAAAGATGATCTCTGATCCATCTAAGTCGTCGGAGCCACGAAGGATCGATAGGTAACTAACCCCCGCAAAGACCCACACATGATCGGGCCCACACAGGACCTGTAGGCGCTGGTTCACACAGGACCGCTGAGCGCTAGGACCCACACAGGATCGGACCCACACAGGATCGGGCCCACACAGGACCTGTAACACTGATTCACGTAGGATCGCTGAGTGCTGAAGTCGTCGTCGTCGAATCCACACAGGATCTCTGTACTGTCGTCGTCGCAGTCACAGTAGCAGTAGTAGCAGTCGCAGCCAGCACTAGGGTTCCCGCACACAGCAAGCTCGTTCGGAGGGTCCGCTCCACGAGCCGAGAGTCTGATACATCAACTGTCAAAAAGTCCAGAGTTGATGTATCCAAGTGTTCCGTATCGTCAACAGGAACTCAACGCAACAGACGGCGCCTCGATCGGACGCCCGGTCTGAGAGTTATTGGCATTTTCGTCCCCGGGGCCCTGTTGGTTTTTAAGGCAAAACCAACCCGACCGTACCCCACCTGCGTCCAAACCTCGGGCGGAGTATGCCAAAAGATCCGTCTCACTAAGAGGAACACAACACGGCTGACGGCACGTCAATCGGACGTCCGTAGCTCAAGATATGAGTGTTTCCGCTCCGAAGGCCCGGTTGGTTTCGTGAACGAACCAACCCGGCCGAACACAAAGTAATCTGAAACCTTGAGTGCGATATACCGAAACGACCGTCTCGATCCAAGGATCACGTTTCCGCTGACGGTTCGTCGATCGGAGGTCCGTGGCTCATGTTATGGCCAAAAGACCGAAACTGCTTCGAAACGGGGGGTCCGGGTCCGGGGCGACCCGGCCCGACCCCCCCCTGGGTCGGCCCGAACCGGGTCGGCCCGACCCGGGTCCGACCCGGCCCGGCCGGCCGGCCGGCGGCGCGGCGGCGCGGCGCCGCACGGTGGCTGCACGCGGGGGGCAACGCCCCCGCTGATTGGAAAGACGGCGCTGCTATATGCCGCGCCCCTTTTTGCAAAACCGCCCCCCCCCCCACGTGGGGGGCTTGATTGGTAGGAATCGGGGGAGCCGCCTGCCCCCCCCCCCTCAAGGAACCCCCCCCCCCCTAATAAAGAGGGGGGTTTTGTGAGTTGGTCGGGGGATTAATTCCCCCGGTTTAATGCCATCCGGCCGGCCAGCTGGCCGGCCAGTTTTCTCCAACGGGACCGGAAAAATCCGGTCCCCTCTTCGGCTTCCGACGCCGGCGGCCCGGCCGCCGGTCTCCTCAATTCGCCGCGGCCCGGAACCGGTCGCAGTATTCGTCATCCGGCACGGTGCGACGGCACCGCGCCCCTCCGCCGCACCTCGATTTCTTTCAACGCGGGGCGACGGCGTCGCATTCTTGATGTTTCTTCCATGGGGTGCGCGCGACGGCGTCGCGTTCTTGATTGGGCGAATAACAGCGTGGTGCGACGGCACCACGCCACCTTGATTCATCCACAAATTTAAACACCAAGTACGGAGGAGGGGGTTCGGCCGTGTTCATGCGGTCCGGCCCCCCTCACGTTAAAACACAACTTAAAGTATTCAAAAACCACACGTTAGACATGGTAGATCCACGATCAAGAATGGAATAATTAAAGAATAAAACAACAACCCCTACCATGGTATAAGGTTCGAAGATTTGTCTACGTTCCGCGGAAGACGACGTCGCGGAGGTCTGGCGTCGCGGTCGTCGTTCGTCAAATCCGTTGACGAAGAGATGTGTCCGATGCGATATGTCGTTGGCGAAACATCTTATGTCGACGAAGGGAATCCGAGGAGGAAGCGGCGTTCCCTCTCGTTGACACGGAATACGAAGAAGAGCGGAGCGGCGTTCTTCGTCGGAACTTGAGCGTTCTTCGTCAAGTTGAGCGTTCTTCGTGATCATCGTCAGAGTTGAAGAAGAAGAAGGAAAAGCTCTCCACCTCTCAAGAAGACAAAACAATTAACCAAAATAAAATAAGACACTATCTTATTTTATTATCACATCAACACACTAGAATTTCAAAAGTTTGAAATTCAAAAAGGATTAACTCCAAAATTAAATAACTCATGTCATTTAATGAGGGGTTAGGGGAGTTGGGAGAAGTTGAAAGGTTGGGAGCTTCGTGTGGGCCCCACCACACTTAATCCTCCCAAGGGAGGTTAAGTGGATGTGGGTCCCACTTTCAACCCCCTTTGGTAGGATTTAACAAGTTAAAATAAAATTGTTCTTCACGAATTTTATTTAACTTAAACTAAAAACCCAAAATCTAACTTTCAACCCGCAACAAACGCAACTTCTGAAAAGGTCTCTTTAAGCGAATATCGGCGTTGTGAGTTCATCGGTGCCCTCGGATTTCAATTCCGAGCACCGGATCAAAAGTTAGGAATTCCCGCTCGTTCGTTCACTGAACGTACCCGAGCCAAACTTCGTAAATTAATTCCGGGCACTCCGGGCCTCGGAATCAGGTGCCGTCTGAAACCACGCTCTTGTAAAATTTTAAAGAAAATTAAGAAAAAATTTCCCTTGAATTTTACGGGTCTTTACATTACTCCCACCTCAGGGCTTTACGTCCCCGTAAAGATACATCAAAAACTAGGGAAACAAATGAGGGTACTGAGCACGCATCTGAGCCTCTCGCTCCCATGTGCTTTCCTGGAGATTCCCGTGCTGCCATCTGATACGCACAAGAGGAATCGATCGCCCACGCAGGACCCGCTCTTGTCGATCCTCTATCTCCACCGGGGCCTCCGTAAAAGTCGCCTCATCGTCAACGTCAAGCTCCCCATGGTCAATGATGTGTGTCGGGTCGTGCATGTATCTCCTCAGCTGAGACACGTGGAAGACGTCGTGCACCCGGTGCAACTGAGGTGGTAGAGCCATGCGATAAGACACCTCACCAATCCTGCTGAGAATCTGGAAGGGTCCGATGAAGCGCGGAGATAACTTGCCGCCTCGGCCAAATCTCCGAATACCACGTCGAGGTGAGACCCGCAAGAAGACGTGATCGCCATCCTCGAACTCCAGTGGCCTCCGCCTCCTGTCAGCATATGACTTCTGCCGGCTCTGAGCTGTCTTCATCCGCTCCTGGATGACCTGGACCTTCTCTGTCGTGGCCTGGACCATCTCCGGTCCCACTAGTGCTGACTCTCTAGGGTCTGTCCAGCACAAAGGAGATCTAAAAGGTCGGCCGTACAACGCCTCGTACGGTGCCATCCCGATAGTGGAGTGGTAGCTGTTGTTGTACGCAAACTCCACCAAGGGTAGGTGGTCCTCCCAGCTACGACCAAAGTCGAGGACACACATGCGCGGAGCATGTCCTCGAGAGTCTGAATGGTCCTCTCCGTCTGACCATCCGTCTGAGGGTGAAAGGCTGTGCTCAGACGTAGCTGCGTCCCGAACGCCTCCTGTAACCCCTTCCAAAGCCGGGAAGTAAAGCAGGCATCTCGATCGGAGACGATAGATGATGGTACGCCGTGGAGCCGCACAATCTCCTGAACGTAGAGACGTCCCAAGCTCTCTACTGAGCCCTGCTCTCTGATGGGTAAGAAGTGTGCCGACTTGGTGAGTCGGTCTACAATCACCCAGATGGAGTCGTGACCTCTGGAAGTGCGTGGAAGTCCAGTCACGAAGTCCATAGATATGCCGTCCCACTTCCACTCCGGAACCTCCAAGGGCTGTACCAAGCCCGCTGGTACCTGATGCTCAGCCTTCACCTGCTGGCAGGTGAGGCATCAAGAAACGATCTCTGCTACTGCCTTCTTCATGCCCGGCCACCAGTGCTGTCGTCTGAGGTCCTGGTACTTCTTCGCCACTCCAGGATGTACCGCCAAAGGAGAAGTGTGAAACTCCCTCAGCACTTCCTCTCGCAAAGTGACTGGTACCATGGTACGTCCTCTGAAATGGATGACGTGCTCTGATCCAAGGGAGAAACCATCAGGTGCCTGTCCCGAGGATATCTGTGCACGCCGTGTCTCACAGTCAGCGTCCCCACGCTGTGCCTCCCTGACTCGCTGCAGTAGTGGAGGGGTGACTGTGAGAGACTGGAGGAAGGCTGCTCCATCTCTATCCACGAAGGATATCTGCAAAGAGGCTAGCTGCTCCGTCGACTCCTCAAGTAGATGAATGCACGTCCTCCTGCTAAGGGCATCGGCTAATACGTTCCCCTTTCCAGGAGTATAGACTATCTCAAAGTCATAGTCCTGGAGGAACTCGATCCATAGCCGCTGTCTCAGGTTCAGGTCTTTCTGCAAAAAGATATACCTGAGACTCTGATGATCAGAAAAGACTGTAAAGCGCTCGCCCATCAGATAGTGTCGCAATGTCTTCAGAGCGAAGACCACTGCTGCTAACTCCAGGTCATGGGTAGCGTATTTCTGCTCATGCGGCCTCAACTGACGTGATCCATAGGCGATCACTGCCCGCTCCTGCATCAGAACACATCCGAGTCCGGTCCCTGATGCATCACAGTAGACTACGTACCCTACTCCCTCCTCAGGCAACCTCAAGATAGGTGTGCTAGTCAATCTCTGTCTCATCTCCTGGAAGCTCTGCTGACATCTGTCTGACCACACGAAGGGTTTCCCCTTCTTCGTCAATGCTGTGAGTGATGCCGCAACTCTAGAGAAGTTTGGCACGAATCTCCGATAGTATCCAGCTAGTCCCAAGAAACTTCGAACCTCAGTCACGCTCCTGGGTGGCTCCCATGCTAACACAATCTCAATCATCACGGGATCCACTGCAACTCCCGCCTCAGAGATAACGTGTCCCAAGAAGTGGACCTCACGTATCCAGAACTTGCACTTCGAGATCTTACCATAAATCTGGTTCTCTCGGAGTGTGTCAAGAACAACTCGCAAGTGATAGGCGTGCTCCTCCTCTGTCGTAGAGTAAATCAGAATGTCGTCGATGAAGATCACGACAAACCGATCGAGGTATGGCTGAAAGATCCTGTTCATGAGAGCCATGAACACTGCTGGAGCATTGGTTACACCGAAAGGCATAACCAAGAACTCATAGTGGCCATACCGACATCTGTAGGCCGTCTTCTGCACATCCTCGTCTCTGACTCTGAGCTGATGATAGCCTGACCTGAGGTCTATCTTCGAGAACCACCGTGCTCCCTTGAGCTGATAAAAGAGGTCATCAATCCTCGGTAGTGGATACTTTTTCCTCATTGTCACCTGGTTCAGGTGACGATAGTCAACACAAAGAGGCAAGCTTCCGTCCGCCTTCTTGGCGAACAATATCGGGGAAGCCCAGGGTGAAACACTGGGTCGGATGAACCCCTTGCCCTGTAAGTCCTCCAACTGTACCCGTAGCTCTCGAAGCTCGGCGGGGGCCATCCGATATGCTGGAGTGGATATCGGGGTTGTCCCGGGGTACAAGTCAATATAAAATTCTACCTCTCTGCGAGGAGGTAGCCCTGGAACGTCATCGGGAAAAACGACTGCAAACTGATCCACCACTGCAGGAAAACCAGGACTCTGCACGTCAACTGCTCCAAGGATAAGGATAGCCAACTGATGGGTGATGGGTTGTCCTCTCCTCCGCGGAAGTCCATCCTGTGCTGTTAAGGCTCCCTTCTCGCCGGTGAAGGTGAACCTGCTTCCGTCGATACGTACACATCGCACCTTGCGCCTAAAACAGTCAATCTGTGCATGGACCGTAGATAGCCAATCCATGCCCAATATGACGTCGTAAGGCCTCGACGCTGCTACAAGAAGATCCCAGCCGAAGCTCTCGCCTCCTAGAGTAAGCTCACACTGCCGGCACCAGTGCGTAATCGTCGAGTCTGCTCCCGTAGGAGTCTCTAGCCGTAAGGATCGAGCCAACGGCTCTGTCGGAATCTCCGAGCTCCGAACAAGGGCAGCGGCTATGAAAGAGTGACTCGCTCCTGTGTCTATAAGAACTGCAGCAAGGGTGGAATAGACACATATAGTACCTCGAATCATCTCGGGTGCGCCGTGGTCGTAGGCCTTTGCTTCCTGGAGCTGTGCCTGTCGCTGCCCGCCAGCTCCCTGTGGTCGGGGTGGACCTCCTGGTGGTGGTGGTGGCAGAGCCTCAAAGCGTCGCCCACCACCGGCTGCTCGTCCAGCTCCTCTGCCTCGTCCGCCTCCTCCCTACGGACCGCCACGGTCGACCCTCTGCCTCTGCCTCGGTGGTCCATCAACTGACTGCTGCTCCTCGGCACGGCGGGTCGGGCAGTCACGAGCCATGTGGCCCTGCCCGCCGCACGAGTAGCACTGTCTGCCTCTAGTAAGACTGGCTCCGCGCTGTGTGCCCCGCACTGCTGAGCCAGTGTCCCGAGGTCATCTGCCCGAAGGTCTGGTCTGCCTGGACCCCTGAGTCATCCGTCGACTGCCTGCTGCAGATGACTCTGCCACGTGCCGCCCTGCGGTGGGTCTCTGTGCTGGTGTAGACTCAGCAAGGAAGCTCTCGATCAGAAGGGCCCGCTCCAGTACTCCTGTCTGAGTCGGTATGCTGAGGGAGATCAGCGATGCCCTGATCTCGTGTCTCAAACCCTGCTCGAAGGTCCGGTCCCGGAAGAATGGGTCTCGTACCATGTCAGTCGAGTAGCGCGAGAGATCGGTAAATCTCGCCGAGTACTGAGCGACCGTCATGCTGCCCTGCCGCAACTGAAGAAGCTCCTGGATACGCACCGCACGAAGGGTGGCTGGGACGAACTCCGAGCGGAAAAGGCTCTCAAAGTCCGTCCAAAGTAGAGATGCCTCATCGTGCACCTGGAGCATCAAGCTCCACCATCGTCCTGCTGCTGCGTGTAGTAGGCTCGCAGCGAGGATCACCATGAGGTCTGCTGGTGTCCTCACTAGCCTAAACACTCGAACCACTGCCTCCAGCCAGTCGTCTGCTGCCTGGGGATCCGTCTCCCCGTGAAACATGGGCGGTCGCTGGCGCTGAAACTCATGCAGTGCGCTGAGGCGACGTGCATCGTCAGCGGCTGCTGCTGGAAGCATCGGGGGCTCGGCGGGTAAAGCTACCGCCGGTGCCACTGCTGACAAAGGGCCCTGCACCGAGGCCTCGTCGCTCGGTGGGTTGTCGTCATGCTCGACTCTCGGAACCCTAGCTGGCTGCCATCGTGGGGCCATCCTGAAAAGGAAACAGGTGCGCCACGGTCAGAACAGTATACCTGGTGAGCTGATATAAGTAGTCACAAAGAAAACTTTGAAACACACACGCAAACAATGTTTTTGTGAATTAAGTCGGAAATCAGAAGTCAGGGTCCTGGTGTACGGATACGTCGGCCGCCGCACCAACACTGGACTCCCTGGACTGATAACCACACTCAATACGCTAAAAATTATTGCTTCACATAGAAATGATCAGAGTTCGCGGTAGCACCGAACTCCTCTGATACCAATTTGTCACGACCCGCCCTCGGGGTCCGTGCCGTGACTACCCCAAGCCCGCCTTCCATAGGCCAGGGGCTGGCGACTAGCACCAAGGCGTAAATCCCGGTAAAAAGGGAAGGCATTTCCTTTGTAAAGTAAACAAACACCACAAAGTAAGCAAGCGGAAAGTAAACACTAAACAAGAACAGAGTACAACTGAAAGTGCGGAAAAGTAAATGGGCCAGTATACAAACCCAAACTGAAAGTAAAGTACAACTCGAAAGGGAAAACAACAACTGAAAAGTAAAAGCCGCTACACCGACCTGTCCACTGGAAATCCCACCTGAAGGGTGGGTACAGATAGCTCCTCTGCTCTACGGGTCCCGCTGTCCGCTCCGAGCACGTCCCGCCCAGTGGTCCACCTCCGGGTACCGTCCCGCTCTGCAAGCCTCAACTAAGGTCAACGATGTCCGTCGTCTGCAACCAACACAACGTAGTGCGGGCAAAGCCCGTGCAGGGGTGAGTATAAGATACTCAGTAGGGACCCCGAGACCCCTGAAGGTCTCTCAAAATCCATAAAGGATAAACCACGAACAAAGGTACAATCACGAAGTAACAACCAACACTTCTTAGATATATGCCCATACATATACCTAAGTCATCAATTCAAATGCGCTCCAACCTCCGAGCCCAAGTACAACTCAGTCCACACAGGAAAGTAAACGTATTCCACACAGGAAAGCAAACGTAATCCACACAGGATTGCACAATACAATCCACACAAGAAAGCAACAGATTCAGCTCACACAGGTATACTTTTTCAAAGGACGATAAAGATGATCTCTGATCCATCTAAGTCGTCGGACCCACGAAGGATCGATAGGTAACTAACCCCCGCAAAGACCCACACAGGATCGGGCCCACACAGGACCTGTAGGCGCTGGTTCACACAGGACCGCTGAGCGCAAGGACCCACACAGGATCAGACCCACACAGGATCGGGCCCACACAGGACCTGTAGCACTGATCCACGTAGGATCGCTGAGTGCTGAAGTCGTCGTCGTCGAATCCACACAGGATCTCTGTACTGTCGTCGTCGCAGTCACAGTAGCAGTAGTAGCAGTCGCAGCCAGCACTAGGGTTCCCGCACACAGCAAGCTCGTTCGGAGGGTCCGCTCCACGAGCCGAGAGGCTGATACATCAACTGTCACAAAGTCCAGAGTTGATGTATCCAAAAGTTCCGTATCGTCAACATGAACTCAACGCAACAGACGGTGCGTCGATCGGACGCCCGGTCTGAGAGTTATTGGCATTTTCGTCCCCGGGGCCCGGTTGGTTTTTAAGGCAAAACCAACCCGACCGTACTCCACCTGAGTCCAAACCTCGGGCGGAGTATTCCAAAAGATCCGTCTCACTAAGAGGAACACAACACGGCTGACGGCACATCAATCGGACGTCCGTAGCTCAAGATATGAGTGTTTCCGCTCCGAAGGCCCGGTTGGTTTCGTGAACGAACCAACCCGGCCGAACTCCAAGTAATCTGAAACCTTGAGTGCGATATACCGAAACGACCGTCTCGATCCAAGGATCGCGTTGCCGCTGACGGTTCGTCGATCGAAGGTCCGTGGCTCATGTTATGGCCAAAAGACCGAAACTGCTTCGAAACGGGGGGTCCGGGTCCGGGGCGACCCGGCCCGACCCCCCCTGGGTCGGCCCGGACCGGATCGACCCGACCCTGGTCCGACCCGGCCCGGCCGGCCGGCCGGCGGCGCGGCGCCGCACGGTGGCTGCACGCGGGGGGCAAAGCCCCCGCTGATTGGAAAGACGGCGCGACTATATTCCGCGCCCCTTTTTGCAAAACCGCCCCCCCCCCCCCCACGTGGGGGGCTTGATTGGTAGGAATCGGGGGAGCCGCCTGCCCCCCCCCCCCCCCCCCCTCATAAAGAGGGGGGTTTTGTCAGTTGGCCGGGGGATTAATTCCCCCGGTTTAATGCCATCCGGCCGGCCAGCTGGCCGGCCGGTTTTCTCCAACGGGACCGGAAAAATCCGGTCCCCTCTTCGGCTTCCGACGCCGGCGGCCCGGCCGCCGGTCTCCTCGATTCGCCGCGGCCCGGAACCGGTCGCGGTATTCGTCATCCGGCACGGTGCGACGGCACCGCGCCCCTCCGCCGCACCTCGATTTCTTTCAACGTGGCGCGACGGCGTCGCGTTCTTGATGTTTCTTCCATGGGGTGCGCGCGACGGCGTCGCGTTCTTGATTGGGCGAATAACAGCGTGGTGCGACGGCACCACGCCACCTTGATTCATCCACAAATTTAAACACCAAGAACGGAGGAGGGGGTTCGGCCGTGTTCATGCGGTCCGGCCCCCCTCACGTTAAAACACAACTTAAAGTATTCAAAAACCACATGTTAGACATGCTAGATCCACGATCAAGAATGGAATAATTAAAGAATAAAACAACAACCCCTACCTTGGTATAAGGTTCGAAGATTTGTCTACGTTCCGCGGAAGACGACGTCGCGGAGGTCTGGCGTCGCGGTCGTCGTTCGTCAAATCCGTTGACGAAGAGATGCGTCCGATGTGATACGTCGTTGGCGAAACTTCTTATGTCGACGAAGGGAATCTGAGGAGGATGCGACGTTCCCTCTCGTTGACACGGAAGACGAAGAAGAGCGGAGCAGCGTTCTTCGTCGGAACTTGAGCGTTCTTCATCAAGTTGAGCGTTCTTCGTGATCTTCGTCAGAGTTGAAGAAGAAGAAGGAAAAGCTCTCCACCTCTCAAGAAGACAAAACAATTAACCAAAATAAAATAAGACACTATCTTATTTTATTATCACATCAACACACTAGAATTTCAAAAGTTTGAAATTCAAAAAGGATTAACTCCAAAATTAAATAACTCATGTCATTTAATGAGGGGTTAGGGGAGTTGGGAGAAGTTGAAAGGTTGGGAGCTTCGTGTGGGCCCCACCACACTTAATCCTCCCAAGGGAGGTTATGTGGATGTGGGTCCCACTTCCAACCCCCTTTGGTAGGATTTAACAAGTTAAAATAAAATTGTTCTTCACGAATTTTATTTAACTTAAACAAAAAACCCAAAATCTAACTTTCAACCCGCAACAAACGCAACTTCCGAAAAGGTGTCTTTAAGCGAATATCGGCGCTGTGAGTTCATCGGTGCCCTCAGATTTCAATTCCGAGCACCGGATCAAAAGTTAGGAATTCCCGCTCGTTCGTTCACTGAACGTACCCGAGCCAAACTTCGGAAATTAATTCCGGGCACTCCGGGCCTCGGAATCAGGTGCCGTCTAAAACCGCGCTCTTGTAAAATTCTAAAGAAAATTCAGAAAGAATTTCCCATGAATTTTACGGGTCTTTACAACCAAATTCTATAATATTTGATTATGATTCAGTGTTTACATCAATGTTCTACAAATTTCTTCGACAATCACATGATAAATATATGAGTTTTACCACATAGATTCATCCATATATAGAAGGGAATTGTAATATAAAAACTAACAACTTATAGGTTATATTAAAATCATTTTCTATTTATTTCAAATATCATTATTATAGACATCATCGTCTACATGAATATATTTTAATCAATTTCATCCATGTCAGTATTCAAATACCTATAGGGAATCCATTTATATATATTTGTTAAAAAAATTATATAGAATGATTATTCATAAATATATCTATTTGGTAGTATTATTTTTTAAGAAGTGGAAGAGTATGGTAGATATATTCAATAATACATTAGTGTATCCCATTGTTAATTGAAATGTTATGATGAAAAAAGATTTTTGAATCTAGAATTTTACGCATATGAGATGGTGTTTTTTTAATTATTCCTTGTAATAATGTACTCTAATAACAAATTAAATGAAAAATTACCTAGTTGTATTTGGAAAATTGAAAATTTTTATCCTATTGGGGTTATATATTATTGATTGGAACTTACACTATAACCCCCTTACATTCATTATGGGTTTTATGTATCTCTCCCTAGAAAGTACATAAATGATCCATAACATGTACTAAACTCAGAGGTTATACTACTATAGTATGATATTTCTTAAAAGAAATGAACATAGGATATTCTAGATCATATATTTTATTTTCTATGAAACAATCCATCAATCAAGGTAAATATTTTTTGTTGAATCCACCAATTTGAAGAATCCACGTGGGAAAATAAGTATGTAATATGGTATAAGAATATGTGGAACAATACCAAATTTAAAAGCCTCAATTCCTTGTATGGGTCGTATAAGGTAACACCATGATGTTTTATTTATTTTTTCCAATGAATGTGTTTTCATTGATAGACAGTGTTACACACAACACATTGTTTTAAAAACATTTATAAGTATTATATTATTATATAAATATTAATATTATTACCAAGCAATCAAATTAGTTATCCTGAGTTGGAAAAATATTTTAAAATATATTTTATAATTGTGAATATAATAAATAAATTTATTAAAACAAATCATATTTTTAAAATTTTTATATGATTCTAAAATACTACTTTCTAGAAAATTTATTTTCATTTATTTTAATGAAAATAAATAAAATATAATTTTTGAAACTTATAAAATTTATTAAAAAAATTATATTCATTTTTTTAATATATAAATCACAATTAACATACAGTGAATTTATGAATTTTTTTTGAAAATATTAACTTTTAAATAATTAATGAATATTAGTAGATATTATTTAAAACTGACATTTCATTTATAGAATGTATAAGGTGATTTTTCTTATAAAAATTTTTAAAACCAAAAAATAGTTCAAATATATATTTATGAAAAAAAAATTCTGTCTTTTTAGTATAATTCCTATATAATTATGATATAAATAATTTTAAAACTATTGAACATTTTCCCATTGGAATATTTCTTTCAATTTATGCCTCAGAAATGATTTTGAAATTAATGTTTCAATGTTGTGGAATATAATTTGTAAAAATGGATTCCTAATATGTATAAAAGATTATATTATATAAAAATTTAAATATAATTTTTGGTTATAAATAATTGTAATCACTGTAAAATTTTATTTCCATGGTTAAGGTTAAACCAGGTTTATAGGGACCAAAAATAAAACTATATAATATATAAATGACCTATAATGTTATACAAACCCAATAGATTGAAAATGTTAGACCCTATAACAATTTTAAGGTTATAATGGCCCATTTTTGTCATTTTTTTATTTCAAAATATGGAAACACAATATTTTCTTCAAATATTCCATGTGCGCCCTCCCCCAATTTAAAATGTTCCACCACCACTCTTCTCTTATTGAAACTTTCAAACCCAATTGGTTAAATAAATCCAGAATAATTCTCATCATTTAAACTCTTAAAACATCTAAAAGGTCTTTTGAGTTTTAAAATCCCATATATAATGCATTATGTTAATCATAATAAGGTTTTTTTAAAATATGTAAGGTTCTAAATTTTTTTAGATTACCTATTATATCTCTATATAATATTATAAAATTACAATGATATGAAAGAAATAGAATCTCCCTTGTTATTATTTTTTATTATTTTTATTTATTGAACTATTTTCATCTCATAATACATAAAATGGGAAATGAAATTGTTGATCCTGTGTGTGTCAGATAACCACCTCATAAACTAATGTTATTTGTTTTCCATCAAAAACTCGCATGGATTGATAAAATTATGTTTTAAATGTTTAATGATATGATATTTATATATAATTATAAATATGTAATTATAATAACACATATAGCATCTTTGTTAATAACTCATTGGAACATAATAATGTCGCTCATGTGTATGAATAACTACTACCTCATGAAGCAATCAAATATATTTTTAATTTTTTGTTTTCTATGGATAGTAAACAGAAAATATTTATAAAAATATGATATTTATTACATTATAGTATTTGTTAAATTTGTATATCACATATACCTTCTTAATTTTCATTTTACGGAGGATATGATAACAAAATATTATTGTATAGTGGACTACTGCCTCATAAAGTGACAAGATAAATTTTTTACTAATTCTTTGTATTGAAGGTAATTTGGGTATGTTTAATTAATATATGTGATATGTATTAAATAAGACATATATTTATGTCTAATAGATTATTTTTATAGATTTTATATAATTTAGTCTGAAAATGGATATAGTGGCCTGGAATATAAAAGGCCTATTATATCACTTGTCGGTTTATTTAATTTTCAAGAACTGAATTTTAAAGATTACTATCAATATATTTATATAATGTCCATATATTACATCAAAATAGTTGATAGAAATATTTTTAATATTTTTATATGATCATATTTGGAGGATCAATGCTTATAAATCATAACATTAATGAAAAACAATGCAGCTATTTCCCAAACCTGATTTTAAAATAAATTTTTTAACAAATGGGTATTAAAAGATCATATTTAAATCACATATACTATTATATATATATATATATGTATGTATGCATGTGTGTATATTTATTGGATGTAACAATGACATATATTTATTAAATAATTTGTTTTAACATGTTTAATGAATGTAGAGACATATGGTAATGTATTTTTTCCTCCATTTTCTTTTTGAGAATTTTTTTATGTACTTCATGTACATTCTACTGTGATATTTTTATGAATATACATTTAAAATTAATATAATTAATTTATGTATTCTGATGATATTTTATGGTTATTTTAAATTTATTCTTTTATGGGACTCTGAATAATCTTTACATAATTGGTAAGGCTATCAATATATTATCTCATAATTTTTTTTCATTTGTTATGATCATTCATCAAATGATTTTATCATATAATATTTATCCGGAAAAAACATTTTAAATATTTTATCTTGTTATTATTTCATGTGAATAATATTTTTTGTATTAATTTTATTCTCTTTATGTACTTAAGATCCCAAAATAATGCTTTTATAGTAAATTTACATTATTTCATTTTGAGGTAAAAAGAATTCTTACAATATCCATGTATTATGAAATGTTATCAAAATTGTTTAAAATATCTCCATTGTATTAATTAAATACATTGTATACCATTGATATGTTTAAACCCAATTAATAATTAATCAAAATTTAAATTTACAAAAATGGGAAATTTATATTTTTCTAATAATGTTAATGGAATATATGTTTTGAAATGCATGGTAGGAATCTAATTTCATGTTTTCTTATCCATTATTTTATTTTAATAATTCCTTATAAATATAAATGGTTATTTGGAAAAAATGTTGAAAAACGTTTATGATTTAAATACTGTTTTCCAAAGGGGAAATGTTATTTCCCTCATGAAATGTTTTGAATCATTTTAATGATTATTTTATATGGTTACATTATTATATTATATAAAAGGGATTTTAAAATTGTTTTATGTTTTAGAAAGTTTTTTTCAAAAAGGAAAATATATTTTCCTCATGAAATTAGATTTTTTATATTTCAAAATCATTTTCAACTAAGGATAACACCATTCATGTAAATTATAGATTACTACAGATATGAACTAAGTGATTGAATTCATATTCATTATCATAATTGATTATTCTTATGATTGAAATATTTTTTTGAACGTTTTTTCTCATCTATGGGATATACCATGATAAAAAAACTTACTAAAACCATATCACTATTCAGGTGATATTCTATTTTGAATGGAAAAAATGTTTATCAGTCACATTAAATTTCAACAGGTCATAAAATAATGAAATATTAATGAATCACATTCCTTTTCATGATTTTATTTATGATGAATGGTTATTTCAATTGTGACATAGAAATTTGTGATATAAAAAATTTGATAAGTGGGACATATATCTCACACAAATTCTTAAGGTAATGATTAATGTTTTGTGATCTCAAATGGTACTTTATCGGTTATTCCATACAATAAAGAGTGTATATTGGTGGTTAACTAAGGATATAACAACGGTGCATTAGTGTTTATCATGTCCATTAAACAAGTACATAGGTGGTTATCCCATTAATAAAATTATATGAATGTCTCAATAGAAAATATTGAAAAATTATTTTCTATTATTATGTGTGTTCAAATAATCTATGACTTATACCAAAGTTATGATTTCACAATTAATTTTAATTTATTTTATTATGAATCATGTATTATAAACATCCTTGGAGTTTTTAATGACTCGCATTTTTTATCTATGACATGTAAGTTATGGTTTTCAAAATTTATTTCAATGTTGTGATACCTCGTTGATCATTTTATATTGATATCCCCCTTGTTCACCCATAATAATAATATGACCACAGACATTATTATGATTCATCGCCATAGGTTATCATGAAATGTATTATGTGTGATATATCTATGAATTATTCTTGTTATGATAAACTTAGTGGTAGATGATGTAAATTATCCAATTAATAGTTATTTATGTGTCCAACATGCCGAAGCCACTAGACCATAATGATTCATTAAACGATTATTATATTATTGAAGGAATGTATGTCTACTATGATTTGATATTTATCTATAGTAATTATTGGTCATTACAATAATTTGAATTTGAAATCCATTTTCAAAATGGAAGTCACTCATTATAAAGTTCATGATATACACATCTATTTTTTATCACTAAAAAGATCATTATTTAATGTTAAATAATCTAATTACTATTGGTAACATAATAAATTTAATATAGTATGTGAAATTATATTTTTAAAATATCCATAAAATAATTCAATACTTTATATTTTTTAAATGGATCATGTGCGTACATCCTGAATAAATTCATCATAACGATCCTATACCACATACTAAACATCTTCATTAATGTTAGATCATTACATATATATTATTTCACTATAATATACATCATAATTATAATTTTTATTAAATATCTTGAAAATAAAATGGTATTTTATTTATATTGACCATAACATTGTCAAATTCAAACACTTCACACATGGATAGAAAATCATATTGTTATTTTCAAATTTTCTTATATAGAATTTAATAAAATTATCTGTCCTTTTATAATATTAAAATCTAGTTCATCATTAGTTTGAACAATAGTGATCCATTAAATACAAACACTATAATATAATATATGATTATATTAGAGCATTTATACATTAAAATTTTTATACACATTTAAATTAAAAAACATATAAATATATAAACATAAATCATCTCGATATATGAACATATAAATATATAAACATATAAACATATAATCATATATATAAATATATTTAATTAATTAAAATATATAAATTAATAATTTATATATTAAAATAATATTTACACACATAAAAACATAGAATAATGAATCAATAAGGATAAATAAAGAATCAAAACAAAAAATTAAACATTTAGAATTAATTGAATTAGTTAAAATTAAAAAAGAAATTAAAATAAAATTAAAAAATTATTTTAAATATATAAAATATAAATATATTAATATATTAATTCATTAATATTATTCCTTAAAAAAACATGCTAATAATGAATATATAGTATATATATTAGAAATCCCTCCAAAAGATTAATTAAATAATTAAATAATAATTTTATATGGTGCTAGTAGATCATTTACCATAAGAGGAATATAACTAAAACAGGTGTAATGTGTATTTTGATGATGGAATAATACCAATGATGTCAGAAGTGGCTAAGGAAGTGAAAGTGAATTTTGGTGTAATAGAACTTGTTCAATGATGAATGAACATGGAAAATGAAGTGAAAATAAATTTCAGGAAAATAGATAATTGAGGAAAAATGAGTGGGCCTATGAATAAAAAAGATAACAGTTTTAGAAAGATTTTTTTAAAGGATCAAATAATAAATACAGAAATATTTTATTATATTATGTTATTTTAATATATGTTATTATGATAAATGAAATTTAAAAAAAAAATATTAACATATGTTATTATAATAATTGATATATAAATGATATACATAAGAGGTTTATCATAGATTATAGTATTACTGAAAATAAAATCAAAATCAAATTAGATTTTTGATTTGGTTATTATATAATGTATGTTGAATTACAATTTTAGTAGATAATACAATATAACCGACAATGGTGACTCTTCCTTCTAGTAGTGATGTTATTGATATTATAGGTGCTGGCCAAGAAACATAGACAACATCATGAGGAATTTTTCCAGGTCCATCCAGTCAAAGCTACGAGGAAAAGCCTCCCTGAATGTTTACATGCTTCAATTAATTCCATAAACATATTCTCTGTAAAGACCCTTAAATTTCAAGGAATATTTTTTTCTTAATTTCTTTGGGATTTTACAAGAACGCAGTTTCTGACGGCACCTGATTCTGAGGCCCGGTGTGCCTAGAATCATTTTCCAAATATTAACTCAGGTACGTTCAGTGAACGAACGAGCGGGTTATCCTAACTTTTGAACCAGTGCTCGGAATCGAAATCTGAGGACACTGATTGAATCACAGCGCCGTAAATTGCATAGAAACACCTTTTCTGGAGTTGCATTTGCTCAGGTGTGGTTTTTAATTATTAGGGGTTATGTAAAGGAATAAAATAAAACTGGTGAAACAAATTTTATTTTATTTAAAGTAGTTTAACCTAAGTTAAGTGGATGAAGTGGGACCCACAATATCCTACACACATCGGTAGGATAATTGTGAGGTGGTACCCACACGTGCCCTGCTGTTTCTTTTCTTCCTAAACCCCCCTCCTTTAATAAGGTAACACACTCGCATTCCCATTAATTCGATGTAAATACTTGTGTTTATCTGTTTATGAAAGGCCTCTTTTAATTCGGCGGTTTAAACGTTTCTTTTAATTCAATTAATTGATTTTTTCAATTTTGATTTTCAAAGGCATTGTCATGTGTGTTAATAAAATATGAGAAGACTTTTTTTACTATGGTTGGGCTTGTTGTGTTGAGTTTTTGGGAGAAAAAGGGGAGTCTTTAAGTTGTTCGTTCTTCATCGAAGAACGCGAAGAACGCACCACCGTTTATGAAGAACGCTGACCTCCAACGACGGACGACGGTGAGAGACGCCTTCCTCGGAGATCGACGACCCGATGCACATCTCCTCGTTCCTTCTTTTCGCGTCAATGGAAGGGAGACATATTTCATCCATGACGTGACGATCTGCCTTCATCCGGGATTATCCGCCTTCTTCTGCGACGATCAATTATGCAACGTCCCTTTCCAAGAAAAGCCTTCATTCAACAATGCTCGAGGTATGGGTTGTTTACATTTTTAGTTCGTGAAAAAACCTTGTCGTTCTTCGTCTTTTGAGCCGCTTGTTATCAACTTAAGGGGAGGAGGTCTGACCCCATTAACATGGCCGACTCTCCTCCCCCTTTTTTTTGATCATTGCGGCAAAAACTAAGGCGGCACGGTGCAATGGCACCGTGCAGAAACAAGGAAGAATGTGATGATGAAGCACGGCGACGTCGTGCCGCGCCGTTGAGGCCGAACGAAACCACGACCGGAGTCGGGGCCGCGGAGGTGATTTGAAGACTCTGCTGATTGATCATTGGGCGTGGATCGATGGGCGATGAAGAAGCGGGCCGCAAAGTCATTATGAGGTCTTCGTAGTGAAGTGCCGATCCCAGGAGGACTGCTGGCGAAGACGGCAGTCCAAACGGACCACCGGAGCGCGTCTGGTGGTCCGCAGAAGATCCTGTCGACGCGCCGCCGGAAACTGCCGCTGCGACTGAAGTTGCGACGGCTGGTCCGACGGTCGCGCGGGACCAAGGGGAAATGCAGCGCTGGCCGCCGCGTCGCTGCCAAGGAGCGGCCCCCATGCGGGGTCGCGGATTCATTCAAGGGGGCGGCCGCACCACCCTGTTGCGCTCAGCCGGACAGCCGAGCGGCCATGCCGCCGTGCCAGCACGGTAGGCCAACCGGTCGGGCCACCTAGTCTGGTCCGGGCCGTGCACTATTGGGGCGGACCCGGACCCGGTTCGGGCCGACCCAGGGGGGGTCTTGGGTCGGGTCGGTCCGGGCCCGAACCCCCTATTCTCGGGAATTTTTCATTCAAACGCCCATATCATGGGCTACAGACCCCCGATCGACGCACCATGAGTTGAAATGCGATCCTTGGATCGAGAGGGTCGTTTTGCTATATTACACTCAAGGTATCGAGAACTTTGAGTACGACCAAGTTGGTTCGGATACGAAACCAACTGGGGCCTCGGAGCGGAAACGCTTATATCTCGAGCTCCGGACGTCTGATTGACGTGTCGTCAACTTTGATGGATTCCTCCTGATGAGATGAAACTTTTAGCATGTTTCACCCGAGTTTTGGATGCAGTTGGATAATGGTCGGGTTGGATTGTACAAGAAATTCAACAAGGCTCCTAGAACGGAAAAGATGATAACTATCAGACCGAATGTCTGTTTGACGAACCGTCCACGACGTTGGTGATCACGTTGAGAAAATGTACCTATGAGAATAACCTATAATATTTCGGGGGTACAGTCGAGATACGCCCGGGTTGGATCGCAAACGAAACCAACCGGGCCCCTGGGACAAAAGGCTAGTAACTCACAGACCCGGGCGTCCGACTAATGCGCCGTCTGCTACGATGAGACCCCTATGATGAGGCGGTACATTGAGATACTTCTTCATGGAACTTAATGATACATGGAGTATCAACCAGTAGCTCATGGAGCGGACCCTCCCAGTGACGAGCTAGCAGTGTGTAGAGACCTAGTAGCTAGATGAGACTTGACGACTGCTGATCTATCGACTCGGTGTGCTTTGGATAGCCCAGTGGGGAATGTTTGGTTGTAGTGGCAGAACCACGGTGGAGGAGTGCTTGGTTGTACCGGGAGACCTACGGTACTCAAAAGAAAGAGTACCTCTGGAGGCTATGAGGGGGAGCGCTTGGTTGTTGCGGAAGACCAACGGCGGAGGAGTGCTTGGTTGTAGCATCAGACCCATGATACTCAATAGAAGGAGTACCTCTGGAACCTATGAGAGGGGAGCTCTTGGTTGTAGCAGCAGACCCATGGTGGGAATCACTTGGTTGTAGCATGAGGCATAGAGTACTCGATAGGTGGAGTACTACAACAGTCCATGGAGTTCGGTGTGCTTGGTTGTAGCGGCAGACCCACTGTACTCGACAGAGGAGTAGTTCAGCTTGCTTGGTTGTAGCGGCAGACCCACTTTACTAGACAGAGGAGGAGTTCGGCGCCCTTGGTTGTAGCGGTAGGCCCACTGTACTTGATAGAGTAAGAGTTTTCCAGCAGCCGTGGTATTGACATCATGAATAAAATCATGTTTCAGCTGAGTCTATAACTGTTTTGATTACCTAATGATTGAGACGGTTCACTTGATAACATAGGTATATGTATGGGCATATACATGGGTAGTGGTTATCCATTAATTTCATAAATCATTGTGTTACTTCATTATTGAGATGGGTTACATGATAACATGGGTATATGTATGGGAATATAACTAAGTAGAGGTTATCTGTTGAGATATTTTTTGTGGTTATCCATGTTGGATTTAGTGAGACCTTGAGGGTCTCGGGGTCTCTACTGAGTATCGTTATACTCACCCCCGCATGGGCTATGCCAACACCTCGTTGTGTTGGTTACAAATGACGGGCAGCGCAGACAGAGGACGAGTGTTCGAGGACTGGATGGTACCCAGAGGTGGACCTCACGACGAGATAGTATCTGGTGGTGGACTTCACGACGAGGCGACACTCGATGGTGCTTGACTGGAGATGTTTTCATTTTATTAATAAAAGGGAGTGGAGTAGGTGTTTTGTGATTGATATTCCAATTAACAAGTAACATTATAGTATATATATTATACTATTAGAATAATTCATGTTTGTATATAGGATTTAATGATGGTATAAAAATTAGAAGAATTAAAAAAACAAAAATTTGAAAGAAATAGGATTTTACATCTAGAATTTCATCTCCTTGAGAACCACATTTAGGAACATGGAATTCATATTTTTTTAGATATAAATCACCAAGACATGGGGAGTGTCTGGGGAAATTTATTGTGTAGTTTTATTACAAGACTCAATTTTTTGGAGGTGTGAGGAGAAGAGGTGGAATTTATATGCGAGGATATAGGAGTTATTTGTTATTATATTCGTCATTTTATTAATTCGGATCCTTACTATAAATACTATTTATCCTTGTACCTAAATATATTAAATAATGAATTATATTGTTATATTATGGTAATAAATAATCAAAAAATTAATAATGATTAAATCGTTATGTATATAGCTTATTTAAGAAATTTTTGTAGTTTACTATTCAACAAAATATCATCTATTTCTGAACAAACCCAATAATCATTCTAACCAATATATTATTTTTATAATTGCAAAGTATACACTTTTTTATGAAAATAATATTATAAAATATTGAAATTTAAAATTTATATAAAATCATTATTAAATCAAAAATAAAAATTTAATTATTATTACTGATTTTCGGACACATTCAAAAATTAATTAGGGTCTCAAAAAAAATAATGAAATAATATTAAAAAAATAATTTAATAATAAATTTTATGAAAATAATTTTTCTTTCAAATATTTATTTGAATTATTTAATTTTAAATAAACATTTATGTGTCTCAAAATTTCCATCAATTAATTTAACATTATTAAAATAATTTATTTAATTATATCATGATATAAAAATATTATATTTCAATTCATAAGATAAAAAATATTATTTATACATTCCATGATGAGATTAGTATTCAATTGTACAATTTAATATTCTCAATTGTCACATTAGTAATCCAATGGTCATGTTACTATTCAATTGGTATAGGTTCCTTAATTACTATAAATACCAATAATTTAAAAATTTATTATGATTTTATTTGGTTCTCTATGTGATTTTTGATATTTATATTATATAGTATAATTATATTAATGTAATTTCAATTGATAAAATCCTTCATCATTAAATTTGACTCCCTTATAAAATTTGTTGCTCGATATTTAGATTTAAATAGTTAGGTGAAAACAGGTGAACATATTACTACCACAGAAATTCCTTTATTTCCAATGTCACCATTTCAAACATATGGTCCCTATATAGTAATTTTACCATGTGAGTAGCCTTATTGAATAAAATATCTTTTTATTACTCATTATCTCTATCAGATCCTCCTTGTATGTGAGAAAATATTTTAACTATTAAACCTATGAATTCTGCATATGTTAGGCATATGGTATGTCATTACTTAGTTGGGATACATTGAATAGAACCTATTCTCGAGAAATGGTTGGTGGATGTGATAGTAGATAGGCCACAAATATGACATGATCTAGAATCTCATAGTGGATGATGTTCTAGGGATATAGCATTCCTTTATTCTGAAATCCCATGATCCTCTTCCAGTAAAATATATGGTGGAATAATAATCCTTCAAACTTGAACTCCGAGATTAGTAGAAAATGTTTGTATACTACTTTCATAAAAAATTGGTAGCCATTATGTGATTATGAATGTTTTTTATATTTTTTTAACATTTCTTCTATAGTTTCAGTTCATATGAATCACCATATGTGAACAGATGTAGAATGATGACATTAGAAGTATATGTGTAGCACCCCCGGTTTGAGGTATGTGGCCTTTTTTATGAAGTTTTATTTATTTAAAGCTCATTGAAGTATTTGAGAGGTGGTTGTGTGAGTTTTGGAATGGATCTTGATGACTTTGGAGGCTTTTAAAGGGGTGCACTGTTTGAGTATGTTTAGTGGAAACTGTGCAGGTTCCCCAGGAAACTGTGTGAACCCTTGTTCACGAGACAGTTGGCCTCGAACGGCCTGCACACGGTTTTCCAATCCCTATGATGAAACTGTGTGGACCATGGCTCTTGAGGCAGTGGCGTGCACACGGTTAACGCACGGTTTTCCAAACCATGTGGGCTAACCGTGCGGCCAATTAAAGTTAGGGTTCAAGTTATGGGCTCACTCGGGGTTGCCTCATTTCACTCTAAATCATCTCCCACTTGAGCCTCACTCAGTATTTTCGGTTCTCAAGGGTTGGAGGGGCTCTTCGACTTGTTTTGGAAGCGATTCGAAGGGGTTTCAAGGAGGATTCAAGGTGGTTTCTCCTAGGTAAGTCCCTCCTCTTGCTTCTCTTCTATGTTCCTCTTGATCTAAATCCCTATTTTTCTTTCTTTTCTAGATCTACACTTTTTGTGTGTTGATCTAGGGTTTTGGTTGCCTTGGATGATGATTTTATGGCATGTGATGGTTAGGGAAGGTGATCTAGAGAACTTTTGGTGGTGTGTTCGCCAGGTTTTTAGGTGCGGTGGCTTGTGGGTCGACTCCTTGGGAACCCTCATGGAAAGTGGCTTCGCTCTCGACTCCACATGGTTTGAACTAGTGGTTCCATGTTACAATTAATTTTTTTACTTGAAATTAATTTCATTTTGAAGTGCGTAATAGGTGTAAAATCCCTTCGATGATGTTTTGGGAATTTTTGGGAAAAAGAGGGTTTTGTGGTGAAATGCTTTTGTTGAGGATTTTAAAATGGAGAATTTAAAATGGGATGATATGGTTGATTTGTGAAAATGATTGATTGAAATGGATATAAAAAAGGTTGTTTTATAAAAGTAGGGTTTGTTATGGAAAATGGTTTTCAATGAATGGTTGATTTATTGATGTGAATTGACATGTAATGGAATTGGTTGATTACATGATGTTGTTATGACTATGATGGATTATATTCTTTGGTTTAGATTGGTTGAATTGTTGTGTGGAATTTGGAGGGAAGTACCACTATAATAAAGCGGGTTGAATTGTGGATGGAAGGGCCACCATCAATGATAAGTGGACGGGAAGAGCCACTAGTTTTAAATGGATGAAAAAGGTTGGATAGAAGCTCCAATGTTATGATTTTTTTGTTGTATACTGCTTTCCAAGATGGAATGGTTTTGCTAATGGGTAAATTTTGGAATGGTTGTGGCTTGTCAGTTGGATTTCCTTCGATTTCATTGATTGGTTGTGATTTCTTGGTATGGGAATGATTGTCTTATGGTAAATGTTTCACTTGTGATTATTTTAAATAAACTGTTTTATATAAATGTTCTAAAGGTTTTATCCTAGTGGCATGTGTAGGGTAGTCATTTGGGGAAAACCTATTGACTATTAGTACTCACCCACTGCTTTGGCATGATGCTGTCTTTGCAGATGTTGTATACTGTGACGTGGATAAAGGTACAGAATCTCCCACTTTTAGTGGTTCATTATGATGTCTTAGTGTAGCATGGAGCTTGGAGCATGGAGCATGGTGTGGAGCAGTGGTGGTGTCATAGCTCATAGTAATTGTTGTTTATTTCCAGCCTTTGGTGTCATGGTAACGTCGTATAAGGCCACATATCCCTCACTGCCTCCTTAAGCCTATGACGTAGGGGCGAGGTGTTACAAGTGGTATCAGTTTGTTCAGTCCTTTGGAGTTGATTCTTGGATTTGGTGTTGAAATTCGTTGTGGTAAACTCCTTGAGTCAGGATGGTAGCAAGACATAGGAATGTCGGAACATGGAATTTCTATCATAAATGGACGTAGCTAACCCTTTTATGCTGAAATTCATGTTACCAGGGAGTTGGGTACATAAGTGTTTTGAAGACACTTATTTGCATTGGATACATCATTGCCTTTGGTGTATCCAATGAGATGAGCATGACATGCATTGTAGAAATGAATTCCCTCTAGGATGAATATTTCATTGGGGTATAATGATTTATGATGTGATAAGAATTTGGTAAATATTAATGTGAATAAATTGGTAATTTTTAAATCATTGGGTTCTCAAAATGGTGAAACATGGCACATGAGGAAAAATGTGAACTGCTGGAAATCCTTGTTGTGATAGTGTTGTGTAATGTTATTTGAAATGGGATTTCGTGATGTCTACGGATGTGATACTAATGGTTGATTGTTTTCTGTTTATATAAATGGAACCGGTTAGACGTCATAGAGACCAACAGGAGGAGGCTGCTAAAAATGTGGTTGCACTTAAGCCTCAGGTGAACCAGCATCTAGTGCAAAGTATAGTGCAAGCATTCCAAGCTATGGGAAGTGGAAGTTGAGGTGATGAACCAAGTAATGTAGATCATGTGGTTCAGTTTAAAAAGAAGAATCCACCAATATTTAGGGGTGATTCAGAGCCAGAAAAGGTACAATCCTGGTTGAATAAAATGAACTAGATCATTGAGTTCTTAGGATCGCCTATAGAGCTGAAAGTGAAGTTGTCCATGTACATGTTGGAAGATCTTGGCCTTCAGTGGTGGGAGTTGGTAGTACAAGATAGGAAAGACCAGGGTATGACGTGGGAAGGTATTGAGGAATTTTTTAACAAATAATTCTACCCACATAAGTTCATAATTTAGTGTACGACTAGTTTGAGGCAATAGCTTATGTTGGTGAATGAGTATGCAACTATGCTTATGAACTTAGTGCGGTTTGCACCCGATGTGGCGGGCAGCATGTCGTTGATGGAAAGGATCTTTGAAGTGGGGTTGAGTCAAGAAATTCATTAAAAGATAGCAGTGTTGTTTATAGATGATTACATGGGGATGGTGAATAGAGCCACAGTGGCTGAGTGGGATTTGTTGGGCACTCCGGGCGGGGGAAGCGTGGTGGTACCCATGGCGAATAGAGGGAAATCTAACGCTGGGTTCAAGATGAAGTGGGACACTTATTCCCAGTGTTGGAATATAACATATAATTTGACAATAGGATCAGTGAATCTTCTTCAAAATCTCTAGAGAAAGCTGGGATGTTTTCAGTGTGGTTCTACAGGCCACATAAAGTAGGATTGTACGACACAACCTCACGAATGTCATAATTGTAAGCAGATGGTCCATCTGCCGCATTATTGTTGGAATTATCCAAGGTCTGGTGCATGTGACACTCCTCAGGGATCGCAGACGTCGTATCCTTCGCCATGATGGGGGCAGAAGCATTCCCCTCGAAATTAGAGTAGTGTGGGTCATGGTGAATCTCGGAATACCACGACGCCTCAGAAAAACAATAAAGAATAGAGTGTGGTAAGAAATCATGTGTTTGGAGCTGAATAGGTTGTGGTCGATGATCACTTGGGACTATCCACAGTGCGAGGTACTATTCTTTTAAATTCTACCTTGATGAAAGTGTTATTTGATACGGGTGCATCACACTATAATATTGCTACACATGTGGTTGATTTGTTGGGTTTATGGGGAGAAATGATGCCCTCGGTTTTGAAATATCAAACTACACTGGGTCGAAGAGAGTGTCGATATTTCTTGTGTAATTAATGTTGTATCATTGTGGGAAAGGTTGAGATAGTGTCGAACTTCTCAATGATTGAGATGAATGGTTATGATGTAATCCTGGGAATGGAATGGCTGGTGGGTTTTTAGGCCCACATCTACTGTGATGCACGGACAATGGATTTTTTGAAACACGATGGCCTTATACCTCTCTTTAAAGGAGAGAAACATGCATGTCAGGGTGCAATAGGTTTTTTGGAAGCCGATGTAGGTACGTTATCATATCAGTTGGTGGTGTCGTTGGAATCGGTAGAGGGTGTTGAATAGAGTGTTCCTCCGGCATAGGTGGACCAGTTCATGGAAGTTTTTCTTAATGAATTATCTAAGATACCTCCCGTAAGAGAATTGGATTTTACGATTGATATCCTTCTAGGGACCATTCCTATCTCACTTCCGTCTTATCGGATGATACCAGCTGAATTGCGTGAATTGAAAATCCAGTTGGAAAAGTTAGAAAACAAAGTGTTTATCCGGCCTAGCACATCTCTGTGGGCAGCGCCAGTGTTGTTTGAGAAAGTGGTGGATGGAACCTTGAGGACATGTGTTTATTATCGTAGACTTAACCATGTTATGATAAGGAATTCATATCCACTTCCACAAACTGATGATTTGTTCGACTAGTTGAGGGGAGGCAAGGGTCCCTCAAGATCGTCCCGAGGTCGGGATATCATCAATTGCGGGTGGGGAAGGAGGATATTTCTAAAACAGATTTTAGAAGTAGATATGACCATTATGAATATGTGGTTATTTCATTTGGTCTAATTAATGCTCCAGAGGTGTTTATGTCATTAATGAATCAGATATTTCATAGATATCTGGATTCATTTGTGGTGGTGTTTGTCGATGATATTCCGGTTTATTCATATACAAGGGTGGAGCATGAGCAGCACCTGGTGAAAGTGTTGGGGATCTTGAGGGATCATCGTTGGTATGCCAAATTGTCAAAGTGTGACTTTTTGATTCAGGATGTTCATTTTCTTGGCCATGTGATTTCTAAAAGGGATGTTTCAGTGGATCCATAAAATATAGAGGTTGTTGTCTCATGGAAACCACCAAATAATGTGTCTGAGATATGATGTTTCATTGGTCTACCTGGGTATTATCGACGTTTTGTTCATTAATTTTCTGGTTTTTCTTCTCCAATGAGAGCATTGACAAGAAATAATGTTTCATTCCAGTGGAATGAACAGTGTCAGCACTATTTCAAACAACTAAAGGGTCGTCATACAACATCACCAATCTTGATTTTTCCAGAATTAGGAAAACAGTATATGGTGTATTGTGATGAATCGAGATCAGGGTTGGGGTGTGTTCTCATGAAAGGAATCATATGGTTTCATATGGATCACAACTGTTGCAATTGAATGAGAAGAACTACCCAACTCATGATTTGGAATTGGCAGTAGTGGTCCATGCTTTGAATTTTTGGTGTCATTATCTATTCGGTGATAAATTCATGGTATATACAGATCATAAGAGCATGAAACACATTTTCCCACAAAGGGATTTAAACTTGAGGAAAATGAGATGGATGGAATATCTCTAGATGTTTGATTTTGACTTGATGTACACACCCGGTAAGGGAAATTCAGTAGCAGATGAATTAAGTATAAAATCATATGCCCATGTGGTGAAACAAGCATCATAACAGTGGCAGCTGGTGACGGTTATATCTGATATGAGATTGAAATGTGTGGACCAGGGCGATAGAGCAGTCTTCTTTCTAGTTTTGTTGATTCTTGACTTGGTTGGCCTAGCTAGAGAGGCCCATATATCTGATTCTGAGTGTATGATCGTGGGGTCGAGACTCAATGGTGGGGAGACCATTTAGGGTTGGCAACTAAATGGAGATTCCATTTTGTGTTTTCAGATTCGGATAGATGTACCAGTTTCTTATCAAGAAGATCTTATCAGGGAGTATCATCCTTCTTGGTGGGTTTTTCATTTTGAAATTCAGATAATGTATAATGATTTTAATGCACTATTCTGGTGGGTTGGTATGAATAGATGTGTGGCTGAGTTTGTTTTCAGATGCTTGACTTGTCAGCAGATCACGGCAAAGCATCAGAGGCCAACAGGAATGTTGCATTCTTTCCCATTCCCTGTTTGGAAGTGGAAGATAATAGCGATGGATTTTGTTACAGGTCTCCCATGAACAGTCAGGAATCATGATACCATTTGGGTGATAGTGGATCGGCTAATGAACTCGGCCCATTTCATCCTGATTCGGGAATGTCATACGGTGGAGGGTCTGTCCAAAATCTATATCCGAGAGGTGGTAAAAAGGCTTGGTGTTTTAGTTTCGATTGTATCAGATTGGGATCTGAGGTTTACATCTTATTTCTGAAAATCCATACAGCAAGCCCTTGGAATACAATTGAGGATGATTACGGCGTATCACCCTCAGACGGATGGTCAATCCTAGAAGACAATTCAAAATCTAGAGGATATGTTGCGGTCTTGTGTCATGGATTTTGGTGTCTCATGGGAGGAGCACTTATCATTGGTTGAGTTCTCATACAATAACATTTTTCAGGTATCCATACAGATGGCTCCGTTTAGATCATTGTACAGGTCATCGTGTCACTCTCCACTATGTTGGGTGGAAATGGGTGAGTCCTCAATGGTTGGACCAAGTCATGTCCATGAGACTATGTAGAAGATCAATTTGATCAGGAAGAGAATGGATATGGATCAGAGTTGTTAGAAATCATATGTGGATCATCTTCGATTATCATTGTCATTCAAGGTGAGTGATCATGTGTTCTTGAGGATCTCTCCTACGTTGGGAAATCATCGATTTGGTAAGTAGGGAAAGCTATCTCTGAGGTATATTGTAACTTTTGAGGTTCATGAGCGGGTTGGGGAGGTGGATTATCATTTGTAATTGCAACCATGATTTAGTTCGGTGCACAATGTGTTTCATGTCTCATAGTTGAAAAAGTATCAGCCGGATCGTGACCATGTGATTCGATGGGATCAGATTGCGTTAAAACCGAATGCTTCATTAGTGCACGTACCAGTGTGGGTTGTTGATAGGAAAGAGAAAGTATTGAATGGTAAAAGAATCAGTTTAGTTCATTTTTTTTTGGAAACATGGATAGATTCAAGAGGAGACTTGGGAGTGGGAAAAAGAGATGATCAAGCAGTTTACTATGCTCTTTCGGAAGAGGGTGGGTTCACTACTTTCCTAGGATGGAAAGTCCAATGTTGGGGAGAATGTAGAACCCTCGGTTTGAGGAATGTGGAATTTTTTATGAATTTTTATTTATTTAATGTGCATGGAATGAGTTGGGAAGAGGTTGGGAGAGTTTAGGATTGTTTTGGATGAGTTTGGAGGCATTTAAAGTGGTGCACAGTTTGAGCATGGTTAGTTGAAACCGTGTGGTTTCCCCAAGAAACTGTGTGGAACCTTTTTCATGAGAAATTAGTCCTTGCACGGATGAAACATGGTTTTCCAGACCATGCGAGGAGACCGTGTGGACCCTGGCTCTCGAGGCAGTGGCGTGTGCATGGTTAGCGGTCAGTTTTCCAAACTGTGCGGGATAACCGTGCGACCCCTTAATGTTAGGGTTATAAGATCCTAGCTCGCTCGGGATTGCATCATTTAACTCCAAATCTTCCCCCACTCAAGCCTCACTTATGATTTTCGGTTCTAAAAGGTTGGAGGGGCTCTCTTACCCGTTTTGGAAGTGATTTGATGGGGTTTCAAGGTGGATTCAAGGTGGTTTCTCTCAGGTAGGTCTCTCTTCATGCTTCTCTAGTGTATTCCTCTAGATCTACATCCCTCTGTTTCATTTTCTTCTATATCTAAACTTTTTTTTGTAGATATAGGGTTTGGGTCTCCTTGTATGATGATTATAAGCCTTGTGATGGTTATGGAAGGTGATCTAGAGAGGTTTCGGTGGTGCGTTCACCGGATTTAAGGTGTGATGGCTTGTGGGTCGATCCACGGGAAACGTAAAGTTAGGTGGCTTCTCTCTTGAATCCACATGGTTAGAACTAGTGGTTCCATGTTAGAATTAATTTGTTTAACTTGAAATTAATTTTATTTTTATGTGTGAAATTTGGTGAAAATCCCTTCGGTGATGTTTTGGGGATTTTTGGGAAAAAGAGGGTTTTGTGGTGAAATTTTTTTGTTGTGGATTTTAAATTGGAGATTTTAAAATTGGATACTATGGTTGTTTTGTAAAAATGATTGACAGAAATGGTTTTCAATAAAAATGTTGTTTGATTGAAATATGTATTTTTTCATGGAAATAGTTTTCAATAAATGAGTGATTTATTGTAGTGAATTAACATGTAATGGAATTGGTTGATTAGATGATAATGTTGTAACTGTGATGGATTATTTGTTTGGATGTTATTGTTTAAATATTTGAGTGGAAGTTGGTGGGAAGTACCACTATTATAAAGGGGGATTGACAGTGGACGAAAGGGCCACCATCAATGATAAGTGGATTAGAAGAGCCACTAGTTGTAAATGGATGAAAATGGTTGGTCGAAAGCTCCACCGTTATGATTTTTTTGTTGTGTATTTGTTTGAAAAGTGGAATGGTTTTGATAATGGGTAAATGTTGGAATTGTTGTGGATTTTCGGTTGAAATTACTTTGATTTCTTGGTTTGGGTGTGATGTCTTGGTATGAGCATGATTGGCTTTTGGTAAATGTTCCACTTGTGATTATTTTATATAAACTGTTTTATATAATTTTGCTAACAGTTTTATCGTAATGGTGTGTATAGGGAAGTCATTTGGGGAAAACCTCTTACGTTTTAGTACACACCCTCTACATTGGCACGTTCGTGTCTTTGCAAATGTTGTATACTGTGATGTGGGAAATGGTAAGGAATCTCCCTCCTTTTTTGGTGCATTATGTTGTCTTGGTGTAGAATGGAGGTTGGAGATTGGTGTAGAGCTATGGTGGTGTCATGGCTCGTAGTGGTTGCTGTTCATTTTTCCGCTTGTACTATGATATGGTTGGTTGTATAGGTTTTGGGTCATATTGTGGAACAACTTGGCTGTATTTTGGGATTACATGTTTGGGTTGAAAGTGCATGCATCATTACTGTATGGTTTGGTTGGTTTCATCTTAAGGATAAATCGTTCCCCAACTTGATCTTGAAGCCCTCAACATTTATTTACATCCATTGGCGTCTTGGGAACTTCGATTAAAGCCATGTAGCCCTCAGCGTATCCTCAGGCCAATTAGTTAGGAGTGGGGTGTTTCAATATGTTTATCCCAATCCCATTTTCATTCCATAGAATATTTTGTCAACATGAATTACACTATATTAATGTTCAACTAATGTTTTCAATCAGTTTGATGAAAATAGGGAATATCGATGTATAGTTTATGATTTAGGGAATGTTGGTGACATTTCCAAAATGTATTGGTAAATATTGGATCTTGATCGGATTCCATATATTGTGGTTCTATAGAAACACGTACCACTTATCTTATGTGAATCATTGAATGTTGATCCCCGGAGAATTCCTCTCAAACTGTGATAATTTATGTTGTCTCAATAGGACGATATAGAATGACACATACACTAGTGTTTCATATAGATGACTTCAGATGTATGGAGAAAATTATTATAGTAATTTTATACCATGTCCATGTTGGTATGTGTAATGGTTGTATCATAACATTATAAATTTTCCTTTAATCCTTCAAATACAAACATACCATGAACTATGATGTATTCTCAGTGATCTCATTCTATAAATTGTCCCACAAATAATGATATAAGAGATTGATATACACCATTGTGCTTCCTGGGTGAATAGATAAAGTTGAGAAATGTTATTCATTATAAATATTTTATTTATCTATATATTTGATAGTACATATAGTATTGAACCAAATCATATAATTCCTTCCTCATTAATTTCAAACTCTGAGGCTTTCCATTTTATGATGGCGTCATTTTTATCTTGAAATACCTCATCATTTATTTGATCATGCTTGATTTTATCCATAAGGGATATTTGAGGAATCCAATGATAAAGGATTTATTATGTTTTTTCTATAATAATTCTTATGTATATCTTTTTCATGTCTATTATTATTTAATCCTTATCAATTATCATCGTTGATGATGTTGATGGATTTTTTATACAATGATCATCAGCTAATTTATTTTAATTTACATGATAGTGGTCGATTGAGTAGTCGTAATCCCTGGTGAGATCTATCCGACTTTGATGATGTATATTTATCTCCTTATGGATGAAAATATTTTTTAGGTTCATATGATCAATATATATTTTAAATATCTCCCCATATATATAATGCCACCAGATTAACAGTGCGAAGATCATAGACACCAGCTACAAATCAAGCATGGCATTGTCTTTCAAACAAAATTTTAAATTCCTTGAGGTGTATTCTATCAAATTATAATATTTCATTAGTACACAAAATAAATTATTATATAAAAAATTATTATATAACAAAAATAGTTCCCCACATTTTTTATTGTGAATTCTGTTGATTTTATAATCCATTTATTAACTCATTGATGGGGTACTCACACTCACTGGTCCAGATAATCATTACTCACATCGGACTCAGCATTGATAATGGGTTTAATAATGATGAAACATTCTTCACAAATCATCGTTTATACCCATATAGGACTTAGAAACTATGCATCCACATTATTTATGTCTTCCTAGGCCAGAATCAAAACATTAATTTATTATAAATTTAATAGATATTATCCCTTATAGTGTTCATTATCATAATATTATAATTCACCTCATGTACCTCCTTTCTATTAGAAAATATCAAAATATAACAAATAATGGCTACCACAATAGTTTAGAGGTAATCTATAAAGACTTTATTCGTTATTTTCATGAACATTTCTGGATAATTATATATTATTAACGACCTCTATATGAACTCATAGTGGACACACATAATTGTAAAGGCATTATTGTGAGTATATTCATTCTTCACCATCATTTGGTGATATCTTGAATGATGGTCCAATATGGGAAATATATGGACCCATGTAGTTGATAGAACAAATAATATATCTATGGAATTGATAAGATTTCATCATCATGAATTTTTTGAGATCATAATAATCAATGAAAAGGATTATTGATCTATTTTTCTTTTTACATGAACAGAATAATCTCACCGCTTGGTGAATCAATTAGGCATATAAACCCCTTGTACAAATTATCATGTAACTACTTCTTTAATTACTCCAAATGAGTGGTGGAATTTGATAAGGTATCTTTGATAAAGAAAACATATGACAATATGTTCAAAAAATAACTCAACCTATCAGTTAGAAGGAGCACTGGGAATTTTTTTAGGGAAAGCATCATCCCATATCATCTCATTGGGCATTTTTTTTCACCCCGATTCTCTATTTTTATCAACAAATTTTACTATATATCTATTTTCATAATGAAATAATATTCAAAATTGAGATGATTATTATGAATGATATTGAACCTCGTAGTTTCCCTCTTTTAGAATTGGTGGATTCCACTGGATGAGAAGATTTACCTCACATTCCCATACAATGATTTGGTCTTTATATAATTATTGCTAATCCATGACGAATATAGAATCAAACTCAACCAAATGATGTTAGACAAGATTTTATAGGGGTTATGTGTAACATTAGAAGTAACTAATGAATAATAAATTTGAATTACTATTTATATTTTTGAATTAAATATTAATTTAACTTTAAAGGGTATGCTATGTTCGAGAGTGTACCTAATACACAACATCGGGTTTCATTTAAATCGTACGTTGCACAATATAAATATAATATCCTTATGTTAAATGGTATTTAATGACTAGACATTATATTGGAAGGGAATGAATAGGACTATATAAAATATGATTATATATGTTAGTTAAATGTTTTTACATTTACCCAATAAAAGTTAGAGGCATTAAATGTGAATGAATCTAAACATAACTACTCTTATATTCATTAAATGGCTGATTTACTGCATTTTGATAGAGAACCCCCATTAAATCCAGTTTTGCTCATTTTTATAAGTTATATTTGAAAAAATAAAATAATTATTTAGATTTAGGACATCATAATTTACATTAGGTAAATTTTTGGTATTTTTCTCATAATGTTCAATTTTTATGAATAGTGAAAAATATTGTATTTTAATTCAAAATTTCCTTTTAATATAATTTATTTAAGTGGATATATAATCTTTTTAAATGGTTATAAAGTTTAATTAGAATATATTTTAACCATTTAATCCAATTTTAGACATTGAAATTATTTTTACTTATAAATTAGAGATAAACAAGTGTCAATCTTTTGTTATTTATTATTCCTTAAAAACACGCGTTTTGTTTTGACAGCGGGAATTAATATTAAATTAATTTCATCTACTATTGTGTTTTGAATTTATAAAATTTTATTCCATATTTGTAATCAGTATGTCCAAATAGTGTAAATACGTAAATTTTATTTTTAGACATTTTATATATTTACTTTAGTAAATTTTTTATTTACCATGATTAAACGGTAAATATACTAAATAAGGGTAAAATATAATATTATAATAAAATTAAATTACCCTAACATGTTTTCTAATCCTATTGGATGATATATATCCGACCATGGGAATCTGTGGGTTGAATTTGGGACCCCATGGAGCCCCATGGGAGTAATAATGACACTTTATATTAAATAATATAATGTAAAGACAAAAATGACATAATCAAATATATTTTTGTAAATAAATTTTTACATGGGGTTATATAATTTATCATTCCAACTATAATTATTCACTATAAATTTAAAAAATATTTCCTACATCATGGTATTTTTTTAATAATTTTCAGACATCAAATTAATTAAATTATTAATGGCACAATAATGATTACATTTTAACCTCATTAATAAATGATTTAAATAAAAAATATTATCAATATTAAAACAACATCCAAAATCTATCCAATTCTTATTGGATGATTTTATTTTGACATTGAGTCACCTTAACAGAGATTTTAATAATTTTTTTACCTTTTAAAACCGAAGATGAGTTTATAATAAAATAATTTTTTCAAAAATTCCTATAGAGCCCCTCTACTCCATTATAAAAATCCCTCACTTCGAAAACATTCCTTACACATCTTAAGACATTGGATCATCCATCCCTAGATCCAATTAACTCCCAAGATCCCTATCTTCATACTAGTTAACTTACATTAGTTAAAAATCACTTCAATTAACCCTTTTGCTTCAATCCAAATGGATTTACCAAATTTATAGGTAACGTCTTCTCTTAATATCTTTTATTTTATTTTACTTCTCCAACCCCCTAGAAACTTTTTATTATAATATTTTATTACAACACCTATATCCTCAATATTATATTATTTTTTACGAGAATATTTATAGCTACACTTAGGGACACTTCCATCTAATGGGTTAAGAATATACTGTTTCTATGGACGACGAACAACTACCTCACGAAAGATGATTGCTCAATTATCTCCTAATGCCTCTCATGGTGGACATTAAGATGTAAATGTATTTATATATGATATATATGTTTTTTCCATTATACTTATTTGTTTTACTATTATGGAATACATTTATGGTACCCACTATGATTAAACACGATAATATATTTTGATGATGGGCGGACTACCGCCCCCTCAAAGTGATACGACTCATCAGAGTAGTCATAAATGTTTGATTTATGTCATAATTCAACCCAATAGCTATTATTCTAATTATTTGGCTACATAGGTCAGTACATTAATAGAGCATATAGGATGAAGTAATATTTTACTATTATATATGTATATATTATTACTATAAATAAATATGTTTTTTCTGATGAGACACGTACTCTATCGATGAACTGAAGCAGGTTGAGCTGCAATGTGTCCATTAAGAAAATGAGTGAGCTGCTATTTTTTTTCCATTTTAATTATTAAGAATATCATGCACTCAGTTTATTTATAAACACCACATCGATTAATTATTTACTACATTAGTGATGGATTATTGCGATTTTTTCTCGAACATTACTTTTCATTCCTTTGGTACCATAGTATATTATTTATATGCATGTTCTAATAAGGAAAGGTGCATTGATACTGGCCATTGGTATGCATACCTATAGTTAGGTCTTAGGATTATTGGACTGAGGATACGATCATGTTTTCGGTGGAGTATTCTTCCCTTCTTATCGTACATTTTTTATATCATAAATTTATAAATTTATCATGTTCACCTATTTTATATAACAAGGTCATACATCCTTTTATATGACACTCACAAGTGGATTTTGACTATTATTATGTTCTTTAGTTGAATATTCATCTACTGCTTGTTTTTTCACCAAACTTATTTTTATATGTTTTTGATGTAAAATATTTATTATTTTATATGTTATGAAACATTGAACTACATTTATAGTCTCCCCACCAAACCACCATTATGTCCCCAATACTATTTAGAATATTCTGTCACATAGGGAGGAGTAATTGAGGACATATAACCCACCAGCTCATGGCTTAGGTTAAGTGGTTCTTGTGTTAGATTTATACAACATTAAATGAAGGTACAGAGGTAGTTAGCCCAATAATAACATGTTAATAATACCTTGGTTGATAGCCTTAACAAATAATTTTTTTTATACAAATTTGTCTACCACAAATCGTTGTCCTGTGTCAATGTTATTGTCCCATTGATCATTTTTTAGGATTAAAATTTGATTCAAGTCTTATGAAGTGAAAATATTTATTCCATGGAAGATTTTTATAATATAAGATGTGTATTGTGTGGTTTAAATATGTAATTATCATGTTATCATAAAATATGATATTTTTATAGTGATATCTCTCGTCTTTACCCTTACCGAGCATCAGATATCACTATTTATTTTTTTAACTAGGATATGAAGAATTGTATTATATAACCTAGGATTAGGAAGGATAATAATAGGAACTTATTAAGAGATGTTGTAGCTCACCAATAGACACATTATTTATGTTTATATATTTCCATAGGAAATAGAAATATATAATTCTACTTGGTATTTTGATGTAATGTAATTAATATTCATCTATGAATATGTAATAGTAATTTATAATCTGTTTGGGGGTTTACAATTGTTTTCTGAGAAATGATTAGTTAATCTCTTGAAACTCATATGTTAAAATATTTTTAATATCGGCTAGGATATGTATATGGACTTTTAAAATGATAAATCATTGAATAGTAAAATATCCAACAATATTTTCATATTTAGAGAGAATGGTTTCAAGGATATTACATCTTTTTCTGGATAATACCAGTTGATTTAGTTATGGAATATATGTACTGAGTGGTAATAACTCCAATAAATGAATTTTGACCTTGACTAAAACATCATTGGGTGTGTAAAAATTATCCTTATTATACACCTAGATTGAAATTCATGTTGGATATTATTTTTAAATTTACAAAATCATTCAATGAATCATGAAGGATGTGAATAATGACAATTATTGTCCCACAATATACATAATAATTCATAGACTAAAAGTAATGTTGAAATATTTTGACATCTTATGTTTAATTTTTCTTGATTATATGGTTTTCTGATATAAACAATTTTTGTCACCTAATTAACCTTGTCTTCATTCCTTTGATGGAACCAGAATGAATCATGGTAATGCTAAATATAATGGACAATTTTGTGGAAATGAGAAAATAAAAGATGATTACTACACATAATGATATTGTGATTGTCCATAATCATCTATCATGATATATGATATTCATCTTGGACATTATTAATATTTATAATGCTTAAAATAAGATGATGATGGACTTTATGCATATTCATGTTGTAATGAATAAATATATTATAAGATTCAGCTTCATCTACATTAATAATGATACAGAAAAATATAATAATATCTCAAAGATATGGGAAGATAATTTATATATACAAAATAAAAGGTCATAGGACGATGGATTTTCAAGGATTTCAATGGGTTCTATGATGGTAAAATCCTTATTATCCATGTCCACACACTGATCCATATAATATATTATTGGAAAAGGAAGGATATATTCCACTTCAATCATTGAAGTGGATGGATTTAATAAATTATTTTTTTAGATTATAGGAATATTTTGATGAAGTATTTATAATAATTGTTTTTAGCTTTTAAGAAGATTAAAACATCTTAGAAAAATTTTAATTTCTATAACATAAATGTCTTCTTGTTTGATTAACATAAGAGATATGGATCCTATAATGAGTTATTTAGTTCATGGATGATCATTAGTTTGATAAATTAGAAAAATATTTATAGTTTAATTTGATTATTTCTTTTTCAATATTATGTATATTGTGGAAGGTATTTGTGGAAATAAATACCTCTAGTTTTTTTTCTGTATTAGTTTAAATAATTTACTTGAGTTGTAATAAATTTAATTGTAATGGGAATATGATTATAGTATTTGGTATATAAATTTTTATATTATAATTTATATTATAATAATTATGGTATATTGAAATGTAGAAACTTTTTATAAATTATAAAAAACATGGTTTCAAAAAAATAATAGCACACAGGCTAGGATACAACCTGAGGCATCAATTATGGCTGTGAGTCTTGAACCCACAACAAAATGAAAAAACTGTTTTACTACCTACCAAGGGATTATGTTTAGTATTATTTTTTATGGAAAAAATGAATTGATATATTTTTTAGTATGAATCATAGTGCATGATAACTGAGAATGTTTATGATGAGTAGTAAAATTCTATGGAATGTTATAGTCATCATCCAATGAAGAATGGAAATGGGAAAATTTCACCACAAATTTATTTATCAACTACCTATAATATCTAAAGTGAAAAATTCAATATTGGATATAGTATATCACCTTATATGTTTTCTAAATATTATATCTATAAAGTAAAATTCATCCTTAGATCATATTTTTATGGTATATTTTAAAAAATTGGTGTGGTTTATTGGAGTACCAAATTCTATAATATCTGATTATGATTTAGTGTTTACATCAATGTTCTAAAAATTTCTTCGACAATCACATGATAAATATATGAGTTTTACCACATAGATTCATCCATATATAGAAGGGAATTGTAATATAAAAACTAACAACTTATAGGTTATATTAAAATCATTTTCTATTTATTTCAAATATCATTATTATAGACATCATCGTCTACATGAATATATTTTAATCAATTTCATCCATGTCAGTATTCAAATACCTATAGGGAATCCATTTATATATATTTGTTAAAAAAATTATATTGAATGTTTATTCATAAATATATCTATTTGGTTGTATTATTTTTTAAGAAGTGGAAGAGTATGGTAGATATATTCAACAATACATTAGTGTATCCCATTGTTAATTGAAATGTTATGATGAAAAAAGATTTTTGAATCTAGAATTTTACGTATATGAGATGGTGTTTTTTTAGTTATTCCTTGTAATAATGTACTGTAATAACTAATTAAATGAAAAATTACCTATTTGTATTTGTAAAATTGAAAATTTTTATCCTATTGGGGTTATATATTATTGATTGGGACTTACACTATGACCCCCTTACATTCATTATGGGTTTTATGTATCTCTCCCTAGTAAGTACATAAATGATCCATAACATGTACTAAACTCAGAGGTTATACTACTGTAGTATGATATTTCTTAAAAGGAATGAACATAGGATATTCTAGATCATATATTTTATTTTCTATGAAACAATCCAACAATCATGGTCAATGTTTTTTGTTGAATCCACCAATTTGAAGAATCAACGTGGGAAAATAAGTATGTAATATGGTATAAGAATATGTGGCACAATACCAAATTTAAAAGCCTCAATTCATTTTATGGGTCGTATAAGGTAACACCATGATGTTTTATTTATTTTTTCAAATGAATGTGTTTTCATTGATAGACTGTGTTACACACAACACATTGTTTTAATAACATTTATAAGAATTATATTATTATATAAATATTAATATTATTACCAAGTAATAAAATTAGTTATCCTGAGTTGGAATAAAAATTTTAAATATAGTTTATAATTGTCAATATAATAAATAAATTTATTAAAATAAATCAATATTTTTAAAATTTATATATGATTCTAAAATACTACTTTCTAGAAAATTTCTTTTCATTTATTTTCATGAAAATAAATAAAATATAATTTTTGAAACTTATAAAATTTATTAAAAAAATTATATTCATTTATTTAATATATAAATCACAATTAACAAACAGTGAATTTATGAATATTTTTTGAAAATATTAACTTTTAAATAATTAATGAATATTATTAGTTATTATTTAAAACAGACATTTCATTTATAGAATGTATAAGGTGATTTTTCTTATAAAATTTTTTTATACTACTAAAATAGTTCAAATATATATTTATGACAGAAAATCCTGTCAATTTAGTATAATTCCTATATAATTATGATATAAATAATTTTAAAACTATTGAACATTTTCCCATTTGAAGATTTCTTTCAATTTATGCCTCAGAAATGATTTTGAAATTAATATTTCAATGTTGTGGAATATAATTTGTAAAAATGGATTCCTAATATGTATAAAAGATTATATTATAAAAAAATTAAAATATAATTTTTGGTTATAAATAATTGTAATCATTGTAAAATTTAATTTCCATGGTTAAGGTTAAACCAGGTTTATAGGGACCACAAATACAACTATATAATATTTAAAAGACCTATAATGTTATACAAACCCAATAGATTGAAAATGATAAACCCTATAACCATTTTAAGGTTATAATGGCCCATTTTTGTCCTTTTTTTATTTCAAAATATGGAAACACATTATTTTCTTCAAATATTCCATGCGTGCCCTCCCCCAATTTATAATGTTCCACCACCACTCTTCTCTTATTGAAACATTCAAACCCAATTGGTTAAATAAATCAAGAATAATTCTCATCATTTAAACTCTTACAACATCTAAAAGGTCTTTTGAGTTTTAAAATCCCATATATAATGCATTATGTTATTCAGAATAAGGTTTTTTTTAAAATATGTAAGGTTCTAAATTTCTTTTAGATTACCTATTATATCTCCATATAATATTATAAAAGTACAATGATATGAAAGAAATAGAATCTCACATGTTATTATTTTTTATTATTTTTATTTATTGAACTATTTCCATCTCATAATACTTCAAATGGGAAATGAAATTGTTGATCCTCTGTGTGTCAGATAACCACCTCATGAACTAATGTTATTTGTTTTCCATCACAAACTCACATGGATTGATATAATTATGTATTAAATGTTTAATGATATGATATTTATATATAATTATAAATATGTAATTATAATAACACATATAGAATCTTTGTTAATAACTCATTGGAACACAATAATGTCGCTCATGTGTATGAATAACTACTACCTCATGAAGCAATCAAATATATTTTTATTTTTTTGTTTTCTATGGATAGTAAACAGACAATATTTATAAAAATATGATATTTATTACATTATAGTATTTGTTAAATTTTTATATCACATATACCTACTTAATTTTCATTTTATGGAGGATATGATAACAAAATATTATTGTATAGTGGACTACTGCCTCATAAAGTGACAAGATAAATTTTTCACTAATTCATTGTATTGAAGGTAATTTGGGTATGTTTAATTAATATATGTGATATATATGAAATAAGACATATTTTTATGTCTAATAGATTATTTTTATAGATTTTATATAATTTAGTCTGAAAATGGATATAGTGGCCTGGAATATAAAAGGCCTATTATATCAGTGGTCGGTTTATTTAATTTTCATGAACGGAATTTTAAATATTACTATCAATATATTTATATAATGTCCATATATTAAATCAATATAGTTGATAGAAATATTTTTAATATTTTTATATGATCATATTTGGAGGATGAATGCTTATAAATCATAACATTAATGAAAAACAATGCAGCTATTTACCAAACCTAATTTTAAAATAAATTTTTTAACAAATGGGTATTAAAAGATCATATTTAAATCACATATACTATTATATATATATATATGTATGTATGCCTGTGTGTATATTTATTGGATGTAACAATGACATATATTTATTAAATAATTTGTTTTAAAATGTTTAATGAATGTAGAGACATATGGTAATGTATTTTTTTGTCCATTTTCTTTTTGAGGAATATTTTATGTACTTCATGTACATTCTACTGTGATATTTTTATGAATATACATTGAAAATTAATATAATTAATTTATGTATTCTGATGATATTTTATGGTTATTTTAAATTTAGCCTTTTATGGGACTCTGATTAATCTTTACCTAATTGGTAAGGCTATCAATATATTATCTCATAATTGTTTCTTCATTTGTTATGATCATTCATCAAATGATTTTATAATATAATCTTTATCCAGAGGAACATTTTAAATATTTTATCCTGTTATTATTTCATGTGAATAATATTTTTTCTATTAATTTTCTTCTCTTTATGTACTTAAGATCCCAAAATAATGCTTTTATAGTAAATTTACATTATTTCATTTTTGAGATAAAAAGAATTCTTACCATATCCATGTATTATGAAATGTTAGAAGTGATGTCCTTTTATAAGGGGGAGGAGATGCACATTAGGAAAATCATAAAGTATTATTTTATAATAAAATAATATTCAAGTTCTAATGGCTCAAACATCAATTATTCAATGTATAAGGTGTGTATTGGTCGAAAAAACATAACCAATTGGTTTAAGATAGGTTTGGGCAAAATTATTACCCTTATCATTTTTATTTAACTCTTATATAATTTGTTTGACACTTACCATGTCACTTTGTATTTTTATATTATATAGTAAATAAATGTAATATATACTTCTAAGAGACCACCAAGGGGTCCATTAATGATAATAATATTATTATATAAGTAATTTTACCTAACATTAGATTTTTAGGAATATAATATGAATTCGTAATATAATATTTGTTTTAAAAACTATTTTATGTCAATTTTGACACTATTTACTAATTGATTTTTTAAGTCATAAAAACTTTATTAATTAGAAACAAGTTAATTTAAGAAATAATATCATGTCATATTAACCAATAAAATTAATTTATGTCATCAAAACATTCAAATTATATTTATTTTAACATTTATTATACCAATTATTTGATTCTTTCATTAATAAGATAAATACTGCATCATTATTGATTCATAAATAAATTTAATTATTAAATGTCTAAAAATTATAAATAAAATATAATTATGTATGAAATATTTTTCGATTTATAATTAATATTAATTGTAAAAAATCCATCATATATAAACCTATGTAAAAATTATGTTTCCAAAATATATATGCTTATGTCATTTTTGCATTTACTTTTACTTAATTAATATAAAGTCTCATTATCATTTAAAAGTGGCTCCACATGATCCAGAAATCAACCCAAATATGCCTATGGTCGAACATTTATCAACCATAATGGTTTGGACACGTTTTTGTGTAATTTAATATTATTATAATATTAATTTGTACCCTTATTAACCAGATTTACCCTTTTACCATGGTAAATAAAATATTTACTAAATTAATTATTCAAAATGTATAAAATTAAAAGATACCTAATTACACAATTTGGACATCAAGATTCTAAATATGGAATCCAATTTTATAAATTCAAAATACATAAGTGGGAGAAACTAATTTAAAATTATTTCTCGTTGTCGAAACAAAAAACGTGTTTTTAACAAATAATAACTATCGAAAGATTAACACTTTCATATGTCTAGTTTAAATATGAAATTTTTTAAAATGCCCAAAATTGGATTAAATGGTAAAATTATAATCAAAATATTATTTAAAATCACTCAAATTCATAATTTATCCCTATTAATTATTTCGATTAATAAAGTTGTTTTTAATTAAAATCTAGTAATTTTCACTATTCCTCAAAATATAATAGTTTTTAGAAAAGTACCAAAATTTCATCCTAAGATAATTTTGATGTTCATAATAAAAAAATTATTTATATTTTAACAAATTAATGACATAAAATTTTCTTTTATTAATTTAATATTAATTCCCTCTATTAAAACCAGAAGACGTATTTTTAAGAAATACTAACAATAAAAAATTTGTCACTTGTTTATTCCAATTTCATAGTAAAATTACATAAAATTACCAACATTGGATTATATGGTAAAAATAAAATCTATTTATACTTCTATACCATTAAAATCTATAATTTAACAATATAAATTATTTTTATTAAAAAATATGTTTTCAGTTAAAATATAGCAGTTTTCACTATTCACCCGAATATGAAAATTATCAGAAAAACACCAAAACATTATTGAAATTTAATTATTATGTATAATTTTTAAAGAAGAAGTTTATTTTGTCAAATTGAATATATAAAGGTATCAAATATTGTATTTAAAAAGGCTCCTCCATTAAAAGGGGGTAAAATTGCATTTTTTTTTGAAAAATACCTCTTTTATCAGAAAAAATGTATTTGTTCTTAAATTATGTCAATGAAACTCATAATATGGATTATAAAATTAAAATTATTATATAACGTTCAAAATTCAATTAATACTATTCTTAACCGCTTTTGAACGGCTTGTTTTATAAGTCATGGTACGCTATAACTCGGTATTGCGTGTACTGAATGTTATTGAATTACATTGAAGAAATAACATACTATGAAATCATGTTGTGTTCCATTCTTCCCTCCATCAAAAAATTGTATCCTCCCAATTTGAAATTATTTTTTGAAAATAAAAGGGTGAAAATAGAATATTCCATTGGGAAAACTCACATCAGAAATTAGGTTAATAAAATGTAGTCTTAATTAGAGGAAAAGGGAAATGAAAGGGTCATCACCAAATTATGATCTCGATTATGAGAACATTGGTGGAAATTATAGACATATAAGTGGAGATAAAAAGTAAATATTTATTGGTTATGATTGAGGTCATCAATCACAAACAATTGTAAAATTGAGGGCCTTAAATTAATCAATATTTGATGATTTAAAATACCATCGGTTCAACAAGACATTTGGAATTAGGATAACTAATATTTAGTTTTACGATCCCTTCACAAAAGTATAATAATTAATTTCATCATTGAATAAGAGATGAAAAAAATATATAGTTGACAAGTAGAGTCCTATCCTTTAACTATGTTCTATCACAAAACCATCTTTTACTGAAATTGATCATAGAAATTAAAAATAATATTCTATTTATCATATTCGTACAGGGTTCCAAAAAAATTAATTTATAATTCATCTTATAGAACCATTAAAAAAACTACATTATTCAATCTAGGACATCAACTGGGTCAGTGGTAGGTGATACATCCTTATCGCCCTTTGGTTGGGGGTTCAAGTCTCGCGGCCTTGTCGGACGCGACAGGTTGCCGCCAGACCTCCAGGTTGTCGTTTTTATGGAAATCCAAAAATAATCTGAAACTAGACTTATCCAAAATCACAGTCCAAAATTTATAAGGTATGTAAACATAATGAAGATCCTTTTTTCCACGTAATATCTTGTGAACACCGTCACCATGTATTCTTTTCAAAACACTACAACATCCTAAAATACCATAAAACCGTATTAATTACATTCATGATCTATTATTAATTATAGAATACTGGATATACACCTTCTATCCAGAAATGTTGTAAAATAAATCAATGAAGTAAAATAAAAATCATTAATTAGTATCATGTTAGTCAAAAATATACAATTTAATTTATCCAAATCAATCATGAATTATTCCAAAATCACAACCTCTGTATCAGAACCATATCATGGTTTATCTTTCTCTCAGCCATATAATTTCCAAAAATTTATCCTGCTGTTGAATCACTTTTCATTGTTCCACACAATCTCAAGTCCTTAATGAAATAGTATTGCAGTACAATCCTTATATACTCCATAATTATAACAACCAGTACATTTTTGATACAACACGAAAATGACATAATTCTCTAATAACAACATAAGAACTCTAATCATTACTCCTCATCTGTGGTAGTATCATAAATTGATTATTATCCAATAGCATCATTTGGGGCATTAACTAATGATTTGGACATTGGTTCGCATAGTGTCCAAACTCCTTGCAGATGAAGAATTGTACATTTGATACCCTTTTCTTACCCTTGGAGTCACGTACATGGTGTCCTTTTTATCCACACTTATAACAGACTCCCATTCCATTCATGCAAGTTCCAGGGATTTTCTTCCCACAATTATCACATATGGAAAATTATTATTTCCCCTCTTCCTCTTATCTATATTTCTCTCTTCCATCCATTTCTTCTCTTGGTTCCCTTTAAAGACATAGGACTCAGAGAATTAATTACTTATCTTATTAACAAATGATACTATTTATTCATATGTTGAGAATACATGGGAGACTATTTCCCTTCTAAATGTTGGCTTAATACCGTGAAAGATATGATTATTCTTACTCTTTGGATCATACATATTGCTGGGGTTCACATTCCTTCTACTAGGTGCCATTTCTATACAATCGCATAAACTAGGCCAGTTAATGAATTGAAATAAATAATTCCAAACTTGTAAAATACATATCATAAATTGAACTGTTTATCAATATAATCCATAATAATAAAAATGTTTTCTTTGAGTAATTATATACTCATAAGACCTTCATAATGGTTTGTAAAGAAAATGTGAATTATATTAAGCATATCATCTGGGAGTGTCGTAACCAAAAGTGTAGCAAGGCCCGTTGTTGTGCACCAGTTCCCGTTCGAGTCTAGTTCAAAGCGTTGTTTTCGGGTTTTACCCCGAGGTACATCTGTGCGAGAGCTGCCTCTACCTGCTCGTATCTAGAAAGGGATGTATTGCCCGGAAAAATCACAAAATCTTTACAATACCAAAATTCTAGGATGTTCTTCTATACTAATCCTCAAAGTCCATCATATGTCTATGTGAACTAATCAAATTTAATCTAAATATAGCTTCCATGGATTGCACTATACTTCCTCTAATACCAGCTGTAACACCCCAACCCCAGTTACCCAGAGTCGGTGCATTATTACATTACATTTTCATGGTCACAAAAGATCAAGTCTCAAAAGACCAATTAGTTTAGTAGCCTTGGAATCACTAGATACATTCATCAGTCTTACATAAAATCATAAAATGAAAAATACACCATCATATTCTCTATAGTCCACACTCATACCACATCATACAATCCCTACAGTTCATTCATAAATTACTTTTTCACATCCTGGGAAAAATAAAATATATAAAGTGGTGATCTCAGATGCCTAGTAAGGATGAAAATAAAGAGGAAACCTTCATAAATAATCATAAAAATTTAAGACAATGTATAAAGAAGACTAAAGCCTTTTAAACATGGAAATCATTATAATATGGAAAAGATAAAATGAAATAATTCCATTTACATATTCACATGGATATTCTTCTAATCAAATAATAAACTGCAATATCAATAACCACTTTCATAATGATGGAATGACTAATGACATACTATCATAACCACATTGTGAAGGACTTGTGCTAAGACTACAAATAAAATTTTGTCAATGCCTTGTTCCAAGACAGTAGTTTGTCTCATTATACCTATTGTTGCATCGAGGAGCTATATGAGGCTCCACCCGTCACATACTAAGTCAAATGCATTCCTCATATGAAAAGGTTTAAACATAACAAGAACATTCTTATTAAAACTGCCATACAAAATGTCAATACTTTTCCCATAAACAATGAATGTTATAAAAATAAAACATCTACAGTCCGACATTTCACAAATCCTTCAATAAAATATGTAATATTTTTATCATAATAAATCAACTTCAAATCATGTTTAAAATACAATAAAGTGTTTTTACATTGATGAAAATGATTTGTATAACTCTTTGAGAGAAATATCCCTTTTTCATGAAAACATTTAAAAGTACAAAAGTTTATAAAGGAATACATTTCAATACATTTTTGAATAAAAGTGTCCCATACAACATTGAATATTTTTAATGGAATTATCATTTTAAAAACATTCATGTCCATATAAATAGATCCTTAAAACCCATTTTGAAGCCATGGAAATTAATGAGATATATTTAGAAGAATAAATATATAAAAAATCTGAAATGATGTCTTAGTAAACAAATATCATTAAAATAATCCCTTTGAAAACATATTCATGAAACAAGGACATGGATATTAAATATTCCCCAGGAGATAGTTACATAAAAACAAAGTAAAAAATAAAGAGATTGTGAAATTAACCTTTACCAATTTGGTAAATTATGAAACATACACAACATGAAAGAGGTATCATACATTGAATATGTAAATAAACATAAACTATTTTGTATTACACAAATAATAAAATTATGGGCCGTACAAATAGTACACAAAAAGTAATAGTGGCAATATGGAACGAATCTCACGAGAATAAGGAGTGAGATGAAAACCACTTACCTTGTAATTTTCCTTGTTCGAGGGTATGTTAAACTCCTGTATAATATTTAAATAATTGTTATAAAATTATACAAGATTCATATAAATATGATATCATATATTATTTTTTAAAATTTATTTGTTAAAAATATGTTAGTATTATCATCGTTTCAGGTGTTTACTGATTCGGTATCCTTTATATGCTTTGTTATGTAAGCCATATATGTTATGTATAGGTTGTATCTTATTCTAATCCATAATGATATAATGTCCTTAGAAATTACTTTTAATCATCAAATGATAATTAATCTTGAATGTATATGATGGGGAAATGAATGACATCATGTTCGTGGAGACAGTAATCTGTACGTACGCACGATTGCTACTTGAATTTCATTTTTCTTTTTAAAAATGAATCAAAACCAAATGATACATAAGTAAATTATTATTCCAGTATAATATAATATCTTATATATGTTACTTATGTACATTAACTCCATCCTTTATAAATTTCATGTATTGTATGAATGAGTCATATCACATTGAGGGAGTTTTAGTTCGCACTTCCTCAAATGAAATTGTCGTATGTTTATACAAATGAAACGAATGATGGTATGATATATAATGGAATTAAATAAGATTATATATAAAATAAATATCATTAATATAATCTTTAATTACAATTCAATCATAATTTCCACTGTGATAGGTGGTAGGAGATAATTGAACAATCATCGTTTCATGAGGCATTTGTTTGCCATCGACAAAAACATTGTGTTCATCACCCATTATATGGAGTTGTATGTAAGTGTAGTTCTAATACATCTTATAAAAATATCTTAGTATATTTTGGATACTAGTTTTTTTACAAAAGTAATCAATAAGAGGATTCTAGGGGTTGGAGAAGTAAAATAAAACAATAGAATCTAAGAGAAATTGTTACCTTTACTTTTTGTAACTCCATTTTGTTTGAACAAAAAAGGACTCTGAAAATGCCTTATACCTAAGTTAAGGCATATAGGAGGAGGAGTGGGATGTAGTTATCTTAATTTGGTAGAAGTTGGACATACCAAAAGGCTTGAGATGTGTGAGGAATTGGATAGAAGTGGTGTCCTTTAATAAGGGGGAGGAGGGGCTCTTTAGAAAAAACATAATGTATTATTTTATAATAAAATCATATTCGGTTTCTAATGGATCCAATGTAGATTATTCAAAATATATGGTGGGAATAAATCGAAAAAAACTTATCCAATAGGTTCTAGACAGGTTTTGTGTCACTTTATTACCCTTATTTTTTTGTTTTAACTCTTAGTTAATTACTTTGAAACTTACCATGTAACTTTTTCTTTTTATATTATATAGTAAATAAACATACAATATACTTTTAAACTACCCCCAAGAGGTCCATTTAATATAAACCTATCATTATATAAGTTCTTTGGACGAACCATAGATTTTTAGGAATAGAATATGAATTAATTATATAATATTTGTTTTAAAAACACTCTTATATCAATTTTGACATAATTTAATAATTGAATGTTTAAAGTCTTAAAAACTTTATTAATTAGAAAAAATTTCATTTAAGCAATACTATAATGTCATATTAACCCATAAAATTCATTTATGTCATCAAAACATTCAAAATATATTTATTTTAACATTTATAATACCAATTATTTGATTCGTGCATTAATAAGAAAAATACTGCATCATTATGGTGTCATAAATATATTTAATTATTAAATGTATAATAATAATAAAAAAAAAATATTTAGGAAGCTTTCTTATATTTCTAATGAATATTTATGGTAGAAAATCCATCATATATAACCCTGTGTAAAAATTGTTTTTCAAAAAGATATATGCTTTTGCCTTTTTTGGATTTACTTTAACTTAATTAATATAATGTGTCATTATCACTTACATGTGGCTCCATGGGGTCCCAAAATCGACCCCAAGATTCCCATGGTCTGATATGTATCATCAAAATGGGTTAGGACACGTGTTAGGTTAATTTATTATTATTATCATATTATTATTTACCCTTATTTTACAGATTTACCTTTTAACCATTGTAAATAAAATATTTTCGGAATTAATTATTCAAATTGTCTAAAAATAAAAGATACATATTTAAACAATTTGGACCTCCTGATTATAAATATGGAATCCATTTTTCTAAATTCAAAACACATAAGTGGACGAAATTAATTTAAAAATAATTCTCGTTGTGGAAACAAAAGGCATGTTTTTAACAAATATCAACTATAAAAAGATTGACACTTTCTTATGTTCAGTTTAAATAAGAAATTATGTCAAATGGCCGAAATTGGATTAAATGGTAAAATTATAATCTAATTATACATTAAAATCACTAAAATTCATAATTTATCACTACTAAATATTTCGATTAATAATGTTTTTTAATTAAAAGTTTGTAATTTTTACTATTCATCAAAATATAAATGTTATCAGAAATGTACCAAAATTTCGTCCTATGATAGTTTTGATATTCTGAATCAAAAAATAAATTCTATTTTACTAAATTCTTAACATAAATTTTTAACATATTAATTTTAAAAGTAATTTCCGCTATTAAAACCAAAAGGCATATTTTCATGAAAAAATTACTATCAAAAGTTTGACATTTGTTTATGTCAAATTTCATTTTGAAATTACATAAAATGACCATCATTGTATTAAATGGAAAAAATATAATCTATTTATACTTATATACCATTAAAATTTATAATTTAACAATATAAATTATTTTTATTAAAAAAGATATTTTCAGTTAAAATATTGTATTTTTCACCATTCACCCAAATATGAATGTTTTTAGAAAAACATAAAAACATTATTGAAACTAAATTATAAGTCTTGATTCTAAAGAAGAATTTTATTTTGTCAAATTGAATATATAAAACTTTCAAATATTGGATTTAAAAAGACTTCTCCATTAAAAGGCGATAAAATTGCATTTTTTTGGAAAAATACCTCTTATATATGAAAAAAATGTATTTGTTCTTAAATTATGACTAAGAAACTCAAAAATATGATTCTAAAATTATAAAGATTATATAATGATCAAAATTCAGTTAGTACTATTCATAACAGATTTTCAACGGCTTGTTTGGTTGGTCATGGTGTGCTAGAACTCGGTGTTGCATGTAGTGAATGTTATTGAATTACATTGAATAAATAACGTACAATGAAATCATGGGGTGTTACAATATTCCCTACTTCAGTGAATTGCATCCTCACAATTATTTTTTTTAAACATTGAAAATAGAAAATAACATTGGGAAAACCCACATCGGTAATTAGGTTAATAAAATTTATTTTTAATAAGAGGAAAAGGGAAATTATAGTGTCACCACCAAATTATGATCTCTGTTAATAAAACATTGGTGGAAATTAGAGACATATAATTGGAGGTAAAACATAAATATTTATAGGTAGTTATTGAGGTCATCAATCACAAACAACTGTGAAATTGAGGGCCTTAAATTCATCAATCTATGATGATTTAAAATACCAACGGTTCAACAAAACATATAGAATTAGGATAACACATTTTTTGCTTTAAGATCCCTTCAATAAAGTATACGAATTAATTTAGTCATTGAATAAGAGAAGAAGAAAATATATACTTGACATGTAGAGTCCCATCCTTTAACTATTTTCTACCACAAACTCATACTTCACTCTAAAAGATAATATAAATTAAAACTAATATTCTATTTATCCTTTTTGTATAGAGTTCCAAAAAATGAATTTATAAATCATCTAGAATGACCATTAAAAAACTAAATAATTCAATCCAGGACATCACATGGGTCAGTGGTAGGTGATACAGCCTTGTCGCCCTTCGGTTGGGTGTTCATGTCTCGCGGCCTTGTCAGATGCGACAAGTTTCCGCCCGACCTTCGGGTGGTCCTTATTATGAAAATCCAAAAATAATCTCAAACTAGACTTATCCAAACTCACAATTAAAAATTTATAAGGTAGTTAAACATAATTAAGATCTTTTTTTCCATGTAATTTCATGCGAACACCTTCATCATGTATTCTTTTTAAAACACTGCAACATCCTAAAATACCATAAAACCTTATTGATTACATTCACAATCCCTTATTACATATAGAATACTGGATATACACCTACTATCCAAAAATTATGTAAACTCCAACAATTATGGAATATAAAAATCATTAATCAGTTTCAATGTAGACATGAATGTCTAATATAATTTATCCAAATCAATCATGAATTATTCCAAAATTACTACCTCGGTATCTGAACTATATTATGGTTTATCATTATCTCAACCATATATTTTCCAAAAATTTAACCTGCAATTGAGTCACTTTTCTTTGTTCCACACAATCTCATGTCCGTAATGAAATAGTACTGCAGTACAGTCCTTATATAATCCATAATTATTATTTCCAGTACATTGTTGATACAACACTAAAATGACATAATTATCTAATAACAACATAAGAACTCTAATCAATCCACCTCATCTGTGGTAGTATCATAACATGATTATTATCCAATAGCATCATTTGGGGCATACTCAGATGATTTGGACTTTGGTTCTTGTAGTGTTTGAACTCATTGCAGATGAAGCATTGTACATTTCAAACCTTTTTCATACCCTTGCAGTCAGGTACATGTTGTCCTTTGTCTCCACACTTATAAAAAACTCTCATTCCTTTTAGGCACGTTCCAGGCCATTTCATCCGACAGTTAACATATATGGGAAAATTATTCTTTTCCCTCTTCCCTTTATTCATCTTTCTATATTCCATCAATTTCTTTGGTTGCTTCCCTTCAATTCCATATGACATAGGTAATTGTTTAATTATATTATTAACAGATGATACTATTTCTTCATATGTTGAGAATACATGGGAGACTATTTCTCTTCTAAATGTTTTCTTAATACGGTGAATGATATGATCCTTCTTACTCATTGGATCAAACATATTGCTGGAGTTCAAATTCCTTCTACTTGGTTCCATTTCTATACAATAGCATAAAATAGGTCAGTTTATGAATTGTAATGAATAATTCCAAACATTTAGAATACATAATTTAAATTGAACAGTTTATGGACATAATCCATAATCGTAAAAATGAGTTAATTGAGTAAGTATATACTGATTAACCCTTCATAATGTTTTTTAAAGAAAATGATAATTATCTTAAGCATATCCTTCGGGAGTGTCATAACCAAGAGTGCAGCAAGGCTCGTTGTCGTGAACCAGTTCCCATTCGAGTCTACGTCAAAGCAGTGTTTTCGTGTTTTACATCTAGGTACATCTGTGCCTGTAGAGACCCGAAGCTTATCGTACATGGACATTACATTACTTTTGCGGAATACTTAGTACATAACAAAAACACACACACAAGGATCGTAATATTTTAGTGTCTTTGGAAACTCATAACGTAATCTTCTACTCGTGGTGAAAGATCTTCAATATCTCCCATAAAGATCTTCCTTTTTTACCTAAAAACCTTTCTTTATATCCTGGGGAAAAGAAAACATAAAAGGGTGAGCTGAAATGCTCAGTAAGGGTAAACAAAATAAATATCAATCACATCATATACATAAGAACATAGCTTTTGGAAATCTTAACCTGCAAAAGAGCTCATAATATCATAACATGGGATAAATCATAGAAGTGAAAATGAGATCCCCATAATCATAACATGAAACTTGAAACTTTGTGGCATGCACACATAATCATAGAAAATCATTACTTGTTAGTCATGACTCATTGCCAAGACTATCTTAGTAGACAAAGTCCCTTTCTGAATCGAGTAACCCCCGTTTCAGTCCTGTTTCACTGAACCGGTATAACCTACCATTTCAGCCATTTCTATCTCATGAGATATAAAATCGTTACCCAATGCATTGGAGGGAGATATAGGTCCCACCCATCTCATAATGATACCATTCTTATGTGTGCCACAAAATCTTAAAACATACATCATTGCCTAACCCATGTAATAAAAATGGTAATCTTAAACATCGTGACATCATAAAAAAATTCATATAAGATAAAGGAATTCATAAGAAATTTTTCCATCACAACATAATCAAATCCATGTAATAATAGGGATAAAAACAAAACCCTTTTATTATCTTAGATGGAAAATAATTTTGATAAAATACTTGAACTTCATTCTTGAGGAAAATATCCTTTCTACTTCAAAACATTTTTCCTTTCATAACATGTCATAAGACTTTAAAATAAAAGAAGGTGATTAAAAATAAACTTGAAAACTTGTAAAGGAATATTCTTGGAAATAATGTTTTAAAAATCCATTCATGCCGTATAAGTTAAGAAAACATTCTTCGTACTTTTGTCGGAAAAGTCAAAATGTACCTCGTACGAAAAATGACAAAAGATTCCTTTCATACATATTACTAAAAAATCACCGAAGGGTAAAAATGGATTAAAACAATTGTAGGTGGATGGAAATAATATTACATATTGATGAAACATGGATGTGGATGATAAAATACACCCCAGTAAATACTTACGAATAAACAATCTCGGATAAAAATGAGATTGTGATATATCCCTTACCTTAGGTCCTATTTGCTTTGTTCATGTCCGAAGCTCCTGTATAATGGTTTAAATAATGTCATTGACTTATTCCAGAATCATACATATTTATATGAGATCATATATGGTCATATTATTAGCTTCTTGTTAGTAATATTTCATTGTTACTTGTTACTCGGGTCTTTATAACTTTTTGTTCTTATGCGTGTTTTGTCGAATAAATTCTTATTCTTATCATTAGGTTATAGATAATTCATTTCCAGAATGTTATTAGTGTAGTATATACCATATTCATTCATTCAATTCATTTATATAATCATTATGAAATGAAGATCATGTAGAACGAGTCGCATCACATCGTGGAGACGGTATTCCGTACGTACGCACGAGTGATGATATCATTCCTATGATCGTGGAATTGTATTTGAGTATATATATATTATTTCAGTATCAATATTACTTCATAATAATCATATATAGTTACTCATTACACCATTATACCCATCCTTGTAAGGTGATGGTGGAAAATAGATTACACCACGGCGTGGAGACGGTATTCCGTACGTACGCACGCGCGGTGATTTCTTTTTCCGTAGGATGGATATATGGTGAAATAGGGTTGTTTAATATTTATAATAACATATCAGTATGTATGTAATACTGATGTTATCACTTTATCATGAAAAAACTAAAGAAGAAGAATTTGAAGAAGAAAGAAATTGAAAAGATCGGTAATGGATATTACCTCTTCTTTGGAACGCCTCTTTGAATCCTCCACTTAAGGAACAAAGATTGGTCTTTGGAGAAGACCAGGACCTCTAGGATTATTCTAGGGAAGTGGAGAGGAGAAAATGTCAGGGGTTGGCCGAGCGTGAGTGCTCAAATTGGTGTGAGGAGTAGGGGGAGGAGGTGTCCTTTTATAAGGGAGGAGAGGGGCACCTTAGGAATATCTCAAAATATTATTTTATATTAAAGTCAAAATCGGTTTATAATGGTTCCAAAGGGTCTTATTTCGAAGATAAAGTGGGGATGGATCGAAATCCTTTCAACCAATAGGATTTATACAAGTTTAGGATATTATTTTAACCTTATCAATTAGATTTAACTCTAAGTTAAATAATTTAACTTTTACCGTGTCTTTTGTTTTCTTACACTATATGGTTAATAAACTTACTATAACATGCCAAACGAACCCCAAATTGTATATTATTAATACATATATCCTTATCTAAGTCATTTGGCCGAACCTTAGATTTTTAGGAATAAAATAACAATTAATAATATAATATTTGATTTAAAAACTATTTTGTGTCAATTTTGACACTATTTGATACATGATTTTTGTGAAAGTCATAACAGAATTATATGTTCGAACCAAGTTGATTAAATCAACACTAATATATCATAGTAACCTAGAAAATTAGTTTAATTCATAAAAAGTCTCAAATTATATTTATTTTGGTGTTTATAACATCAATTATGTCAATATTTCAATAACAATATAATTACTGCATCATCATTGTGTCATAAATAAATTAAATTATTTGATGTCTAAAAATTACAAATAAAATACCATAATGTAGTAAATCTTTTTAGCTTTCTAATGAATATTTACAATCGAATTTATCTTATATATAACCCCATATTAAAAATTATTTACTTATTAAACATTGATTTTAACTACTTTAACCCTTCTTTAAATAAATTAATAATAAATGTCCTAATCTAATCCAAGTGGGCCTAAATGGTCATATTTTATTCCTAAGTTTGTTTTTGGTCGAATTACACTTGTCCAATAGAATTAGGACATGTGTTAGGGTAATATTAATATCATATTTACCCTTAGTTACCCTATTTACTATTAACCGCGGTAAAAAAAAGGTAAAAAGTTACTATTCACCAAAAATTATTTTCATCTCATTGAACCACATTTTACTTACTGAAATCAACCGTGTCTCTCGGATTTTAGAAATTCCATTCACAGAAGCGGTAAAATTAAGTTTTATGAAAAATTCAGTTTTTTAACTACCACTTAGTAGTTTCACTATTCATCAAAATTGATGTTTTTCAGAACAATGCCAAAATTTCATCCTAAGCTATATTTCATATTACGAATTCAAAAATGAAGTCTATTTTACCAAATTCATAACACAAAAGTTGCATTAATTAATTTTATAATTAAATCCCGCTGTTAAAACAAATAACGTGTTTTTAAGAAACAATTTCTATCAAAAGATTGACACTTGATTATGTCTGGTTTAAATGTGAAATTACAACCAATGACCAACATTGTATTAAATTGTAAAAATATATTCTAAATATACTTTAAAACCACTCAAATTAATAATTTATCACTATTAATAATTTCGATTAAAAAAGTTATTTTTAATTAAAATTTAGTAATTTTCACTATTCATCAGAATATGAAAGTTATCCGAAATGTACCAAAATTTCACCTTAGGCTAAATTCGATACTCCGAATCCAAAAATGAAATCCATTTTGAAAAATAAAATTTACAAAATTTTAAAAAGTGGTTATTACTATTCATAACGGCTAGTTTTAATAACATTTTAATAGCATATCACTGTTTAGTGAAACTCGTTATTGCGTACTACACACGCTATCGAGGAAGGTCGCAATTGCGTGTAATGCAAGGCAAGTCAAGGATGCGTGTTGTGCAAGCTCCTTTTGGTGTAGCATACAACACAAGACATTAGTGAAATAAAAAGAATATTTTTCATAAAATCTCGGGCTGTTACATTCTACCCCCCTTAAAATGAATTTCGCCCTCGAAATTCGCCGGGGTTATAAATGGTTTACTATTCTAAAGTTTCTTTAATAGAATCCCACATCGTAAAAAGGAATACCAAAACTTGGCTTTAAAAACTAAAGTATGAAATGTAACTAATCACTGGGTTTCCACATAGGTGAAAATATGGATATGGAAGAGAAATCTAACCATCATGTTCTGATGGAGAGTGGTAGAGAACATGGCTATGGAAAAGCCAGTAATCACAAATCCATAAATTTGTGACGATCTAAGGTACCATCTGATTAACCAGATATAATAGCACTGTGACAACATTTTTGGTTTTCAAGATCATTTCCCTAACGTTGATGAATTAAAAGAAATACTTACATGATTTTGTTACAATCTCACCGTTGTTCGTGAATTGAACAATTTCCACTTCATATCATAAAGAAATGAAGTTGAATTTGGTATTCGTGAAGCATTAGCAGATCATGTGATAGAAGGATGGGTCATTCTATCTATTTCAATCAAAGGGTTAGCAAAAGTTATAAGTCCATCTTATAGTGAGATTAATCGTATATGGTTCCAAAAATGAACTTATACTTCATATATCATACCTCTTAATAAAATAAAACTAGTTTCTACTAAACGGGGACTTCCTGTAGGCCAGTGGTAGGCGATAAAGGCCAGTCGCACTTCGGTTGTGGGTTCGATTCCCACAGCCTTGTCCAAAGCGATGGGCTGTCGCCCGTCCTGCAGGTTGTCCTTTTTCTAAAACTACGTTACTATAACATTCCATCAATAATATCGAAAATCTTCTATCCTTAAACAATAATAACTTATGTACAACATAATCCAGTCTAATCTTTAGGCTTATACATAACACTGCAGTCCACTCTCATAATATAGTGACGACGATTACCAGAGATTTAATACTGTCGTTGATCCCCACATATCATAAGATATGTCTTGTTGGTCACATTCCAAACATTCAAAGTCCTTAATCGTGTATTCTCTTGAATACCTTAGTGAAAACATGAGTGCAGTTAAAAGATAACACTTTCCACATACCAAAATCCTCAAAATTCTATATACTCAAACCATGATATCACTTAGTCCTTATATCAATCATGAGCTCATGAATACAATTAAACATTTCATTTTCTTGTCTTCATTATGAGCATATCATCTTATTTCCAAAAAATATGTCAATCACTTTGAATACCACATCAATAAATATTGCAATACTCAATGATACAACATTATTTTGGTATCCCATTACATAAACACATAATCATTCCACCACATCGTTGTCATATTCAACATTGCCAATAGTGATCGCATGTGATTTCCCTTTGTCCTTTGCCTTCATTGGTTGCTCATGTTGATCATCACTAACCCTTGGATTAGGGCAATTATTAGCATAATGCCCCATTTCCTTGCACTTGAAGCATTGAAGTGTTGGCGGTGCGTTCTCTGCAGTGTTTGCTTTATTCACATCACTAGAAACCCTTTTCCATTACTTCGACACTCAGCTGCCCGATGACCTTCTTTTCCACACTTAAAAAATTTTCTAGTCCCTTTAAGACAATCTCCACCATGCTTCTTTCCACACTTTGTGCATAAGGAAACATTCATCTTCTTTTCACCATTATTCTGAGATTTCTCCTTGAACTCCATCTTTCGTTTCTTGTCAAAACCATGAGATGGATATGTAACACCAACTTCCATTTCTACCTTGATAGAACAACACACAATTTCTTCATAGCTACTGAAGTCTCTTATAGCTAATGCCCTTCGAAGACTTGGTTTTAAGGCACTGAAAAAGCGATCAACTTTACTTTCAGGTTGGATGATAATACCAGAAGCGTACCTTGCAAGTCTTGTAAAATTTTCTTCATAGGTACCAACAGATTCATCGTCCCTTTGCTTCAGTTCAAGAAACTCTTTCTCCATCTTTGTTCGAAGAATACGAGGGAAGTACTTACTGAAAAACAAGTTCTTGAACTCCTCCCATTCCATGGACTCAATTTCATCTCTTGGCCTCGTATTCTTGATAAGATTCCACCATTGATCAGATTCACCTTCTAAACGATATACTGCTAAGATGACTTTATCATGTTCAGAAAATTGAAGAACTGAAAATATCTTTTCAGTAGTACTGATCCATTGTTCAGCCACGAGTGGATCAGAAGACCCACTGAAAGAAGGTGGAAGTTGCCTCATGAAGGACTCAATAGAATATTGTTCCCTTCTCTGCTCATTTGGAAGTCCAGAATGATTCATAGCTTGTTTAAGTATAGCAATAAGATTTTTCACTCTATCTCCCATAACATTTGTTTGTTCAGGAGGACAATCATTGCATTGTCCATTGCATTGATCAACACGGTTCCTTCGTGTTCCAGCCATCGTCTAAAACCCAAAAAGAATAGCGTGAGAGGCAAAAATCATGCTAGGGAAAAAAACATAGTAAAGGGGGAGTACCCTTAATATCTAACATCTTAGGTTAAATTCTAAGATTATTACCGTAGTTCTAGGACCATATCCTATACGTATACTTATCCTTAGGGACATCCCTAGACATACCTTAGAAATATCTCTAGGGATCTCACTAATGTTTTCGCATCCTAGTTTCCAAAGGTTGACTAAACCTTTCCTCTGATACCAACTGTAGAGACCCGAAGCTTATCGTACATGGACATTACATTACTTTTGCGGAATACTTAGTACATAACAAAAACACACACACAAGGATCGTAATAGTTTAGTGTCTTTGGAAACACAGAACGTAATCTTCTAATCGTGGTGAAAGATCTTCAATATCTCCCATAAAGATCTTCCTTTTTTTTTACCTAAAAACCTTTCTTTATATGCTGGGGAAAAGAAAACATAAAAGGGTGAGCTCAAATGCTCAGTAAGGGTAAACAAAAGAAATATCAATCACATCATATACATAAGAACATATCTTTTGGAAATCTTAACCTGCAAAATAGCTCATAATATCATAACATGGGATAAATCATAGAAGTGAAAATGAGATCCCCAAAATCATAACATGAAACTTGAAACATTGTGGCATGCACACATAATCATAGAAAATCATTTCTTGTTAGTCATGACTCATTGCCAAGACTATCTTAGTGGACAAAGTCCCTTTCTGAATCGAGTAACCCTCGTTTCAGTCCTGTTTCACTGAACCGGTATAACCTACCATTTCAGACATGTCTATCTCATGAGATATAAAATCTTTACCCAATTCATTGGAGGGAGATATAGGTCCCACACATCTCATAATGATACCATTCTTATGTGTGCCACAAAATCTTAAAACATACATCATTGCCTAACCCATGTAATAAAAATGGTAATCTTAAACATCGTGACATCATAAAACAATTCATATAAGATAAAGGAATTCATAAGAAATTTTTCCATCACAACATAATCAAATCCATGTAATAATAGGGATAAAAACAGAACCCTTTTATTATCTTAGATGGAAAATAATTTTGATAAAATACTTGAACTTCATTCTTGAGGAAAATATCCTTTCTACTTCGAAAACATTTTTTCTTTCATAACATGTCATACGACATTAAAATAAAATAAGTTGATTAAAAATAAACTTGAAAACTTGTAAAGGAAGCTTCTTGGAAATAATGTTTTAAAAATCCATTCATGCCGTATAAGTTAAAAAAACATTCATCGTACTTTTGTCGGAAAAGTCAAAATGTACCTCGTACGAAAAACGACAAAATATTTCTTTCATAAATATTACTAAAAACTCACCGAAGGGTAAAAATGGATTAAAACAATTGTAGGTGGATGGAAATAATATTACATATTGATGAAACATGGATGTGGATGATAAAATACACCCCAGTAAATACTTACGAATAAACAATCTCGGATAAAAATGAGATTGTGATATTTCCCTTACCTTAGGTCTGATTTGCTTTGTTCGTGTCCGAAGCTCCTGTATAATGGTTTAAATAATGTTATTGACTTATTCCAGAATCATACATATTGATATGAGATCATATATGGTCATATTATTAGCTTCTTGTTAGTAATATTTCATTGTTACTTGTTACTCGGGTCTTTATAACTTTTTGTTCTTATGCGTGTTTTGTCGAATAAATTGTTATTCTTATCTTTAGGTTATAGATAATTCATTTCCAGAATGGTATTAGTGTAGTATATACCATATTCATTCATTCAATTCATTTATATAATCATTATGAAATGAAGATCATGTAGAACGAGTCGCATCACATCGTGGATATGGTATTCCGTACGTACGCACGAGTGATGATATCATTCCTATGATCGTGGAATTGTATTTGAGTATATATATATTATTTCAGTATCAATATTACTTCATAATAATCATATATAGTTACTCATTACACCATTATGCCCATCCTTGTAAGGTGATGGTGGAAAATAGATTACCCCACGGCGTGGAGACGGTATTCCGTACGTACGCACGCGCGGTGATTTATTTTTCCGTAGGATGGATATATGGTGAAATAGGGTTGTTTCATATTTATAATAACATATCAGTATGTAAGTAATACTGATGTTATTACTTTATCATGAAACAACTAAAGAAGAAGAAGTTGAATAAGAAAGAAATTGAAAAGATCGGTAATGGATATTACGTCTTCTTTGGAACGCCTCTTTGAATCCTCCACATAAAGAACTAATATTGGTCTTTGGAGAAGACCAGGACCTATAGGATTATTCTAGGGAAGTGGAGAGGAGAAAATGGCAGGGGTTGGCCGATCTTGAGTGCTCAAATTGGTGTGAGGAGGAGGGGGAGGAGGTGTCCTTTTATAAGGGAGGAGAGGGGCACCTTAGGAATATCTCAAAATATTATTTTATATTAAAGTCAAAATCGGTTTATAATGGTTCCAAAGGGTCTTATTTCGAAGCTAATGTGGGGATGGATCGTAATCCTATCAAACAATAGGATTTAGACAAGTTTAGGTTATTATTTTAACCTTATCAATTAGATTTAACTCTAAGTTAAATAATTTAACTTTTACCGTGTCTTTTGTTTTCTTACAATATATGGTTAATAAACTTACTATAAGATGCCAAAATAACCCCAAATTGTATATAATTAATACATATATCCTTATCTAAGTCATTTGGCCGAACCTTAGATTTTTAGGAATAAAATAACAATTAATAATATTATATTTGATTTAAAAACTATTTTGTGTCAATTTTGACACTATTTGATACATGATTTTTGTGAAAGTCATAACAGAATTATATGTTCGAACCAAGTTGATTAAATCAACACTAATATATCATAGTAACCTAGAAAATTAGGTTAATTCATAAAAAGTCTCAAATTATATTTATTTTTGTGTTTATAACATCAATTATGTCAATATTTCATTAATAAGATAATTACTGCATCATCATTGTGTCATAAATAAATTAAATTATTTGATGTCTAAAAATTACAAATAAAATACCATCATGTAGTAAATCTTTTTAGCTTTCTAATGAATATTTACAATCGAATTTATCTTATATATAACCCCATATTAAAAATTATTTACTTATTAAACTTTGATTTTAACTACTTTAACCCTTCTTTAAATAAATTAATAATAAATGTCCTAATCTAATCCAAGTGGGCCTAAATGGTCATATTTTATTCCTAAGTTTGTTTTTGGTCGAATTAAACTTGTCCACTAGAATTAGGACATGTGTTAGGGTAATATTAATATCATATTTACCCTTAGTTACCCTATTTACTATTAACCGCGGTAAAAAAAGGTAAAAAGACACTATTCACCAAAAATTATTTTCATCTCATTGAACCACATTTAACTTACTGAAATCAACCGTGTCTCTCGGATTTTTCAAATTCCATTCACAGAAGCGGTAAAATTAAGTTTTATGAAAAATTCAGTTTTTTAACTACCACTTAGTAGTTTCACTATTCATCAAAAATTGATGTTTTTCAGAACAATGCCAAAATTTCATCCTAAGCTATATTTCATATTCCGAATTAAAAAATGAAGTCTATTTTACCAAATTCATAACATAAAAGTTGAATTAATTAATTTTATAATTAAATCCCGCTGTTAAAACAAATAGCGTGTTTTTAAGAAACAATATCTATCAAAAGATTGACACTTGATTATGTCTGGTTTAAATGTGAAATTACAACCAATGACCAACATTGTATTAAATTGTAAAAATATATTCTAAATATACTTTAAAACCACTAAAATTAATAATTTATCACTATTAATAATTTCGATTAAAAAAGTTGTTTTTAATTAAAATTTAGTAATTTTCACTATTCATCAGAATATGAAAGTTATCCGAAATGTACCAAAATTTCACCTTAGGCTAAATTCGATACTCCGAATCCAAAAATGAAATCCATTTTGAAAAATACAATTTACAAAATTTCAAAAAGTGGTTATTACTATTCATAACGGCTAGTTTTAATAACATTTTAATAGCATATCGCTGTTTAGTGAAACTCGTTATTGCGTACTACACACGCTATCGAGGAAGGTCGCGATTGCGTGTAATGCAAGGCAAGTCAAGGATGTGTGTTGTGCAAGCTCCTTTTGGTGTAGCGTACAACACAAGACATTAGTGAAATAAAAAGAATATTTTTCATAAAATCTCGGGCTGTTACAGTGCCAGAGCCAACTCTACCTGCTCGTATCCAGACATGGATTTATTTTTCAGAAAACACACAAAGTCATTACAATACCAAAATTCTTGGAAGTTCTTCTATACTAATCCTCAATGTCCATCTTAGGTATATGTGATCTAATCAGAAATTATCTAAATCTAGGCACCCAATGTTTGTACTAAACTTCTCTGATACCAACTATAAGGCCCCGACCCCAGTTATCCAAAGTTGGTTCATTATTACATAACATTGGCATGATCACAAAAGATCATGTCTCGAAAGACCTATTAGTTTAGTATCCATGGAATCACTAGATACATTCATCAGTCTCACATTACATGATAAAATGAAATATACAACAACATAGTTTCCATGGTCCAAAATCATATCCCCTCATACTATCACTTCATGTCATTCATAAATTACATAATCACATTCTAGGAAAAATAAAACATAGAATGGAGTGAGCATAGATTCCCAGTATGGATAACAATATAGCGGGAACATTCATAAATATTAATAAACATTTAAGTCAATGTATAACTAAAACAAAAGCCCTTTAAATATGGACATCATCATAATATGGAAAAGATAAAATGTAATAATTTCATTTACATATTCACATGGATATTCTACTAATAGAATAATCTCATGCAATATCAATAACCACTTTCATAATGATGGAATGCATAATGTCAGACTATCATAACCTCATAGTCCAAGGCCTTGTGCCAAGACTACAACTATGATTTTATCAAGGCCTTGATCAAAGACACTATTTTGTCTCATGAGACCTATCGATTCATCGAGGAGCTATAGCGGGCTCCACCCATCACAAAATAAGTCAAATTCATTCCCCATATGAAATGGATTAATCATGGAATACACATTCGTATTAAAACTGGCATAAAAAATGTCAATACATTTCCTATAAACCATTAATGGTATAAAAATAACACATACACATTCAAAAATTTCACAAAACCTTCAATACCATATGGAATATTTGTATCATAAAAATAAACTTCAAAACATGTTTAAAATACATTAAAGGATTTTGACATAGATGGAAATGATTTGTAAAACTCATTGAGGGAAATATCCATTTTTCATGAAAACATTTAAAAGCCGAACAATTTAGAAAGGAAGAAATTTAATGACTTTTTTGAATAAAAGTGTTCCATACCACTTTAAATCTTTTTAAAGGAATTGACATTTTAAAAACATTCATTTCCATATAAATGAATCCTTAAAAACAATTTTGAAGACATGAACATTAATTAAAAAGATTTATAAGACTAAATATTTAGAACATTTGAAATGATGTTTTAGTAAAAAAAAATCTAAAATTTCCCTTTGAAAACACTTTCATGTAACATGGACATGGATAATAAATATTTCCCAGTAGATTCTTACATAAAAACAACCTCGAATAACAAAGAGATTGTGAAATTAACCCTTACCAATTTGGTATCATACGAAACATACAACCCTTGAAAGAGGTATCATACAATGAATATGTAAATACACATAAATTAAAGTGTATTACAAAAATAATACAATTATGGGAAGTACATACACCACACAAAAGGTAATGTGTCAATATGACACGAATCTCACGGGAATAAGGAGTGAGATGAAAACCTCGTACCTTGTACTTTTCCTTGGTCGAGGGTAGGTTAACCTCCTGTATAATAGTTAAATAATTATTATTAAATTATACATTTATCATATAAATCTGATATCATATATGATCATTTAATATTACTTTGTTAATAATATTTTAGTATTGTCCTCATTTTAGGTGTTAACTGATTTGTTTTCTTTTATATTCTTTGTTACGTAATCCGTGATTGTTATGGATAGGATGTATCTTATTTATATACAATAAGATATCAAGTCCTTAAAAATTACTTTTAATAATAAAATGTGATTTAGTCTTTAATAGATATTATGGGGAAATGAATCTCATCGTGTTCGTGGAGACGATAATCTGTACGTACGCATGAATGCTACTTCCATTTCATTTTTCATTTTAAAAGTAATAAAAACCAAATTATACATAGGTATGTTATTATTACATTATAATATAATATCTTAGATATGTTATTTATGTTCATTTTCAACATTCTTTATACATTCCATGAATGGTATGAATGAGTCATATCACTTTGAGGGGGCTGTAGTCCGCACGTCCTCAAATGAAATTATCGTATATATATAAATCATGAAACGAATGGTGGTATGATATACAATAGAATTAATTAATCTTGTATATAAAACAAATATCATTAATATCATATTTAATTACAGTTCCATTTTAATGGCAACCATGAGAGGTGGTAGGAGATAATTGAACAATCATCATTTCATTAGGAATTTGGTGTCATCCACAAAAACATTATGTTCTTCTCCAATTAGATGGAGGTGTGTGTAAGTGTATTTATAATACATCTAAAAAATGTACTAGTATAATTAGGATACTGTTTTTGTTACAAATTAAAATAATAAAAAGATCCTAGGTGCTGGAGAAGTAAAATAAAATAAAATATGCTAAGAGAAATCATTACCTTTAATTTGGGTAACTCCCTTTGGATTGAACCAAAAAAGTCTCTTGAAGAGCCTTATTCCTAAGGTAAGGCTTCTATGAGTAGGAGAGGTATTTAGGGAGAATAATTGGGAAGAGTTTGGTTGATCCAAAAGGCTTTAGATTTGTGATTAATTAGTTAGAAGTGGTGTCCTTTTATAAGGGGGGAGGGGCTCTTTAGAAAAAACTTAATGTATTATTTTATAATAAAATCATATTCTCTTTCTAATGGATCCAAAGTGTATTATTGAAATTATAAGGTGGGTATAGATAGGAAAAAACATGACCAATACGTTTTAGACATGTTTGGGTCACATTTCTATGCCTATCTTTTTCATTTAACTCTTAGTTAATTAGTTTGACACTTAACATGTCACTTTGAATTTTTTATATTATATAGTAAATAAACGTAATATATACTTCCAAGCGACCCAAAAGTGGTCCATTAATGATAATAAATTCATTATATAACTCCATTGTCCGAACCATAGATTTTTAGGAATATAATATGAATTGATATTATAATATTTGTTTTAAAAACACTTTTTTTTGTCAATTTTGACACTATTTAATAATTGATTTTTCTAGAAGTCATAAAAACATTATTAATTCGAACCTAATTCATTTAGGAAATACTATCACGTCATATTAACAAATAAAATTCATTTATGTCATCAAAACATTCAAATTGTATTTAATTTAACATTTATAATACCAATTATTTGATTCTTACATTAATAAGAAAAACACTACATCATTATTGTGTCATAAATAAATTTAATTATTAAATGTATAAAAATTATAAATAATATATATTAATGTAGGAAATCATTTTATCTTCCTAATGAATTTTTATAGTTGAAAATCCAAAATATATAACCCTATGTAAAAATTGTTTTTTTAAAAGAGATATGCTTATGTCATTTTTGCATTACTTTAACATAATTAATATAAAGTTTCATTATCACTTACAAGTGGCTCCATGGGGTCCAAATATTGATCCAACTATTCCCATGGTCGGACACGTATCATCCAAAAGGTTTTGGACACGTTTTAGGGTAATCTAGTATTATTATAATATTATTTTTTACCCTTATTTACCGGATTTTCCTTTGACCATGGTAAATAAAATATTTACTGAATTAATTATAAAAAATGTCTAAAAATAAAAGATACATATTTACATAATTTGGATCTCCTGATTCTAAATATGGGATCCATTTTTATAGTTTCATAACACATAATTGGCAGAAATTAATTTAAAATTAATTCTCGCTTTCGAAACAAAAAGCTTGTTTTTAACAAATAATAACTTTCAAAATATTAACACTTTCTTATGTCCAGTTAAAATATGAAATTATGTAAAATGACCAAAATTGTATTAAATGATAAAATTATAATATAATTATATTTTATAATCACCAAATTCATTATTTATCACTGTTAATTATTTCAATTAATAAAAATGTTTTTAATTAAAATTTATTACTTTTCACTATTAATCAAAATATTAAAGTTATCTGAAAAGTACCAAAAATTCACCCTAATATGATTCAGATATTCATAATAAAAAAATTATGTCTATTTTACCAAATTAAAAAAATAAAAGTTTCATTTATTAAGTTAAAATTAATTCTCGCTATTAAATCCAAAAGGTGTATTTTTTAGAAATAATAACTATCAAAAGCTTGACACTTGAATATGTCCAATTTTAAAATGAAATTTCTTACAATGACCATAATTTGATTAAAAGGTAAAAATATAATCAATTTATACTTCTATTCCATTAAAATTTATAATTTAACAATATAAATTAATTTTATTAAAAAAGTTGTTTTCAGTTATAATATTGTATTTTTTCACATTTAACCAAAATACGAACGTTATCAAAAAAACACAAAAACATTATTGAAACTAAATTATTATGTCCTTATTATAAATAATATTTTTAATTTGTCAAATTTAATATATAAAAGTATCAAATATTGGATTTAAAAAGGCTTCTCCATTAAAATGCGGTAAAATTGCATTTTTTTTAAATACCTCTTTTATCAGAAACAAATGTATTTGTTCTTAAATTGTGTCTAAGAAACTCATAATATGGATTCTAATATTATAATAATTATATATAGTTCAAAATTCATTTAATACTCTTCATAACCGCTTTTGTACATCTTGTTTGGTAAGTCATGGTGCGCTAGAACTCAGTGTTGCTTGTAGTGAATGTTATTGAATTACATTGATGAAATAACATACTACGAAATCATGGGGTGTTACATTATCAGTCAAAATGGAATTCATTTTTGGATTCAGAATATCAAAATTATCCTAGGGTGAATTTTTTGTATTTTTCTGAAAAAATTCCATTTTAGATGAATAGTGAAAAAACTATGTTACTATTTAAAAATCGACTTAGTATTTAATTAATCATTTATTTTATATAAATTTATTTTAGGTCAAAAAAGATAAATAATACATATATAAGTTAATTTTTATTAATTGGATTCATTTTATAATAATACAGATATTTAACAATTTAATTGAACTATTTACCATCTTTTACCAACCTACTATGAGCATTTACAATTGTACATAAAACAAAATTTTACTGCTTTACTGAGTTGAATTTCGAAAATATATGAGACACATTTATTATCAAGGAGTAAAATTTGGTTCAATAATATAAAAATTATTTTCGGTGAAAATTAACTTTTTTATTTTATTTACAAAGGTTAAAATTAAATAGGGTAATTAAGGATAAAAATTATATTATTATTACCCTAAAACGTGTCCTAATTCTATTGGATAAGTGTAATTAGACCAAAAAAGCTTAGGAATAAAATATTACCCTTTATATCAACATGGATTAGATTAGGACATTTATTATTATTTTATTTAAATAATAATTAAAAGAGTTAAAATCAATGTTAAATAACTAAAACATTTTTCATATAGGGTTATACATTAGATAAATTCGAATATAAATTTTTATTTGAAAGATAAAATGACTTCCTATATAATTATATTTTATTTATAATTTTTATAAATTAAATAATATAATTTATTTATGACACAATGACGATGCAGTAATAACCTTATTAATGAAGTATTAAGATAATTGATGTTATAAATACCCAAATAAATGTAATTTTGAGAATATTTATGAATTACACTAATTTTTTATGTTAAAATGACATGTTAGTATGGATTAAATTAACATTTTTCGAACTAATCATGATGTTTTGATTTTCACAAAAATCAATTACCAAATAGTGTCAAAATTGACATAAATTAGTTTTTCAATAAAATATTATATTATTAATTGATATTCTATTCCTAGAAATCTATTGATTAAATAAATGTCTTAGATAAGGTTTTATAAATTAATTATGAACCACTTGGGGTTCGTTAGGCTTTTTATAGTATGTTTATTAATCATTTAGTGTAAGATTACAAGAAGACAGTGTAAAAGTTAAATTATTTATCATAGAGTTAAACCTAAATGATAATATTAAAATATTATCCTTAACTTGTATAAATCTTATTTTTTGAGATTATTTCGACCCATCCCCACTTTAGCTTCAAAATAAGTCAATTCAGAGCTATTATAAACCGAATATGACTTTATTATAAAATAATATTTTAGGTTTTTCTTAAGGTGCCCCTCTCCTCCCTTATAAATGGGAACCTCCTCCCTCTTCTTTTTACACAATTTTTAGCAATCATGATCGGGCAACACCTGACCATTTACCTTATAAACATCCTCAGAAACATTATAGTGGTTCTGGTCTCCACTAAATACAAACTATAGTGCCTTATGAGGAAGCTTAAAAGAGATTCATCGAAGAAGAGATAATCACATCTACCGATTCTTTCATGTTTTCTTTCTTTTTCAACTTATTATTCATTAGTTGTATCAGTATAAAGTAATAAAATTATTATCACTAATATAATTATATGTTATTATAAATATGAATCAATCCCATTTCACCTTGTATCCATCCTATGGAAAATGAAATCACCACATGTGCGTATGTATGGAATACCGTCTCCACGAAGTGGTGTAATTTGTTTTTCCACCACCACCATACATGGATGATATAATGGTGTAAAGAATAACTATATATAGTGATTATGACATCATACTGATTATGATATATTATATCATCCAATCCAATTAAATTCAATAATTATCGGAATGATATCATCGCTCGTGCGTATGTACAGATTACCGTCTCCACGACATGATGACATTCATTCTCCATGATAACCAATCTATAATAATTATAATGTATATATAATTAATAATAATGAAATATATTAAATGATAAAGCTAATGGATTTATGTTTATATATATATATGTCATCTACTTACTTCCATTCAAGACAATAAGGAAAGGAAAATAGCATTCATGAGTACGTACCTACTGCCTTCTCCATGAACGGAGTATTTCATATCATTTATCTATGTAATATATATATATATATATACTGAATATATATGATATTTAAATCACGATTTAAATTATGTAAATAAGTAAATCTTGATATATGTAATAATAATATCAATAACATCAAGTCCAAAGAGGTACGATAAATAAAACGATTTTACGCAAAACACTGCTTTAACATGGAATTTACAAAAGAATAGGTAATATAAAGTCATAAGTGAACCATATATGATATCATAATAATGAATATGATTCTATAATAAGTAAATGAAATTATATAAATCATTATACAGGAGGATTGGATATGTACCAAGAATATCAAACCTAAGGTAAGGGATAATTTTGCAAATCCCATTTTTATCCGATATTGCTTATACATGAATATTTACTTGGGTTATATTTTTCATCCATGTCCATAAAAATGTTTTCATAAAAAGTTTTATATTATTATATGTATGTTTAATTTCATTTATACCCCTTTTTGAATTTTTCATCGTGTTATGGAATGAACCATTCTTTTGTTTACCATACATGGTACTTTTTGACTTTTCCGTTAAAAGTACGAAGAGACTATTTTATTAACAAATACGACATTAATAGTTTTTTATGATTTCATAATTACTTATTTTCATGAATCGTCCTCTATAATATTTCATGATTATTTTCAAAAAAATACTTTTCTTTTAAAATTTCACTTCATATTGTGAAAAGAAAAAATGATTCTGAAGAAGAAGGGATATTTTTCTCAAGAATTAATTTCAAGTGTTTTATAAAATCAATTTTTGATTTAAGATGAAAATATTTCATATGTGTATGTTTCAAGTATAATGTCTCTATTATTTACATGGATTCTTTTTTCTTATGATGAAATGATATCCTTTTGTTTTATATGCATTATGTTAAGATGGGACAATGATTATGAAACCCATTATATACTTTGGGTTACGATGATTGATTTGTGTTTATGTTGTGGCACAAGTAAGAAGGATTTCATTATAAGATGGGTGGGACCTATATCAACCTCCAATTAATTGGGTAATGATTAATATCTCATAAGATAGACATGGCTGGAATGGTAATTTAATCTGGTTCAGTAATACATGACTAGAATGATGAGTGAACTCGATTCAGAACGTGACATTGTCCACAAAGTTGTTCTTGGCAGCAATGCCTTGTCAACTATGGAAATCAGATCATGTGATTAATGGATTTCCACAATTAAATTTTTTATTAAAATTCAATTTTATCATTATTTATGTTTCCTTATGATATATGACTTACATACTCCCATGTTTTATGTCTTTGCTCAAGATTTTTATTTTTAGATTTTATGTTGATGTTTTTTCATTAAAATGTTTAAGTATTTTTTATATTCGATGTGTTTACCCATAATGAGCATTTAAGATCAACCTTTTTATGTTTTATTTTCCCAAGGATATAAAGAAATGTTTTAGGTAATAATAAAAAGGGGAATATCTTTATGGGACATGCTGAAGATCTTTCACCAAGATTAGAAAATTATTTTTCTGAGTTATCAAAGACACTAAACTATTACGGTCCTTGTGTGTTTGTTTTTTTATTTATTATGTATTCTGCAAAAGTAATGTAATGTCTATTTACATCATGTATGAGTCTCTACTGATATGGATCCCATTCCTTGTGACATTCCCATATTATTGTTTAAATCTAATCATTTCCCCCCCACGTACGTCTGGAAGGTATTGAAACATATTTTAATCAAACAAACATCATTGGGGTATTCTCCCCACCATATATGTTCAAAATTGATCGACCTAAAACATCAATATTGATAGACATGGAAGTGGGACTTCATTCCACTCACAAAAAAGTAGGTGCATTACCTGTTAGGCTGAAAACCCAAAAAGGGTAACCTAAAAAAAAGTCGATCCATACCCGCTAGGTATACAACAAATGGGCCCAAGAAAAATTGGTGTATTGATGGAAAATAAAAAAAGTTTGTGGGGTCTTTCTATAAAACTAAACCAATAGTCATTCTATGTTCGCTGGATCCCATGGTCTAGGCCAAAATTAGAGCTCTTTTTTATTTTATCATTTTCCTAAACTATGATTAATCCTAATTTAGTGTGTTGTTATTTATACAATATTAATTCTAGTAAAAATATAATTTTACAACAAGTCAAAATCGATAGAGAATTGTATTCCATTTGGAAAAAATGGAGGACTTCCACAAGTCCGAGTCTCTCCTTCAAAGCAATACATAAATAGCCCTGGGAATCACATAGGGGCCTGCCTCTCTCTCTCCATCAGATCGACAACTGTGTGGGGAAGGTTGTTACAAGTTTTCTCTAGCAACGCGTTCTCCCTAGCCTCAACTTCAGAAACCAAACTGGGAAGCCTCACCATTTTTTGGAGATATTTGATCCATTTCCTGGTAGCTTCAAGGTCACCATTAAAAGATGAAAACTGATCCCTCAGCACCACAACGTGATCTTCACAATCATGAAGATCAGTAGATTGGGTGGTCATATGATCTTGAGAGCCTGCCACTAGTTCTATCAGCTGATGGAGCTTCATCATAGCTTCTCTCAAATCTCAGATACCGCAATGAGAGGCAGTGAAGTAATCATATTTCTGTTCACTAGCGACAACCTCCCCATGGGAAATGACAACCTGGTATGTGACGAAATGAATTTGCTGATAGTTGAACCCACCTAACCCCAATCCTTGGATGAGCTATTGAAGGGCTTCAGTTTTAGTCTCCACCTCAGCCAGAGGAGTTTCAGCAACATCCTCAAAAATTTGGGGCCAGGCCTGCCTTCGCATGCTCTGTGGTCCACCATGATATGAGGATCATTGGAATCCTCATTAGATAACAGAGGAATGAAGTCTGGAATCGTAGTCAGCACAAAAATGTGCTCCCTAGAAGATGGTTTTGGCAATGGAGGGTCAGAAGCCCCTATCCCTAGTTCAAGCATGGTAGTTGAGCTGGTAAGTCCAATATTGAATTGTGGAGATTCGGGAATTACATCCTGGGATATAAAGTCAAGAGGATATACTCATTTACATCTAAAATTTATGGATCTATCTGAACATCGATCACAGAAGGGTTGGAAGAGGAAGATCCCCAAAGCTACTTCGACATGCAAGCCATCAATCAGTCCTCCTTCAAAGCCAATGAGGAAGGTGCGGTATGCACATCAGCCGTAGTAACCACCAATTTGTAAACATTCTTGATTCCCTACCCAAACATCCCATCTAGATAAATCTTTATCCACATTCTCACATACCACAAGGATAGGCTGGTAGCCGCTCCTATGCTAGGAAGGGGAATCCTTGTTCCAGATCCCTCCCGCATCAAAATCAATCAACATTGGCTGAGAATGGAAAGATGCAGTCCTCCGGCCTGAGGGTGGGGAAGGAAACCGGGAGTTGCATGCATCCATACTGTTGAGAAAAATGATACTGGGAATATAAATCACCTAGAGAAACCCCATCAATATGTGCAGATAACAACCCATCCCGTAGTGAAACCATGTATGAACACTATTCTAAGCTCCCCATGTGGTCTTCAACCATGACGCTGGAAGGAATGGTGTAGGGAGTGAAATAGAACTGGGAAATGTCACTCAAAAGCTTGACAACTTCATCAGTGTTGAGGAACATCAGACCAACTCTAGCTATATAGATCAGGGTTGGCCGAAGGGTAGAAAGCATTATGACTGTATTGTGACGATACAAATGACAACAACAATGATACACTACCCTACCATATATGAATTGAAATGTCCCACTCAGACGATAGGGTGACCCTCCCTCCTGCATGAGGCTCAGTAATTCATAAATACAAGCCAAATTGGGCACATCTAGATTCACCGGGAAACCTCTCGCCAGCTCAGCTTCCATCATCAGGGTGCAAGCTCGGACAGCTAGGATGATATCTTAAGATGGGAATAACCACCCGCTCAGAAAAATGGGGAAAAGACTGGCCATCCTGAGCAAAGGTGGAACACCAGGGCACACCTCATAACCCCATGAAAGATATTCACCCGCCTCCAGAACCTCCTAGTAGGAACCTAGGATAGCTCATGATTGTTGAGAAGGATGAGTCATGGGTGCTTGATATTTGGCACAAGACTGGTGGCCTCCATAAATAACCCTATCCATGTGCTAAAGGTAACGAGAGTGCGTGCATGTAAAGGGATGACCCAGTGACTGCTCCTCCATAACCAGCATATCCCTCACAAACGAAGTCACCCGTTCGGCATCATCCCATGCATCAGGGGTTGGAAAAACCTCATCATACATGTCACCAATTATCGAAAACCCTCCCAGTTGGTAGAGGTCCCCTAATCTAATACCAAATTTAGCATGGGAATGTTGGAAAGAGTTAGTCCTTGAACACCAGCGACTGAGCAAGTCAGGAAGGATCGAAGATGGTGGGTAAAAACAAAACTGGGAATCCCACACTATGGAGTACAAATTTTCCGCATCTGGTGACTCAGGAAATATTCGGCAATGATAATGGACCCGGAAGGCCCAGGCCCATTCTTTTGAGAATATACGACCAGACCGAAGATCCCACCTTGGAATCCATCCCGCGTCAGTACCCACTTGGGAATGGTTGATTGAGGAGGGATAAATCTTAAGGAAGAACTCTCAGGAAACATTCTGAGTGTACCAATAACATTGGGTCCAAACCGAATCTCTCAAAATAAAATTGTCTTTCAGATCAGAATAAGAGATCATCTCCCCCGACTGGGCAAGGTTCGCTTGAGCGCACTTCAGCGATGCTTCCAAACAAGGGGACAAAAGACTAGAGAATACATGGCGGATAGGGATGTTGTCTTGATGTCTGAACCCAAAAAGCAGAAGATGATTCGATAGCAGATAGCTGAGAAGTCCGAGAGACAATAAGTCCTTCCAAACACCATTTTCTGGAATGATTGGTTGGCTAGGGTCTTCGTTGATGCACTCAGCTATATAGATCATAGTGAGACATCTCTCTGGACAAATAGGAAGAGGCACGATAGCTTGCCTAATCACATTTTGAGGAGGAACCATGATTTCTCCCGGCATCATGGAAACCATACGGATGGATTTTCCAAAATAATAAAATTTTGACAAAAACACCAATCATTTAACAATAGACTCCAAGGAGACTTCATGATGAGATCCATAGGCTGGCCTCATAGTCTAGTTCACGATTATAGTATCCCACGAACCAGACCTATGCAGAAGAAGTCCACAATACTCTGGCCCATAGAGCGTTGGCCAGAAATCCGCGAACCAGGTTGCTCCACAGAATCTTTTAAATGTTCATGTTCGGGATACATCAGAAGATTCCATGTCTAGATTATTCCAAACCACAGACCATCCGAAACCGTGTTGTGATTTCCTACGCGGACCATCATTAATTTCATGTCAGTTGATTAAAAGTTTTAATTCACCGCTAGGAGATTGGTCCATGGGTGAAGGCAAGAGCGAATGAGAACCGATTCATGGAAACTGAAGCTGGTTCGTGGAGGAAACGTTTCGCGAATAAGGAAGGAACACGGAGATGAAAAAAGAGCTCTTTTTTCACGAATAATCTTCCAAATACAACAAAGAAAGATCCCCCCATATTTATAGGCGTGGTCCCCTATCGGGTCCACTCCTCTATTGAAAACTATACATGTTTTTGGACCACTATAAATTGGAATAGTCTCCTCTTCATTCCAATCATACCCCATTCCGATGGAGTGAATTTGTAGGGTCCTGAAAGTCTGAAAAGGAGAATGGGAATCCCCTTAATATGGGAAAGGACTATAACAAATTTCTTTCAATGAAATCGGAACAAATATGTAGAACACCCAAAAATTTGAAAAGGACGGACTGGAACGCGTACTGGTACAACATTGATGGTACTAGGCCGGTTCAAATAGCAGCCCCTCCGCGGACCAGCGTCGTCTGCGAAACGGAGGCGGTGACCCTCGATGGGCGAGAAGTAGGACGGGAGCTAGGATGGTCTGCCATCACAAACCGCCCTAGCAGTGAGATGTGCCAAGAATGCCAGACCGAATATGATGTTGTTTGCGGAATAGCGGCGGAGCCCTACGCAGCCGCGAAACACTTCCGGAATCGATTTGTTTCCTGGGTGAGGTGCATTCAATGCCCCCTGTGAGTTGAAGATTGACTAAGTCATCCATAAACTGGGTTTTCAATAACGGGCCTCCATAAAAGTTGTCACATGAACACATATACATCTATTTCCCCCCTCTATAAAACATCATCAGGGGGGAGAAGGGGGGAGATCGGATTTAACTAAAAGGATTTCGGAGGAAAGAGCTTAGGATTTCTCAAACAACAGAGTTCTAATTTGCGAACCAGAACAGTTATGAAACTGTACACGAATAAATTAGGAACTGAAAAATGCATAACAAATTGGCAAACCACAAACATCACATAACAAAAGAAAAGAAGACCACCAGATAGGGCCCCTCCGCGGATGTACTCCCTGAGGACTAGGGAGTCTATTCCCCTTTTTTCGATCTGACCCATCATGTAGCACCCACCTATGCGGGCAAAGCACTAACCGATGAACACCCGACCGGTGTTTCCCATGGACACTACAGCTCGCATGGACTTCCCAGCGTACCGACTTGGTACGCGGGCCGAACACGAAGCTGCATACCACCCTGCTCCGCGGGATGGCTATCAGTACGTGTACCACCCTGGTTCATGGACGACCTCTCCAGCCACGTAGAACCCCCCTACGCAAAGGGCTCTAGTACTCATACACCCATGTGGACCGCAAACTCCTTCGGTGTTTCCATTCCCTGAGTAAGATAAAATCCATCCAATCAGGCTTGATCCCTCACAATCCCTTCATTGGCCTATTCAACATCCCTGAGACAATGCCTCTACTGAAGCCACCAGACCCGTATGATGAAGCCTTCTAGTGCATAAGCATGCCACATTGAGTTCACATACCCACTTTAGGCATGGAAAAATGGGATTCCCCGACTCTTGAGAAGATTCATAAGGCTTTCCTCGGTTCACATTCCCACAGTAGTGCAGGGTCCAAGACCGGGAGTCCCCTTTCTGCCTCTCCACATGCCATGATTGGGGGATCCGACTCACATTCCCTTTTGACGAGCGCCAGCGGTGAACACTTCCCCCCTCTTCTAGGAGTGGTCAGGACTCTATCCTATAGTATGTACAAATCTCCTAGGACAACCATACAGGTGTAAGCCCCTAGTTCTTATTACAGGAGGGGGTTCCCACACCCCTCCTTTCATCGGTCCCAAATTCCTCTCCAATAGGGTTTTTTCACAATCAGGTCTCCATCCTAGAGTAAGTCCCAATCTCCATCTCCTAGGGCTTCTAGCCATGTGTATCCCCAATTCCACATCCACAAGCGCACCTTTCATGACATGATCATCAAGTCCCTACTGCCTCTTGTTTCTCACACCGAGCATAACTCACGTAGGCTTAGAGCAAGAATCTACCTTGACAATCCTTCATCCCGCATGACGTCAAACTGGACTCCCGAACTATGTGGACATTGATCCCCTGTCAAGAGGTACGTAAGAAGCCTCCACGAGGTTCAATCCCACCACCCAGTCATTCTGATCCCTTCACGTCGGTTCATCCTCACTTCTGCCCGCATCAGACTGTAAACCCCATCCGCCAACTCATTGGGTCACGTCAGAGTGTAGCTCGCAATCCATAAAATGATCTACATGGATTTTGATCCATATTTCATAAGTAGGGTACGTAGGACACCTCCCCGAGGTTCAATCCCAACAACAAGAAACTCTCACGTGTAAGCTATAATCAACAAAACAACGTGGATTCTGATTCACCTTATAAGGATACATAGGAAGCCTTTATCACTGGTTCGATCCAAACAGTCAAGTCATTATCTATTCCCAATGGATGATAATAAACTCCATAGTTTCAAGTTGTGAGGCATTAAACCAGTTTCGTCTCAATGAGTCCAAACTCCATTGAGTCAATAATCAAATGATGGGTGGTACACATCTAACCTAAATGATTCTGAATCCCTGCATTCAGCTGACCATTTCCAACTAGAAGTAATCCATGGATACTGTTCATGGGTATAACCCAATGATTCGCGACCATATGAATATGGCTTATATCTATAAGATATTCCCTAAATAGGAAATAATCCCCCCCTAAAAGGGTGCTATGAGACAACCTTCCCATCCTCTCGACTAATGGGAGTTATTTAGAATTGCTAGCCAAATCACCCTGTGAACGCCTACCTTCGAAAAGCATGTCCACTTATTGTTTGATATTGAACCATTGGGCATTTAAAAATGAAGTCCGATATACCCGAAATATGTAATTGAGCAGATCCCAGCCATCCGTAATATCAACATTCGGGCACGTTGGTCCTCTTCCCACCGATTCGGTACGAAACATACATATACCACCAAATGGAAATAGTGTAAAATATAGCAAAAAAATCACATGAATAAAAATTGAGATGAAATACTCTTACCTTATACTTTTGTTTAGTTGAGGGTATAATTAACCTAGTTTATAATGGATAAATAAATGCTATTAAATCATAAAATAATGACATACATAAATATGATATCATATATGATCCTCTAATATTTTATGGTTAATAATATTTCTAAATTACCATTGTTTCTGGTTTTAAATGATTCATTTTCCCTTATAGGTTTTTTTATGTATGTTATATTTGTTTTGGATAGGTTGTATTGTATTCATATAGAAGATGATTTTAAGTTATAAAACATTTTTTTTAATCATAAAATGAAAATTAATCATGAAACGTTATGATGGGGAACAAAATCTAATCGTGACGTGGAGACGGTAAGCCTTACGTACTTACGAGAGACAACAATATTCTATTGATGGAAAATTATAATGTAATAAAATGGTATATTATATATAAAAAAGCAATAAAATTATATATTTTTTATTTGAATAAATTGTACTCACTATTATACCCATACAAATAATAAAGTGTTCAATATCTAACTACACAATGACATGGATATGGTAATCATTACATATACACGTATATTGATTTTTTCATTCATAGTTTGGATAGAATAATGAATATGGTTATATCATATTTATAATAACATCTCATTATATAGGAGGTATTGTATTTATTATTTTATTATGAAAACAATAATGAATGTGTAAATACAATATGAAATGAAATTTGAAAGAGGTGATAAAAAAATTACAACTTCCTTGGTTGCATCATTTTTATTTTAACAAAATGGCTAAATATGATTTATTTATGATCAATGTATGGACTCCATGCTAAATTGAGGGTAGTTGGAATGAGATTTCAGATGGTTTTGGAACATCCAAATGGCTTTGAAGGTGTGAATTTAAGTGAAGGGGAATCAACCTTTTATAAGAGAGGTGAGGGGTACTATAAGAAAATATGGAAATATTAATTTATTATAAAATTATTATCAGTTTCTAATTGATTGAAATTGATTTATTGATGGGATATGGTTGTGATGGGTCTAAATCCTATCATCAAATAATTTTTAGACATGTTTAGGTCACCATATTAACCATATTTTTTAGATGTATCACTTAGCTAAATATTTTATCTTTTATGATGTCTTCTTATATTTTTATAATAAATAGTTTATATAGTTATTATCAAATTATAATCGAACCTCAAGGGGTTCAAAAATGAAATATTTAACATTTTAAATGTTATTTAGAAGAACCTTATATTTTTAGAACTATTATAGAATTTAATAAAATAGTTTTTTTAAACACAATTATTTCCATTTTAACACTATTTAATATTTGGTTTTATTGAATGTAATAAAAACATAATTACATTTAAATAAATACATTAAATCAACCGTAACATTTTATATGCTCCTATATTATTCATGTATGGAATCAAAAGTTTCAATTTAAATTAATTTTAACATTTATAATATCATTCATTTTAATAATTCATTGATAAAGTAATTATTGCTTCATCATTGTTTCTTAAATAAATATAATTATTTAATGTCTAAAAATTATAAATAAAATATCCTGATGATAGAAACATTTCTATAATTTTAATGAAAATTTATAGTGAAATATATTTTATGAATATAACTATATTAAAAATGGTTTATTTAATAAAATTATAATTTAACACTTTTAACACTTAATTACATAAAATATAATTAATTTCCAAATCTAATCTAATTGGGTAAAAAAGGATCATAATTTATTAAATATGATTTATTTGGGCGGAAATATAATTATAAAATATAATTTGGACATGTTTATGGGTAATTTGTTATTACTATAATATTATTTTTACATTTAATTACCCTATTTACTTTTTGTTCTGGAAAATAAAATTCAAAAATTAATATTAACCAAAAATTATTTTCATCCAATTGAACCTCATTTTACTTACTTATGACAATTAGGTGGATCAAAGTTTTGAAATTCTACTCACAGAAGCAAATAAATTACATTTTATGGTAATTTTCAAATGTGCATAGAATATTGGAAATAGATGTTAAAAAGATCCATAAAATGTAAATATCTAATATTATTATAAAATGACTCAAATAAATTATAGTGGACTAATATAGGTATTATGAATCTATTTTTACATTAAGATAAATTATATTAAATATATTTATGTAATTGAACAAGTCAATTTTTTGTATTATGTAGTATTTTTAACTATTTATAAATAATATAGTGTATTCAAAAAAATAACAAAATAGCAACCTATGATAATTTTGATATTATGTATTAGAAAATATTTTCTATTTTATCAAATTCAGTTTTTAGGAGTTTCTTAAATTTATTTTTTTATAGTACACAAAAGGACAGAAAAATTAGTTATTTTGAGAAAATAGATTTTATAAATATATAACTATTATAACAAAACATATATATTTCCTTATAAATATGTTTTATTTATGTGAAAAAATTTTAAATAACATTTATAATTTCTTTTTTGATATTTATATTAATATTTTTAATTGATAAATATATATATCATTTACATAATTATAGTGGTAATGTGTTGTTTCGAAGAAGCTCAATCATTCATATAACGCAATCGTAGTCAGTGTTTCATGCAATATAAGCTATTAAATTAATTTAAAGAGATAATTTAATATGAAATATCAGGGTGTTACATTCAACCCCTATATTAGAAATTTTACAATCTCAATTTAAAAATTGGTCTTCGAAACGTTATTGAATGACTCGCATCATAAAAAGAGTCAATAAAATTATCACATAAATAGAAAAAAATATAACTAGAAATGTAACCAAAGATAACACATAATATGGTTCCATATATAAAAAATGGATATGGAAGACAAAAAACCATCATGTTCTATTGGAGACTGATAGAAAACATGATATAGAGAATGTTAACTATCAGAAAATCATAATCATGTGATAGGTTAAATGACATTTGATAACCCATTAGGAAGAGTAAACGAGAAAAATTTTATTATGTTCTTGTTAATAATGTTGAGATATTAATTTATTAGATTAACTAATAACATAAGTATAAATACATACCTTTCAAGTAGTGTTTATTCATTTAATAAATTTGTAGCACAAACTCATCTTTTCTACAAAAGATGACTATTCAAGACGAATTGGTCACATTGTAAGCGCTTGAATCAACATCTAGAGAATCACATAATCCAAAAAAGGTGAACTATATATTTCCATTATCTTTATGCATTATCAAAAATCATAATGTTTAGTACATGATAATATTATAGCCGAAAAGGATATTCTTTTATAAAATAAATACTACTCTTAATGTCCAAAATTAAACAAACAATAACCAATGTTCAACAAAAACCATTCAATAATAAATTATCCATAAAATTCTTAAAAATAATCCAAACTAAGTTTGAAAACCGACAAATATAAGTATTTAATCACAGTCTTTCACTATAAATCATAACATTTATTCCCAAATAACATCGACTACTCATAATGTCACATATTTAAAATTAAATATCCTTATCATATATTCTCGTTGATAGGTTTATAATTTCCATAAATATCCCAAATCTTTATATATACATATGAAAATCATTGATTCTTCAAAAAAATCCACCATTACAACTCAAATTAAATAACATATTATTCTATATTAATTATGAATTTTTTGTTCCCAAAAGTGTGAATGTATTCCAAAAAAAATTTATCACTTAATCAAAAAATCATTTTACTATACTAAGGATAACCATTTGATACATAATATGTTCCCCAAATAGAATTATTTTTACTGAATAAAACCATTTAACTAAAAAAATTATTCATACTAACTAGGGACATCACGTAGTCTTGGGGTAGGCAATAAATCCCAGTTGCACATTTGTTCGTGGTTCGATTCTCGTAGCTCTATCCAATGCAATTGGGAGTCACACGATCAACGTGTTGTACTTTTTCATAAAATATATAATTTTATAACATTACCAAAAAGTAATAACCTATAATTTCATGTAATTCAAGGATCATAAAAACCAAATGTTTTTTCATAACTATATACACAAAAGTGAAGATAATTATTTTGCAATTTTCATTTTGACATAAATAACTGTAGGGTTACACATATTAGGGAAATATTTTACAACTTAACCCCCTTTGAAAATGAGAATAAATACATTAAATAATTTCTCCATCCATTTTTTTTGCATATAGATTCTTCGTAGAAGAAGGGGATATTCTAAAGAATATGTCATTGACATGGGTAATGACCATGTCCACTATATTTATAGAAAATTATATTAAATGGATTATTAGGATCATTTCTATTTTCTTCCATAATACACTTAAAATTTCCTTTGAAAATAATTACATTATGTCCTTATTTACCACACATATGCATTTATTTCTTCCATTGATTCACTTTCCTGGGTGTCTCCTTTAACATTTACTGCATGATGGAAAATGATATTTCTTTTCAATAATGGTCTCCCCTGCTGGAGCTCTTATCGTTCTCCACCTTTCTCAACATTATTGAGATCGGGAGGTCATTAATCTATATGCTGTTGATCATATTTTTGTAAATATTATTTCACATGAACAAGAAATTGTTTAAACCTATCAACATTCCATTTTACTTTTCATTAACACCACTGTGCCCTCCTTGTACATCATGTTCAATGTTACTATGACTCATGGAAATCCATCCATTGACTAAAACCAGAAAGTAATGAGTGAGTAAATGTAGTCATAAAACCATTTAAAGAATATAATGACACCTTATTTTTAATCTAAAACACTTTATTATTAACCAATGTTATTTATCCTCATCTTATATTTAAATCCTTCAAACCCATTTGTAAATAAAATGTGGATTATATTATAAATATCCCTTAAGAGTGTCAATCCAGGTACGTAGAAATTCCCATTGTCATGTACTAGGATACCCCATGTAAATATTGAAACTCATTTTTAGAGATTTCACTCAAATTAATACATGATCTAGAACCACGTCCACTTTTAGTTTCCAGAAAGGGATGCATTGTTTAGATAATCACAAAATCTCAACATTACAAAAACTCTAGGGATATTCTTCTATACTAATTCTCAATGTCTATCATAGGTCAATGTTCTATAATAAATGTTTTTTTATTTCTACTTCCCAATGATTGTTCTAAGCTTCCTTTGATACCAAATGTAATGCCGTGAACCCAGAATCCTGGAGCTGGTGCATTAATTTAATACACTAGAATTATTACATGTATTCATGTCCTAAAGGACTGATCAGTTTATCAGTCCTGGAAAGTAGATTACAAAAGTGAACTTCAAATTTTAATTTCAAATTTAAAATAATGTATAGATAATCATTTAGAAATTCCATTATTATCAAATATTAAACCTACATATATATAATAAGACACTTCTTCAAATCCTAGGAAAATAAATCATATGAAATTGGTGATCTTAGATGCTCAATATAGAAAAAAATTATACTGAAGTCTTTCATAAATAATAATAAACATTTATTAAAAGCTATAAAATTGAATCACAAGACCATTACACATTAATTTCATCATAACATGGCATAGATAAATAAAATAATTCCATTTACATATTCACATTGATATTCTACTAGTCTAATGATAACATCTAACATCAATAACTAATCTCATAATTATGGAATTCATAATTCTTGACATCTTAACTACAATGTCAAGGCCCAATGCTTAGACCCTAAATATTAACTTTGTTAAGGCCATTTTTCAGGACACAGGTTTGTCTCATGAGACAAACTGATGCGTTGAGGGGCTATAGTGGTCCTCGTCTTTCACTTACTACATCCTATGCATTAATCATATAAAAATTCTTTAACATAATCTAATCATTCGTATAGAAACTATCATATAAAATGTCAATAAATTAACCACAAATAATGAATGTTATAAAAATAGCACTTCCATAGTAATACATAACTAATTCAATACAATATGTATGATTGTATTATAATAGATAATCATCAATCACGAATAAATTTAATGATTTTTATAGAAAAAGGTGAAAATAATTAGTAAAACTATTTGAGATAAATATCCCCTTTCTCATGAAAACATTTAAAAGTCAAACTATTTATCAAAGATGTCTTATAGAATGGATTTTTTACTCCTAGTGTCCCATAAAACATTGATAAATTTGAAAATAATTTTAATTTCTAAACTCTAATTTCCATATAAATAAAAACAAACTTTTTTAAAAAAACATCATTATTGAGAATTATTTAGAAGAATAAATCATTATAAAGATATTTTAGTTAAAGAGTTACTAACAAAATGATAGAAACATGAATACATATAATTGAGTAATAAAATTAATCAAAACAATAAAATATCTTGAGAATAAATGGATTAATTATATAATATGTCAACGAACAGTATATACACTATACAATAGTGAATTTTCTCGTAACAACAAAGAAGTCTCAATGGAATGTAAATTGTGATGAAATACCTTATAACGACTATGTCCTTATATTAATGAAAAATCAATGACATAATTATGTGTGGAAAATATAGATACATTTAATATGATTGGATATTCAGTGTAAATCACACATAAGATGTTCACACATATTCTTATAAAAACAAAATGAATGACTTGGATGTTTAACTCAATGAATGCCAATTGAGTTAAGATTAACCATAACATGTTCATTTCAATGAATTGAGAATTTATCAATGGGGTGATTACTTTTACCAATGAATATACACACAAAGGGGAGTATAAATTACTAAATAACCAAATAAATTGTGATTCTACACATAATCATGGAGTTAACTAATAAATAAATTATCCGTAAAACCCAACGAGTGGAAATTGAAACTTTCAATTCCCTTACCGCTTCGTTAACTTATGATTCATACACCCCCATTAAAAATGGTTCGTAAGATGAAGACGTTAATACCAATAAATTAAATTAAATTATAGAATAAATAATATCAGGGGTATTATGTACACCACACAAAAGTAAATAGTACCAACTATAACACGGATCTCATGGAAATAAAAAGTGAGATGGAAACCCCTTAACATATACTTTACTTTAGTCTAGGGTATGTTTAACATCAATTATAATTGTTAATTAATAGTTATTAAATCATAATATATCCACATACATAAATATTATATCATGTACAACCACCTAATAATTCATTGTTAATAATATTTTAGTATTACCATTGTTTCAAGTGATAACTAATTCATTTCCATTACATGTTTTATTACATAAGTCATGATTATTATGGATAGGATGTATTTTATTCATATACAGAATTATGTTATTTTAATAAAAATAATTTTTAATCATCAAATGAATATTATTCTTTAATGGTTATGATGGGGAACAAAATCGCATCGTGTTGTGGAGATAGAAATCCATACGTAAGAACAAGAGAAAATATATATCTATTGATGGAAAAATAATTGGTAATTGGATAGAATGTTATATATAAATACTAATTTACATGATATGTTTTTTATTAAAAACAAATATATTAATTATTATACTCATCCAAATAATTAATTGTTGAATAACAAACTGCACTACGGCATGGTGACTATAATCTATAAGTACGCACGTTTGGTGACATTATTATTTATAGGGAGGATAGAACAATTAATATAGTTTTACTAGAATAATAATAAAATCTTATTAAATATATGTTACAAGATTTATTATTTTAGTTTGTAAGCAACAATGAATGTGGATGTATAAGATGATAATAACATTCAATGAGGTGATAATATAATTACCTCTTCTTTGGGAGTTTTCTTTTGATTTGAACAAAAGGGATTCCGAGGATGGCATTATGAATAAATTATGGAGTTTAGGATTAATATAGGTTAGTTGGGAGGATATTTGAGTAGGGTTTGGTCCTTACAAATGTCTTTGGAGGTGTGATTTTAATATAAGGGGGAGTACCCTTTTATTAGATAGGTTAGAGGATATTTTGGAGAAGATTGAAATATTTATTTATTATAATTATTTTTGTTTATAATATATCAATATTTATTTATCTAGTGTATAAGGTGTCTATAGGTAGAATTCCTATAAACCAATAGTTTTTAGATATGTTTAGTTCACCATATTAACCTTATCTTCTAAATTGAACCCTTAGTTATGTAGATTTCCTTTAATGATGTCTTCTTGTATATTTATACTAAATGGTTTATATATTTACTATAAAATGCCAAAATAGCCTCATGTTGTTCATTCATTACATATGTAACATTATCTAATTCATTTTTCTGAACCATGTATTTTTAAACAATTATCTAATTTAACAAAAAATATTTTCATTAAAATCTTATTTATGTCTATTTTAACACAATTTAGTATATGGGTTTTTGAAGTCATAAAAACATTATTCCCTCTAAAAAAATACATTAAATCAACCGCAACCTGTCATATTCACATATAAAATTTTTCGATGGAAAAAAATTCAACGTTTCTTTATTTTAATGTTTATAATATTGTTTTATTTAATTGTCCATTAATAAGGTAATTATTAAAACATCATTCTTTCATTGATAAATTTAATTATTTAATTTCAAAAGATTACAAATAAAATACCATGATTTAATGTAAATTATTATATTTTTAATGAATATTTTTAGGCATGTTTCTCTAATGTATAACCCTATTTTAAATATGGACAATTAAAATGTTTTGAAATTAACAATTTTAACAATAATTTTATTTAATTATAATAAATTTCCTAATATAATAGAAGTGGATCAAGAAGAATAATATTTTTGTCCTAAGGTTTATTTGGGTCGAAATACTCTTATCCAATATAATTATGACATGTGTTGGGGTAATTTGATATTATTATAATATTATTTTTATCTTTAACTACTCAATTTAAATTTAATTTTGGTAATTAATATTTAAAATATAATATTAAAGAAAATTCATCCTATTGAACCACATTTTACTTACATATGACAAAAATGTGTGTCAAATTTTTGAAATTTTATTCACAGATGTTGTAAAATTATGTTTTATGAAAATTTAGATTTGCACCTAGAAAGTGGGTAAATGATGTTAAACAGATCAATATAATTGTATATTTATAAAATTATTATAAAATGAATAAAATTACTTATTTTGGACTAATATTTGTATTACGTATCTATTTATATTTTCAAAAAATTTTAATGAGAAATAATTATTTAAATGTAAAAGTCGGTTTCTATGAACTATATAGTATTTTTCACTATTCCTAAAAAATTGAATGATTTAAAAAAAATATGAAAAAATCACTGTAAATTATTTTTATATTATAAAATGAAAATGAATTCTATTTTTCCAAAATGAATTTTTACGAGTGACTAAAACTAATTTTATTATCATTGACAAATGGAAATAAAATTAGCTATTTTGAGAAAGTTGTTTTCATAAATATATAACTATTTTAACAAAACTATAACATTTCATTATAATTTTGTTTTATTTATCTGATTAAATAATATATAACATTTGAAATTAATTTTTTACTATTTATATTATAATTTTTAATTGACAAACAAATATATAATTTAAACAATTATAAAGGTAATGTGGAGTTTTGTAGAATCACAATCATGTGTATAAGGAAAGCCAAGTAAGTGTTGCGTGCAATATAACATATTAAATTACATTAACGAGATAATGCACTGGGAAATAATGGGGTGTTACATATTTACATGAGCTCTCTATTTATTATAATTAAAGAATGCATTAAGCACTTTGGAACCCTATTCTAAATAAAGCATACAACTCGATTAGTTTGATACCCACCTAGATCCGGATTATTGTCAAATATTATGATTCCATGTATATAACCATATGATCCATTTATAATCATTAAAGTATACCTTAGATACACTCCTTTGATTTTGTATTGAAACGTAGTTTCCACAGTTAAAACCCATATGGCCCTGTCTCTACTTACCCCCATTTTAATAAGGATGATCACTGTGTATTTGGTTGGTACCTTAATGTGGAACTATTTGGAATATGCTCCTTGGATTACATTGTTATCATTATCTAGGCTACAATTACTACAATGTTGTCAACCCTTATGGTCGTTTTTCCATGGTTATTACCTTGGAACTTCATTATTAAATGTCATCATAAGTTTTCATGTCATAAAAAGGGTCCATTACTACTATTAACATGTGGATTCTTTATAATCTACTAATAATCATTTAGTGGACTACTTATGTTCAGATTCTAGCTGATGGATGAAGCAGGTACATGAGTATTTAGTTAAATTTTACTCCACTACATTATATATGAAATATTCCACGCTATAATGATTCCATTACATAGCCTTATTATTATATACATCATCGTTGTTGGCCAACTATGATTTATCTCACATCCTCTTCGATCAACGTTTTGTTACTTGTGTAGATTACATGGTTGTAAGGGTGGAAAATGTGATGAATATGACTACAAACACATCATTTATTTCTATTATTCTTGGAGATTTATAGTATAAGATCGAGTTGGATCTAGGGTCTATTGAGATTGTATTTTGATTTCATTTATACATTAGGACCATATTATTACTTTTTTCACGTATACATGTTTTCTACTTTTCTAGTACATGTCATATCATCCTCAAATGTTGACTGTTATTCATGTTGTTTGTTTTATTGTTTTTGTTTTCTCAATTTTTAGATGTGGATTGTCCTTTCATATATTATTTCTTCTATTTACATAATATTACATTCACAGACTACACTACACATTGGTAACGAGGGAATACTCTCCCCACTAACACAACTAAGGCCCTCGCTAGTAGTAGGCAGCCTCTATCATTCTGGGAGATGCACTTGAGATGATGTGGCCCACCAGGCCTGGGGAATCAATTATGGGTCATTACGGTCTGGGACATCATAATGTTTTATGAAATGAATTTTTATTCATTAAATATTATTTATAAACAATTGATTTTAAATTAGTAATTCTAGGATTTGGTCATAAGTCATGCATGGGTGTTGCAAACCCATGTTCAGGATATAGGCCAAGTTGCCTAAATTATAATATTTTCAATTATTTTTTCCTACAATAGTTGACTTTATTTCAATATTGGGTGAAGCAAATAGTTTGAGGATATGTTTATTATTAATATAATTGAACACATTCTTTCATCCTTGTCCAAATGATTTGAGGGAAAGAATCATTGAATCGTGCATTTGTATAGGCACATAGAAATTTCATGTCGTGCACATTTTCTTGCCATATAGGTGCAATTAACTGCATTGTATTTCATATTATGTATGAGATTTTTGAGTGATATTGTTATAGTTATATCATTAATTTATTACTATTGGTTATGATTGAGTAATTTCCTGTCTTAACTCATGAGGTTTATGTGTCGTCAGAGGGTTCAAATAAGTAATTTATCTATTTGATCCATTATGCTAAAAATAAATGGGTGATTTATTCATTGAAGAAGTGTATGGGACCTAAATCATTGGAAAGGAAATTGCATTATAAATAGAATGATGAAATCCAATATGAATATAGTTTCACACCCTTATCCCGCCTTGTCATGTTTATTAAAGGTAAATGAGTAAACATGGTAATTTTATATTAATGAAAATTAAATTTATACTAGTCCACATATCAATACCAAGCCATATAAGCATTTATTTGGAGAAATATTCCTTGGGTAGTGAGTTTTAATACATTCTTCTTCCACTTATGACGCTATCAATTTACTTAAATTTTTTTCTAAGGCATGTTTGTGGCAATTCAAGAACAATGTTTCCATGAAGTCTTCGTATCGTACATCGGGAAGGTCGCAATGACCATTCTCTAGATGTAGTGGGCCCTGATCCTCCATTATTACCTCTAGAATTTCCACTCACGACACCTCCTATTGTATATGTTCTGCACACTAATGCCCATTTATTGGTAGTTTTCTATGTCTAATGTAATACATGCTTTTTACTCTACATCGTGCACATACGATATGTGATCTTGACTCATGAGTTCCATCTGTATAATCCTTTGACAATCCCAGGGGATGGATGTCTGCAGGCTACTGGGTATTGGAAATATGAAACCTTATCTATCATTCATAATCTAGATATTCCACCATAGCAGAGGGTCAATCTTGATACTTACATGCTTTTGGACTCAACAAAGCATTTGTGGGATGTGATTATTCAAGATTCTCATCATCATTTCATGTTATGGGGGGATTACCATACTACCTTATACGATCATTTCATTACTCATACACTGATAGCTGATAGATCTAGAAATATCTTGCAAATCAAGAAGGGTTCGATGTCAATAATGGAATATTCATCACATTTCATTGAGTTTCTGTGATTTTCACTACAAAAATCTTATGTCAATATTTCCCTTATCAGACATTTCAAAGATGGTATCCACTATGCCATCCATATGCTAGTGAATGTCTTTCACCTTCTTACGTTTTCTTCCATAGTTAATCAGGATCTTATCACTCCGGATAAACTATCGAATGAAAATATTATAAGGCATAGAGGACTAGTTCTGCATCTAGAAAATAGTTATTCTTATGGAAGGAAGAATTCTATCGAGGTTACTTGTCAGGGAAGTGAAAACTATAGTTCCTATTTCAGTTTCTCTTTTGTGTTTCATCAGTTTAGAAGATGTGATAATTGAAATCCCCATTGTGATTAATACCCATTTAGGTGTCATACTTGTGGTTTTATGGGTAATAATTATCATTTAAGTAGGAAATTTCCAAAAAATATTTAGTGGGAATGGATCTTACAAGATCCACCATCATCAGTGGGATATTTTACACCTTGTTGGGTGGGGACGTGGAATTGCAATAATAGTACTGGAAGAAGTGGAGGTCATGACCGTGGTAGCCAAACCCCAGATCACTAGTACTGCCAACAATGGAGTTTAGATCATGGTAGTTCTTCTATTTTACAGGGCAATGGATCAGGCCATTTGAATTCCCTACATCCAATACCTGAGGGTCAGTCTGTTGGACCATCTACAGTATAAGGTACAATTTTTGGGCCATGTTTCATAGATTCTTCTTTATTTGATGCAGGTTCTTCAAACTCTTTTATCTCGATATGTTTTGTGGAATGTCTCAGAATTATTATACACCATTACTATGGTGTAATTAACCTAGATACACCATTAGGGGTAGGAACATAGGGTATTTTTCCGTTATGTACTCCCCTCTCAAGTTATATTGTTACACATTCATATAGAACACCTTTTTTCTGATGATTGAAGGCCTCAATGTCATTCAATACAAGGACTAGATGGATCACCATCAAGCTTTTTAGACTTTTATCTCCACATGGTATATTTTACATCACCACAAGGTTGCATTAATCTACACAATGGTGTGTTGTATATTCAGTTTGGAAGAGATATACCATAACATCATGGTAAAGGATAAGTGACCTCTCAAATCACAGAATATCGTCATGGATGATTAGGGACTATGAAACACTCTGTTTCCATGTAGTTTAGTTTAATTTTATGTATGAATTTCATGATGGTTATATGGATTGACTCTTAATAGATTGTTATAGTCTGAAATTTTGATTCTCCCATGAGTATCCCAATTGTCAATTCCTCCGTAAAATATAAAACCAACAGAGCATCAGGAGCATAAGAGAAATGTATAGGATTTAGGGGCTAATGGTTTTATATGGTCCAGTATATTCTTTTGGGGTTCACCCATGATTTTTTCCTCGTTTTAATATGGTACCTTACCTCTATGAAAATATTACATGATGTTGAACATGCATATGGTAATGAACCAATATCCACAACCACGAATAGATTATCTCTCTAACCAGCTCCAATGAGGAAATTTATTCTCCAAGATCGACTTGAGATTGGGTTATCACCATGTACGATTCATTTAGTCATAAATTATTTATATAGATATTAGATGATGGTATGGTCTATATGAAAACCTAGTTATGTGGTTCAATCATACGAATGTGCATTCCATTTTCATGGCTCAAATGAAAAGGTTTTTCCAATATTATATGGAGTCTTTTCCCATGGTCTCTATTGAAAACATAATGTGTGTTATGAAACTTTTAGTGACCATGAAAATCATATTGAGATCGTTCTATGTACAGTGAGAGAGAATTACTTTATGTCAAGCATGATATGTGCCCCATATAGAGCGATAATGGTCAATTCTATGGTCACATTATATCAAAATTAGGCGTAGTTTTTTACCCAGAAAGTGTTATTTCTGTTCTTTCAAAGATGCAGTCTAAAAAGGTGTTTCACATAAGAAGTTTATTAGGGATGGTTAGATATTACAATAATTTCCAATAATACATTTCCCACCTTTATTAACCTTTTACTGCTTCTACAAAAAATGGTGTCCAGTTCCATTGGTAAGAAGCAGAAATAAATCCTTCCAGGATATTCAAGGGAGGCTTGTCTTAGTACATATTGTAATTCTTCCCAAGTTAGGTATATGTTATACAGCTTTATTTGATGCATCAGGAATTGTCCTAGAGAATTACTGATGTTGGAGGACAATTTTTTTTTCATACGGATCTCTGTAATTGAGGCCTCATGAGAGAAATTACACAATTCACTACCTTGATTTAGAAGTATATTTCTAGGACATACATTGCCTAAGTCACTATTTAATTTGTGAGTTATTTATAGTGTACACAACCACTAAATTTAAATTACTTTATAGTGTAAACAGACCACAAGATGATAAAATATATCATTTATTAGCATGACATGAACCTCATAAACTTTATATGGGTTGAATATATATAATCCTTTTATTTTGAACTTTCCAATTCGTCGGGGAAGGGAAATTAGGTTGAAGATTCACTAAGATGAAAAACTCTAGACCAGAATATAATGGATGCTGATGATGAATGGATGTTAATGGAATGTTGTATGAGTTGTGGTTGGAGTTCCACGACATATACGAGATGTATTAGCTCTCGTATTTAAAAGTTACATCTTCCATCAATAAGAAGGTTAAGAGTATAGAATATTAAGATCCTAATGTCTCGGTACTCCATAAGAATATATAGTGAGATAACCCTATTCAGATTGCACTATAGACTAAGATGTCAACCTACATATTCATAGACATGTGTGGGTCCCTATAGCTACATAAGAGGATTTGATTAATGAATCTCATACCACATTGTGCAATGTTCCACCAAACATACCGAAGATATATTGAGACATGCGACACTATTATTGGTGGAATGGGATTAAATGATAGATAATAGGCTTTATCGCTAGGTGTTCCACCAATCAGTAGGTGATGGTGGAGCACTAAATACATGAAAGCTTGTTATAGATTCTTAGAGTTCACAAATTGAAATGGGATGATGTTCAAATGAATTTTATTGTGGTCTTACCTAGTTCACTGAGGTGTAGAGATGCTATTTTCGTAGTTATAGACTGATTAATGAAATCATCCAACTTTATTCCAATTCAGGAGAATTTCTAAGTTGATAACATGGGAAGACTATATATTGACAAAATCATATGACTCTATAGTGTCCCTCATACTATCATTTCAGATTTGGAAGCATGATTCACATCACAATTCTTGTAGGGATCGTAGAAGTCATTGAGAACACATGTTCTTTTAAGCATAACCCTTCACACTCGTAATGATTGATAATAAAATCAGAAAATAATGTTTCTTAAGGACACACAATGAGCAAGTGTCCTCAATTTAAGTGGTTATTGGTAAATGAATGTGCCTATAATTGTGTTATCCTACAAAAAATCTATCAAGAAACAGTTCATATAAATACATTTGAAGCCTTAAATTGTAGGACATTCACTCCCCCCCCCGAATCAGGATAGAAGGGAGTGAGTCAACTGTAATAGGTCCTTGTCTATTTTAGGATAATACATTGAAGTTTCTGATAATTATGAATCATTTTAATACATCTTATTACTGTTATAAATATTATTTTGATCCCCAATGGCATCCTCTAGAGTTCATGAATATAGATCGTACATTACCTTTTTTATCACCAAGGCTACGGAATAGACAGTTATAAAATAAAAGGAAGCCATCGACTTGTTACATAGGGTTACATAAGATTCTAGAGTGAGTTGTTATGGATTCCTATCAGTTTATACTACATCATAGGTACCATTCCATGCATGATTTCTCTAATGTTTCATAAATTTTCTATTATCATGCAACACATCTAATACTGTTGATCATGAAAAAGTTATGTTAGATTCCACAGAATCCATTAGGGAGTTTCTAATACTCATCATCGATTGGAGCATGATGGTTATCAAAGGATGATATGTCCCTATGGTATGGGTGAAATAGAATCATGGCTGCATGCAGGATGAGCCTTTGGAGCAGGAGGCTGACATACAAGCTCAGTGGCCATAATTTTTCAAAATTGATGTTTCTAGAACCTTATATGGTGATCACGTGGATGATATATTTTAAGAGGGATATACTATAAGAAAAATGTTATTTACCCATGAAAGTATCCTTTTAATTTATGTCTAATTCATTATCATATACCTTTTGTGGATTACTTTTTATTTGGTAAAGATCCCATGGGTGTAGAGGGATTGTTTGGAACATGGAACACATCTTTTTGGGGAAACTAGCCAAGTCGCACAGTTGGTGCAATGTTTACCCAACTATGCATATAGTGTTTCCTGAACTGATCCACCTCAGACAGTTTGTGCGCATCCCTGATGCCTAACCATGTAAGTAACCCTTTTACCACGGTAATCATGCATATTTTGTTCGTGGTTTTTTATACCATGTAGACAAACCCGGTAAAAGAAATTTTTTACGTAAATTGTCCAATTTTAGCTTGCTGCTTTAATTATTACCTTATTTTTCCTTAATTTATCGTTATTTTGTATTTATATCCATGGATAAATTTTTTCATATTTGTGTAGACCTAATTTTGGAATCAAGATATATCCTTCGTATGTGATCTTTTTGAGCGTCTGTTCATCACATTGGATGCACAATGATATGATCACATATCTGTTGATGCCATTATCATTATTCTTTTTTCAAAAACTATCTATTGATGTATGAGTGTTTTACTCCTTTTATATTATATAATCAAATTAAGGCTAAATGAAGTTCCAATACTGATGGTGGAGAGTTGTACAACACTATAGTGGGTGTTCTATAACACATCACTTATATTCGTTGATTTTGGAATTGTTTTGTAGCACCCACCAATTTCATCAAGTTCAAAAATAGAATATATTACATGATTGTAATCATTTGAACAAAAATTTATGTTCATTCCATATATTGGTTTAATTTTTTGTGGCTATTCCAATAACTCCATCCATCCCGGGTAGAATGTTCTTCCATAATTGACATTATAGTGTTTGACATTTTTGATTCATCATTCAGGTGTGACTCTGTGTGACCCTTCTGAGGAAATGATTTTGAATATTATATATCTTTATTTATATTTATAATTTCATAATGTAAATTACCATGTTTGATAAACACTTGGCTCACATATGGTATGTTCTTCAATTTATTATTATATATGAATGGGAAATTGGAATGTAAATTAAGTATACGACTTGGCAGTATTAAATATGAATGAAATATAGGTTTCATGTGTATAGTAACCAATACCACATTAATGGATGGTCGGATAATGAAACTTATTTATTGAATATGATTTTAAGGGTATTAATGAATGGTTGCATGTTCCTATCCTTCTCACACTAATGGATGGAAAGGCTTGATTCAAATATCTTGATTAAATGGTTGAATGCCACATGAAATTACCATAATAATGAAATCAATGTATTTAACAAAAATTAGTATTACATGTATTCATAATTTTACAGGAATGGAATGAATTGATCTCTCCTTGGATTATGATCGAATAATTCCTTGAGCACACGGGAACACCATTCTGATTCCAGGATATGGATTTCTATGGTAGAGACCCACCTAGATCTTGATCCTTTTCTATTTTTTGGATTTCATGTATCATAGTATTGGAACCATTCAATATTATTTGAGGATGCCTTGGATAATATCCTTGTATCCACCATTGACATGTTGGTACCAGGGTTACATCCCATAGGGCCCAATCTCTGCTTATCCCCATTTTACCTTGGAAGATCACATTGGATTTAGTAGGGACCTTAATGTTGAATTGTTTGGAATATTATACATTGATTACACTATTATACATAGATATTGTACAGTTACTACTTGTATAGAGACCCTTGAGGTCTACCATTCCATGGTTAATTCATTGGAACATCATTATTAAATTTCATTATGGATTTCCTTATCATATCATTGAACCATTACTATTGTTCTCAATTGAATTATTTATTAACTGGTGATAATCAGTAAATGGACTAGTTATGTTCAGATACTATCTAAGGGTTATTGTAAGAACATTGGTATTTAGTTACATCATACTTCATTAAATTCAATTTATATACTTTCACATTTTTATGTTTCTATTGCATGAGATGAATGTTATAGTCACCATTGGTGGTGGCCTACTACCATTTACCTCACCCTATCTGGGAACCATTTGGTACTTGAAGAAGAATAAATTGTTTCATGATTTAAAAAACTGATGCTGCTGATTTCAGACAGTCAATTGAATTTAGTTCAAGTTGGATCTTGATAGTATTGGACTACGTTGGATATGGGGATTATTTTAATAGTTTATTGATTACATTAATCATTTTTTGAACATCATAACCCCAATATCTTGTATTTATGATTAGTTGTTTTCTAGTACATGACATATCTTCATCTGTTGTTGAATGTTATTAATGTGGTTTCATATATTGTTGTGGATGTATCTAAATTCTGTTGTGCCTCATGTTTAATTATATTACTACAAATATTTACCTATGTTTACTTTCATTCGCTACACCACAATATGGTAATGAGGGAATATTCTCCGCTCAGACACACCCTAGGACCTCAATTCTAGTATGCTGCCTCTAGAATTCGGGTTGATGTGATTGAGGTCATGTGTCCCACTAGACTCTGGGAACCCATTATATGGAACTGGGGTTTGGTAAATCACTAATCACCTAGAAAATACTCTACTCGAATTGTCCAAGGGAATAAAATGATGTCCTAAATGTTGTTTCTGACTTATTCCCCCTCTTATAATACCTATCCTAGATGAATAATGATATCTAGACCTCCATTCAATAAATTTTTCTAAATCACTATTTTACACCAACTGGAACATCCACAAAATATATTATTACTTATTTCACGATATTTCTACAGTGATCCACATACCTAGGGACCTAATCCTGACATGATGAACCGAACCATCATCCCATGCTTCATAGGAACTTTCATCAGAAGGATACACTTCTCAATTCTTAATTTAATGTCTGACCCCTACATCAGGGAGAAGAATAGGGCTTAAAAATAAAACACATGTAAAAACATGTTTTAAAACCCTCCACAATATTGCAAAATGGGTCTTTATCATGGAATCCATCTATACCAAAACTCTTGTTAGAATTGGTGAAAAACATCATTCTAGATTCTAAACTAATATAATGAGTATCTATAGACAAAAAATAACCTGATAATCCTAACCATTCCCAAATGTATATGAATAATCATTAATCATCTATATAATTCTTCATAAGATATTTGTGATGATATTCTAATATATTGTATTTTTTTCAGGTATAATAATAATTCAATAATTAGGTAATTAGCTTCCTACAACGGTAAACAACATATTCAATCAATGCTCCATGAAGACACCAACTATATTACCTTAAAACTCAATGGAACCATTTAAAATATTTGACATCCATAAAAAAATATGAATTGAATTTGAGTGAATTTTAACAGTGTTGTCACCAACCACTCACATAAGAGATTAAGCTATCAACATTGAGCTAACTCCCCATTGATCTGAATCACTCATTAATTTTGTTGACTAATCTCAATATCAGAAGCCCATATATGGTCTTTATCCATAAAACATATTAATTATACATCTGTAACTCATCATCATACTAATACTCTCATATCTATTACACATATTTCTTCCTGACTCCCCATGGTTGTCAAAAATTCAGTTTTACTGAAGTCCACAACCCCTAAATAAAATATTTGTTCACTCGCAATCAAATGTATTCACCCCACGAAAGGATTTACCTAATAATATTATAATAGTGAATACATTTATATGATGGGACATTGAATTGTTCATCACTAATCGAGATGACTAAACATGATAAACTATTAAAATATAATTTCCATTCCATCATGACCTTATGGAAAAAATAAGTGACATCATTCAAATATTGTTCACAAACCTAAACCACCAATGAATCTCTAACATAGTGATAATCATGTACAAAAATAACTACTGCTATTATCAGTGTTCCATAAATAATAATGACCAACCACTCTACCCCTATTGTATAGTGATCCACTTAGAACCCACTCATATTCATTGTTTATGTTCATACATAGTCTTAGTTAACCCAACAACTCCATTATCAGATGAAACACTATATTGGTCCCTTGACTCATATTCTATTGTGTCACATATCAATATCATAGGATCACAATCTTTATTAATCACAAAGATCCTATGAAATTTACTTCCACAAAACTAATAGAATCCATGGATCACATCATCATAATCATCACGATATCATTACCATGATTATCAACGCATAATCCATCCTATAGGTTCTAATGTGAAATAATTGAGAATCCTCTCATTCTATATCTATCCTATGTAATAATAACTAAGATGATTATTCTTGATTAAATGAGAACAAAATCCCATAATAATAGTTTAGGAATCCCATGGTTTAAATGATGATGCCACTGTTGTCCTTACACATTACAACATAATCCCAATGAATGACTCTACTATCTTCCTCGAAAACCAACCATGGTCTATGAGTTTTATAACATGTGGTTTCCTATACTCAAAGGATATGTGGTATCAAAAACCATTATCCCCGATCCTTTCAATATTTATTCACCTACCCAAGGAACATACATAAATTTTTTTCCCATAATGAACTAATAGCCTATACTATACCTTTAAATCATATATCCACATACAGGTTACCCAATTGACGATTGAGGCTCCAACCCACTGGTAACTATTATCAAATACCATGTACTATAATGTCTTCCATATAACCCATAAATTATTTCACATATATTCAGAGCTAGCATTATTCCCTTAGGTATATCTATATATATATCCTAGGAAAGATTCTCTAGAGGTGATTTTTAATGAGGAACTATATATTCAAGTATTGGTAAAATATAATATCACCATACGGTACACTGATAAATCCACATAGGAAATATTTGAAAACCTAATTTATCGTACACATCTAACGAAAAATTTTACAAGATTTCATACTAACACAAATTAAACCAAATACCTACCTCACACGTTTCAGTATATCTTCCATGAAATTGAACAATCATCTTCATTTTCACTATCATTTCCTAGGTACACAACCAAAAAATCCCCCATTACCGTATGTTTGATGTATACATGCATAGGGGTTCAATGAAATAAAACATCACCATGTACTTACACATGAAACAATAGTAAAAGTTGATCACACTAATGTATCAGACTATACGATCATTAATATATTCACACACAAGAGAGATATCTCTTATGAATCCTACAAGATTTATAGGGCCACTAAAACAAATTCATGTTAATAAAACAATGAATCATATATATATGAACTCAAAATTTGATGAATCAATGTGTTTCACATGAGGAAATCTAGTATAAAACTAATAATGAAAGAACATTATATCAATCCCATAACCTAGTAACATTAACGTCCTCTATGAAATGTTTTTGGGAATCACTTGGAGGGGACTCATTCTATTCTCTTAAAATTTCTCTTTCAGAACTATTTTCACTCATTAAATAAGTTAAAAAACCTTTTACACTTCATTGAATCACAAATACCTAAATCATTGGAACTGATCTAGAGTTCCACATGACCTCTAGTGTACCTCCCTATTTGATAAAGGCAGCTGACCAATAGAAATAGTTTATAGTGTAAATATGATGAAACCATATCCTCTATTAGAGCGAATAACAACATTTATATAATAATAAAGGGATCAATAGACAATCATTATACAAGATGTATTGTAAAATACAATTTATAATGAATAAATGTCGAAAAAGGTCTTCAAGAGGAATGTATGGATAGTGATATCCCTCTGCTCCAATAAAAAACACCATATATAAATGGAGTAAATTTACAACAGCGGCTCAACACCAAACTCTATTACCCACCCCTCCTAGACACTAAACTAATGGTGAGCCATCCCACTCAATGGTAAATCCTAGGCCTTATCCTAACCTATACAAGTGAAATATGATGGATTAAATGGTACAATTGAGCCAAGGATACTTGATTAGCATGTGAATATAATAAATTACAAAAACAAAAAAAGGGTCTACAATAAAACAATTAAGTCACCATGTATAAACATGTGATAATCATATATAAATTTAGATATCCAATATGCAAACCCCAAAAATAATATCAAACAATCACCAATGAATAAAAATGAAATGAACTTCCATAGAGCATGTGTTTATTCACTCACCCATTAACCATGAACTGCATGATGTAGCTATTATGACATCATACCAAATGAATGTAATAAGTAAAATAAAATGGCTTTGATTATTCCATGTACCCCCATCCATCTTTATTGTAAAACACATTACAACATTTATGAATACCTCTATGTCCAACATTAATGGAATATCTTACCCATGTCACATGGCTATCTTCTTTCCTATAATGTTATAAAAGATTTTCACACCCATATACTAGAATCTATCTCATACAAAAGGACACTACACATATTTATATCACACTAACAAATACGGAAAATCTTCCTAAGTTTTATATAATTTTCCCCACGCATTCCATGATATGACAGTAACAATCCAATAATGATGCATCACCAATAATACATGTCATCTACGATTTCCTATATTGAGTAAACCAGCTCTATCAGGTCCAACATAGTTCTACATCAAAGTTTTTATAATAAAATTTATTCTAGACACTCGTATATATTTATATTACTAAAAATTATATAAAAAATTATTATATTATATTTATTATTAGGTTTGAATCTTATAAAACATCTATTAATAAAAACAAAACTGTTGTTCATGCATTTTGTGGACTACCACCACCACAATGAACCACGATTAAATGTCAGTCAGTCCTTACATTTTTTATTTATATATGTTATTAGAGGATACATATAATGTTTTTGATATGATTTAGTTTTTATTATGATTCCATACTATAGAGACCAAGACATAACTAAAATGGATACTAAATCAATTTAGATGAGTATTCATTGCATTAAAAAAATCAAATCTTGAAGATCGTAATAGTATAGTGTCTATGAAAACCTAAAAAAACCTTTTATCTTGGGGAAACATCTTCAATGTTTGTAAAAAATAACATCCCCTTTATTAAAACTACATAAAACCATTCTTCATAAACTATGGAAATGAAACATAAGAAATGGGTGAGCTCAAATAAAAATAAAGGGTAATCAATTTAGATATGTCAGAAAACACATGATCATAAGGGAATAAGAATGTGATAATGACATTAAGAGATCATATGACATATAACAATGATCATAAACATGTATACTTGAATAAACATAGTATGGTCATAAGACATAAATCATAAGGATGAAAACTCATCATAAATAAATCATTAACTATTAACACATGTCATATAAGTGTGTATCCATCATAAAGTTATAAAATGGTTACATGTGTGAAGGTGATCTACCAAGACCATCAACATAGTGTATCCAGAAACATTAGTTACCTATAATGGTTCATGAAAAACTTGTTTCCCATAGTGGATCAAGACAGATGTATATCCCATTATGGATCTGGACATAGATATTTCACATTGTGCATAAGGACACACCTATTTCCCATTGTGGATCAAGACGGTTGACTTTTTCCAATAATAATATCATAAGAAGTAAAACATAAACCAATGAATTAGAGATATATACATGTCCTACCCATCTCATCCTTAAGTCATATATAGGTGTTCCATAAAACATTTATCCTATCATGACCATTAAAAATATATGGGTTTATGAAAAATTAATTCAAAGCCCAATAAATTAATTAGGTATAATAATAATTTACCAATATCATAGACAATATAAATTATTAAGGTTTTATAATAATTTCACCCTATAATTACTTGTGAAAGGAATATGTTTTCCTAATAATTAATCATGGTATAACGCCTTGAAGACAAATGGGATTCAGAAAAATCAATCAATCAAATCATATTGCACTCATTGATATAATATGATTAGTATACTAAGATCATATCCCTAGAAAAGAATAACTTGTATTGGTGGATTTCATATTAGATATAGAAGGATTTTTTAGGTATCTAAGAACATAATGTTTCATTCAAATTAATATTTTAAAACATAAAACTATTTCAAATTCGTTTTCCTTGAATCAAATTTAAAAACATATTATGGAATCATGAAAAATAGTTTAAACATTTCTTGAGGAATAGGTCATTTACACATTGAAAGGAAATTTCTAGAAATAATAATTTTTGAGAAACATTATACTTGAAAATAACATAGAAATAATATAAATAATATTGAAAACATTTTGAAAACAATTTCTCTTAAAAAATATTTAATATTCATGAAAACTTTTTGAAATGGTTTTTCTTTAGAACATATAATGAAACAATAGAAACATTTTGAATCCCATTTTTCTAAAAAATATATTATAGAATTTTGAAAAACATATACATGATTTTTTTTCAATAAATTGTAAAACATATAATACAATCATTGAGATCATTGAAATATGATTATTTGAAGATAACCTTTTGAATACATATAATGATACATTGGAAATCATTTAAAATTCTTATTTAATAGAAAAAATGATTTTTCAAAATCCTTTATTTTAAAGTAAATTTCAAAATTAGAAAAATCAAGAATATTAGGGGGAAAATTTATGTTAAATATTATCTTTATACATATGAAGAATAATTTATGAAGGAAATAAATATAATGATGGTGGGTAAATATGTATGTTTTGAACATTATTTTTGAATCATAAATGGTTTCAAATGCTACATGATTAAAGAATATATATAATATTGTTTTTAAAACATTTTTTTATAGTAATAGTCAGGTGAATGTATTCTTTAAACATCATATGATAATATTAAATTTTTTTTGAAATTTTTTTTATAAAATAATCTTTAGAAAGAATACATATTTTATGATGAGATAAAAACATTAAATGAAGAATATATTATAATGAAAAGAATTGGATTCATGATTTAAAATTTAAAAGGAAGTATGTTTAAATTATAAAAATATATAGGTGCATAATATGGAATGTTTCTCTAATATTGAGAATTGAGACAAAATTACTTTTCTAATTTAGTAACATTTTAATCATAAACCCCTTGAAATAATGATAATAAATTAGATTTTATATTTCACATTAATTTAAGTAAATGGATCATAAATTAAAAAAAGGGATGTATAACCTCCAAAAATTTGATAACCTAGTTACTTATAAATTAAGTTTTTTTCATTCAAGAAATCAATACTCCAATTTTTTATAAATTTATAATGAAATAAGTGGTATTTATATAAATAATGGAATTTATACTATTAGAAAAGTAACAATACCTTAATAACTGTAAAATAGCGATTAGGAATAGTAATATAGAAAATATAACAGTAACCTAACCTAATAATTTACAAATAAATTTTATTCTTGATATAATGTAAAATATTATAAATTTAAATCATTGAACACGTAAAAAATTTATTTTTAAAATGTATTTACTAAGTGTTGGTTTTTTGTAGGACATAAACATTTAATTAATGTTTTTAATGAATATAATGATTTAAAAAAATATATTTTCATCAAATAGATTCATAAATAATTTTTTAGTTTATTTATGAATATATATTAATTTTATGAGGCATTAAATAATTTTATAAATTCTTATAGAATCAGTTATAGTTAAAAAAGAAATATTTTTCAAATAAATTATGAATTTTTAAAAAACACTAATATTTAGAAAAATATTTAAAAAACATTGAGTTAAATTTTTTACAATTCATAGAGAAAATTATTTGGAGTGATTTTTTGTAATTTTTTTTAAATATTTTATTTTTTTAATTGTGAAATATGGTAATTTATGATAGAAGACTCATAAATTATTTAGTAACTCAAATATGATATATGGCTGAGATAAGAACAAAATTACTAGATATCATATATTATTTTAATTTATTAGATAAAAATTATATCTTATTTTTTTCATTAGGAAAAATAATTAGAAAACCCTCATCCCCTTCATATAAATACATCCTCTCACTACCTTTTCCCCTCACTCCTCTATGTAATGCAGTTTTCTTATTTTTCTGACCAAATACATTCCCAAGCCACTTCTTAATGTCCATGAAATTTTGGTCCCACGAAAAGGAAACAACCAAGGGCCTAAAACTGGTTTTCATGGATAATATTTCAAGAGGAAACAATCATCATTCATTTTATATTATATTCATTTCAATTCATTTTATTTTCTACAAATCTACTCACCACCCCTTATTCATGTGGCATGAAATCATCAATAATATATACATACTATATTTTTATATTTTTTAAGTAATAAATATACATCATACTTTTTCAACTATCTATTTTATTATAGGATGACAAATATCATTCTTGATGTGTTGATTTACCGACATCAGCGACATTGTGTATTCATTTTTCTATTACTAAATATAATGATGTTCATTAACGAATTTTAATTATTTAAACATATTTTAATTTTTATTATACAACATCAATTACTTTATTGTTTTAAAATATACACATAATATTAAATTATATAATGAAACTACTTTGTTATTATCGATGATAAGACAAAATGATCTAAACGAATATCATTAATTATTTATCTAATTATTCATCATCATATTTGTAAAAAATATTTCTGTGAGATTATAATATTCTAGAAACATGTTAATAAAATTTCAAACCAGTTTTGGAGTTTCACTTCCATTCGTCAAGAGAAGTTTTTATGATCCTACTATCAAAACCATTTAAAACACCCATAATAATGGAAATAACAAAATATTATTAATAAATGTGTGGAATAATGTTTTAAAATGATCATATATGATTCTATTAAACTATATATTCTTCTCAAAAATATTAATAACACTATTTTAATCATTATACAAGAAAACTAAAAACATTTTCAGAAATACAAACTCCATGTAAAAGAATTTGTAACCCCATTTCCATTAATTGAGTTGACATTATACATAAATTTTTTTCCCATGATTTGATTATTTATGGAATTATATTTTATTATATAATTTATTATTATGTTTATTCGTAGTGAATATACATATTCCATTCAATTCATCACTACTCACTTCAATGATATGTTATTTGTAGTAGACTTTTCATAAAAAATCATATTTGAAATTTTAATTATGACAAATTTCAAAATGAGTATTCTTATACAAGTGTTATCATTTAATGATTATGCTATGGTTCTTGGTAATTTTTCATGATAGAGAATGGGAAATATATCTACCACCAATTCATTAGTTATTTTTATGTTTTATGTCACCCATACTGTTACTCCTTCTGTAACAACAACAGTTACACCAAAGTTATATTTTAGGGCCACATTGTAAGGTAGTTGAGAGGATTATAAATCACTAGGTATCCTATAGGGTTACAATATTACATATGTAATAGACCAGATCACCTATATATTTTATTTATGTTTTTCTATTTTATATGAAAACCAATTGTTTTCACAATGATGGTATTTGATAATTACAGGTGAGAACTATTTCATTGATAAAATGATTTGATAAATTTATAAGTATTCATTTACTAATAGTTTCTACATTTTTATAATATGCCTTTCTAATATATTATTCCACTTCTTAATTTTTAAAAACATTTCACAGTTTTTACGGATATGTAAGATAAAATTAGAATCCATGATAAATTTTTTAAACAAATTTCATGATTAGAGTTCATGTTTTTATTAAAGAATATAATATTATGAAAAATAGATATTGATTTAGTACTACCAAAATTATGTAAATTTAGGATGATATGTTTTGATAATGTTCAAATAATGTAAAAATATAAACTAAAAAATCAGCTAGAATGTAAGGATATGATTTGTGGTTGAATTATACATATTATGTAATGTTTAACGCCAGGTCCTTATAGTTGTTATAAGAGAAAAATTTAGATAACATCAGGGGTTAGTATGATATTAATAAGAATAGCATAAATCAAATTTACCATATTAATGTGTTTAAATTATATATAATTTTAATATTATAATTATGTTTCATATAAGATATATGTGTTTAAAATGGTTTTCCACAATCAAAATAGGGTAGCTAATGTTTTAAGGAACATCGAGGTTGATATCTCTCTAAATCAGTAACCTAGAAATGTAGAAATTTGAACTATATAGTCTTTAACAATAATGGTATGTTGATGTATGATATAAATGGTGGTGTAATCCATTGAATATAAAAATTAATGTTACCTCAAATTAACATGACGATAGTAGAAAATATTATGAGTCGACAACCTACTACAGTCCATTGATCGTCCATCCTATTGGTGGATAAAGTATGGATTAATGTTCTAGAAAATATATTTGACGTTATGGGGTGTTTAGATACTCAGAATGTTATTCTTTCAATTTTAAATTTTGATGTTGAAGAAAATTATCGGTGATTAATGGTAAATAATAATATCTATAGTGTGGAGATTGATGCATTGGAATGAGTTGAATTTTGTAATATTCTACATTAATATATTTTCATAAGGTTGTTTAACATAGTATAGAAAAATAAATTCCTTGAATTGAAAAAAAAAGTAGGATGATTTCATGGTTTTGTATGAGGAAAACAACAATCCATTAGAAATTAATGATCCATATATTATTTGGGATAATTATATAAAAATCAATGGTTGTTTAATCATTATTAGTGCCAATATAATTAAGGTCATTGGATAACAATGACTTAAAAAGTTTTGAGAAACTTGTCTAATGTGATGAGAGGGTATACATGGATTTTTCATTGGATCAATTGTACTCTAAATTAAATAATAATAATAGGTTAGAATATCAAGAGATGGTTAATAATCAATCACTGAAATAATATGGAAACACTATTTAGATACCAATTAGTTATAAGTGGTTTCGAATGAACAATGTGTAATGGACTAAGAAAACATGGAGGTATTCTAAGTGTGGTATGTTTGGAAATATGGACCAGGATTGTAAAAAAAATATTATTACTTTTAATTGTGATAATAATAATATAAATTGATTCAAATATGGAGATATGGGTCATTATGAAAATATCCATCAAAAGAAAGATCTGAATGTCAGAAATTATCAGGATTAAAAAAAGAATGGTGCATCGAGATTCTCTGAGACTACGTCAGCAGATGTCATGCCATCAAATGAAGCTGTATTAGGAATATTTTTTTACTCATATATTTCCAATGACTTATTTGTTATGTGGTAAACACATTCATTTAATTACATGATATTGAATAGTTATTTATAAATTTCATTGAATTAAATGTTATTGGAATATAAGGTTAAAACGCCCATGAGATATAAGATAAAAAAATGAAATTATATCAAGATTCAAGTTATTTTCAATAGAAATCCATTACCTCAATTCCTTTGTGTTTTGCACTTAATATATTTGATTTCAGTCTTTGTATGTAATTTATTTCTTTTTGTCCTGATAATATTCATCGTATATATAATGTTTTTTTACAAAGTGTTTTATATTTTATTAAAAAACAAACCCATGTAATTCAAAACATATCACAATTCAGTGAAACTATTCAATGATACAGATACATGTTTTCTTGATCATATTTTTGAAAAGAAAGTAACCGATTAGATTAATTATTTCCAGTCGTAAATGTATACCTACAGGTTTTTCCTAATTTGTTTAATATTGTAATACATAATAGAGAAGTTGAATTTTATATTTTCAATGTTCCTATTACTAATATAATTTAGAATCCCATTATCTAATCACCTAAGAAGAACTTTTTAAAATTAAAAATAATTTGGAACTCTTTCTTGATAATGGTTTCCTTCCTCCTTGTAGTACAACATGTGATGCTCATTTTTTTTATTAAAATATTTAACATTCTTGGAGACTTTATAATGATTAATGATCTTATAACAACACTAATATTATCAATATGTATCGATTACCTCATTTCAATGCCTTTTTTGACCAGCTCCATGGGGCATTGTATTTTTAATAATTGAATTAAGATCTGAGTACCATCAGCTAATGTTGAAGCCATGTGTCATCCCAAAAAAATATTTTAGTAAGAGATATGGGAATTATGTTTTTTTTATTCCATTAGTTTTGAAAAGTTACCTTTTTTATTATTATTTTTGAATCGAATATCATGGGATTGTATTGATATATTTATTTTCTTTTTAATTCATGATATTCATTCTTTTCAAAAAGTTATTATGATAATGACAAATATTTAAGGAATGACATGATAATTCTCATTGAAAATAAGATATATGGCAAATTTAAAAAATGTAATATTCGTTTGTAACATATTTCTTTTCCTGGTAACATTGTAAATAAATGTGCAATAACTGTTTATCCCATCGAAAATTGATTGATGACTGGAAAATACCTAAATATGATACATTGGTTCATATTTCTCATGGATTATGATATTATTACAAACATATTCTATTACATGTTGCATGATTGTATGGCCCTCTAACAAAGATTAGATGAAAAGGGGATAAATTTATTTGGATAGAATAATGTGATGTTGATTTTTAGTAACTGAAGAACAGATTAGTGCATTCTCTAGTATTGTATCTTCCTTCCAAAAATGGTAATTTTTTTCATCTAATGTTATTATTCTAAAAGGATAATTCATTGTGTACCAATTCATAATGATCAGGTAAATTCATAAGGAATAAAAACAACTGAAATAACATGTTTAAATTTTTCTCACAGATGATCTCAAATTAGAATTTGTGGTTTTTAAAAAAAACATTGAGAAATAATTTTTATGGAGCCAAATATGAAATATATAATGAACACGAAATGTTTGAAGTATATATTTACTCAAAGGTAATTGAAAATGAGTTAGAGATGATATCTTTAACTAATGAAGCAATATGATTTAACAATAAATTTCCATCACGAAAATGTAAAATATATAGAGGATTACATGATCCTTAAACATATTTGTACATTATCAAGGTTACATTTTTTAAATGAGCCCTTTATCAATGATATTCTGAATTTCATATTTGATGTTGTTGGTGTATAACATTCCTCTATTAACTTCATGTGTCTATTTAGTAGTCTCTATTAGTCATAATTAATAATGCATAAATGGAAGATCATGAATTAAGGAAAATGATAGAATTTATTACAAGGGGTAAGTCTCTAGGATTTTAAATTAATAAAGATTATTATTTAATATTTGAGCATAGATCATCTGCGTCTCTTGATCCCTATCAAATGAAATAATTATTAAGTTATGAAAATTGTTTTGTGTTTTCATTTCATCATAGTATCACTAATATGTGAAAATACATTGAGGAGTAGCACATAAGGGATGGAATGAAAATATATATTTCATATTTTACCGTGAAATGTTTGACATTTTAATGGGTTACTGTAGAAAGATAACTACCAAAGGGGTTACTTAAGACATTTACAAAATTAAAGTGGAAATATAAAAATATATCTTTGGACATTGTGGTGGGACTACCGAAGAAATCATGAGGTCACAATGTGATTTATTTTATTGTTGGTTGACTTAATGAATCATCACATTTTTTCATATTCGAGATTCTATGACATTGGATATTCATTATAGAATATACCTAATGAATATTAACAGAATGCATGGGTTCCTCTACCCATTGTATTCGACCAGGATCCCATATTCACATCCATACATTTCAAAGGAAATCATATATTTATGGCCTCAAAATTAAAAAAATCAATACTTATGATACACAATCTAATGATAAAATAAAATAATTCTGAAAATGGAGTTTATGATTTTATCTTGGTACATGGAATACTAGGAAATTATTTATAAACATATTTCTTTAGTTTAGTTTAATTATAATAATATTTATCAATAACCTATACAGAAAAAACATTATTGAGATTTTTATGGAATGTGGTGTAAAACTCCATCATTTTGGGATGATGTCTGGGAATGAATGTTGATGATATCATAATTAGAAGAATAAGTGTATGAGAATGTGAAGATGATATAGCGGGACATGATGATTTCTCCAAGACAATAGTAATCTTTGAAAGATATTAGATGAAATAACTTTTCATTCTATGTTGCTGATCTTATTTCCTCAAAATATGCCTTTGGAATATTTTGTTTGTTTTTTAAGAATGGAATGCTATGTCCATTTTTTTTAGACCTAATAAAATCCTAGGTAATTCTTCACTAGTTTCCTACTAATTATTCTTTCCTAAATGTTTTTCTTAGGTACACAATGTTTTTTAGGTTTCATTATTTTGATAGAATGATCCATATCTATCTCATGTTTTAATCCTAGATGTTGTTAAGCTGGAAGTGAACCATTCTTATGAAAAGTATCCATATTATATTATTGATCTAATATTGAATGTATAGAAGTAAAAAATAATTCACCGTGTTATTAATTTTTTAAACCACGGGGTTGATGATTAAATATGGTAATCTTCAAATATTATGAGGGAATTATTCCATAACAAATTTACAATGTAAATTAAAATTTTGAGGTCACAATTTCTTGATGGCAGATGAAATGTAACTACCCAGGTACATATAAAATAATTTTTTTCATTCCATTATTAAATAATAAATTAATTATAAATTTCTAATTAAATATGGTTTATTTTTAAAATGAAAGGAATTAATACAGATGGATTAGTAATGTAGAATTAGAAATATTATTAAGGACACTATGAGTAGTAATATATACAATGAATTTAAAAATCTCATAATAAACTATTAATAAAATTTAGCTATCCTATAAGTGAAATTTTTATATATTTATATCATTGAACAAGTAAATAATAATTTTTTGAAATTATAATTTAAGTGATGATATTTATGAAAGTCAGAAATCTTTTATTACAATTAAATATTTAAAATAATAATTTAAAATAAAATATATGATCATAACATATATTTATGATTTGTTATTTTGTTTTCTTATAATTATATGATAATTTTATAAGACATTAATTAATTTTCCAAAGTGTTGTAAAATCAGTTATAGTTTTAAATCTATTGTTTTTTTGAATAAATTATGATATTAATAATAAATTAATATTCTCATATTTATAAAATTATTTTAGAAAATGAAGTTCATTATTTATTTATATACATGAATAAATGGTTCGAGTAGTGTTTTAGATTTTTTTTAAATACACGAATTTTTAATATATATTAAAATATGTTAATTTAAAATATAAACTAAATGCATGATTAATTGATCCATAAATAATGAAAGGATAGAATAAGACAAAAATTTATAAATATCATTAATTTTTATAATATATTTATGGTTTATTTTTAAATTATTCATTGCCTTAATAAAAATTAATAAAATAATTAATAAATTAATGACAAAACCACCATCTCATCCACTATAAATACCTCCCCTCACCACTACTTCTCCTCACACCTAAAATCCTGTATGGTTGCTTAATTTAGTTAAAAATAGAATACCGAGCCACTTACCACATCCATGGATTTTTATTCTTACCAAAATTACAAAACTGAGAACCTTAAGGTGGTCCTCATGGAAGAAAATTGAAGTGTTAAAATTCCTCATTTATTTTCATTTAATTTCATTTAAATTCATTTTATTTTATTTTACTCTCATCACCTACCCTTATCCAAGAGGCATGAAATCATAATTATCTTATATACATTTTAATTTTATAATCATTATGGAAAAATGGATCATTATAATTTTTATCCTCTATATTTTTTTGTAAGAATTAGACGATCATTTGAGATGTGCCAATTTACCAACATCATGAATGATGTGATATCATTATTTATTACCACATAATAGTGGATCATAAAATAATTTTAATGGTTGATACAGATTTTAAATTTAATGACATATCATCCTTTATGTTATATAATTAACATATATACATAAAATTAAATTATATAATGAAACTATTTCTGGTTATTGAAGAAAAAATTAAATGATCTAAATGAATATGAATATTATTTTTCTATTTATTCAACATCATATAAAAAAGTTATTTATGGTATAATTGGTTATTTTAGAATCATATTAATACCATTCCATTCTACTTCTGGAGATTCTGTTCCATTTGAGAATAAAATTTAGAATGAATCAACCATCGAAACAATGTAATGAATGCACACAAAATAACGAAAATGAAAACAATATAATTAATAAATGTGTTGAATTTTGTCATAAAGTGATCATAAATGGTGTTCTGAAAATAAATATGTTAGAATAAAATATTAATAACACCATTTTAACCATTATAAAATTGTTTAAAAAACTTTTTATTTAGGATAATCCTTAGTTAAGGGAATTCAAAACCCAATTCCCATTCATTAGGTAAACCTTCTACATCAGTGTTTTTATACTGCTAATAATTTTTATGAAGTTATATTTGATTATATATCTTTTTATTTTTTTATTTATAGTGAAAATACATATTCCATTATTTTGATAAATTATATATTTAATGATATTTTATTTCTATGGGATTTTTTTTAAATCTTTTTTTAAATTTTTGTTTTTACAGAATCCAAACGGAATGATTGGATGAATGTGTTATTTCATTATGATTATATTATGTTTCTTGTAAAATTTTTAAGATGAATGGTATGGAATATTTCTCCCTCCAATTCATTGGTTATGTTTACATTATGGGTTATCCATATAGGTACTCCATGTGTAACTGGGATGGTTACAACATAAGGTAGTCACAGGAGTTACGTTGTAATGTATCAAAGAAGGTTACTAATCAGAAGTTATTTTTGAGGGTAATAGTAAAAATTCATTAATTCCCTAAGATAAATGTATGTTTATTTATGATTTATGGAAATATCTTATTTTGACAATGTGTTTATATCATACAGTATGTGTTATAAGTTATTATTTGTTAAATAGATTTCATATTTTTTTAAAAATGAATGTAATAATAGTTTCCATCTATTTTTTATATAACTTATTATGATTTTTTTCTCATCCAATTTTTTAAAATGTTTTTCAAAGGGATTAAGGATCAGAAATAGAATAGGAGAAATCATGATGAATGTTGTGAAGACTTCTCCTGAATATATTTCATTGTTTTATTAAAAACAATTTTATATTGAAAATGTGTATTGATTTTAGTGGGACCCACTTTCTATAGTTGTGTAAGAATATGTACGGATTATTTATTAATTTTCAAAAAAAAAATATTTTGTTAATTTTATTTAATTAGTTAATGTTGAATTATCTTTATTATTTAATTTTAGCATTTGGTTCCTTATAACATATAATTAATAGATTTTGAACATGGATTATGTCTCATGGAAGATAAAACTGAGTTAAGAAAACCCTTGCATTAGGTTTTTAATAAAATTGTATATGTTTATAATTCATGTATAATATATATTACTTTATCATGTATATACCATGAATCAATATTATTTTTTCTCATACCATATATTATTTGGTTATGACTTTTTATTACTCAGTTTTTGACACCACCATTTTAATGTTATGATTTGGATAATATCAACTTTGTTTTTTGAATATGTTTTGGCTTTTTATTCATGATCCTCAAACATAGATACAGATTTAATTATTTTAAAAGTGTAAAAAATTATATAAATAATAAATATTTTATAAATGTATTTATTTATAATAGTATCAAAAAATAAATAAATATAATATGGAAGACATCATTCATTGAGACAGTTGGTCGTATGTACGAATGAACAATGTTTCCAATTTATTATCATATTAAAAGAAAGGAAGTACATGAAAAAGTGTAATTATTTATTTAATATATAATTAAATTATAATTATAAATTCATATATATCATATAAATTTAGTAAAAAAATCCATAAGAAATTCCTTGTAATGTGCGAGTGAATCACATCACATTGAGGAGGCAGTAGTCTACATATCTAAAAAACGATTTATTATATCTAAAATAACATCAAAATATTGAATCTATGTATTAAATATTAAAATAACATGAATAAGTAAATAATAAATATCTTATATATCATATGAAAATATAGGGACCATAATTTAGACCATCCAAAAGTGTTGGTTAAGGGAAAATAAACATGATCATTTCATGAGGTAGTAGTTCTCTATAGTCAAGAACTGTAATTTTTTTACCCATTAGATGGATATTTGTATAATTTTTTTTTAAAAAAACATATAAAATATTATTCTGAGTATATTTAATATATTTATATTATTATATAATAATGGAATAATAATTATTTAGCATGTGCAGAATGATTATATAAAAATGGATCCTTAGAGCGGTTGTTACCTCTTCATTGGGTATCTCCTTAAATATCTATAAAAGGTATTCATTAGTTGTATGTTATCCAAAAAAACGGGATGTATGATGATTTATGGGATTATATAGGATTATTTTAGTATAATATGCGTGATTTAAATGGCTTGTGCTATACGAATAAGTGAGAGGTATCAGATTTTTTTGTAGGGGATAAAGAGAGACATTCTAGTGATGTTTTGAATAGAGAAATCCACCAATGTTTTTTCTTCGAAATGTGACATATAAAATTGTCCAATACTATTAATGGTATTATTGAGTTGATATATGTACCTAAAATTCTCTTCTTAATATATTCAAAATCATTTTGTCCCGTAAGAATAAGGTTTTTTCCCTTGTTAAAATAAATTTTCCCCTAACAATTTAAATAAATTTGAACTACTATCGATATTATATTTTTAAATTTTTTTACCTGATTACATATTATAAAATATTCTTAATCCAAATATAAAAAAAATTGTTGCATGATACATAAACAGAATTGGAAATATTTATTTAAATTTAATTCTACAAACAAGATGATAATGCGTGGTTTTAATGTAATTTTTTTCAATGTTTGAAATATTATTTTTCCCTGTTTAAATGTGATATTGATTAGATTGATAGCTTTTGTAGTAATTTATGTAATATTTCACAAATTATTAATTAAAATAAAATTAATATTTAATTTATCAATATAAAAAATATTAATGAAAACTACATTTGGAACTAAAAATCAATGTTTATTACTTTTAATCAATATCGATTATTCTATGAAAAATACCAAAATATACCCGAAATTGAACATCAATATGGTTATTTTAAAATTATTTTTATTTATTAAAATAAATACTATAACATATTCATGATCATATTTAAAATGGTTTTTTAATTAAAATGAATGTAATATTACCTTTTAGAATAATACAAATTTTTTTTCCTAAAATGGGATTTATTTTTTTCATATACAAATCGAATCAATTAAATTAGTAAAAAATATATTTATTGATTGTATACTATATAAGTTTTGTAGAAAAAAATAATAAAAATGGGTTTATTTATTTTATTTTGATAAAACAAATTCATACATAGTAAAATAATTTATTTAAAATGTTATTTCATCAATATTAAATATTTCTTGATTTCATTGATAACCAATTAACGGCAAATTTACTCACTTTATATGCATGTGTAGACCATATTTTCCAATTTTACTTAATATTACTTGTTAATCCCATTCAAATCGAGGCATCTTAAATATAATATTATTTTAATAAAAATATTGGTAGCATATATTATTTCAGTAAAACTATGATTTGCGTTTGACTAGAAATCTCAAAGGGAACCGAGATTGTGAGTAATGAATGTAAAATATATTGTTTTATGTAAAAAAATATAATCTAATTGTTGTTTGTAGTGCATTCATGACACAATATTCTATATAATTCATTCCAAAAATATTTCATTCAAATAAAAATGTTATATTCAGTGTTTTGTGAAATAAAATAATCAAAAAATTTAAATTAATTCCCAAAAATTCCAAAATTTTCACATTGTAACAATAATAGAATTAATTAAATATACGACCAAGAAAAATTCATCATTAATTTAATAATTAAAAAACAATCATGCTAAGATAATAATAAATTACTTAAATTATGCAATGTTTCAATTTACATTACTCATTCTTAAATTTAAATTTAATGCATATTTATTATATTAATAATAGAAAATAATATCACTATTATTCTACTACAAGGAAATTATAAAAAAACCACATCATATTCATTCTTTAAATCGGGTAATTCCCTTATTTGTGTTTATATTAAAAGATAATAAAACAAAATAGTGAATTTATTTATTTTTGACAATGAGAACTAATTTAATAGATTCACACCATATAAATAAATTAAAAGTATTTTTATTTACTCTCCATATGTTATTTCAATATTTAACTCACTATTAATGAAAACACATTTCACTAATTATGAATCAATGAATCATGATCATCGTCGATTTTATCATCATGGTTTAGAACAAAAACATGAATTAAATGAAATTATATCTTCCTAACCAGTCATCAAATAGAAATTCTATTATACTATAGTTTCTTATTAATTTTGAACTATTATGGAATAATAAATTTATAAAATACTATTATTAAACTACTAAAAATGTTAAAAACTCAGAAAACAATATCTGTAAATGTGTATGGATTCATATATAGAATGATCATTTATAAAGAATATGAAAAAATTGGATAAGCATGTGGTTCTGAATGAAAATATTTATATATATATAAATATATTTGTTATATGTGGTTTAATTATGTTCATGGATTTCAGTACAAGGGGTAATAGTTTTAAACACTCTTTTCGTTCATTAACATAATTATACTATTTATACAACTATATTCACGTATTTTTTGTATATACATCCTACTATATATATAATATAATGTAATATCTTTTTATCATGGTATTTAATGTAAATAAAAGAATTATTATTAAACATGATTATTTATTAATGTGACACTCATTTATTAATGATTTCCTTTGTTTCAATTCGAATTCTTTGAGACATAATACAAATTTTTGATAATGTTTTATTTTATTTGATTACATACTATGCATGGATATTTTTATGTCATAATCTATGTATTTAACTGAATTTTATATCCTATACATGTTTTAATGTTAATGCTGATTAATTTTTCCCAAATAGTATGGATCTTTGTTTACTAAACTCACCTCCATTTAGATATAAAGTATAATCTATAATGTTTTTATCAAATTCATAGTTCCACCCACATTATTTTTTTTTCATAAAATATGTTTTAATACTCATTGAATAAGAAGTTGTTTTAATACAATTAAGGTTTCATTACTATTTCAAAAATGCGGGTTTTCAAAAAAATTACTATATGAATAAAAAATAATCAATATCATGCTAAATTTGTATTTTTCCACATTTGATAAATTTAATAATAATTAATATTAAAGGAACAGTTTTTGGAGGCACAATAAAATGAACATGATTTCTATTATTTTCCACTTCATCTTTTTAAAAATAGTTTTAGAATATACCAATATCAGCGTGTTGTACATCAATTTAAAGAAGGATTTTTCGAATCTCATTTATATTTCAACATCCTATTATATATCCCTTTCGAATAAGTGTTTTCCTAATTGTTTTTCTATTATGGATATATCCTACAATATATATATATATATATGATATCATTTGGGTGTAAATGAACTCACTATACAAACAAATCCAATTCATTACCCCTTAATCGGTGTAATAATTCAATAAATGTTATGTGGGGATGTTTTTCATCATAATAAATTTCCTCTTAGTTAAAAATTTTTAATCCCCTGATGTATTTTATTGATACAACTTACCTAATTTCCATGTATGTATTATGATAATTTTTTATGTATTCACATAGTTGTATAATCCTTCTTCAACACATTTGTGAACACCACATTATACATAAATGAGATTAGATGTTGTTCCCATTGACTTTAGGAAAATATAAAGACACGTGGTTAATTAAAGGGTCTTAATATATTTCTATATGAATAAAAATGATAATTGGAATGTTGAGTAATTATTTTGGAACTATCTACATTCATTCTCAGGATGGTTTATAATCATGCTATCCATTATTAACATGGGGAATCATTTTGATATTCATGAGAGTTATTAGCTATTACCACAAGTTGATCATGTATTGAAAATCATTATTCTTCATTATATGGATTGAAATATTTTTTATTCATTAAAATGTTTATTATGGAATTTCATGAAATTTATTTATTTAATAATATGGTGAAATCATCGGACATAAAATAAGTAATTCCTGGGTTGAAAATTTTAAAGCACCTCATTGTATTTATAAGTCTCATAATAAAATAAATGATTGGTTTTGGTGTATGAATATTACAATAACACTATATTTTTTGGATAAGGTCTTTGGATGTAAGATGTCTGAACTTATTTCTTGATGACCCGTACAATGACTTGATTCTAGTTTATAAAAATGTGTTTTAATTATACAACATGACACAATCCATATGCTGTACATCAATATTATTGATATCAATTTTTTCATTTATTTGCAAAAATCTTTCATGCACAAAATTTCATATTCGTTATGGATTTATGTTATATCAATATTTTTACAATAATATTTATGTCATTTTTATGTTATGATTACTTTAGTTATATATTTCCCTTATTGATGGTGTGATCTAGAATATTATTATGTTTCAACTTCACATTGATATGGAGAAAATCAATACATGTGATATGTATTTAATAAGAAATGTAGGAATGATATTTTGGGATATATTAAAGACTTTTCAAAAATTTATTTGTTTCATATATAATGGGGAAAATATCCATTTGATATAATGAGAATTGAAAATGATAGGATATGTTATGTCCAAGACATATAAATCACTACACCAAAAAATATCCTTTTGATGTGTCATATCAAATAAGAATTTTGGATTTTGAAACTTAGTTGGGTTATATCTAGGATTTCACAGATGGTATGAAGAATATATTTAAATTATGTGCCTGTGATCCTCAGATCTAAGGTATTGAGTCTAGGAAATCATAAATATTGACATATTTTAAAAACATTAATCTCACAATTATTATTTATGTAATAATTTTTTCAAATAAAATTTCATAGAGTTTGATGGTTATTTCTACTAATTGTGAAAATAACACGAAAAAACAATTTTTAGAATTATTAATTTTTATTAATAATGAATATGTATAATGATATTTTTGAAAAATATTAATTCCAATGATGTAAATTTTTTATTATAAAACAAATAAATTCTATGAGTCTTTAATTAAAATCCATAATTAAATCTCACCTTGAAAATGTGTTTTTTCTATAAATATTTATAAATGATATTTTTATATGCTAACCATTAAAATTAGTTAAATTAAAGAGGAAAATATGAATTATGAGCTCATATAATAAATTTAAATGCACGATTTTATTCCAAAAATTAATATTTTATTCCATAAATGGGTTTTTAAACATCATGGATAAGTATAAATTGATATATATTATCAACTAATAATATTTTATCAAAGTGAAGGATATTTTTTTAACCACTCTTATACATATATTACCCCATTGTGGGATGGGTTTGTAATCTATAGTGATTCCTTAGGAAAGTGTTTTAGGTGAATCATTATAACGAATGATATATTAATTGCTTATGACTCACAGTAATTAAGTACTCATAATAAAAAATAACCAAATAGCATATATTAGTGATTATTTAATTAAATATTTGAAAACATTATCTATATAGGGGGATGATTGATATATATACCACTCATAAGAGCATAAAATGCATATTCAAACTGATGTAATTGAATACAAACCAACATTTATGGTTGACATCGATAAAATTTTATGAAAACATGAATCATTATGACTTGAGGATGGAAAATTAGTCAGTTGATTATACTAGTAAAAAATAAAATGAATCTATATCCACGATGAATATTTATAATATAATGTGCCCAGCCCCAGTATCTTATAGCTGATGGTTACATTACTAAATTAGTATATGATATAAGTGATATCATTTTGAATGACCAATTACATTAGTATTATTGGTAATCTATATTGATACCTGAGTCTCACATTATAATATAAAACCTAAATTAGAATTAACTGGATTTAAATATTATAATTCCCTGAAATGATTTTAAGATCACTTCATTATTTCACTTGAAATGGTAAAAAATTATTATTCGATAAAATATTTAGTAAGGATAACATATAGTGGATGATATCATAAATAAATAAGGAATGAATTATATGTTCAGCTATGTAACTAAGAATACATTGCATTTAAATAATTACATAGAATATCTTATTAGATATGTTATAAAAATATAGAAATATAAATGATTGAACATACATTTGTTTTAATGAATAACATGAGAACCAATGCTTCCATGGGTAATATCAATGAAATAGTCCCAAAGATAACTAATAATAAAGTTGTCATATCAACAATAATTAATATTGGGCATCATGAACATAGATATCATGATAATAATACCATCATGACATTACTCCATTATACACTACATGATGTGAAGGAATAAACCAAAATCCCTATTGATTAGAGATTATTTATTCACCTCATGAAAAAATCGATGCATCTACGGTTTATATAATTATCATCCCCACCCAACACTAAACTTCCAAAACATATCTCATATATTTAATGATATATTCTAATCACCAATAATATTCCTTGTTAATAAATATCATTATTTAATATTGAATACACATTTATCAATATTTCTTTAGTCAATATAATAACATTCATGTTCTGAAATATATAGAAATCATATATGTATTATGTAAAAATTTCATCCTAAAAAACATATAAAGACTTTTAATATAAATTTAATGTCTTATATTCTAGTAAATGTGATTGATTCCATATTAGGATAACATCCTCATAATTAGTCGTGATGGTGAATGTCAATACATTACCTTATCAAAATGATCATAAAACATCAATAGAATGATAATGGATGATATCAATACCACATATCCCCATTTGAGTTTATTTAAAATAATACATTATCTTAATTAATGAATATAAATACCATGAAAATATGATTATAATTTTTCAATGAAATTTATCATTTTCCATTGAAAATAAATTTAATAAATTTGATTTTTTACAATATTAGGGAAAATATTTCATTGAAATATAATGTTTAAAAATCTTATTTAAATACAGAATTATATAGTCACCATGATGGTGGTAATGTTCCATTAATTTATAACTTGTTAAAACAAACATCCCTTTCATAATTTTTTTAGAAAACTAAAAAAGTACCTTATTTTCATAATCCTTATAATAGTTCATTAAAATATTTTTTAAATAAAAGTAATTATATTTAAAAAATTATTTTAATCATCATAATTTAATGTTGAAAACATTAATGAATCCCATTTTTTTAATATGAATTTTGAAGAAAATTTATTTCATAACAAAGATAGTTATAATTTAAAATTTTCATTATTCTTTTAAATCATTGTTTATAACAAATTTATTAAAATAGTACCATTAATTGATAATATATGTTAATTAATTAGTATTTAAAAAAATATATTTTATTAGAAAATTATCATATAATATCCTCCAATGGGAATACATGCACAAACACTATCGATTAAATTGTGATTGAATCATTAACTATTACCAATTTGGTAACATTAGAATCATAACCTCAATGAATGAAATAAAATCAATTTAAATACAAAATATAATAAATATTTAGGTATTAATTATATAAAATATCAATGGATAAGTACAAAAAAATAAAAAAGAATATTGGTGTATAATGTAACGTATTTCCCAAAGTAGACAATTTTAGATGAGAAACCCTTATAATGATCAAAATGTAAAATTGCGAATTAGTAAATGAATTTGTTTGTGTATATAATATATGTCTTAATAAAATTGGTGGGAATTGTTTTAAAAAAATTATATGTGGGTAATTTTATTTTAAAAATAAATGTGATAAATTAAAATTAAATGAAATATAAAATAAGTTGAAGTATTAAATTTTATGTAAATGACATGTACAATGGAATATATATTCATCATATAAAATAAATTATGTGTATATTAATAAAAAATTCCTCAATGAAGGATAGTTGAGAAAGAGTCCCTTAACTTACACATCAATTTTGGTGAAATTATTTAACTTCATGTGATAGTAAAAATTTAAAAATAATCAAAAGATAAAATAATTTAATCTCAAAATAAATTTAACCAATCAAATTTAATTAATTTTATATGATATTTTAAACGTTATCTTTTTTTACCCATAGTAATCCTTTTTTATCATAAACTAAGAAATTTTTTTATACCATAATAAGAATTCATTATGACCGAAAAGTTAATGTTCCATTGTAATAAAATTTTTGGATGATGATTAATAATATGTAAATAATTTTTCCAAATAAAATTCCAATGGTTGTTGACAAATCATTTCAATATATGTGTGAAAATAGGAAAACAATACATCAAAAAATGCATTGTTATTCATAACACTAAATTTAGTACAATTAAATTAGTATTAAAACCATTATATAATATTTAACATAATTTAATTAGTATTTTTTTCTAATTAAATTAATTAAAATAAATCATTTTAATTTATTTATTTAATTTATTTAGATAAAAACTCACTTATTGAGTTAAATCAATTTTTTACAAATATTTATATTTTTTATAAATCAAATAATTATTTATTTCATTTTAAACACCTTGATTACAAATGTATTAATTTAATTTTTTTACAATATATTTTACATCTTCCTAAAAATATTAATTTTAACTAAAATAAATATGTCGAAAAAAATTTCATAGAAAATATATACATCAGAATAGTTCATAATAATAAATAATATTTCCTCAATGAATAAAAAATAGTTTCCAATCATAATATTTAATTTAATTAACATATAATGTGAATTATTTTATAATTTATTATCTACACTGTCATATTATCTGATAACTTTTCCCAAAAATATAATAAACACATTTTTTTATTTAAGATAAATATATTCTAAAACCATGAGGTGTTATATTCAACACACGTATAATATTTTCTCCATATATGTTCAATCACTCGGATACAAAAAATGATGATAAATCATTCTCAACACATACATAGGTTCCCTTATAGCTCCACAAAATTTCTAATTCCTCCAAATAACTATCACCATATAAGTATCCTTATTTCATAACATTTTATCTATATGATATAAGATTTTAATTCATTTTTTTCAGAATATTGATAATGTATTAATTTTATAACCTTAGAGTTTGTTACATATGATGAATGTGATATTTATTTTCTAAAAATAGAAACCTGGAACAAACCATTATTATGGAAAATGTTCAATGTATCTAAAAAGTGATAAGAATAATTATAATTCAATCAATAATCTCATGGGGACCATTATAAAATGGTATTAACATTACTTTCTTTCCAAATATCATAACATTAGTCCATGAAGACATTAAAATATATAGCATATCAAATCATTTGAACACTATATCTCACAAAATATTTTCAGTATAGAATTAATGAAGACATTATAATCTTTAATGTGTTTTTTAATATCCTTATCATTATATACTAATTCCCTAGCATGATCAGGTCTCAACTGATTTTGTTGCACAGTATTATCCCATCATGTCAGATTCCTACACTTATATCCATAAATGGATTCATAAAGATCCATTTTAATATCTTATTGAGATTTATTATAGTATGAAAATCAAACTAGATGCATGTATTTATCCATACCCCATTTTAAATCAATTTATTAATTAGTCCTTAGGCAACTGGGTAAGTTGGGTTCCTCCGGATCGGGGGCTAAAACTTAATATCGATGGTTCATGCAAATCTGGTGTAATGACTGGAGGTGGTGTTGTACGTGATTTATCTGGTTCGGTTCTATTGGCTTTCTCTGCCCGGTTTGGGAATGGTACCTCTCTCGTGGTAGAGGCAAAGACAATGTACATAGGGCTCTCTGTGTGTGTGCAGCGCAACCTTCATATCATAGAAGCCGAAACTTACTCCTTGATGGTCCACAATTCTATTCAGGCCATGGGACCTACTCCTTGGTCGATTGAATATCTCATTCGTAAGTTTCGTTCTCTCCTCAGCACTCATACTAAGTTGTATCACACTTGCCGAGAAGGAAATAGGGCGGCTGACTATTTGGCATCTCATGATTTACCAGGAACGGAGTACGTTTTTTTTCATGACCTCCAAACGTTTGAAACCAACAGGGGGTAACATTCTAAGAGGGGATGCATTAGGTCTTCACTATTTTAGACCCCCGTAGATACATGTCTCTCTGCCCTCCCTCCTTGTGGATTGGGTTGTCGTTTATTATTTCCTGTTACACTCTTTTATTATACTTAAATTGATGATGATGACGATAGTTCGATTTGATAATGATTGAAAAATACACTTATACATATATCTCTAAAAATTATGTCGATCATATAAAAAGAACACAAGTATATTCTCTATAATATCAATCATCATATTGTAAAATCGGAAATTCCTTTTTAGATAGATATATATATATATATATATGTTATTAACCATCCAAGATGGATAAAAATTACGAACCCTGATATTTGACTACATTTTAGTTATTAATAAATTGTATAAAAATAACAACTCCTCAAATTCCTATCATGATCCACCCATTTTTCCAAAGGTTGAATTATAGACAATTCATACCTTCTTTTGTTACTCAAAATATTACAACAATTCCTTTATAATGAACATATTAGGAGATTTTATAACATTAATTATAAATAATATAGGATATCTATATGTTCCAAATAATTTTAGGTTTCATATTATTCAAATCTATTGATATTGGATTCCTACCCATCCATATCAAAGACAAACTATCATGGTAATTCCAAATCATAGAATTGTTCACATTGTTATCTTTCCCATGGGTGAAATATATTTATAATTTGTAATCATTAATCAATTATGATCATTTACTTTAGTTCATACTGAAATATATCTATGTGAATCTATGAATTTGTATTTTATGATCTGTAAATTTGTCATACCATTCACAATAAAGATAATAAATGTAGGTAGTAGAAAAAAATAAATTTCCATTAGAATAACGAAATCAACATTTTACAAGTTTTCCTCATGACCTGTCAATTATTTTGATGAATAATTAACTACATGTTCATTATAGGTGAGAACACAGCCATGTACCTTATTTGGTGCATCAATAAAGATTAATAACTTTTGAACCCTACAAGGTTGTTTTAGAATAAGTTCAATAAACATGTTTCTACTTATTTAATATATTTTATTATATTAAATGACCCAAAATAACTAGGTCTCTTAAATGTTAACATTTTTAGTGCATTTTATTTCCTCGATTAATGTTTCAAAAATACATAACAGTTTTCGTCCACCCATATAAAACTAATGAATTTTGTTTCCATGTTTATTCTCAGAAAATATTATATTATGAATAATATTTTATAAAACATCTATATACCCTTTATTTTAAATATATTACTTAGTAATGATACATTATGTTTAAATAATAAAAATTTAATAGATTTTTTATATATATTCTCTTTACTAATGGTAATAAAAAATATTCCAATTATATCCATAGTCAATTTTTCTCTTCAAATATATATTAATATCTCTAATATATAATACCAATACCATATCAACATATACTTTATGGCCTCTATTTAATAGATCAATGAATACAATGTATAAATTTATAGGACCAAATTATATCAATATAAATTCATAACTTATTAACCACAAATGGAAGGTTAACCTTGATATTTCCTTTGTCTTACCCTTAAAATATGGTATCTAATGTATATTTTTATCAATGATATAATTAATCTAATCATATTTTTATTAAAAAATTAAAAATTTATTGTAGATTATTGTGTTCTATAGATTAATCATAATATGACCTTGAAAATAATGAAAATTTTAATTCTCCCATATTTCATCACTAAAATTAATATATGTTCCCCAAGTGGATTAATTTTGCTAAATGAATACTTTATCATGGTTCTTATTACAATTTCCATGAACTAACCCAATACATCCATCTAATGGGTTCTAGAACAACTCTGCACAAAGGCGTGATAGGGATTTCCCTATCCCTATTGGTTGAAAGAAGATCTTGGGCGTCAAGGGAACCCAACATCTGAATAGTTTTCCATCATATTGTAATATGGAACGTATCAGAAGAAAAAAATGAAATATTAGTATGACCATTTCATTCAACATACATCTATACCAGATAAAAATTACTTTGTTGAAACCTAATATCTATACTAATAAATTAGTAAAAAATTTAGAGCAATAGAAATCTACCTCTTCCCCTACACACCCTATCCTAAATGTCAACGATTCGCCTATAATTATTATTTTATTACCACCAATATATATAAAATCCCGCAATATATATAAAGTGGTAAAAGACTATGTGAACATAATAAATCATGTTAGGGGAACCACAAATCATATTGTCCAGGACAATTCATTTGGTCCTAGTCAAATTGGGGATAAGAACAAATGTTTATATAAAAATAAAATAAAAACAAACCTCGAATACCTATCATTTGGAATTCCTATAGAACAGACTAATGAGGGACTATTAACCTTCAACTGGGATGACAATATAGGCACAAAAACAATGTTAGGTTTAAAAAACCACACCTGAAACATTGTTTTTAATGATAATCCCTTATAATCCAATTTCAAAATATAAATATATCAACATAAGTATTTCAATTTAGTTAGAAAATAACTAAATTTATAGTTCATTAGATAATGAAGAAATTTTATACTTTTATTTCCAAATATTTTCCCATATAATGGGAATGATTTAATAGATCCATGAAAAAAATAGAAGGAGATAATAATGTAAAACAAATACTGAGAAGGAATTGAGGTAAAAAATAATCTAATCAATGAACAAAATTGAGGGAAATAAAAAAAATTATTTTATAATCTTATAAATGAATACAATACAAAGAAAAATTTAATTTGCAAATAGAACAATTGCACATTCACTAAATTAGGGGATGTTCAATGGGAAATCTGTTAGTATCAATGATATTTCGGGATATATGATCCTCGTACCCTTAGTGATAAATAATATATTCCTTCACATGCATGATACATTTTAGTAGACATGACCAAGGTCCAATATACGTCACTGATCTCATAATGTTTATATAGTTTTTAACCATAATCCTAACATGAGGACCGGATGCAGGCTCTCGAGCTCACCTAAAATATTAGTCCAACTCTTCCAACCTAGGTACCCTAGATTACCATGTTCCATTCTCATTTTAAAAACCAAAAATAGAATTATTTTAGAAAATACATATCCTAATATAAGGGAAAAAAATCCATGAAATCAATAATACCACACCTTCTTGCAACCCTAGTGGAATTCATGTTATCTTAACTTCATACAAATATTAAATTCACATTATATTTACTCCCAAAATATTCATATATGATTATTATTCAATTGGATTTCACTTCTCCCTTTGAAAATATTTAGCAAATTCCAACTATATCATAGATTTTTTAGAATTAAATATCATTTCTTACGTAAATCCACACTTTTAAAATTCAAATTAAATACCCCATAAGCCATTAAGAATCACATTCAAGGTTTCCATGAGGGATTCTTAATTTGATGTAAGTATTTTAATTTTTTGAAAAACATATAAACTATAATATTTATTTACCCAAGGGATCTTCACTCATAGTATCATATTCACTAAAATGTAAAAATAAATTACCCTTGACTTGATGGACTTATTTACCCCAAACTATGTGAAAATATACAAAGAGAGTTCATATGTATATTGTTATGTGAACATTTCAAATTTAAAAATGAATAACTTAGATGCCTTTTCATATCACATTTGAAATAAAATACACCATTAAGACATTAAGAAAAAATATTCAATATTACAAATCATTTATGCATCTCAAGATCGCATGAAAGAAAGAATTCCAAAGTCATCTAAGTACTCGGTGTTCATAACCATTTTAAAAAATATTTGTTAAAAATTTTCCCATAAAAAATACATTTTTGAAATTAATAAAAAAAATATTAAATAAGAAAGTTTCCATTTCAGTTAATTAGAATCATTTTCATTAATATATTTACTTGATAATATAATGAAAACATCAAATAAAACACCCAATCAACTATAGTATTCAATATAAAAAAATGGAACTAGTGTAACCTAACATTACCCATTTCCCATTAAACAACATAGGCCAAATTATTCCTTAATGAGGTCCAGATTACTATTTAAATATTAAAAAACACAAATTTATCCAAATCATGAATAAATAATAATTCCACAAAACAAATTGAATGAAGAGATTCTAATATTAGACGAGGAAGATGTATTCATTAACAAAAAAACATGATTAAAATTTTACTCACTCCAGACAAACACTATAATAAAGAATCATTGAAAAATACCAATAATCTACTAATGTTTTTGAATTCTAATTAACAACGCATTGGTTTGGAGAAAATTATAATTAAAATAAAAGAATATGATATCAAAGTTGGAATCAATACATGAAATGGTCACAAAATGATTTAAGACACGAAATAGAAATGAATAGGGGAAGAGAGGGGCTGTTGCAACTCATATTTGATATAGGGGTGAGGCATGAGTCTTTGGAGAATGGAATGTGTGATGTGTAGAAAAACAAATGGATTTTAATTTTCATAATTATAATGGTAATTATCAAAAAAATTACCCCTACACATTGGGTAAGGAATTTTTGCATGGTTGGATTACCCATGATACAACACTTAGATCCTATTAATGGGTATAAAAATCCCAAAATTGTATGGTTCATGTTTAAGGAAAACATTTAACATCTATGAAGTCATCTCTCCAAAACTAAATACATTCCAACATGATTTTCAAATAGTTTCTACTAACTATAAACCAGTCGATTTCCTATATAGAAAAAACCATATTTAATATTTAATTTTGGTTTAGACCAAATAGAAAAAATTGGCTATGTATAGTTATTCATTTTCAAATAGTTAATAAATGACTTTTATTGGTGGAAATTCTCCCCACCATGAATCATTCGTACCAAATAGATTTCATATATACTTAGTTGATATAATAAATATTAAAGACACATTTCTACTCAAGAGGATTATAGAAAATGGGAATTCCAAATAACCAAAAAATACCTTCCATTCAAAACCCTAGAAACTCAAAATTCACCATAATCAATGATATCATCAATGAATAATGAAAAAATATCCCATTATATAGTTGATTATATCAGGGAACTCAAATAATCTAATGAGATAAACAATATGGATAAATAATTTAATATATCCACACAAAACCTAATAACATAAAACATCATTTCCCCTATCATAGGAATAATAATATTGAGTCATAATTGTATATTTTAGTTCTCTAAAAGAATACATCACATGGCCCATAGTCATATCCCATGAAACTACAATGAATTCGGTTCAATGTCCTCGAAATAATTAATTTATGCATCATTGAACCTTGGTGGTCATGATTACAATGAGATCCTTCTAATGTATCATCCCACTAATTAGGACCCAGTTCAGATATTGATTTTAAAATTTAGAACATATTCATTAGTATTAATGAGATAGAAAATATATTTGGAATTATTTTAAGAAAAGTAATGATGCACCACTCCACAATAATAATAATATGATTTTCTCAAAAAGAACAATAATAAAAAATCGATCCATAAAAATATGTAATAATAAAGGAGTACATCAGGTTAGAAAATTGATATGATCATGATAACATATTCATAATAAGAAGGTGGGAAAATATATATAGAATAAGAAGAATGAAAACTAATACATGGGGAAATGTGAAACCATTTATTCCGAACCATATTCCCAAACCATTTATATTGATTCTTATATCCTTAAAAAAGTGAAAAACCAAAAAGAATTAACACATAATATAAAAAACTAAACAATGTAACAACACCTAGAAATGTGAGAACACGGAGAAAATGATTAATTTATTAATCGAGATATGGAGGATGATTCCAAATAAAATATGCAATAAAAAGATCAACATGATCACTAGTTTCAGGTCAACGGAGGAAATCGTAGAACAAAAAATCAAAACATTGACTACTAGTTATCCCATAAACCAATAAAATCAATTCCCCCTTTTCATTCTTCCCTAAAAATATACAGTACAAATCCCTATTCAATGATTTGATACCAAAAATGAGGTTTAATAATCATCAAAATAAATGAATAATATAATCAATTAATATTACATATGGATTTATCAATAGTGAATACTAAGAGAAACACTTATTTTCATTTATTACAATCTCTCTATCAACCAAAAAATAGCAGTCACCATTTTCTAAACAATTATCATCACCTATAAAAACAAATATGCCACTATAGATTCTGACCATCCACTCATTACCATGAATTTTCTTGGTTGTATTGAGAGAAGAAAATAGGATCCAATCTATTCAAATCATCTTTATAATCCTCTTAATGACATTCATTAATAATTTCACACGTAATTTCCATTAAATAGGAAAAGTCATTAATTCAAAAACATCCCATGGGTTTTAAATTCTTTAATAATTAACCAACCAAAGTGATAGTATGACCAAATTGCTTAAAAAACACATTCAGAAAATTTTAAACAAAAATTACTAGTCATTCCCCGAAATCCAATTTCATTTATAAATTTGCCCAAGGATAAATTCTTGAAAAAAAAAATTTATTAAAAAAATAAGTTTTATAAACAATTCTATATGATTTTTTTGAAATTAAAAACAATATTTTCCATTTGTGGATATCCTCTTCTATAAAAATAGTATTTACAAAACAATATAAACCAATTACACGGCACATCACGAATAAAAAATAAATCAATCAACCTTATAAAAATATCACACGACCTACCTTGACTCTTCCCTGACCATTATATATCTCTCAAGAGTGGTATTAAAAACAAACCAAATAATATTTTTAATAATTATTATATTATCCTAATGGATTGATGGAACACAACCTACCTGTACAAAAATTGATTTAAAAGTTCATGATTGATAATTCATTTGTTTTATTAATTTATCTGGCCATCAAAAAATACACTAGAAATCATTCATCTGTTTCCATATAAAAAATAAAAAACACCCCAAGTATCTCATGTAATTATATGAGTATCCAACATCACTAATGGAAATAAAATAAAATTTCTAGCTCAAAATTCCAATCCATCTACAACTATTATCTCAGGATGCATCATAATAAATATTGATTGGGAAACTAAATATGAAATAAAACACAATTGATGATGATTCTATATCAATCAAAATGACATCACAAGAAACAAGGTATACCTATGAGAGAGAAAATATTAATAGTGGGAGATAACTCACTATACTATCTAAATCAATTTTTTCATAGACCAACCCAAGTCATTACTCCTCCGGATGCACAAACTAGTATGCAATAAGTCCTGGAGGGTGTTACCGAACCAAAAATGATGGAACAAGTGCATTAGAATAATGATAATCTAGTTTTGAAATATCTCTATCAAATAATAGTTCATACAAATAATTTTATAAAAGAAATTATATTCCAACTTGCCCATGCCATACCTCGGGAATTGATGCATGTGAAAAATAAACAGAAAATAACATAAAATATGTACTATCAATCTTGTACATATTAATTATCACAAAAAACCTCCCTTTACATATATAATATATCTGCATCATGGATTTTATTCCCATCCAATGTATTATATTTTCCAGAAAAAATCATTTACTACCCTCCATTCATATAAATCTATTAAATTCTATGCAAACTTATTAAATCAAATAAAGTGTTCAAATGACGAAAATTCATCCAAAATTATATCATGTCCTATGATATATAGAAACAACTATAGTTAGACTAATTTAGTAAAATAAATATAAATCGTATATCTACATTTGAACCACCTGTTAAATAGAGTTTTGAATAAAAAATGACAACATGAAACTTATATAATAATACAGGAGTTGATAATATATCTGTAGGTATTCCCAAAGAAATCAATTCCCTAATAAATTAACATCAAAATAAAACCACTCTATCTAGTTAGATAATATAAAATATGAATATAAATTTTCTAATATCCTTTCATATTTAATAATAAGATTGTGATTTAGTAACAGAAACTATTTATCCTATTAATTTACAAAATCATATACCAAATAATGAGTGACCTTATAATATTCGATTTATTAAAAAAATCCATCATGAATTATAGTCAATATGAAATCATGTTAGTAAAAATAATATCATCATGTGGTAAAAATTAGGATGAAATAAACTATGATTGTTAATTATGAAAATTAAAACAAAACGATGAAAAAGACAATAATAAAATATTTCCTTATAAATAAGAGAAAATTAGATTATACATCATGGTAAATCCCAAAATTTCAAGGTAAGTGGGGTCTTTTAAATCACATACAATTAGTGCCTGAACATAATCCCTTATATTGAAATACTTATTACTAGGGACAAAAACAGGTTTTATCTTCCCCATTGATCTCTCATAGATTTGTTAGTGTCATAGTTTAATCCTAGATGGGAGGTCAGGTTGTTTCCCTCTTGGGTATCCTTGTGTATTGTACATAGATTTCCAAAATAGGTTCTCATAATTCCCATGTTTCATCACCATTACCCAAATACATAGCATAGGTTTAGTATAAATAATAAATCTTGGTCTCAGGATAATTCAATGTAATCAAATAACAACACAACCACATCCTTACTTACCAATTTGAATAATCTATTCATAAAATATTATAAACATAAATATAAAAAATATGTGTCAACAAATATATATGTTATTATGATTCCATTAGAGGGAATCTCATATTTTTTAAATTTATATAAAATAACCAAAAATCATTAGTATTCATAGAAATAAATTTCATGTATAAAGAAACACCACTCCTTTTAGAAGACAATTCCAAAACCATTAAAACATAATAACACTATTTAACGATGCCTATAAGGAAATCACAATTGGACATAAATAATAAAAATTTTGAAAACCACTTTTATAAAAATTCATTACTATTTATGAAGCACTCTTTACACTTAGACACATAAAAACATCAATATAGATATAAATACACCTTAAATGTATGCATATATTCCCCAGACACCATTTCAGTATTTTAGTATGATATATATATGTATGTATGTATGTATGTATGTATTTATGTTTATGTATCCCAGAAATAAAAGAGAGACTTTAAATCACATACCATCAGTCTTGAAATATGTTCTATATATTTAACCTCATTTAAAATAAATGTATGTTTATTACACATGTATAATATATAACAACTATAATATTTAATATCTTATAATGTATACTTTTTATGATTATTTTCTATTTATTGAAAATCTTATGTTAAAATCTAGTTTTCCATAATTACTGATTTGATTTTAGTGTATGTTTTTATTTGTTATATTCGGTCCACTTAATTTTTTTGTTGGTTAATAATATAAATAATTTTAATCACTATAGAAATATCACATATAATCATTATATATTTATTAAGAGTAATCCATAAAATTTATATATAGAAAATTAAAAATATCATATTTTGAGATATAATGCCATATGTACGAATGAACATTGTTTAAATTGTCATGATTGAATGAAAACAATTATTTTACATAATAAATTAGGAGTATATAATAATTCATATTTCATATATATATATATATATATATATATTTTATAAATATAGACATTACATTACTACATTCCATTTAAATCATATGTGAAAAATTAATTACATCACTTCGTGACGAAGTAGTTTTATGTACATAAGAGTGGAGTTATCATATTACCACGGATTGGAATACATATAGTTATATAAGATATCATAATTAAATAAGTATATATATGTTAGCAATATCATATATTTTATTAATCTATACATATTTCCAACCATGCGAAATTAACATGAAAAGTACATCACATAGGTTCGTGAGGAGGTAGTCCTCTCTAAAGATGAGTCATGTTATTATTTTCCAATTGTACTGGAGGTGATAAGATAGTTTTTTTATTATAATTAAAGATATATAATAATAATATATATATTTTATAAACACAAATCAATCACTATATTAATTTGTTATATGTTATTATAGAAAATAAATGACATTGCATTCTGTGGTGGTCGTCCTCCATACACATGAATGCAGATTTTCTCTACCACTTGATGGAAATAGAGAAGGACTCATTGATAACCATTAAAATAATAACATATATTAATATTGATGACACTGGAATCATTATATCATCATGTTTAATAATAATTTATGTATATCAGGGAATAAATAAAATAAAACACATATTTAGGGATAGTACGACCTCTTTAGATACCTCTATATTATATTCAACCAAAATAATTTTTGTGATGTATTTTTGAACAAAATAATGATCCTAAAATGATAGGAGATAATTATTTAATTTATATTGGAAGTAATTTTTTGAACTAATGGTCTTGGGAGTTGATATGAGTAAAAGGGGTGTCCTTTCAGAATTGAGGTGTGTGGAAAACTTGTGATTTTGTAAAATAAAAATGATCACTCACAACATTCACATACCCAAATGATAAAAAATGAATCAATTTTTATCCCTGGTTGTTATAAAATAAAATATTTTAAAAAAAATTTAATTTTACAATTATTAGTTCATTTATACGATTATATATTTATTTTATCCCCCCGTAATGAACCAATTTAAACCTAAACTATGGTAATTGAATTTTACTATTTTTATTATTCATTAATATCAAACCATTAGTTGAAATTATAATATAATATAACAAATTTTAATTTCTAATATATATCCAAATTTTCTTTATTACATTCATAGAAAAAAATTAATTTCATATTAATACTATATATGAATCAAATAATGGGGTTTTAAAAGATAAAATATTTAAAACTAAAAAAGGTTTTATATAACATTTATTAAATAAAATTCAATTAAATTAAATTTATTGGATTATTAGATATATAATTAAAATATACTTTTTTCCATAATAAATTTATTTTTTTTTGTTTCTAATTTTATTTATAGAAATTATAATTCAAAATAAAAAAATTACCTTTCAATATTCAACGAAACATTTATCTTATAAAATATATTATATAAAAAAAATTATATGTAATATTGGAGTTACTCTTATATATTATCTATAAAATTTTTAATTAAATTATAATTTATATACATATAAAATAAATTTCAACATAATAATTAACCAAAATTGTATTTATTAATTTAACGATATAAAATGTGTTTGTGTACTCAAAATTTTATTTCAATGAAAAATATTTCCTTTATTTTAAAATATTTTTTATATTTATTAATACGTTTTTCCTCCAATTAATTTATTTTATTGACATTTGTAATGCATATTTTTATAATTTATTTAATCAGATTCATACATAAAATTTAAATGTAATGGTGAAAACATATATATTATATAAAAATATTTTAATAGTATGTTATATTTCGTTCAAATTCAGTGTTTCATCTGATGATAAATAAATTCACTATTTTTTGAATGATAAGTTAATTTTATTTCCTATAATAGTAGCAAGCCAAATTGTTTCCTGTAAACTAAGACAAAATTTGTTTTTTCATATAACACAAAATATCAAAAACATTACATTAATTTAAAATAAATACTTTAGAAAATAATAGAGTTTTACAATAAATATCATTCCATTAAAAACAATATATACACATATATATTTATATCTATTCACAATTATACACATGAAACCAATATTAATGAGTTATAAATTAGAGATTTAATTTTTCAATACATGATATATTTTATATCCTTAAAATACTATGACAATACATAACTATATGATACATAAGTTCCAATCAAAATATATCTTATGATAATATTCCAAATAATCATTATATTTTATTTCATAATATTAGTTTTATTAAAAACAAAAAATTTCTACATAATTCCATATATATGTCTATGATGTCATCTCATAAAATACACCAACTAAAATAATTTAGTAAATAACATCTATGAAGATGGAAAATGAATAATATTGTGAATTAAGACTCAAATTATTAATATTTATGCAATGAACATATATTTTCTCAATGGATTACAAATTTAAATAAGATTTTAAATCATATAATTTTCGATCATGTCTATTAGGATGATATAAATGGTTTTCTTGTGGACTTTGGAGGGTTTTTATTCCTATTTAAGGGAGACTGGGTTTCCCAAAAAAATGATGATTTAATAAGAAGATTTACAACTCATTGGAAATGAACAAGGGGTAGACTATAGTTTTGGAACATTGTTTTATAAACCATGTGAAACATCTTGGAAATCCATGTAACATGGAATAGTGAAGAAGATCATTGTTGGAACTTGTTTTACCAAATCATTTGGGTGCCTAGGGGATGCAGATGTCTTGATATGGTTATATGAAATTTTGAGAAACAATGTGAATAGAATTTGTTTAGAATTAATGAACTATAATTTCAAGACCCAAACTTCTCAAAGATAAAAATTACGTCCAAATAAAAAACTATTCATTAAATATAATACCAATTCACACCAAAATCATTTATGTCTATTACCATTAGAAACATATACAATTAAACAACAAGTCATTATGTGAGCTATGATTTCTTACACTTATTTTCATATAAATATATACCTTCATAGACATATCATACATAATAAAACTATTCATAACCTGGTGCAAGAAAATTTAATAAGGGTTACAATAGATTCTCAGTATGGTAAAAAATGTATATATCTATGTAAAAATATAATAAGGGTATGAGAACATGGTAATAAAATTTTAATAACCATAACCTGTATATAATAGATCATAAACATGATTCATGGAATAATTCATTGATTTTTTTAAAACATAATTGTTAAAAATAAAATGCCATGATCCATGAGAATATTACATTGACATAAGACATTTTTTTCAATATACATATGAAATAAAAATCATTTCCATATATTTAAATAATAATTTACAAGCCTATCATAGTATATTATTTTTAGTCCTTAAATGAAGGTAGTGTTATAGGTTAAATCACGAGACTCTGATATTGGAATTTGTTTACTCCCCAAACCATCATTGTACCCACAGTTTACTATTTTGACTATAATATATACAATGTCAATTAAAGAGATGGGTTAACTCCCCGATATAGTCTTATTTTTATAATTATGATATTTTACATGGCCAATAAAATGGAGGGAGAAATAGGTCACACCCATCACATAAAGAAAACCATACATACAAGTTATTGATGACCATAAAACATTCATCATATCAAAAAAATTTAAAATAAATTCATTTGATTAATCATTTAATCATAGTGTAACTTGTGGAAAATAAATATGTTTTATAATAATTTGATAATTCTATCATATATCAACCACTAAAAAAAGAATATATTTTTATATTATAATTATAATGTTATAAACTATGTAAGAGAAATAAATTTCATTAAAATAATGTCATCATAATCATTACTAATTCATAGAAATTATAATAATGATATCTTTGTATCATATCCCCATTAAATCATAATTTACAGAAATGGATTTAATTTTATCTGGAAAATTATAATGATAAATAACATTGATATTTTATTGTGGAAAAAATATTTTTCACACTAAGAACAATTTATTTTACATAAATTTTATTGAAAAAAATTATATTTTAAATTAACATTATAAACATATGAAATAAAATTTTATGATCATTTATAATATTGCATGAGGTAAAGAACATCTTCACAATGAATATAACAATCTTAAAATCAAAGGATAAATAAAATTTAAAAATCGTTTTAATTTAAAATATCATTTTAATATTAAAATGGAATTTTTGAAACATTTAGTGTTCTTCATGATAGTAAATTTTGTTCCATCTATACAAATTAAAACTAATAGATCTTTCACATTTTCTATAAAATTTTAACATCGAATCCTTAATAAAATAAAAATATTATTTTTCATATGAATTTTTATTAATTGACATAATTGGGAAAAAATAGCATTGATTTTTTATAGAATATTTAAAAAATTATTTTAATCTTTCTTAGAATACATGTACATGGAAGAAAAATGTTTTTTAATCGAAAAGAGAAACAATGCGGTTTTTATTAAAACATATTTTTTTTAATATCGAGTATAGAGATATATGAAATTGAAAGGAAAAACTGTATTATCAATATATATGTATATATATATATATTGTACACTAATTTCATTTGTTTCGTGGGAGTTATGTCATAAAAGATCGTCATGTGATGAATAATCATAAACAACCCTAATAAACAATGATATTATGACACCAAACCCTTACAACAATGTTATATTTTGAATCATAAGAGACATTAAATAATTAAACATAATTACATTATAATTATAAAATAATACCCATATTCTGGATTTATATTATCAAGGGGTTGTATATATACTATATCAAATAAATAAGTGGTGAATATGGAATATGACTCACTAAATAATAGAGTGACATGAAATAGTGTACCATATTCCTTGACTTACTTCTAACATGTTTCAAAATCAAACATAATAAATATTGGATTTTTATAAAATTATTATATAAATTTACTCATATATATCATACTATATATTATTTACTTCTGACCTTTTATTACACATTTATTAACAATTCCTTTTTAAAATCATATTTAATATAATAACATCATTGTATTTTCTCGGTATACCTCTATTTCATATTATAAAAAATATAATATATATCATGGATAAATAATCAAGTGTATAATAAAAATGGTAAAAATATTACATACATTTCATTAATAGGTATATATGTTAAACCATTTATTTTAGAGAAAAAAATGAATTACAGTATTCATGGAGATTGTCGATCGTATGTATGCATAAATATTATTGCAATTTTCTCGACATATGAAATCAAATAATTTTAAATAATATAATATATTTAAAAAATAAGAATTAAATCATATACTTCACTTATATTATTTAAATATACTTTTATTACCCTCCATGTAAATCCTATGTGAAAAAATGACTTTTCATAGAGAAGAAACTGTCTACCTTACACCCAAAAATTGATATATTCATCCCATAGAATAGAGAGAAGAACATAAAAGTGAAATTATAATTACCTAAGTATCATAACATATTTATTATCATTTATAAAAATTAAATCTATCATTGAAATAATCCTTTATTTTTGGTGATAGTAAAACAATAAGATCTATTTGTGAGGTGGAAATCTACTTTACTTGTGATTGAAAGTCTTATTTCCCATTTGATGGATCAGAAGATAATTGTTTGTAATGTAACTAAAATTATATAATCTACGTGTATAAGAGATATTTATTTATTATAATATAAAATTTCAATAATATTTTAAGTAGTTGTGGGAATAAATAACACAAAAATATATATTTAATAATTTTACATAATCATTTGTGGAACACTTGAGGTTTAAATCTAATTCTGTAACAAGATTGTTTTATAATCCAAAAAAGAACCCTGGGATTTATTGATGCTACTATAAAATATAATTGTTAATTTAGTGTCAATTAAATTCTTTTTTGGATGAGTGAAGTGGAAAATATATGTGGGACCATTTATATGTGGGGGAGATGACAGATGTGTAATTTTATAAAGGATTAAATTGTTCCCATTGTCATCACATCGCAAAAAACTACAAAATGGGACATTAAGAAAACATTTAATAGATAAGGTAGAATTATTGACATAAAAATGGATTTGTAAAATATTAAAGGTCACCATATCCGTTATATTATTAGATTTACCCCACATTAAACTTGTTTTAACCATAACCAAAATAATATTATTTTTCATTTTTAATATTCATGTCAAACAAAAAAAATTAATGTTAACATATCGTATAATAATAATAATTTTAAATCAAAATATGGATATCTTTTTTTTTAATATTTCAATTGAAATAATAGATAATGTTTATGTTAAATTTAACCACAGTTGAATAATGAAAAATATTCCTTCTATTGAAAAATTCATCAGAGGATGAAAAATGATTTTATTTAAATTCAAAATAAAAATGATTATATTAACATATAATTTATTAAATATTATATAATTGAACACATAATAATTTTTAAAACATATCCAAATAAAACATATTCTTCTAATTTTTTTAAATAAAAATAAAATTTTAAATAAAAATTAGTACTATAAAATAATTATTGAAAAAATCTTCTTTGGTAAAATTTATGAAAATTCATAATAATGTAGTTTTTAAATGATATATTTCGGAACTGTTTTTTTAATATTTAATCTTAAAAAATATTCAAAAATAAATTATAATATAAATAAGGATAAAAGTGACTGAAAATCATTCATAGTAAAATCAAAATATTTCCTGAAATATAAAATTATATATAAAATATATAATAAGTACTCATCATTGTGTGAGTATTAAAACAAAATAGTTAGATATATTGTATATAAATTTTATAAGTATAATTCATTGTTTTTTTATTTTATATTATTAAAATGTAAATAATGATGCCCTTAAAAACATTATCTATTAAAACATTTGTTTTCTGTTATAAAACAAAATAATACTAGAATCACGAAAATTTCTAATCTAAATGAAATTAATTTGGTTATTATTAATCAAATGGATCTTATTTTCCCATATTAACTACTCTAAAATACTTATAGACTATTAGTTAAATTATATAATAAAAAATTGATTGTATTTACAAAAATGACATTGCCACTACAATAAAATCATTTTATAAAATTCCATACATTTAAATATAAGTTAATTTTGATCTACTATTTACAAAGAACATAATTTTTATAAAATGAAACTAAAAATGGGATATCATATACATATTCTACCCATGTAGACAAATGATGAATATAATTTTAGAAAGAAACATATTGTTGAAGAATAAAATGACTTTTACTAAAAATTCAACACTAATTTCAAAAAAAATTAATAACATTTTATTAGTTAGGAAGAAAGAATAAATATATATATATTTATTAATTTAATAATGTGGTTAATTAAAATGTGTTTCTTCATATAATTAAAGATATTTTGTGGTTAAAATTTATTTAAATATATTTATATGTCATTAAATATTAGTGTCTTACATTTAACCCATTAAAAAAATTCCATCATCATAATATAAACTAGATATTAGTAAACAATGGTTTTTTATTTAAAAAATAATTTTTAGAAAACCGACATTCCTAAACTCTTGATACAGAATACTATTAAAAATTTAGGGATATAAAAATACGGTGGTCAGCTGGAATGAAAAATAATTATTCTTCCAAAAATAGGGAACATTTGAGACAATTGATTATTTAAGAGGGAATAAATGTAACTTATTTAGATCATTTTCCACAGAAAAGTTACAATTCATCGTAAATATTATTAAAATTAAACCCAAAAATGTATTATTACTTAAAATATCATTCATTCAACTATGAGGATGATAAATGTGTTACATTTTTAAATCATTAAAATTTTTATAATGCTATGTATTTTATTTAAGAAGATATTATTACATGATTTCATTCAATTTCATGAGAAAATTTCTACCAATATTTTTAATTTTATCAATTTTAGCATTACAACTTTCTATAAAAAATTGAAGCTGCTTATTTCATTCTTGATGTTCAGGTGGAACATAAAACCACTAAGAGACATATAAATCATTCATTATCACATTATTATTTAAAAAATGAAATTATTAACCCATATTATCCAGTATTCATAAATCTTCATATGGTGAAATAATACATTAATCCGTAAATCCTTATCCAAATATCAAAATAAAACATTCGATAAACGGTTATTCTGATTATTCATCCACATTAAAAATTAATAATGTAGGTCTATAAAATTATATGTATCATTTTATGATTACTCCACTAATTAAGATAAAATATATCTTAGTTTTTACATAATATACATTTTATTCTGATTTTATATATACTAAAAATTAATTATGATAACCAAATTTTTCAGAAGACATTAATTAAATCATACAAGATTATTTCTTCCCAAACGACATCATATTAGTTAATATATCACATTAATCCAATAATTTAGTAAACTCCACCAATGATAACATCCATCACTTTTTCAAAAAAACCTTAATTAGTTACAAGTACACAAATACTATTCAATTTATATTATCTATATCAATAATTTATTTATCAAATATAAAAATCATTGCCTCAATACCAATAAAAATATTATGTTCTATCTTACTTTAATCGTGTTTTTTTCAAAAAAATAGCACATTTCCATTAAATCATTTTTGATTTTAATCAAAATCATTAAACATATTCATGAAAATCCAAAAAGAAAATCTACTGAGGAACAATCCATTAATGCTTCACGCTTCTATTAAACTAAATTTCATGGAGAAAAATTCATTTACCAAATTAGTCACTGAATCCCAATATTAAAACACATTAATAAATATACTTTCTATTTATAATAATAACAATTTTTTGTCATCTTATTCCTTAATAATTCAATCCATTAATATTTTATTTATAGTAAATTGAAAATTAATAATATAAAAATTACTCATATAGAAATTCCAATCCTTGTTATAACAATTCACCAAAATATATTGATTTAAATAATTCTCATTCTTTGTTCATTTAAAATAATTACAAATAGATGATACCTTTTAAAGACCATTATTTTATTCTATGATGATAACTAGCATCTTCATTTTTAAGACAAATTTACATTCATTGTGTCTTTTTTTCCCCGAAGAAAACATGTCCCCATTCCATTTTTCATTACCCTGAGTGAAGTTTCCCACATTATTGAAATACTAGAAACGAATTATTATTTTATCCATATTCTCAAACACATAAACTCTAATCAAACCCTATCTTTTTATTCATTAGTGATACTAAGATTAGATTAATGGAATTTCTATTAATAATACATCATTATAACACATTATTTGTAATCATAATTTCCATTACTATAGTCATCAATCCACCTTTTTTAATATTATTTCATTCTCTATCAAATTCAATGTATATCTATATGTATTAATATCACATCACAATATAAAATAAAAATTAATAGTTTGGGTAAAAAAAATCATATTTTACATTCAAATAATAAAGGAAATATCATTTAATTCACATCAATTTCGTGAAACCATTTTTCTAATCATTGAAGTGATATGATTTTCTTATGTAAAACATCAATATCATCTATTTAAAAGCATTAAAATGATTCAAAATTAAGATTTGGATTAGGCAAAGCATATCCCTGGGGAGTTTTAAACCTAGTTCACATTAAACCACATTTTTTAAGAGTATTTGTAATGACCCAGAAAATTCAAGGAAAATTATTTCAGAATTTTCATTTGGATTTTACAAGAATGCAGTTCTTGACGGCAACTGAATCAGAGGTCCGTTGTTCCCGTAATCAATTTCCAAAGTTTATCTCGGGTGCGTTCAGTGAACGAATGAGGGGGTTTTTCTAAATTTTGAACCAGTGCTCGGAATCGAAATCTGAGGGACCCGATGAAACCGCAGTGCCGGTAATTGCTCAGGAACACCTATTCCGGAGTTGCGTTTGCTCGGGTGTGGTTATTAAAATAATGGGTTAACTATTGAATAAAAACAAAATTTGAGCAAAAAATTTTATTTTTATATCTAAGTAGTTATCTCCTATGTAAGGGAGTTGGGGTGGGACCCACTAGTTCCTTACTACCCACGTGTGGATAAATGTGAGATGAGACCCAATGAATCCCCACACCTTTCAACATCCACAACCCCCCCCCCCATTAATTTTGTAACACACCTGCACCCCCCTTAAATGAAATGTCAACTCTCTTAATTAATAAATTGATTATGTTTTCAATGTAATTAATTCGAGAATTCATTTAGAATTTCAAAAATGTTTGGCATGAGAAATAAAATAAGGCAAAGCCTTATTTTATTAGATTTTTTTGTTGTGTGAGAATAGTTGGAAGAGTAGAGCTCAAGTCTTCAACACCTGCTTCCATGTTGAAGAACCTGAAGAACGCACCGTCGCTGACGAAGAACGCCGGCCTTCGACGAAGCACGATGAAGAACGCCGGTTCCTAGGAGATCGACGACGCTACACCCTATACCGCGACACCAACGATTATCTTCTCCATGATGTCGATGACACTTATAGAGCTTCCATACACGACGCCATATTTTGGGACACTATTTTCCGCGAAGTCCTTTTCCTGCGTCGACCTTCGTTTGATGACTTCATCAGGAAGGGGTTAATTATTTACATGGAATAATCTTTTCCATTCTTCATCTTTTGTTTGGGGACGCTTGTTATCAACGTAGCGGGAGGAGGATGGACTGCACAAACATGGCCAAACCTCCTCCCCCTTGGTTGTTGTGTTTGTTACAGCTCGATAGAAGGCGACACGGTGCAATTACACCATGCAGAAACAAGGAGGAACACGGCGAGAAAGTGCAGTGTTGTCACGTCGCACCTTTAAGGTCGAACAAAACCGCGGCTGGAGTCGGGGCCGCAGCGGTGATTTGAAGACTCCACAGATTTTTTATTTGACCTGTGGATCGACGGGCGATGATGGAACGGTCCGTAGAGGCGATTTTATGATTCCAAAGTGATGTACGGGACACGTGATGACCACTGGAAAAGACGGCGGGTGAAACGGACAACTGGAGCGCGTCTGGTGGTCCGCAGAAAGCGGCGGGGGTGCACCGAAGTAGGAGACCTTCGCGGATGAGCCGTGGCGGACCGGAATGGATAAGCCATTCTGGGATTAGGGGGAGGCGCGGCTTATTGGCCACGCCGTTTCGGTCAACCGGGGGGGGGGACATCACCCCCCCCCCCCTCCGCTCTTCGCTGGCTGCGCGGGCGCCGCGCCAGCGCCGGGCCAACCAGACACCCAGGTCGGGCCGGTCCGCACCGGACGGCCTGTGCCGCAACCTAATGGGTCGTACCTGGACTCAGGTCGGGTCAACACGGTTCGGCCCGAGCCAGGGGGGTCTCGGGCCGGGTCGGTTCAGGCCCAAAACCCCCTAAAACCTGAACGGTTCTCTTAAAAGCCAATTACATGGGCTACAGACCTCTGATCGACACACCATAAGATTTGATGCAATCCTTGGATCGAGATGGTCGTTTCGTTATATTGTACTCAAGGTTTCAGAAAACTTTGGGTATGGCCGGGTTGGTTTGAACCCGAAACCAACCGGGCCCTCAGAGCGGAAATGCTTATAACATGAGTTCCAGACATCTGATTGATGTCCTGACGACTTTGTTGTATTCCTCATAATGAGGCGGATCTTTTGGCATACTTCACCTGAGTTTTGGATGCAGTTGGAGTAAGGACTGGTTGGATTGTACCCGAAATCCATCCGGTCCCCAGGAACGGAATGGCCGATAACATCCTGACCAGACGTCCGTCTGACGAACCGTTAGTGGTGTTGGTAATCACATTGAAAGACGGTCCCTATGAGTATAACCTATGAGATTTCGGCGTAAATTTGAGATATGGCTAGGTTGGTTCTCACGCGAAACTAACCGGGCCCTTCGGACAAAAAGGCTAATAACTCACTGACTGGGCGTTCGATTAACGCGCCGTCTGTTGCGTTGAGACCCCTATGACGAGGTGGTCCATAGAGATACTTCTTCATGGGACTTTGTGATTCATGGAGTATCGACCTGTAGCTCGTGGATCGGACCCTCCCGGAGACGAGCGTATAGAGTACGGAGACCATGGAGTCGGATGAGACCTGACGACTGCTTGACCGACTCGACTTGGAGTGAGTCGACTAGCCCAGTTGACGGAGCGCCCGGTATATGGCGACATACCTATGGCGGACGGAGTGCCCGATAGTTGGCCGGAGACCCATGGTACTCGACAAGAGGAGTAAATCTATAGGCTATTAGGGGGAGGGCCCGATATTTAGCGAGAGACCCACAGTGGACAGAGCGCCCGGTATTTGGTAGAAGACCCGCGGTACTCGACAGGAGATGTACCTCAGCAGTCATAGGATAGTGAGCAGTACCTCGTAGTCATGACAGGATCACAGTACTTTTCAGAGGCAGAGTTCTTCAGCAGTTATAGTTTCGATAATGAAAATCCTTGTTTGAGTTGAGTCTATGACCTATGTGTTTACCTCATGGTTGATATGGGTCATCTGATAACTTAGATATATGATGGTCATATATCTAAGAAGGGGTTATCCGTTTATTTCATAACCTCTGTGTTTTCTCATGATTGAGAGGTGTTACTTAATAACATAGGTATAAGTATGGGCTTATACCTATGTAAGGGTTATCTATTGGGATTATGCATTGTGGTTATCCTTGTTGGATTTAGAGAGACTTTGAGGGTATCAGGGTCCCTACTGAGTATCATTATACTCACCCCTACATGGGATATGCCTATATCTCGTTGTGTTGGATGCAGACGAAGGACAAAACTGAAGGAGGCCGAGCGTTCGAGGACTGGACGGTACCCAGAGGTGGATCTCACGACGAGTCGGTACCCGGAGGAGACAGACAGACGGACAATCAGACGTGGAGTGGTGAGGAGGACATATGTACCCACCCTTCAGGTATGATCCATGGTGGACAATCCAAGAGCTATGTGTCATCTTACAGCTTCTTGTCTTTTCTGTTGTACATTAATTTCAGTTGTAGTTGTACCTATCTGTTGGGCTTGTATGTCCAACCCCTTTGTACTTTCACCACTATTGTTACTGTTGTACTTAGTGTTTTCTTTCACTTGTACTCTGGTTGTGTTTTTGTTTACGTTTATAAAGGAAACGCCTTCACAATTATAGGTATTTACGCCTTTGGTGCTAGTCGCCAGCCCCTGACCTATGGAAGGCGGTTTTTGGGTAGTTACGACACGGGCCCCGGGGGACGGGTCGTGAAAAATTAGTATCAGATGAGTTGGTTCTACCACATACCTTATAACTCTTATATTTTAGTTCTGTTAAGCAACATTGTTATGGGTACCGAGTGTGGTTTTCAATTTAGGGAGTCCAGTGTTGGTGCGGGCGGCCGTCGTATCCATACACTAGGACGCTGAAAACTGATTTCCGACTTGGCGCACGAAAACACTGATTGCGTGTGTATTTCCAAAAGTTTTTAATATTCAGATAAAACCAGGTCAGATCACCAGGTATTAATCGTTTGACCATGTCACTTTTGTTTATTTCAGGATGCCTCCCCGTGGACGACCAGCTAGAGCCCCGAGAGTGGTACGTACCGACAGCCCGCCGAGCGACGAGGCCTCAGTACAGGTCCCTATCCTAGTTGAGACTCTAGCGGGGGCACCAGATGTACCACCACCCATTGGGCCACCGATGCCACCATCCACAACAGTAGAGAGTGCACGTCGCTTGAGCACACTGCACGAGTTCTAGTGCCAGAGGCCACCTAGGTTTAGGGGAGAGACGGTCCCACAAGCGGCTGAGGATTGGCTGGAAGCTATGGTGAGAGTCTTCAGGCTAGTGGGGATGCCAGCTGACTTCATTGTGATCCTTGCTTCCACCCTTCTTCAGGAAGAAGCAGGAAGATGGTGGAGCCTGATGCTCCAGGTGCATGACGATGCATTTTTTCTATGGGCAGACTTTGAGAGCCTATTTCGGGCATAGTTTGACCAGCCACCATTCGAGCTGTGCGGATCCAAGAGCTACATCATCTGCAGCAGGGTAGCATGAGTGTAGCTCAGTACTCAGCGAGGTTCACAGACCTCTCGTGCTACTCTACATACATGGTATGGGACCCATTCCCTAGGGCCCGGACCTTCGAGCTGTGGTTCCGGAGAGAGATTAGAGATTCATTTGTTTCTCGAAGCATCCCGACGCAAACATGGGTGTTGGTGCGAGCCCTCCTAGTGGAGAGTTTACTCGATTAGCAATCTGTAGTAGCATAACCCACTACTAGTCGACATGCAGCGGAGTCTTCTACAACTGGAAGAATACTGTTGACGTAGAGGTCCAAAATGACCAGACCCACCGGTGGCCGACTGCACAACACAGGTTCAGTTGTGCGGGGAAACCGGGGTGGAGTCACAGCCAGTCGTGCCAAGAGTGGGCAGTGTTACTCCTGCGGCGGGCTTGGTCACATGGCATGTGACTGTCCGACCCACCCTATAGATGATCAGCTGATAGATGAAGAACCCCTCAGACATAGGAAAAGGTTTTATCGAGGCAGACCACAAGGAGCAGAAGACCGAGGAAAGGGAGCTGGCCATACAGCTAGAGCTGGATGATGCTTCGAGGTGTTTCCAACACCACCACCATGAGCTCCACCACGACCGCATGGAACAAGTGGACATGGGAGACCTCAACTTCAGGCAACAGAATCATAGGACTATGGAGCTTTGGAAGCTGGCGGAGAAGATCGGGACTAGTTCCAGGCATGGGACCTTTGATCTTGGTGCTTATAGTTTTGTTGTTGTTGTTTGTGGTTGTTGTGTGTCTTTGTACTTGAGATGAAGTAATAAAAGAAACATTTTCCTTGTGACATTTTCTTCCTTTATTTTTGTGTACTAAGAGGTTCCGGTTTAAACTGTTGACTTGGCTGTCAGTTTTGAGATTCATACTGGAGGAGACCCAGTGACCACACACTGATGCCGACAATGTGACTCAGTCCTTGGAGGCAAGAGTAACGGTTTGATCTCTTGGTAGTAGCGTCGAGGCATTACGATGTTATCCATGGAATGGATTAGTACAATTCATTACAGGATTGACTACTTAGGCAAAGAACGTGGTTCATCCAGGGGTTGAGACCAGATTTCCCTTATCGGCAAAGAAGAAATCTTAGCAACTCTTGCGAGACAAGAGATGGTCTAGGCCACGATGGAGAAGGTGCGGATCATCCAAAAGCGGATGAAGACTAGAGAGAGTAGGTAGAAATCATATGTTGTTAGGAGACAGGACCATTTTAATTCGATTATTGTGACCATGTTTACTTACGGGTCTCACCTCGACGAGGTCTTTGGAGATGTGGCTGAGGTGCCATGAATTTTCCGAGGTTCAACAGACCTTTTCAGGTCCTCAACAGGGTAGGCGCTGTGGCATACCGTTGGACCCATCCACCTCAGTTTCACCAGGTGCACGATGACTTCCACGTATCTCAACTGAGGAGATACATGCTTGACCCGAGACATATCATCGACCATGGGGAGTTGGACATTGGCGATGGGGTGAAGAGATATGTTTTTCATGAATATTATTATATCAGAAAATAAAAATATCATAAAAGAAGATTAATAGTGTTGTTGGATCATTTTTCCAGAGGAGAATCAACAATAAAAAATAATTTCATATTAAATAGAGATGTTTTTTAAATATCCCATGTACCATTAGTTATTAAAAATATATTTTCATTGAATATTTCATCCACATAATAATTTCAAAAACAATTCATTTATTAGAAAATATTTAACATTTCATTCAAAAAATTTATTGAGGAAAACATATTTTCTAATTTGAAAAATTATTATCCAGACATAAATCATTTTGAAAATAATTACATTTTAAAATATAATTGAATAATGAATTCATATAAATATTTTAATATCCTTTTTCACTACAAACACCTTGAAAACAAATACGAAAAACTTGAAAACATTTTGATCAAACATTTCATTTTAAATATATTGAAAATTTAAAAATAACGATTGAAAAATATTTGAAAAATATTTTCATTAATGACATATAATATAATATTGAAAACATTTATAAAAAAATTAAATATAAAAATTTCTCAATTCTAATTTTTAAAACATGGTTTTGAATGAAAAAAGATTTTCATGAAAAAGTGAAGAAAGATGTATTTTTTAGAAATAAATTTTTTAATCATATGATGTACAAATGATTGAAAAAAATTATAATAATAAATCAATATATCATGGATAATCACTGTCAAATAATATTAATTAATTTTCTTGAGATATGGATCATAATAAATAATCAATTGAATCATAATAATAAACAATTTTTATAAAAGATGAGCTTTTGAAATATTATATAACCTATTTGGTAACATTGAATAAAAATAAATTGGAAATAATAAAATTAAATGAATCATAAAATATCATGAAAAACAAATATATTCAAGGTATAACATGTCTATGTATTTATATATAATTTATATAAAAATTTTGTGTAAAAATGGCATGTGTGTGAAAGATGGAAAAGTGAGACAAAATTACTTCACCGATTATGTAAATTATGAAATATAAACCCCAATAATGAAGTATCATAAAATAGATATATAAATACTAAAAAATTTATGTTAATATTCATAGAATAAGTCCATGGGTTTTATAAACACCACACAAATGAGATAAGTGGTGAATATGGCATGTATGTCATGAACATAGTATGTAATATGAATTTTTCAAAACATAATACTTGACTTTGAACACACACATAAAAACATCCTACATGAAAAATATATTTTTTTTATAAATATGACATAGAAAATTATTATTATATCTCCTACCATATATGAATTTTTATGACTATATATTACCTGTTTATTTACAACGCCATGTTATCATTATGTTTCAGGTAATATTTTCATTTCTTTTCTTGTATGTTTTTTATTTTTATTCTTGATCCCCATAAATATGTAATTATTTAATTTTTACCATAACATAAATAATTATATATATATGATATATATATATATATATTATATATGAATTTATAATAATCTATAAAATAGAGAAATATGAATTGAAATACAACATTCATTGAGATGACATGTCGTACATATACATTGATTGTGAACCAGTTTTATTATTGTGTTGAAATATTGAAAGAGAATGAAATATATGTTACTATATATAATATAATTATAATAGAGTTATTATTCCATATATTTTATAAAATTTTAAAGAACAAAATGTAAATACATTTTATGTATAGTTTTAATGAATCAAATCACATTGAGGAGGTGGTAGTCTAGAAATCCAAAATCAATATTATAGTAATTACAATATATTAAAATCATAAAGTCATCTGTTAATAATAACTAATTAAAATTAATAAAACATGAAGATCATATATATCATATGAGAAAATATTTTCCATTATAAATCCTAACCATGCGACATGGTATGGGAAAATGAAACTACATCGTTTTGTGAGGCGGTAGTTCACCGTACACAAGAATAGTATATGTTTTACCAATTATATGGAAGTGTGTGTATGTTATATTCGAACCATTAAATTAAAAAATATGTATATTTATTATGATGGTGTTATTATATGATAATATAATAATGATAATTTATGGATTGGATTAATAAATACAGATAATGATAGCCTTGGAAAACGTTACCTGTTTTTTAGGAAACTTTTTTTGGTTTTTACCAAGGGAATTTTTGGTATCCCTTTATAAAAAAATTGTGGATTACATTATGAGGGTTTATACATTGAGAGATCATATGAGTATATTTTAGGTGAGGAAATATAATTTATATTTGTGAATAATTGGGAGTAATAAGTACGTTTTTATAGTGGAGTTGTATAATTCTCCTAAATTTATTTATGCGAAATCCCACCTTTGTTTTGCATTTGAATATTAACTCTAATAATGTTAAAAATAATAAAATATATTTTATTTTAAAAATATGTGTAGAAAATTAATAATGGATATGTATATAGGTCACTTTTTCCCATAATTTTACGGTTTTGTCCATAGTTATTATAATTTTTATCTTCATCACAGTCATTAATTTTAATCACTTTGACAATAATTTTTCATCAAAAAATAAGTTTAAATTATTTTAAATTATAAATTATTTTAATCTTATATATAGAATCCATTTTCCAAATAATAATTATATACTTTATCTAAATTAAAATAAATTTAGACCCATATATAGGAGCACATATCTAATTATTTACCTAAAAATGTTCAAAATCATGGTATGATTTTATATCCAATTTCTATAAAAAATTGATTAAAATTAAATATTCTATTTTAATTATTATCTAATTTATCGAATTATTCATAAAAACCAATAAATTTTTATCCTTATATTTAAATTAGATGTGAAAGATGATTTGAATTAAAATTCAGTATTATCCCTATTCATCAATAAATCTTAATTTTTCAAAATATCCAAAAATTAATCCAAATATAATTTATCGGTTACCCTTTAATTTTTTTAGATTATATGGTTAAAAAACTATAAAGTTTTCATAAATATGACTTAAAATTGGTTCTCTATTACATATTTTTAAATTTAGCATTTCAAAAAAAAATACATCGTAATATACATAATATTGGATTCCATTTCATGTTATACATATAAAATATATTGGATTAGTATTAGAAAAATTTACTAAAAATATTATATATTAATTTTGTAGAAAAATATTTTTAAACATTTATTGGTTCTATTATTCAGAAAAAATAGTTTCTTGACATAGAAAATACATTAACAAGAAATGTAATTTCTTTATATTGAATTAGATATTACATTAAATTATAATTATTTATAACCAAAGGATTATTTTTAATTACATGAATAAATTATATTTTCATAGTTTTTAAATCTTATTCATATCATTCATTTACTCTACTAATTGATATCTATAATAAATATTTAATAATATTATTAATAGTATCTTGTAGTCTGTTAAAACTTTTTCATGTGTAGACTAATATTGAATCTTATTCTTTTTTATATAAAAATAATGACATGGTTTTGTGTATAAATCATTCCACAAAAAGTAATTTCCTATAGATAAATATATATTTATTGTTGTATAAGATAGAAATTATTAAATTATTAAATTAATATAAAATAAAATAATTTATAAAATCATGGTGTGTTGCAAAAATGGAATAGTAAATTATAGTACATGCATTCAATGTAATAAATAAAATTTAATGATTATTCGTTTGTGGGTAATATATATTAAAAAACATAATTAATGATAATCAATAAGTAATGATACATAACTAAAAAATGACATTTAATCAATTAAATAACTAACTTAATTGGATAATGAATAATCAATATAAAAATGTAATAATCTAAAGACAAATTCATTTTAACAAAAATGTTATAATGAAGTGTATCGAGAGATAATATCCTTATGAATATAAAATATATAATAATTCATGAATTCATAATAAATTAAATTATTAATTATTGGATTTTTAGAACTCATATCCATTATACAACTACCATTAAAACCATCTAAAAAATATGATTACCAACACAAATTTTTTGGATAAATTATCTTATGATAGACAACTGATTTAACTTGTGATATTACCTATGAATTTTGAGGATAACTATAACTGGTCCCTTCTAATTATTTCATTCTAAAATAATTACTCATATATATAATAATTGATTTTATTCAAGAAAAATATGTATTAACCTTAAATATATTTAATATAGAAAGAATATAAATTATCTTCATTTCCAAATTCAATCAAAACCAAATTAAAGTAAACAAAGTATATTAGAAATAAGATATGTTTTTACAAATAAGAATATCCATTATATGTTAGGTGGGTATTTCTGGTAACTTGAATGACAATTGAACATATTGAAGTGTGTATATAATGGGAATTCCAATAACTGCGAAAATCATTCATGAATGTTAATGAATATAAATTCCATTCTCAAAATAATCATAAACATATAGATGAAAAATTATGATGGTATCAATAAAAAATATACCCAATGGTGTATGAGTAAATTTTTGTTGTCACAGATGAATTAAAATACTAAAAAATTATTAGTTAAAACATTCATGAAGAATATATCCTTTACATTTTGAATAATCATATTTTAAAACAAAAATATAAACAATGTTTCATAATTCCATATTAGGGAATTTACTTATAAATTAGAAAAATTATCTTTTTAACATTTTTTTGGTCTTGAGAATATAATTGTTCTCAATTATCTATATGTTAGAACAATGAATACCTTCACTTTTTTACAAAATTTAAATTGTAATTATTTGGAAAGAAACATTAATATTAATTTCAAAACAATTTTTATAAATTAATAATGTGTAAATATTTATTTATTAAATCATTTTAAAAATTTTAAAAACATTAATTAAATAAATTTTTAAAAACATGGTTTTCAGAGAAAACATATTTCCAAATGAAGAGAGAAATAAAATTTGATTGTATTAAAATAACGTTATTAATTTTTTTATTTACAAAATTTTATTAAAATGTTAATATTACATGATAAAATAATGAAAAAATAATGTAAAATAAAATTAATGTGATTTATTAACCAATAGTAAAATAAATTACTTCAATTTAAATTCAAGTAAAATTTTTTTGATAAGAAAGAAATTTTGAAATAAACCCTTATGAAGATAATAACATTGAAGTAACAATTATCCAATGATTTAATTATATGTGTCTAATTTATATCATGAAAATATATTGTGCTATAAAACAAAATATATTAAATTGTTTATACAGACATTTTTTTAATATCATTGTCAATAGAAAATTTAATATAAGCTAATGAAAAGAAATCAGGTTAGGAAAATCCTTACCACTTGGAAATTTTAAATTCAAATTTCCAATGAATGAATACTTGAAATTAAACATTAATAACATGAATTTTGAATAATCATGATATTACATATCAATTAATAATAATATACTCTTTATAAAATAAATTTTGAGCATAACATTGCAATATACCTCAATAATGATAGTTTGAGATGATATCACATATGAATAACCTATAATTGAAGTGGGGATTAATCAATAAATTGATTTTTTTATAAAATAAAAAAAAATTAAAAAAGATGAACTAAAATATAATATAATATATTTTAATGACATAGATAATATTATCATGGCATAAATAGTGAGGTTGATGTTTGACCCAATGAAGGGAATTTGTGTAATGAAATCCATTACCTCACATATCCTTTAAGTGGAATATAATTTATCCTCACATATTACATTTTTTAAATTTTTATGAACTTATTAATGAATCATAATAATTTTTATAATAATATATGTGATCATTTTATTTCATATTATCCCTTTTTTATTAATTATATTTCATTATAATTTTTTTGAATCGTTAATTACATTGTTTGTTCATGAGTGTTTCATCCAGAATGATCTATATATTCAATAAATTTTATAGATAAATCATATCTATAATAATAATTCTTCAATTATTATAATATTTATACTTAAATAATACTTTTATGGCCAATAAATAATTCTTTTACTGAGAACTGAATAACATTATGATGATTGAGATAATAGGTCATACGAATGCCTGAGTACAACTTCCATTTTTCAGTATTCATTATGAAATTGTGGTAAGTAATATTTTATTATTATATAATTTTCATAATATCATATATAAATCATTCATTATTTGTGGATATTTACTCTCATCACTTCATGAATGAGGTTGTCCACACATACACATATGAAGCTATAAATGTTTAGTGTAAGAAATAAAATCATATATTATATCAATATATGATATAAATTTCATGAATATGATAAATATTTTATATATTTCAAATATATTAAAAAAATGTATCCATTAATAATTTCATGAATATATTTAATGAAAAATTAACCCAATTGCATAGCATGATGGTATTCTATCATACACACGAGAAATGTAATCGTATACCCTACGAAATGGAATCTAAAAATTGTTATATATGATATATTGTGTATATATATATAATTATGTTATATAAATATTATAGAAACATTAGAACCATCACCAAACCCAACTATGATAGGTAGTAATGTATAAATAAATAAAATTAGTTGGTGTGGGGGTATTTCACCATGCCCACGAATGATGATTTCATAACATATTTGACTGCTGTGGGGATGGTTGAAGGACGTTTAGTAAACAGAAAAAAAATATTTTATGGAATATAATTATTTTGTTATATCATTATGTTTTAACAATAAATCATGGATGCTTATGATGAAACAAAACAAAAATTCTCTATGATGAATGTTTATTCCTTTTCAGATAACCTCAATAGGTTTTCACCAAAACAATTAATACATTCAACATATAGACCAAATAATGATAATTGGTTTAATGGATGATATTTTTAATGATATTGAGATTGTTAATTTTATAACCAATGTTATTATATATATATATATATATATATGTTAGGATAGGGGTGTCAATTTATAATTGAAGTGAGTTTCACACCTATATTTTCTGAAACGAAAAACGTGTATCCATATTTTACACTTTCCATAATGTTCCAAAATTGATTATTATCTTGAATAAGATATCATAGTGACTATATATGGCTGGAAAAATAAATTTTTATACAATGGTAAATCATTTAACCCTTTTTTTAGTTGATATCTATGTAATTATATTTTGTACCTAGCCATGATAAATAATTTTTAAAATTTTCACTATTCATTTTGGTAAAAAAATTATGTTGAGCTTTTAATATATTATAAAAAAATTATTTTTCAAAATATGTAATCAAATGTAATAAATTATATTTTTTTATATAGAAAAATTTAAATTAAATATAATATTGAATTTATTATGAGAATGAGGGTTTTAAAAGAAAAAATGATTAATAGTTTAAAATCTGTTTATATCCAAATTAATTATGAAAAGGAATACATCAACTAAATTATATTAATAAATATATTATTTAAGTAATTTTTTATTAAAACCAATTAAAATATTGTTTTTCATTATAAATAATTAAAATATTTAATATTTTTTCATTTATTATTCCTTATTTTTTATTATAACTATAAAATTAAAACATTTTAGATAAATAAAAAAATTACTTTATGATATCATTGATATTGTGATTTTTGAAATTAATTTTATAATATAAAATAGTTTTCCAAAAAATATTTAAAATTTAATTTTAAATTATCCTAACGAAATAGGACTACACATTATTTAATAAAATTTATAACTTTTCAGAGAAACTAGTTTTCTCTTACTAATTATGGTTGTTATATTTTTAATCAATATATAATCGTAATATTTAAAATTTAGTTGATACTATTAATACCATACAATTTAACTGTTAATTTATATTGGAATATTATATTATGGTTCATTTAGAAATTTATATTCTTGTTTCTCATGGTATTAAGGAGATTAAATTTAAAAAAATATATTTCATGGGTTTTTATGCACAATGGTTCATCTCGCACAAACTATAAAAATGTTATTCAAATAATAATCAAGTCATTATATTATTCCCATAACAAATACTTCATTTCCTCGTCATTTAAACACCATATAAGTAATATTGGGTTTGATATTAGGAAATAGAATTCTTTAAAGACACACTTGTAAATGGTTTATTAAATTATTAAAATCTATTATCTACACTAAACATGTCATCTCTAAGATGACGTGTCACCGTGACAATCGATGACAACACCTCCAAATGTCAAAAACACCTTTAAATATTGGTCTTCCTATGAAGGTGTGAGCTTATTCCCCACGATTCCTCAACCACACCATCTAGTTTATGGTTTCATCGGTCCATCTATTTTCTTCGACGATCAAGAAAAATTCCTCCAGTCTCCTCTGTCCACAGTCGATAGTTCATCCACGAGCTTCATCCTTCTACCACACATCCAAAATTTGTCGATGAAGCTTACAGAATCATTTTTCTTTCTATAGGATTTTCAATCGAATACCCTTTAAAACATTTCTCTTCGCATCTATATTCTTGGAGATCACACTATACTTATAATATTATGTCTACCTTATTGTATCTGAGCTTCGGTAAGCATCATCGAGTCCACAGTCAAATTTTTTGCCTCTAAATTTATGCATTTTTTGAATCTCTATGATCCTGTTGGACAAAACTCCTTGCATTTATTATGGCCTCATTTTTTAACACGCGCATGCAAATTTCAACTCTTCCTCCCATGTGATGGCCTCTGAGTTCTTCTACTCGAGTAACAATCCACCAAAAGATCATAGACAATATATGTCCATGTGTTCTACTAATGATGATAACTGTCTAATTATCTCCATCGACAACAAAACCAACTCAGATTTTAAACCATGATACTGACATATCTCGCACAACGACTTGTATGATTTAATGAAAATACTAGCATAAACTATCACCTCCATTTTTCTATGCCTTTCCCTCCTCCATTCCGAGGAAAAAATTCCATGTTTGGATTATTCATTGAAAAATTGTCATTAGAAAAGGTAATACTGGTGTTTCAAAACACTTTTTCTGTATGAAATCAAATCATTTACAGAACAGAAGCTTATTTTATCAGCATCCTTCATATTTTTCATATTAAACTGGTTTGTAGATTGAATTCCATTTCAATAGAGACTGACCCTAATCCATTGTAAATTTTCTCTCAGAAGATATGGGAGACCTCCACCACTATTTACATTATTCCTGTTTTTTAGTTTAAAATCATATGTCACCATTCCAAGAATTTGACCTTTTTCTGGTTTTAGATATATGGATTCTGTTTATTTTAAGAGATGGTTATTCTTCTAAGAACAATTTTTTGAATGGTAATGTAATGTTCCAATTGAAATTTTTACCATTTAAGGTTGGACTACATTCAAGGATAGCTTATTCAAACTGCCAAAAAGACTATTTATTTGAGATTTTCATCACTGTATTTTATTGATTTAATAACATCGTTTATGTTTGGGAAAGTGACATGGATATTATCTTATCTGTTTGAATTAATGGCCATGACACTTATCCTTTAATTGTATTCCATTCATTATCATCATGTATGGAAGACATCATTGAAATATGATTATGATACTCAAGGATGTATTGATAATAGATTTTTCAAATATCTACTTTTAGTGAGGTTCAATTATTGCACCATTTTATATAAACTCAAATTCCATTTATTAATTTATAAACATGAAATATATGTTTTGTTACATGAATATCTTGTGATTATGGTGATTTGAAATTAAATTTCCCGATGTCTATTTCAAGTAAAACAAATCATTTGTTTCCAGCTGAAAATATGATACAACTCGCAGGTCGAGTTAAATTTTAATACTTGAGTAGAAATGGTACATTTCACACCCATTATGTTTTTAACATATATTTTATAGTTTAAATTCATATTTAACTCCTAATATCATTTTATTAATGCACTATGTGGTTAGTAAAATGTATTATGTCATTAAGGAAAGGTTTCCCACTATGGGTGTGTGAGACTCCATCAATATTTGTTCGATAAATTATTTTGCATCTTCCAGAAAATCACTATTCAATGTGCTTTTAGACATGTATATTTATTTCAACTATTTTCTATTTTCTTTGAATGCAGTACTATTTTGGAGGGATATATTATTTGGTGAGATTCTTCATGTTATAGAAGCAACCATGCCCACACATTCATATCAGAATCACGCCATCTATCTGTGCCCAATGGCATTTTGTGTAATTCTGAAGGGTTTTAGTATATATAATATATTAATGTGTTCGAATTCAAAAACATTAATCGTTTTTTTATTTAATTAAAATGTTCATGAGTTTCACTCATTGACAGAAATATGATCGAGGATATGTTTTAGACCCTATAATGATGCTTTCTAGGTTAGTTTTGCAACATATAATTTCCCATTCAATAACTTCTTCAATAATTGTTTTTAATTATGCATATCATTGTTCACAATTTTGTAATCGTGTATTATACTGATATTTAATGGACATTTAACAAAATGTTCTAGATTTTTATGAGCATTACTATTAATATTCAGTATACCTTAATAGATGGATATTCGAAACCACATGGTTTTCCCTACTCTACTCTAATAATCACCCAACAATTATAACACTCTCCAAGAGTATTCTATTTTCCTTAAAACATTTATATGCCTTCGGATGTTAATGATTCTCATATTGGGTAAGAATTTACTAAATATGGGTTGGAAATAAATGCATCCATCATTTATTTATTATAAATGAATATTCATTAGGGGTTTACTTCATAACAATGTCGAGCATTGGAGAAATGAATAATTACTTTTTTTCTTTTGATGAATAGGTGATACAATTGTCCGATTATTAATTTGATGTTGAATCCAGAACACATGGCATGGATCAGTCTGGTGTGATGTTTTTATAATTTGAATTCTTGTACAAGGATTTATGATGTAGGGTTATGAGAGTGAGAATTACATAGTATTGTTTGGGGCATGTTTACTTCTTTTGATAACAAATCATAAGTCGTTTTCTCTTTTTTGAATCTTTTATTGTTAGTATAGGGAATAATTTTTACACTTTTGATGGACTATAACATGTGTTATATTTTATTTTTATGATAAAAATGGAAAATGTTGTGCCTATTGATGAATATTTATAGAGACAAGGATTATATATTTCATTTTTTGAATAAATTTACTCTCTTCAGAGAAATTTTCATTTTTAATTTATGTCTATCCAGAAAAAATTTGGAACAGAATAAGAAATGATTTAATCTCTTGATCAAAACCATTTACCTCACATCCCCCTCATCCCACATTGATTTTTTGATTTTATAATTTTGAAATCCCTTATCCGGGTCACTGATTTTAGTATATTTTGAACTATATATACATGGAATGATTCAATGAGTTAAATGATATGTATATTGCATCTAAAAATCATAATTTTTATAATTTCCATATTGAATTAGATATATTAAACCATATATATTTTCAAAATGTTCATGTTGAACTTCATATTTTGAATTGTATATTCAGTTTGAAAATTTTTAGTTATGTATTGGATTTACTTTAAATTGTACTGTTTTTTATCGTTATATCACTATATATTATTACTTTTGTACCACAATTACATGTTCATATATTAGAGTTTATTCTGTTAGATATACTGATACTGAGTTTTCATATGGTCTTATAACTAAAATACTACCAATAATTGGCAACATGCATAGAGGAATACATTTTTCAAAAACAAATTCCAGGACAACATTTAATTGGTACATTTCATTACCAATATAATATTTGAAATTCTATGATTAATCAAATAATATTTAATTAATGTTTTTAAAAATAAAATTTTCACAAATACATCTCCCATGACATAATATTGAGTTTTCTCAAACTCTATCACATTAAGTACACTATTTCAATTGATATCGTCTTTCATAATGTTCATATTCTTTTCCATTGTTTTTAAATTATTCATATATGTTATAGAAATTATTGGACATCTACATCACTAAAATATGATAAAATTTATGGGTACTATCACCAAAAATATTCAAATTGATTTAGAGGTTGAGAGGTTAGAAATCACAACTTCTTACATCACTAGACTTCTATATTAAAATTAACTAAATTGTTTCATTATTTTCTTATAGTGAAAAGCTTTAAAAATATGTATCATGTTCCCTAATTTTACATGTGCAGTTTTTATGTTTCAAAATGTCCATATCATTGAATAATTACCAATAAATTATAAATTAAAATGCATCATAATATGTATTTATCAGGTCTCAGTTAATCGCTAGATCACAATTCATGGGTCCGCCGAAAATACATTGAAAAAGTTATATTATGCATATGATTTATTTCCAATTCATATTACTGATTTATTTTATCCTTGAAATGTCAATGAATTGGATCTTTATGTTTTAGTTTCAACACTTACAGTTGGTTTGTTATAATATCTTCTGATATTTCATCTACTCACATATATATTTCTTATATTTATTAACTGATATTGTATTGACATCATTTGAACTAACATTACTACATTTCTTCATGTTATTTTCATTTTCTGTGTGATTAAATCTTACATTTTATTTATTCTAAATTTCCAACCATATACCATCATATGTTTACCTCAATGATTTCATTTTTTTCTATTATTTTCTACTTATTCATTAATGTCATGTATTAATTTAGGAAAATATTTTAATGGAGTTTGAATATGATGGTGATGTATAATGTAATGTTATAATGTCATAAGAGTTTTCTGAAGAAACATTCCATGACAATGAACTGCAACCACATATAAAGGAAAAATAAAACTAAAAGAATTAAATTATTGATTATTTTTTCCTCAAACTTCATATTTTGTCCTACTAAAATTGTATGTAGGTATATTTCCCATTCAATAGAGAGTGAATATTATCCATTGTCAGTTTTCTCATAGAATATATGGGCCACCTAAAAAACTATTTACATTGCTCCTGGTTTTTAGTGTAAATGCATCTATCAATATACCATGTTTTTAACTTTTTTATGGTTTATGATATATGGATTCTATTGATTTTAGGAGATGGGTTTTCATGTAAGGATTTTTTTAATGGGAATGTAACATTTCAATTGATGTTTGTACCATGTAATATTGGACTGCATTCAATATTATCTTATTCAAACTTCCAAAAAGATTATTTGATTGAGCCTTTCATCTCTATACTTGATTGATTTAATCATGTAATTTATGTTTGGTAATGTGAATTGGCTCTTTGCATAGCTATTTGAATTTATGGCCCAAAATCTTATTCTTTGATTGTCTTCCTTTCATTATGTTCACATAGAAAATACATCATCGAAATATTATTATGAAACTGAAGTCTGTATTGATTTTAGGTCTCTCTAAAATCTACTTATAGTGATGCTGAATTATTGCACCATTTTATTTAAACTAAAATTAAATTTATTAATTTTTAAAAATGAAATATATGTTGTGTTACAGAAATCTCTGGTGATTAAGGTGATTTGAAATTATATTTCCCTATACCAATTTCACATAAAAAATCATTTTTTTCTAGATAAAAATATGATACAACTCACAGGTTGAGTTAAAAATTAAAACTAGAGTAGAAATGGTACATTTCACTCCCATTATTTCTTTAAAAATATATTTTATATTTTAAATTAAAATACAAATCCTAATATCAAGTTATTGATGCACTATGTGGCTGGTAAAATATATTATGTTACTAAGGAAATGTTTCCCACTACTGGTGTGCGCGACTCCATCAATATTTGTTTGATACATTATTCATTATCTTCCAGGAAATCATTTTTCCATGTGAATTAATATATATATATTTGTTTCAACTACTGTCTATTTTTATTTTATGTAGTACTATTTTTGAGGGAGATATTATTTGGTGAGATTTGATATGTTGGACAAGAAAACGGGCCTACATATTCATCTTAGCATCGGGCCATCTGTCTATGCCCAATGGAAATTTTAGTAATATTGAATGTTTTTAGTATATAGAATATATTAATGTGTTCAAATTCAAAAAAAATAATTAATTTTTTATTTCATTTCAAATTATAGGGTTTTCTCTATTTGGATGAAATATGATCTAGGATCAGTTTAAGAGCCAATAATGATCATTTAATGGATAGTTTTGCAATATATAATGGTCCATTCATGAACATACTCAATAATTAGTTTTCTTTGTGCATAATTGGTTTAACAATTTTGCAATCATTGTATATACTTTTATTTTGTGGTTATTTAAAAAAAATTATTTATTTTTATGAGCTTTAGTATTAATATTCAGTATAACTTCATATATGGATATTCGAAACCCCAGGGTTTTTGCTGCACTACTCCAATAACCACCCAACAACTAGTACACTCTATATGTGTATTCTATTTTCCTCACTAATTATATATCCCTTTGGATGTTAATGATTCCCATATTGGAAAAGTATTTACTAAATATGGTTGGTAGTAAATGAAAGAATCATTTATTTGTTAGAAATGAACATTCATGTGTTGTTCACTTCATAAAATTGTTGATCACTGGAGAAATGAATAATGATTTTTATTCTCTTGATGACTAGGTGATTCGATTGTCCTTTTTTAATTTGAGGTTCAATTTAGAACACTTTTCAAGGATCAGTCTGGTGTGATATTTTTATAATTGGAATTTTCGATCAAGGATTTATGATGTATGACAATGAGAGTGAGAATTGTATATTAGAGTTCGGGGAATGGTTCTTTCTTTTGAGGATAAATCAGAAGTGGTTTTTTTTTTGAATCTCCTATTGTTATCATATGGAATAATGTTTACACCATTTATGGACATTCACATGTGTTTTACATTATTTTTATGATAAAAATGGCATATGTTTAGCCTGTTGATGTATATGGATAGAGATATGAATTATATATTTCATGTTTTGAATAAATTTACTCTATTCAGCAATTTTCTCCTTTTTAATTTATTTCTATCATGAAAAAATTCGGAACATAACAAGAAATGGTTTAATATCATGATCAATACCATTGATCTCATTTCCCCCTCTCACCACATTGATATTTTGATTTTATAAAATTTAAATCCCTTATTCTGGTCAGAAATATTGTATATTTTGAACTATATATACATGGAATGATTCAATGAGTTAAATGATCTGCATATTCCATCTAAAAAACATTAATTTTCAAAATTTCCATATTGAAATATATATATTAAACCATATACATTTTAAAATTTTCATGTTGAACTTCATATTTTGAATTATATGTTAAATTTCCAAATTTTCAGTTATGTATTATCTTTATATTAAATTGTACTGTTTTTATCGTTCGTTCACTATATATGATTACTTTTGTACAACAATTACATGTTCATATATTTTTAATCTATTCAATTACATATACAGATTCTGAATTGCCTTATACTATTATAACTTAAATACTACCAATAATTGTAAACACTGACTATGAGGCTCGACGTGCTCATATATCCACCAAAAAGACAACATATGTATTTTATGAAGGTGGAGAGCATGATATCTTCTTCAAAAGATGTACTATGGTACCAGTGATGCTATGGGAGGAATTTTTGAGTGATTTCTATAAGTCCCCTATATCATGACATCCAAGAGTAGAGAAGATATACCAGGACTATCGACGTCAGCACTGGTGGTCGGGGATGAAAAAAGGAGTGGATGAGTTTTCCTTTCGGTGCTTCACTTATTAGCAAGTGAAGACTGAGCATCAGGTTCCAACAGGCATAGTTCCACAAAAAGAGGTGCCAGAGTGGAAGTGAGATTGATTTTCCATGAGTATTTTTAGAGGACTTCCACGCATGACCAATGGACATGATTCCATCGAGGTGATCATTGACTGACTCACCAAGTCCGCCATCTTCCTACCTATCAGAATGTAGGGATCATCAGTGGTCATGGGATGCCTATACGTATAATATATTTTACGACTTCATGGGGTTCCATCTACAATTGTCTCTGATCATAAATCATGTTTTTCTTCCCGTCTATGGACGATATTTCAGGAGGTTTTTTGGATATAGCTTCAGTTGATCACTGCATAACATACTCATATAGATGGTCAGACATAGTGGACAATTAGGACCCTATAGGACATGATGCATTCTTGCATCCCTGATTTTGGTCATTGTGGGGAGGATCACTTTCCTTGGGTTAAGTTTGCGTACAACAACAACAATAACTCCAACATTGGTATGGAACCATTCGAGGCATTTTATGGTTGACCTTGAAGATCACCTCTACGATGGACTGACCCAGGGGAGTTCGCACTCGTGTGACTATAATTGGTACAAGCTACCACAGAGAATGTCCAGATCATCCAGGACTGGATGAATACTTCACAGAGCAAGAAGAAGTCTTTTGCTGACTGGATAAAATGATATCTGGAGTTCGGGGTTGGTGACCATGCCTTTCTATGAGTCTCACCATGACGAGTTTTTTTGGATATTTGGTCAGGGTGGAAAGGTATCTCTGAGAATCATTGAACCATTTTAGGTCCTCACCAGAGTTGACGAGGTTTCTTAACACTTAGCTCTTCCACCTCAGTTGCACTAGGTGCAAGGCATTTTCCATTTATCCCAGCTAAGGAGATACATACATGATCCTGCACATATCATAGACTGGGGAGAGCTGGACATCGATGATGGGGATATGTTTTTAGAGGTACTAGTGGCGATTGAAGATGTACAAGAGAGAGTCCTTTGTGGGAGATCAATACCTCTGGTGCGCATACGTTGTCATCACAGGAACCTCCAGGAGAGAACATGGGAGAGGGAGGCTAAGATTAATGCATAGTACCCCCACATGTTTCCCTAGTTTTTGTTGTGGCTTTCAGGGACGCAAAGCCCTGATGTGGGGAGAATGAAAAAACACATAATATTTTCCATGTAAATGTTTTTATTTATATGGAACTATTTTATGTCCGTAAAAATTTATAGAGCATTATTCTGAGTCTTGGTGTGCCCGGAATGACTTTATGATCATTATTTTCTAGTACCTTTAGTAAATGAATTTATGGCATTTTGTAACATTGAACTAGTGCTAGGAATTAATATCTATGGACACCATTGAACTCGCAGTATCAACATTCACATAGGGAGAACTTCACCACGACCGTAGAAGGTCAAGGGTGGAAGTTAGTTTTTTGGATGTTCGTAAAAGAGTTAAATGAAATAAAAATAAAATAAAACAAAAACATTTATTTTATTTTCCTGAAACCTCCATTTTGAATTCTTGGTGGTGGGGACCACCTGAAAATTCTTCTTTAATGGAAGGTAACTCTAGGATCCTTTCCATTTATGCGACAACAAGATTTTATTAATTAGTAATAATTAATCTTAATAATATTGGCTCCTCACCTCATGTTAGAAAAATTGGGTAGGTAACTAGTTGTGTTTGAGAACTCTAGAAGGATGATCCTCCAAAAAAAAGATCCTTCAACAAACAAGATCCCCCAATGATGAACGATGGAGAAGAACGATCCCAGATTGGAAATGTTTTGCTGGAGATATGAACGCTGGAATCCACTTCATTGACTTCATCCTCTTAATCATACCATCTCAAATGAGGAAACAAGGATGGGGTGTGGTTATGCTTATTATTTATTGATTTATGTCGAAACATTATTCTTGATGCCACTTTCTATTGGTCTAATGGGGAGGGTACGACCCAGACTATCATTTCTTGATCCCTCTGCCTATTTATTTTTGACGTGTTCTTTGTGGGACGCGATGATGGTGGTGGAGCAACTGTGCTGTCGAAGGAGACTGTGGCCTATTGGAAACAACATGGGAATGTGGTGGTCGATAGCATGTAGGCTGCATGGAACTAGGATGGCCTGTGTCCACGCTACAAGTAATGAAGTAGGTCGTGGCCTATTAGTCACAGTAGTGGGAGGACAATATCAGGCACACTGGTCGGCCCCGTGGAGGTATGGAGGCGTGCATCATTGCCACCCGTTGATTGGGATACCTTGGCTGCATAGCTGCAGTGCTGTACCGGAGGGTGGGTGGAACCCATCCCGCTATAGGAGGACACCGTCTTCATCTCTCCGATGGGAGGAGAGACGACCGGAGCCCCGGACAACTGTAACGGATCGGCGGGACACCCTCGTGTCTCGTGGTGACTTGGCATCACATAATGGCACAACCAATTGGACATCCGAATAGAGGTGGGGGGCTCCCCTTGGATGCTATCTCAGGTGGGCCGCCCTTCAAGTGTGGGCCGAACAGCATTCCCCATCACGTGTCGGGTCGTGCCCTATCGTGGCCTAGGCTACCCGCTTATGGGTTTGGCCGCCCATCCTGGTTCTGGTCACCCCATCATGGGCCGATTCGGACAGCGGCCCAGTGGGCTAGGCCAGACCGTGGTCAGTCCCAGTTGACCTGATGTTGGTCAGGTCGGCCCCAACTGGGTCTGACTGGATTGGCCCGATTGGGTCAGACTGAGCACGTGCCCATCAAGAACCAAATACACGTTTATAACCATATCATGAGAACTGGGTGTCTATTTGATGAACCATTTGTGGCACCAGGATCCTTGGATCAAGATATTATTTTTGTATACTCCACCTAATTTTTGAATATAGTAAGAGTACGGCCGATTTTTATTGAACACAAATCCAACCAGGCCCCCAAAACGGAAATGCTAATAACATACAGACCAAGAATCCGATTGATGCATTTTCTATCGTGTTGGGTTCTTTATAACGTGAAAAACCTTTGGGATAATTCTTCTTGGTAATTATTAGCAGTTTATGTATCAATAGATGGCATGATGAGAGGAACCTCCTAGAACCAAGGGCGCTTAGTGCGGGAACCCTCTGGCTGGATGGACATGCAGAGTCTTTAGATCCTGTGTGGTTCATCTTATGATCATGTGTGGGTTATCATCTCCAGATCCTATGTGGGTCATCTCCAGATCATGTGTCTGTCATCTCCACATCTTGTGTGGCACATCTTTAGATCATCTGTGGGTCATCATCGATCCTATGTGGATTATCATTATATTCTATGTGGGTGAACTCTATAGTTTTTCATTGATGTAAGATTATCTACCAATACATCTAATCATCTATACTTCCGTACTTAAGTTATACCTAGTGTGAGTTGAGTGTTTAACTTTGGGTAAATCCACTATGTGACATTACCTTTGTGGTTCATACCTTTGTGGTGATACATGTGTGGTATTAGTATGTGTGGAACTTCTTTTATGGTACTTATCTTTATGGTGTTACCTTCGTGGTATTCATTCCTTTATGGAACAATTATGCTTTTGGATAATGATTTGGGCCTTGTTGTCCTCATAATCATGATAGGTATACTTGATTACGTAGGTGTATTTGTGGTAATATACATAAGTTGGATTTTAACTTTTTTTGTTCTTTTTGGTTTATCATTTGTGGATTCTAAGTGACCTTACAGGGTCTCGGGGTCCCTACTGTGTATCGTTATACTCAATCCTGCATGGGCTATGCCCACACCTTGTTGTGTCTTTTACAGACGACTGACAATGCTGATTAAGATCGAGGGTACCAGGACTGGAGTTAGCATAGAGGTAGAAATTAGATGAAATGATCCCCAGAGAAGATTGTTTGAGAGTTGTACCTACCATTTAAGTAGGATCCTTAGTGGGTGTTGACATGAGTTGTTTTTATATTTACATATACATTCATGTTGACGATTTATTCTGGCCCATTTACTTACAGTACACACTCATTTTACTATATAGTTCATTCTATTCTCGAATCTTGTTGTCTGCATAGTTGTGTGAGTTTATAGGTTATACAAACAATGCCTCAAGGGTTTCAGGGACATGCCTTTCCAATGCTAGTGGCCATCGCCTGGCCTACGGAAGGTAGAAATGGGGGAGTTACAGCACGGGCCTCGTGGTACATGTCATGACAACTAGTTTGGAAAGATCATATTGAATTTATATTAAGGAATATCTTCGAACCAATTAGAAAATAAAATTCATAACATAAGAAATTAATAATTTTATTTAAATAATGTTCTTTGAAAATAAAAAATGGGACATATAAAAGAATATTTAAAATATTGATTTGTTCATGATATAGGAAAATATCTCTCATATATTACATGATAAAGAAAAAATCCTTTTTCATTTATTCTAATTGACAAAATAGAATTGTTTTGAAAATTAAATGATGATTTATTTTCTTTTTAAAAAAAGTCACTCATTGGTATAATGGATTTGAATAAATAATTTAATGATTGGAAATGTATTATTTTTAAAATTAATAAAACATTGTTTTAGATGAATAATTGGTTTTGGTTGAAGAGTTGAATAATGAATTTTGGTATTATATAAATTCATTTGTACTCCTAATTACATAAACATAAAAAAATGTTGGGATTAAATATTCTAATGAAATAACATGTGTAGAAGAATCATTATGAGTTTCTTGTGGGTAGATCAAGAGATTTCCACATTGGATGTATAATCTTAAGGCATTGGAAACATTGAATCGAAATCCAACATAATGAATAAAATTAAATTAGTTATAAAAATACATTAAAAATAATCTAATTTTTAATGATAATGACAATGGGTGTGCATATAAACCTCATAGAAGATTGTAGGTCTATAACAAAACTTATTTCTCAATGAGGGAAAGTTGAGACAAAAACACCTTACTATTTTGGTATCATTTAAACTGTTTACCCAAGGAAATAGACATACTCAAATAGATATATAACTAACTATGAATTTAACGATAATAATAATGAAAAAATTTCATGTGATTTATATAATCCACATAAAAATTTCATTGGTAATAGTGAATATGACCCATATAAAAAATTGAGACGAAAATCCCTTACTGTAATTCTCAACATCCATTATACATGTTCAAGCCTCCTGAATAATAAATTTATTTTTATAATAAATATATTTTAGAACATGAAATTTATACGTATTTATATTAATATATATTATAGCAGATAAGATTTTATTATAAACTTTTATTAACATGTTATTCTTAATTCCATTGTATGTTCACATTTTGGGAAACGACGATGTTTTTCATGTATGCATTAATTTCGTATTCTTTTCATCATAAATTTATCATGGTTCTATTATACCAAAAAAATTCAACATGATATTATAATTTTATATTTAAATTATTTTTTTCATTTAATGTGATCCATAAAATATTGACATAGAATATAAAATACCTTGCTCATGGAGGTGGTAGACTGTTTGTGTCCATGAACATTGTTTCCATTTTCCAGATTAAAAACAATTAATAATGGTAAATAATGTATTAAATTAATTAATAATTTTTATTTCATTTATAAAAATATTTTCATTTAATTTATCTTTACAATATCCATGTAATTCATGAATGAATCAAAATGCTTTGTGATTAAGTAGTCCACCGTATACATGGACAATGTCATCGTATTCCAATAGAATGAAAAGTCTGACGAAAAATGTGATAGAATGGATAAAAAATAAAAAAAAATCATATATCATATATAAACAATAATCCCATTCTCATTTATATATAATAATGATGGGGATGGAAAACTAATAACATCGATTCATGATGTCGCAGTGCACCGTACACGCGAATTATAATTTTTTACCAGATTTGATGGAAGAAGATAAATAGTAATCGTATAAAATTAACATAATAACATATCTATAACGCTATTTATTTATTTTATTATATAATAATACATTAATAGTATTTTAATTTTTTTACAGAATAAATTAAATTATACACATTATTAGGGAAGGTACGTCTTCATAAAAAAATCATTCAACCTCCAAGAAAAAGATTCCCATGATGGATTTCTGAAATCTATTTGAGTTATATGATTTTATCTGGTAATTAATAATGTTAAATAGATATTTCATCTCTGATCAATGTGGTTTTTTATATTTGAAGATGATATTTTGGTTCCAGGAATTTTTAATGTGACATGTGTGGGACACATGTATTTTTTGAAAATAAACTACAGTACCCATGTTTTCAAATGAAAATTGATCCAAATATATATAATATAAATTATATAATATTATGTATAAATATTTACCTAAAATTGGATTAGGATTGTTTTGGATCATTTTAACCATTTTTTCTAGTTTAATTCATTGATAAATTTTCTTTTTCCATAACAATGGTAATTACTTGTTACTATTTTACTATAAATTTTTTTCATATTAAATTTGGCCTTATGTTTTTAAGAATGTATAATTTTTACAAATATAAAATAATTTTCGGGAAAATATTTTCATATAATTAAAGAATATTAATTTCAAACTATCGCAATAAATATGATAATAATAGAGGGTTCCAAAAAGAAAATGATAAAAAGAGAAAAAATATATACATCAAACATTTATATGAAAATGATTAAAATAACATTTTTTAGATTAAAAAATATGTTGTTAGTGTAATTGTTTTTTGAAACCATCAATAAATAATATGTATCTTTTTAAAAAATTAATATTAAATTATATATGTCAATATAAACTAGCATTTTTCAATATTAATTGAAATATTTATTATGACATAAAAATCTCAAAATTTTACCCTATGTTATTAATTACATAATTAATAAAAATTTACATTATATTTCTTAAGAAAAATTACAATATGATTGAAATATTATTTTTATAATAACTGTGAAAATTTTGATAAAAATGATTTTTTGAAAAATAAATATATTGGTTATAAAGTGTATTTATTCTTTTCAATTATATGGGTAACAAATAAGATGAATTTTATAGGTTTTCTTGAATATATATTATATACATTTCTTTAAAATAATTCTTACAAATGACACAGTTTTTATTAAATAGGTTTATGTGTTCGATTTCAGATAAACCGTATTCTAGAAAAATATTTCATATTTTATATAACAAATTTTATTTTTATTCATAATTTATTGTTAATAAAATATTTAATTTTATATATTTTATTAATCAATGTAATTTAAGATTTCATTTAATCAATCTCATACCCACCATTGCAATGGGTTGGTGATAAAAATCATATTATAATGTTTTAATTGCTTTTTGTATTTCATTTAACATCATTGTTGTGTGTAATTAAAAATACACTCAGGGAGGTATGTAACATAAAATATCATAAATAATAAAAAAAATTAAATAAAATTATCAATATCTCAGTTTGTTACACTTTATTCATGTGATATAAAATATCCATTGGGTTTTTCTCATCAGAGATATTGTGATCACATGGTATGAACTCTTAGTTAAATATTTGTGAAGAATTAGGTATGATCATCTATATGAGAGTTATAGTGAACACATCATGAAAATGAGAGATATTTTTTAGATGATACAATAAGTAATATACTATCTTGACATGATCATGTATCTTAATGTATCCAATATATATAGAAACCGTATTTCTGTAATTTTTTATTCTTACTATTATTATCCATGGAGAAATTCCGAAAAATACCTTCTCACCAACTCCAAACTCTCCATATCATCAATGATTTTGTGCAAAAATTATTTTTCAACACTAATCTTCCATAATGTGTTGTTGAATGTATTTGAAATTCTCTTCGTTTTCTCCATTTAGTTCTATTCCCAATTGGTTTCCTTCTCCAACTCATAAATGGTTTGAGTAAAAACATATATAGAGTAACAACAACATGTACATATCATTAGTACACAATATACCATGTATATTTAATGATAATAGTCAATGCACAAATAAAAAACTAGAAATCAGACATGTACACATGTATATTAGACCCTTGAAAACCAAGTCACTCGATTTTAGATCCATGATATAGAATGTATCATATGATGGCATGATGTACTCATTAAATTATTCATAAATCTATACACCCATTAAAGGGATATTAATTTACAACATTAAAAGAAATATCCATGTAATCACATTTCATTGGACTAGGGAAAACCACATTTCACAAATCGATCAAATCTCATTGATCTAGGGAAATCAAACACCCTGAATCAACCCAATATCATTAATTTTGGATGATTTTTTATGTCAAACAATATATTGTGAAATATATTGTTGTAAAGACATCCTGATAAATGTATATTTTGATCCCATAAATAATTAATATTAATTTAAAAAGATCTCATAATGTATTCTACAGAGTGAATGTTTCTATCAAACATACCGTCCATGAAAGGATTTAAAAGTGCTGAAACTGAACTCCATATTTATAGATTACTAAAAACTATTCCATAACATCAATGTTAACCTCAAATCTAGATCATGAAAAATAGAATATGGAACTCTAATTAACCATAATATTTATATAAGGTATATTCTTGTAAGAATAAGAAGAGATAAATATTATCTCACAGTAATAGATTATGATGAATTTGTAAGGAAATCAATTAAAACCCAAATAACATTTTGTATTTTATTGTTCTGTGAGGAAAATAATAATATTACTTTTTATTTTTTTGTCATATTCATTATTTTATGGCTGATTTTTATAAAATCCACCTGGAATTCAATATATCATCCATAACATGATACCTTACGAGTCACTAACATATATACTCCGTAATATCTCTTATCATATTATCATACCAGATATACACTATTCATTCTATATACACCTTCAAACATCCAATATAAATTGATAATGATGAATAACATGCATTATCAAAAAGTTAATTATTGAATAATTTTATTTAGGTGATATGACTATAGGTCATGAACCTAATCATTATAGTATGATCATAGTTGAACATTGGAACATTCCTCACATTTTATGTTTTTACATAGCATTTATATATGTCTTATTAATCCTCTCATTGATATATGTTTTAAAATTCATCTGAAAAATGTCATAACAATACCTATTCCATTTTTAAGATACATATTTTCTTTGTCCATAAATATCTAAACTATTTCAATCCTAATCAAAGAAAATCTATCATAGTCTTCCTACTCAAATCAACATACACCATGTTTATTTTTCTTGGGTGTTAATGTATTGAAAAAATATAATCACTAATCTAATCTAATCATCTTTTTTGCGGTATATAATACACTTTTAATGTATGTATACAAATCATGATTTAGTTATCAGTATATATGTATGGACCCAAAATTTTGAATAAATTTTGTTTCCTAATATTGTGTGTTATTATATTTTATACTCAAAAAAACTATTTCATTTAATAAAATGAGTATAATTAATATTGGACCATTGGGTTTTTACTGTTATATGACCATTGGAAACAAAATGTTGCGATTATTGTCTACAAATACAAGTGATCTTGGTTAATTAATTTAGAAGAAAGATTTGATTGCCTCATCTAGTAGTCTCGGTCCGATCAAACCCCATATAATGGAATGTGGGAAGAAGGTATCACCCCTATGATTTCCTTAGACCAAACCCAAGCTAAACTTCATCTTGTGAAGATGGAACAGAATCGCCTTAGCGAGATGTTCAAGCTGATAGAAATCACCACTCGGGCAATGTTGGCCGAGCCGCCCCATGATTTTTTCACCTTAGCACACCTTACACTATGTTCATGTGCTGGTGTTATAAGGGGATATGTAATGAGACATTAGCAGCTTTATGTAATCCTTTGATATAAAAAAATGCGATTTCTTCTTATGGTAAAGTTCTTAAATTTTCAAATGTCCGGATAAATTTAGGATGTATATTATTGATTAATTTTGAAGAAATGGTATAATTTAAAATATTTATGTGAACCTTAAATAATTTATAATGTGTAATGATTTCCCAAAAAAGGTCTTTGAATGTACTGTTCAGTAATAAATTTAGAGCCTAATAAGATCAACATAATTTTTGGTGAATATTTATTTATAAATAGTGATTTTATGCTGAGGATTAGTAATGTGACAAAATGGATTAGTAATATCACTTAAAAAAAGTATATATATAATTTAGGCACCTTGATTAAGTAATGTGACTGAATAAAATATGCAAATATCTATTCCAAAAATTATTGTTTAAGTATTAGTTTTTTCACATGAATAATGTTTTCGTAAATGTCACGACTCGTCCTCAGGGCCTGTGCCGTGACTACCCCATGCCCGCCTTCTATAGGCCAGGCGCTGGTTACTAGCACCAAAGGTGTAAATCCCGATAACTGTAAGCCATTGCCTTTATAAAACATAAACACATTCTACCAGTGTAAAAGCAGAAGTAAACACTAAGCAAAACTGAATACAATGCAGTGCTGAATGTAAAGGGGGCCAGAAATACAAGCCCAACTATAAAGAAAAAGGAAAAAGGTAAAACAACTGGAAGGTGACAAGAAGCTCCTGGATCGTCCACCAAGGATCCTACCCGAAGGGTAGGTACAGATAGTGCATCTCTTGGATCGTCCCCCACGGATCCTACTAGAAGTGTAGGTACAGATATCCTACACAGTTCTCTCACCCATCAACCTCCTCCGAGCATCGTCTCGTCCTGAAGTCCACCTCCAGATACTGACTCATCATGAGGTCCACCTCCGGGTACCGTCCAGTCCTCGAATACTCGGCCTCGGTCAGCGCTGCCCATCGTCTGCAACCAAAACAACGAGGTGAGGTCATATCCAGTGCAGGGGTGAGTATACTATACTCAGTATGGACCCCAAGACCCTCGAGGTATCACTAAATCCATAAAGGATAACCAAAAAGAAGGATCTCAACAAACCACCCTTACATAGGTATAATGCCATACTTATACCACAGTTATCATGTAACCCATCTCAATCATGAGGAAACAAAATGGTTATGAAATCAATGGATAACCACAACCTAGATATATGCCCATACATATACCTAATTTATCAAGTGACCCATCTTAGTCATGAGGTAAACACAAAGGTCATAGACTCAGCTCAAACCAAGATTTTCATTATCGATACCGTAACTGCTGAAGAGCCCGGTCTCTGATGAGTACAGTGATCATGTCTCGACTCCGAGGTACTGCTCACTAACCTATGACTGCTGAGGTACTCCTCCTCTCGAGTACCGCAGGTCTGAAACCTCACACAGTAGTGCTCCTCCACCATGGGTCTGCCACCTCACACAGTAGTGCTCCCCCTCATAGCCTGCAGAGGTACTCCTCCTATCGAGTATCGCGGGTCTGCTGCCTGCTACCAGGCACTCCGTCCACTGTGGGTATGCACCCAAACTCAATAGTGATCCGTCCTCTAGGCTAGTCGACTCACTCCAAGTCTAGTCGGTCAAGCAGTCGTTAGGTCTCATCTGGCTACACGGTCTCTGTACTCTGTACGCTCATCTCTAGGAGGGTCCTCTCCATGACCTAAGGTCGATAATCCATGTATCAAAATGTCCCACAAATAATTATCTCAAAGGACTGCCTGGTCACAGGGGCCTCAACGCAACAGACGGTGCGTCAATCGGACACCCGATCTGTGAGTTATTAGCATTTTCTCCCCAGGGGCCCGGTTGGTTTCCTGTACAAACCATCCCGACCATATCTCAACTATACCCCGAGCTCTCATAGGGTATACTCAGAGGGACCATTTCTCAACGTGATCACCAACGTCGCTGACAGTTCATCAAACAGACGTCCAGTCTGAATGTTTTCAGCTTTTCCGTTCCAGGGGCCCGGTTGGATTTTGGGTTCAATCCACCCCGGCCACTATCCAACTAGGTCCAATCTTCAGGTGAAGTATTCCAAAAGTTCCGTCTCATCATGAGGAATCCAACAAAGTCAACGGCATGTCAATCAGATGTTCAGAGCTCATGTTATAAGTGTTTCCACTCCGAGGGCCCAGTTGGTTTCAGGAATAGAATAAAAATCTATTGAAATGTAAAATAATATTTAGGTTTATTATAAAATGATCATATGACATATTTATATAATGATAATATTAACTAAATGATTTAATAAATTATTATTTAATTTTTTAAAAAACAAAATTTATTTATTTTATTTTCCATGGCAGATAGAATGATATAATAGAAAGAATATATTGATAAAATGGGTTTATAAATTAACATTACATTATATTATTCTGTTAATATAATTTTATGACATCATTAATAATATTTCAAAGGGTCTAAAAATTAACTTTAAAATTTATATTTTTATTTTATAAATGAATGAGGATTGTATATAATACTAAATTAATCAGATTTTGAGTTTTTTTTTCATAAAATGTATTTAATTTTTGGTGTATAAAAATAAAAATTGTTACATATTAATTTTTTCTAAATGATAAATAATTTTTTTAAAATTATATGGTAAATACCTAAATTTGAGAGTCATTAACTATATGAGAACTCATTATTTAAAAATATCATTTTTCATTTATTTTATATAGTTACAAGAATATGTAATATTTTCAATAGTGATTCAATATAATAATAATATTATTATAATCACGAAAAATACTCATCTCCATCCCTATATAAATACCATCCCTCCTCCCCACAACTTCAATACCTTGGATATTTCCAAATTTGTACAATACTACATCACAAATCTTCTTCTAGATAAAAAAATTATATTCAACTAATCCAAATACCATTTTAATATTACAAAAGGGGTATCCTAATAGTTTATTATGAAATAATCATGTAAATTTCATGATAAACCCATTTAAATATTATTCTTCTTCTACAAACAACATATTTTATAAATCCACCAATGAATAATAACATCTGTAACCTAAATATAATTATTAGTTTTTATAATATAGTAATATAAATAATATACTCACCATTCATATATTTATAAAATGAAAATGTTTTTCACAACATAGTTTCTTCACCTATTTCAAGAAAAAGATACACCATTTTTTCTGACATGGAAATAGGGATAGTTTTTGAAGAAAATATATTGGATATATAATATTATAATAAAAATATTATTAAATATTTATTGTTCATTAATATTTTAATCATAATATAATATAATAAATTGAATCTAGGCTATTATGGTTGTAAAATATCATAAATTAACAAACCACATAATGTTAAAAATTTAACTATGTGAATGGTACCAATGTTGGAACAGATTTTCGTATTTTAGAAAAAAAAAATTATGCAGGTACATTAATATTTTTTTTCAATTATATAGTTATATTACCATTTTATAGGAAAATTAATATATAACCCGAACTAATCTAAATGATAAATAATCAAATGATCGACCTTGGAAAAATAAAATAAAACTTATTATCTCAATGAAATGGTTTTTAGTGAACATAATTTAAATATAATAATTAAATTATAGATTGAAAATGTTTTAAATTATTTCATTAAAGATGTAAATATTATTATTCTGTACATTATGTTCAATTTCATATTGATTCTTTAATATAAGGTAATGGATCATTCTAAACCACGCTTTTTCTTTGATTTATACACATTATCTAAACCACACTTTTTATTTGAGTTATACACATTATCAATTTTTTAAATTATATTCGAATCATATAAAATAGTTTATAAAATAAATATTAATTATATTGAAAACATAATTTCGTGATTCAAATGTATACATCAATACTCTTCATGAAATATGTCATCATATTCTCATATAATAGAAATATTAGCGATGTTGAGATTCTCTCCAACCAATTAAGATAAATAATCCACCTAACTGTGCATTAAGAACTATATAATAGATGTAATTTCCATAGGAATATAATTTTTATTCATGAACCTACAGATGATCAAATGTTGATTTGAAATACAAAATGATACTTCACATCCACATAAATTGGTATGGTCTTTATATAGAGAGATACATTGCATTCAAAAAATATCATAAATAATACAACAGAGATAGTAACATTATTTTTTGGAAGAACATTACAATAAAATTATATAATGCAAGAGTATAAAGTTGAGATACAATCAGCATACCATTCATATTTTTCATTGATAAATCAATTTATATCTATTAATGTGGTGAAGTAATACTCTTGTGAAATTCTAGATGAATTACAGAGTGAGTAAAATATTAAAAAATACATTTTATATTCATTACTGTATAATAAGAAAAATTTTCTCAATTTAATTATGGTTCTTATCATTTACTTAAACCAATGATGTTAGTGTTAGTATTATGAAAAATTAATTAGAATGAGATATAATATTATAACAAAAATAATTCCATAGATTTTATAAAATATGAAACCCAATTATGAACCTAATAAATTAAAAGTTTCTTTATAATTATGTTTAATTTTTATTCTCTATTAGGATATATAACCTAAATATATTCAAACCATTAATATTTTATCATGAGGATATTATAAATTAACCAGAAAATATCCATTTAGTGTGTGAAATGAGGTGTGTGGTAATTTTCCATTATAATTAATTAGGTAAAGATTTATTTACAATCCAACCATCAATTATATGGTTATGAAACTATGGTTTATCTATTATAGACCCTACATCGACTTATTTATATCCAAATAACGATGTAACTACTAGGAAACCATCTAATTTATACATTAACAGAATTTCAAAATTGTATCATATACTTACACCTATCTATAGTTTTCTCACTAATGTTTTCTGATATTAATAAACATATATAACTAAATGATACTTTTCATTAAAATAAATAAATCCAATTTACACTATTATAAATATTACATAACTTTAGATAAATTTTTAATACATATTAAAAAAACATAAATTAGAACTATAATCATTTAGTTTCTTTAAATACAAGATAAATAATAATATTTTTTCACCAAATAAATACAATACCTCTAAAAAATTTCATCTCACATTTTAATATTATTATACATATACTACATAATAACCTTAATCCTGACCTAATAAAATATAAACATGTGAAGATGTGGGATAACATGCTCAGTTATGGTAATCATGGATGATATGAATCAATGATTACAAATGACTATATCATAAAAATGTGTTTATGAGAACATGATTATAACATAAAATTATATATCAAATATTTCAAAAAATATAAATCACTTTCCACCGAGTAAGTCTTTATCTTAAAAACATTCTCAGTCATTTTTGGAACCATTAATAATAAATATTAACTCATTAGAGTATATCATAAGAATAAGAAATATTTTTGTGGAATACACATAAGCTTATAAAATCAATTAATTAATCAAGGATAATATAAAATACTATCATATAATTGTGTGTAGAGTTTCATAATGTTTTTGGTTTTCTCATCCTTCCCTTAAATATAGTGGATAGATTGCCATAGTGGAATATGTTTTATCCACATTAAAATACACATGGCGGAAAACGTAAAATAGTGGATTTGGTTAACTCCTCAATACCTCTCAAATTATATCATTAATTTTTATTCATTACCCATTTAATTGGAGGGATATATAAATCTATACCCACCAATATCATTAAGAAAATTTATATATAGGTTGTTCATAAATAGATATTCACCATTTCAATATAGAATAATTAAATCAAGTGAACGACCATGTTTCAAAAAAACTTCCTTTTGAAATTATTATCATAATTTTTTTAGAGAATAAAATTCGTTGGTATCATAAGAACTTGGAAAAAATTTAGAATAATATTCCTTAAAATATTTTAATAGATCACAAATACTTATATAATTGAAATATAATTATGTCTAGTAAACATAAAATTTATATTATTTAGATATATATATATATAAAATTACAAGATAAATTGAAATAATATATTCATTGATAAAAATAGAGTCTTTATAATGTAATTATAAAAATAAATAATAGTCATTATAGTAGGAACAATTATATATCTATAAACATTAAAATCAATATTTTTGTAACAATGTTAAAATTTTCCAACGATTTATATGGAAATGATTTAAAAATATTCATTTTTATCATTTGTAAATTAATTACATTATAGTATAATGTAAATTTATTTAAAAACATCTATAGATAAGAACAGCTATAAAATAATTTTAATAACATTGGTATGAAATTTTACGATTAACTACTAAAAATGTGAAATACATTAATATTTTCGTAAAAATATTATATATGTATTTTAGTATCAATTAGGGCAAACATGAAATAATACTTTATAACCCCATAAAATAATTTTGTACAACTAAATATATTGGTATATAAGGATAAATAACATAAGTATTACAACAATTTAAATTTAAATATAAATCATACCAAAAAGAAAGTGAGATTCAAACATAAGACATACAACATTGTTAATATTTTAATCAAATACTTATTTTGGATAGAACAATATATGAATCATTAAAATTATAATTTTCATAAACCCAATAAAAAAATAAATTCATTGGTACTATATACACCAATCAAAAGAAATATGGTTGTGAATATGGAACATATTTCAATAAAGACAAATTTAATTAATGAATCCCTTTCCTATAGTATATACATGATTTATATACAATCTAACACTAATATAAAAAAATTTATACATGTTTTAAATTTTTAAGGGAACAAAATTCATTATGATAATACTATATATCATTCTATTATAATTTCATATCACCCATTTATTAGAAATACTACATTAAAATCAATATTTTGGTGATAATTATTGTATTTTCAATGCATGTTTCAGTTTGAGGGTTCCAATACATTCCTTTTATCAATTTTTATTGAATAAAACTAATTTTTAAATTTTCATATCAATTTATTATATATAATTTAATAAAAATTATTTATTGGTGATGATGGAAAATGAATTTTATCAATTCATGTTGGTATTTTCATGCACATGTGCACAATTGATATATTTACATTTTAATAAATGTAAAAAATGAAAGGTAAATAATAATTTTTTTAAACATTCATAAATATAACAAAAATAGATTATGTATTATTTAAAACATATCTATACACATTATTTTATGTTTGTAATGAAAGATGAATTTTATTTTTTCATTGAGGCGGTAGTAATCAAGAACCTAAGTGTAATGCTTTCAATTTAGATTTTAAGGATATGAGATATGAAATTCATATAGAATTAACATAAATATTTAAATTTGTTGTAAATATATCAATTTTATTTTGTTAGTATGTTCATGGAATATTTTTATGAGGTTTATGAGGATAAAAATAGAAAAAATGATGGTAAGAGCATATAACTCTTCCTTGGATAATATCCTTTCAAAAGAATTTAAGGATTCTTATGTGGGATTTTTTTAGAATACATGAAACTCTAGGATTGGAATAATGGTTTTGGTATGAAATTTGGGAAGATATTGGTTGATATGAGGTGATCAAGGAGGTTGGGTAATTTATAATAGGAGAAAACCATTATAACATTGTGGTGTGGAACTCTTATAAATACACCGACATTTTATGAAAAATATATTTTCCAAAGGAAATTCATAAAAAATTTAAAAATATTATAATATTGGATATATTAAAGAATAAATAAAATCATTAAATGAAATTAATACCACTCATAGAGTTAATTAACTACTTATATATTAGCATAACCCCATCGTTATCCCATTTAACTCATATATTATTAAAACCACCTTTACTGTAGTAATATTTCATCATGTATAAAACTTAAATAAAAATAATTTCCCAATATTGAATATTATTATTTGAAATATTTACTCTAATTTATTATAATCAATTAATATGGGTTTAAAAAACTAATTAAAATTTTCTCACACAAAACATGTAAACCCCATTTTTTAAAATATGTATTATTATGCACTAAATGATTTTATTTTCATCTCATTCATAGTAAAAAAAATTAATGAAATGTTAACTAATTTAATTTCATATATTATATCAAAATATAATTTAAAATTTTAATTAATAGTGATTACTTAAATTTATCAAGAAAAATATATTAACCACATTAAAATAGTATTCTAAAAAATACCATATTTAACATTAAAGGATTTAATCATTATTTAAAAAATTATAATATTCAATTTATGCATTTCTCTTCTTTTTTATAGAATGTGTAAAAAATAATTCATTATAATATTAATACAATGTATAAGTGAAATTAAATTTTAAGGAAAATATATACAGTAAAAAATTTTATAAATGATAAATCCCTATTTATCAATGAATAATTAATGTGTTACTTTTTATAGTAAATTAATATGTATTTTAATGGTGATTCAATTAATTTAATGTTAATATATTTAATTTTTTATTTAAATAAATAATTATTATTTTAATTTTGAAGTCATTTTTATTTCCAGTTATCAAACACATCAAATGTAAAAAAGTGAAAAATGAATCTAAAATCCTATGTATGTCAAATACAATATATATAATTGAAATATATCCCAAGACCAAATTTACAATGACAATATACCCAGTTTCCATATTTATGGTGTTCATATATATAATATTTATATCTAATTCTTATAAATATCCTTAAATACATTATTAAATAAATATCCAATTCTTTTACATATCTTTTATCATTTCAAATATATTTTTAATAATGTACCATCTTTTAAAAGATGTAATTAGGTTTACGATCTACATATAAAATCTCATGAATAAATATTTATTTGTTTCTATCATTTTCATATACTTTTAATTTAATTAAACTTTTATTTCTATTAATCATATTTAAAATTTAATCTCATAATTTAAACATCTTTATCATCTGTTTCATATCATATTAAAATAAAATTTATCATAGTTAATTTGTTATTGGTGTTACTTTTGAAATAATATATTCAATAAAATATTTATTGAAAGAGAAACTCATAATGTATAACATTATTACCCCTTATAATAATTTTTCTCCATATATTTTTTTACTCTCACGATAAACAATGATGGAATTTCAAACTCATTATATCTTCAGGCTCATAAATTGATTTTTTAATTTTTTTTATTTAATATTAAATAGATTAATGGTTTTAATTAATAATAACTTATCTCTACAATTGAATGTTTATGACACAATGTAATTATAAGGGTGGTTATATTTTTTAGGTTCCAACTCAAATGTAAGTACAGGTGATGTTCCTAGAATATACTATTCAATTTGTAAATATAGCCCACATCATGCAGATTGGTGATATTTGGAGAATTTTGTAGTTAATAAGATGTTTTAACGATGATATTAAGGATTTTAAAAGATCCAATGAATATTGGGATTATTATTCCTTTTCTCTGTTATCTCATGACCCTCTTCTATGGTGATATTCCAAGGAATAAAATTTCATGGACATAAAAAAATAAATATTGTTAATCATTATATATATACATATTATATTAAATTGATTTAATATTAATTTTACTTGAAATGGTTTTAATGGTATTAATAATGTATCAAGAAACATCTGGTCCCAGATTATTTTTATTTTCAACTTTATCTTAACATGGTAGTGTTTTAGACATGTTCCAATATAAAGCCTCATATAGTACCATTTTAATGGAAAAATAAAAAATGTGGTTGTATGAGAACATTACCATTGGGAGGTTTTGATTGTAACATCCTATGAAATAAATTAATAAAGATCTCAACATATCATATTGGGTTCTAATGGTCCATTATATTAAACACCATTATGATTCTGTAAACATGTATTACATCTTACCTCAATATCCAACACCTACTAATGAATCTCCCAAAATATCGAGGTAGTTATCATATATCGATTAGATACCATGGAAATTTCTACATAATTTATTATTTATATCTCCATTATATATATATCCTAAAATGTTAATGGAAAAATAATTACTCATTAATGCTTCTAAAATTCCATAACATAATAAAGAAATCAACTATATACCAGATAGTTTTAATGTATTTTGGTTAGATGGGAATACCTATAATGAAATTTAATGTGATGCTTTTTCATTTACAATATATATGAGATATGGATTCATCATCACAAAAGACAACTATCTCTACTAATTAACTCGGTAGAATACCAGGCATAAATATATATACTCTACTATATCCCCCTTTATGTTTGTAACCAAAAAAATCATTTTAATATATCTATAAATCATCATAATTCAGGGACGGTTGAAGAATGTTTATATATTCACTTTAACCATTGTATCCTTTTTCAATCATGGAATTTATCAAACACATATCGTTAACTAATTGTTAAAATCCTATTTTGTTCAAATTTGAAATCTATAATATCCACATCTTTCTTCAATAGATCTTATATATTTATTATATGCCTATTTTATGTTCACATGGATGGATGGTTTTCAATTTATTTTATTAATATTGTGTTTCTTTTCATAAAATTTTATTTCATGGAAAATACTATAAAAATAAGTCACTATAGATAACCTTTATATATTATTCATAGAGATGGTAGCATGATCCTTCCAACTCAAAACACGTGTCAACCTATTTTCCTTCTTAGGTTTGTAATTTATTGATAATTCATATTCGTTGATCAATTTCTACAATCACATTTGAAAAATTATAAACTAAATATATATGAATATGTAATTTATGATGTTCTTATTAGAATATGATTGACATTATTCAGAATAGAGATAACTAGTCTAAATATTTAATAAAAATATCACCACAATGTGCTATAAAAACCTGTAGGGTAATTTCTTCCATGAAATATCTACTGAAAGTATTATTAATACACCATTAAATATTTTTTTCAATATGAAAAACAACATTAAATTATTGGACGAATCATTTTTTATCAAAAAACATTTTCCATCATGGATAATATGTTAACAGTTGATGTGACCAACCATCATTTAATTTTATTTATGTTTTCTTCACATTTATTTATCGAAATGAACATTACTCCCTTCTAAGTTAATATTTTATGTGAATATTATTGTTATGATGATTTCTTCTAATTAATTAATAGTATCCTTCAAATATAAAAAAATTATTTATCTTGTTAATTGTGGCCTATCTAGGCCATCCATCAATTAGTCTATCCATTGAATGATTTTAAGGTATATCATCACTTGTAATTACATGAACAAACCATGGATATATCTCTATCAAAACATCACACACACTAAATTTGGATATAGTTTCTCTTATTTCCAGGGTTATTATATTTATCCTCAAATGATTATAATTCCTTTCCTTTCTCTTGTAATATAAGAGAATATCAAATGTAAGTTTATCAAAAAATTGTTAGGGAAATATCTTCTAACTCTATTTATTAGATACATGATGATAATTGGGGAATATGTATTTCCAACAGAAATGAAAATGTATTTTTAGTTTCCATATCTTTTTAATTATTTTCATGGATATATCTAACATTTTCCACCACAATTGATATTGTCAAGAGTGATGGTCAACCATTGAGATGTATTGAGATCCCCTATATTGATAAAAATCAGTAATGATTGATAAAGAATAATTTTTCATGATTAGATTTTTCTTATGTTTATTATAATTAATACAATGATATTTTATTCCATAGTTATTAATGGGAAATAAAAATAGTGCACCCATAGTAAAACACATGGGAATAGAAAAACATTATCTAGAGAATCTTAAATTTTATTTTTCAATTATTCCTATTTAATGGTAATCATTAACAAAATGAATCATTGATATGGTCATAGAACCTTGTATGAACTTTATTTAAAACAAAACCACAAGTTATAGGGGAAAACAAAGTAATATTATTTGTAAATAGGTCCAAATATTCCCAGAGAATTGGCGTATGGTCAACCTCTTGTTCCTTAATTATTTGATATGTGTATCACTCAATTTTAGGTAACATGACCAATAACAATTAGTTGGTTTCAAATGGTACTAAAAAATAAAAATTGCACCCATATGTCATTATTTGTGGATATTAGATATAATATGTCATTTCCATATCTTAAAAATTAATTGGAGATCTATATATGAAGATCAAATCCATGCCTAATGTCACATTGAATTATACTAAGTGAGTAAGAACTAGATTTATATCAATTATTTTAAAATTTATATTTATTTGAGAATAGTTATATACCCTAAATTCATTCATCCAACACAAATTTTTTTCCACCAATAAAAAAATATTTGGTTTTTGATGTGGTCATTCATCAATAATTGAAAAAACTTCAGAATATGAATGAATTAAATGAACAATAATAATGGAATTAATTTACACCGCTTGAGGGAAATATTATTTTACCATTCAGTACATCTTATTCATGGCCCACATTAGTAGTTGTGATTATATAGGCTGTTAAATTATCCATTTTCTTTGGCACTCACTGACGTTGATTATTTTTATTAACCCTTGTATTTGAGACATGTTGGATAAATGTTCACACTCCATATAATTGAGTTCATATATTGTAATTAGTTCAATAAAATAAGTATTATTTTCATACATTACATGATTTTTACTCCTCATATATATACAATAAATATGTTATCTATGGCCTCATCTACCACATATGAATCATCAACCTATCCAATTATAGGAATTTTCATCTAGAGTCCTCCACAAATCCATCCTATTGGAAAATTTTATTTTCTTTACTCTTTTTTATCATTATATTCTGTTCATAAAACCTTGACATTATATTTTCTCCAGAAAATCCATGATAAATAATAAGTGTCTTCATTTTCAATTTATATTATTAAATCACACTGAAAAATTAATTCGTAGCTACATAATGAATTTATAGTTACCTCATTTAAATGATATTTTTATAAAACTAAAAAGACAATTAATTTTTCAATTATTTTTAAAAAAACCATAATGGTACCTCGAATATCCGGTAATGATATTTTAAATGTTAAAAAAATTATTTATCCATTTTTGACACTATAAATACTTTCTATATTTTATTATGATGATTTTGGGATAACTATTTATTTAAAAATAATTTTGTGAACTCTTATAGTTATATGGAGATTATTTCATCCTCATTGAGGAGGTGGATTGTCTGTAGAAAATATAGGAACAAGAATGGGATGACTCCATTCTTTCTGAGCTGAGAAGGAAGAAGGACTCTTTATCTGATAATCTGCTTAAACATGAAAGGGTTTCTAGAGAGAAAGCTCGAGTTAGATTGCTTCAGGAGGGGGACGGGAATACATGGTATTTTCATGCTTAAATCAAGGAACGTCTTCGTGCCCAAAGGCCCAATATCCACATGGAGGATGGATCCTTCTCCAAAGACCTCAAGGATGTTGGGGTTATGATTAATGCATCTATTCAATCTCTAATGGATGCTCCTAATCCTACCATGGTAGGGGTATCTTAGTGGGGATGCTGATATAAATTAGGGTCTCTCTAGTAGTGTTTCGAAGGGAGTTGATGCTGAATTAAGGAAAATTCTTGATGAGGATGAAGTGCATGAAGCGACATGGATCATGAACCCAAATTGTTCCCCAGGGCCCGATGGTTTTCTTGGATATTTTTACAGGGCTTTGTGGGAGATTATAAAAGGGGATCTAGTTCGGGCTGTTTAGGATTTCTTCCTGGGAGGGGATTTTCCACGTTTTTCCTGTGACACTAAAATGATTCTTATCCCTAGGTGAATAATCCTCAGCCCATTGATAAAGATAGGACCATCAGTATGTATAGCATACTGTACATGATCCAAGACAGTATTCTTAATAAGAGATTGGAAATTAACCTGGATGAGTGGATGAATCCAGAACAACATGGTTTCATTAAAGGGAAGTCAATTCCGGGTGTGATCAGTCTGGTCATATAAATGATCATTGGCATCAACAATAGGTCTTCTCGGGGAAATTTGGTGGATAAATTAGACATGATCAAGGAATATGATATGATGGACTGGGGTTTTGTTCTCTGAGTCCTGGCTTGTTTGGGGTTCTCCAACTGGACTATGGACCTCTTTTTCATTGATTTAGCTGAGCATGGATTTTTACTTCCTTCATGGGCAAGAATTTTGGATTTTTCAAGGCATATCATGGTCTCAGACAAGGGGATCCATTTTAACCTACTCTCTTCATTATTGCACAAAATTATTTCAGTTGCTACATTAATAAGGGTCTCATCTCGGGTAAAATCCTTCCTTATCACAATAGGTATGCCACAAGGGGAATTTCCCACATGATGTTCACAGCTGACACCATAATTTTTATCAACGGATATAAAAGATCAGCGTGTGGACATAATGATATTTTAATGGAATATTTTAAGTGGAGTGGAAATCTGGTGAATAAGGAAAAAAGTATCTTCTTTACATCAAGGGGGATCCCTTTGAGGAGGGAGAGGTTATTGAGAGCCAGATTGAGCATGGGATGGGGATATTTTCCTTTGGAATACCTCGGATATCTGATTAGTCCTTCTTCCCTGAGGGTGGATCACATTTACAATCTTTTAAGAAAAATTACAGGGTGTATCCAGAACTGGAAGAACATATTTCTCTCTTTTGGAGGCCGCATCACTCTGGTCAACAATGTTCTTGTTTCCATCACTATGCATAATATTTATACTTTAATGGTCCCAAAAAGTGTAATTTCCCAGTTGGAAAGGATTAGAGTGTCATTTTATTGGTATTGTCTGATGGACGGTATGAATCATTAGGATTAGGGGAAAAATTTAGCATGATATCTATATGAAGGGGGTATCAATATCAGATGTGTATCAAATACCATGCAGGGGCTCCATGATAAGTTAGCTTGAGAGGCAATGGAATATTGATCATTATTGGGAAGAATAATGCATAATTTATATGGTCGTAATGTGAATATTCAAAGACAGAAATCATCAAGGATATTCAACATGACCCTCCCATATCTAGAAATTCGTTAGCATAAATCCTGATGGATTGTGGGAAGGGGGAATATCAACTTTTGGCAGCAGGACTAGGGGGTGTGCTGGATGTGGTTCAAGGAATTCCCTACCCTAGATTTATCTTTTAAAGAGGCGAATACTCACCCAAGGTTCTTATAAACCATTATTGATTCCATTAAACTAGAAATTTTCAATTCTATTGTTGTTAACGATTAGGATGACCAGCTTTTTTTCACGGGCTCTTCGTTGGGTTCCTTCTCCATCAAGGATTTTGATTGTGTGATGAGGAGCGGTGGGACTGATGATCCATGGGGGAGTCCTTGTGGTGGAAAGATATCTCTTCGAAATTTATCTTTCTGCTGTGGCGTGTGTGGAACAGGGCCCTGCCAACAGATGATAATATACAAATAAAGGGTGTATACATGGACTCATGGTGTTTGTGTTGCCAGGATTTCAACCGAGAATCATTAGGGAATATTTTCTATGATAGTGAAAGGTATAAAGGTATTTTTCAGACTTATGGGGCATTATTCGGTTGGAATGGGTATGACGGTTCTAATAGAAATTTTCTACAAGAGTGGTTTAGCGGAAATGGAAACCAAGGGGTAGAGAGAAAGGCCAGATCAATAATCCTATGTGCGGGGTGCTAGACAATCTGGAAGGCTCGGATTGATGGTAGGCGTAAAAACACTTTAGGATCCTTGACCTGCATTCTACTCAAAAAGAAAAACAATGTTTGGGATCTGCTTCAAGTATCTCTTGACTCTCACTCGGTGCCTTCGCTAAGTTCTCTGGTTCTGCCTCTATCAACAGAACATCAGTTGATTGGTGTAGGGCAGGGTCATTAGACTTGGTGGAGCCCTTCGAATGAAGGGCTAAAGTTAAACTCAGACGGGTCGCTGGATAGGGGGGAGATGCACGAAGGCAGTGTCGTGAGAGATAAATCTGGGTCAGTGTGGGCGGCATTCACTACTTCGTTTGGGGAGGGCGACTCACTTCAGGAGGAGGCCCTGGATTTGTCCAAGGGTTTGGATTTGTGCTCCAGTAGGAAGCTTCACTTTTCATCAGTAGAGACTGATTCCTTTCTTCTGTATCGAGCATTGATGGACATTGGAAGAATTCTATGGAGTATTTTTTATGCTATCAGGAGATGAAAAGCACCTATGTGGTCTCACACGGTGATATCGCATACATGTTGGGAGGGAAACACAGTAGAGGATTTTTTGAATTCAATAGACACATCTAATATCAGTACGGTTTCCTTTTTTAATTTGGGATCATTTCCTAGTGAGGGGATAAAGTTTGTTGTCAATTATTCCTTGGGGTTGCATTACATTAGACCTCTATGACTCTTTTCCATTTATTTTTTTGGTGATCTCCAAAAATAAATAAAAATGTCAACTTTTAGTCAGTCAGTCTATATATGGACACTATAGTACCTCATTCAATCCTTAGATAATTTGTATGTTCAATCAGATTTTGGTTATTTTTTATATATTGAGAGGGTTGGGTGAGTAAAGGCAACAAATTTTCCACCATACCTCCTAATATTTTTATATTATCATTCAAAATGACATGGAATTATCTATCACAATCATGGTTATCTAAAATCCTCCATGTTCCAACCATCAATATAAAACCAAAAAAAATTATGAAGGAATTTATAATCATAGTAATAAATAATAAGTTGAGTAAAATTCTTCTTAATAAATTCAAAATTAGGATATTAGTATTATAAAATATGACATTTTATGTTACTTTCACATCAATTTTTGTTCAACTGTAAAATTTTTGTTCTTTCTAGTTTTTCATTAAAACATAAATACAAAAAATAACAAAAAAAATCACTCTGATTCAACATAAGGTGGGCCAATAATATCAAACCAATTTATTAAAAAATATTACCTTATTATTATGTATATATCATAATAAAACACATCCTAAAACCTATTGATTTTGTTAGTTTTGAAATTAGATTCATTAACAACTAATCTGAAATCATTTTCAATATCTCTAGAAATAATCTTTCCATATGATTGAATATTTTTAAAAAAATACATTATATTCTTCTTCATGATAATGGGAACGGAAAACAAAGAAATTGGGATCACACATTCATACTAATGGTAGACATAAAATTTATAAATATAAGTTATAATAGAGAATATGATGATCTAATTGGTATGAAAACCTAATAAAGGTACTTGGTTATAGAATAAGAGAATTGTACCCAATAAAAAAATTTCAAAAAATCCTAAATCATAGAATATTTATTTTGGAATAAACAAATCAATGAGATATATGAGTTTCAAAACATGAATAAATAATCAAAGGATTTTAAAATATAACATATTAATATGAATATTACATGAATATAATCATAGAAAAACAAACTTATAACAATGTTCACTATCTATACCATAATCACATTTTGAACAGTTTAACATAATATGAATAATCAGTTGTTATCATTCAGGAGAGTATCACCATATTTAATTATGATATCACTTCTATCCACATTATTGTTTTCTTTTATCATTGGTTTCTAAAAACAATGGTGAGGATCATATATTGTATTAAGACATTATTCATTCAGAATGCACATATAAAGGGTTGATTAAATTGGAACTCACAGAGAATGATTGAAAAGTCAATGAATAAGGGGCCAATCCACATTCATAGTTATGTGGGAACCACGAAATACATATAATAAATGATTTTGTAGGAGATCATGGAAGGTTCATCCCCTGGGGGGATGTCTATCAAAGGCAATAAAAAGGATGTCATGGATTCCTTGAGAAGGATAATTTAAATGTTGTGAAAGTTGATATGGAGAGATTTATCAATTCTTTAAATGAAATCATGGTTTATTATTTTATGTGGGGAGATTAATTTCTATAATCATAATTTGGGTGGTATTATACTTATATTACCTGGTTTTTTAACTACCAATATATATTTTTTCATATGATTGCATGTATCATTATTCATTGAGGTCTTCCTAGATCATAAGTAATCTGAATGATTTGAGTCCATAAAATTTAATAATTATAATGATAATAACATTTTCTAGTGTTAATTATTGAGATACATCATGGGAAATGTGTACCAATACTCCCTCCATGTTAACAATGGGTAGATCAAAAATGATGAAACTCTTTGGTGAAAAGGAATATCATAAAAATACAAACATTTCTTCTAGATTTTCTATAATAATGTAATCTCTATATATAATATGATACTGAAGTGGATATTTATTCTTTTCTAAAAATGTCATTGATTTATAATCTCTAATGAAGAAATTTTGGATCATTAATTTTTTAGAGGGGAGTGGGAATCCACTATGGTTAAGTGGGATTGGATATTTCATCAGGTTTAGCAAATAGATGGATAGAAGACCCCTCAATATTAATAATGGGAAAAATTGAGTTGGAATAATTATATATATATATAATAATGTAATGGGTGATATTTCAATACATTGGTTTCTACCCATCGGTTGCGTGAGAAATATATATTTTGGTGATAATATTTCATGCTTTATCTAATCTAGTTCAATTAATGCTCATTGTTTTAGTGGTCAACATGGGGGAAAATTAAAATGATTGAAAGAAATATCCCACCCTAATAATTGTTGTAGAAGGTAAAAATTTATGTCTATCCATGTATGGGTTTCCTTCCCAGTAGAGATAGATTAAATAGAATCTACAATGTTGGGGTTACAAGTTCAACACTAATAGATCATTCCATCACGTTCTCGATCAAGATGGTGGTGTAGTTAATGTCCCTTGGGGTATTCTTATAATTACCTTAATTATATTTATTGGTGGTGGTTACACTACTTTTGTAGAGGACACTATGGTTCTTCAAGCAAATGAGTTTTGAGATTCTCTCAATTTATTATTAGATGTTGTTGAAATGGACTACTCTTTTATTATCATATCCCACCAAAACAAGATACCTCTTCCTTGTTTCATTGTCTAATATATTCTATGATGAACGAATATCAATAATCATGCTCACTTATTAAAAATATTTCTATATGTGAAAATATTTGTGGATATCATGGATTCATAGTGTAATAAGGATAGTCAATGTATTATTTTTTCTAGTATAAAATCCCTCTCACCTTAGTGTAATAATATTTCTCTTCATAATGATCTTGAGTATAATTAATTCATACCTCCTTGACATGTTTGACATCTAGAATCCAATAATAAAAAATTAGTAACATGTATAGTTGGATGGATAGATTTTCTTCATGAATTATTTTTACTCCATAATCACTAATGTATCGCCTCATGAGATAAAATTCATTACCCAATTTAATGGAGGACTGTAATGGAACCACCTCTCACATAGTGGGAAAAGTACTATAGGGGATACAATTCTCCCCCATTCTTAATTTTCACATGATATATAATATTTAATAAAAGAATTTTATTTCATTAACATCCAACTAAACACATTGTTGTATATGGTACATATATTTTCCACATGTACATTAAAACATTCATCATTCCATAATATATTAATTATCCTATAGAAAAGGATCACATTCCATGAAAAATCAATAACACAATATCATAATCTATTTATTGGAATAATTTGGATAGAATCATTAGATAATATCCCCATTAACCCATATGAATAATATTTAATGATCCTGGGAAAATTAAAATGGGGAAATAGATGAAATATCCATTAATTTTGATAACATTTATTTTCAAATATAAATTTTTATAAAATTATAGAAATAAAATTCACTTTGGATATCCATGAAAAAATGGGAAAAATTAATCTAGATGAAAAATATGTATAATTTTATGGAAATTTTTTTCTGTTCAAATCATTCATTAAAATAGATTTCTTTTCACATTTTTATATATAAAGTAAAATAAATTGCAAATGGAATGTATAAATAATGATGATAAATATTTCCTTAAAATATGAAAAAATTAAATTTTAATTTAACACAAAATTAAAAAATTCATATATTCATAGAAAATGATATCAACTAAACAATATTATGAATATTTACATAGAGGAAAATTATTCTAAATTGAAATGAAAATAAAAGATCAACCAAATTTATCTAAACTATTTAAATTAACTTATAAAAAAATGGATTAAAATGGTAAATGTACAATTAAAATTCTATAATAACTAGATGATAATAAAATATTTGTTTTTTAAATAAATAATATTTAATTTCCCCTAATGTAAAATTAGTTATAACAAATCTTTTTATAAAGTGATATTGGAAAAGAAACCCTTACGGATTCGGTATGATTTGACTAAATAACCATTGAAATAAAGAACATTATATGGATTATAAGAAAACATAAAAAAATTAAATATATATTATAATACCTATATTCCTTTGATATAACCAACATAATTTAATAATTTACTTCAAAAAGAATATGTTTCAATGAAATATAATGTAAATAAAAAAACTATTACCTTTGTTATAGAATTCAATGAAATTGATTTAACTTCATGTATACTAAGAGTAAATAAATTAGTAACTTATCTAATCAAAAAATTATAATTTAATATATTTTATATTCATTATAAATATCCATTAATTACTCTTTAATATATTATTATTTATTTTCAACATCATATCATTTTAGTTTTGATTGGTTCATATTGGCTTCATAGGGATGATATATGTTAACTCCCATTGATACCAAGATAATAATTCCTATATTAATAATGTAATTTGAATCACTTTGTTTTAATTATATTTGTATCCCCATGATCACTTTAATGAATGTATGGTTATGGTTTTCTAGAATGGAATTCACGACAAGAATATTTTGTGTAATTTTCTAATTACAACATTATCTTAAACAATCATTTTTTCTTATCCTTATTGAGTTATTTTCATCAAATAAGTTACTCTTTAATATCATATTTCACAATTGATTATTTCTTTATATATATATGTGATAAAATTTATGATTTTTTATAGCATTTATAATGTTGGTGGTTGAACCATCCAAAACTAGAACACACTAAACTAATGAAATTAGTAAAACAATAGAGTAATGTAATATTCATATCATTTAGATGTAAGATTGCTTATTATAATATAACATAATTTTATTTATTAATTTTATTTATAAATTTATTATATGATAATGTAATTGAAAATGAATTTAATGAAATTAGTACTTGAAGAATAGTCTCCCTCTCAAATATGGTTCCTTATGAATGATGGATTTATAATTACATATTGAAACCAGAGGATACCAAATATAAATGATGTATTAAATAAGTTAAATAATATATATAATTAAATATCCTAATTATGACAAATAGTGGAATATAATGGGTATGTGGGTATATTTGGGGTCCTATTACAGTTGAGTTTTCAGTGGTATATCCAAAAATACACTTTCTATAATGTGTAATGTTTTTATTTTATTGTGGAAAGTTGATAGAAAATAGAAAGTAATGTGGATGGGTTGTGAATCCAATAAAAAATCATTAACAAATGAATTTATAGATATTTTAAATCATTACCACTTTTGAATTTCATTTACATCATGTTCCATTAATCAAGTAAACTAAATACATACATTTGTAAAAAAAATTCTCCAAAAATTGAAATTGATTGATTAAAATAATATTTAGGTAATGAATAAATTTTCTGAATCCATTTAATCTAGTTCTAGATATAAATATAATAAATTTATCTTTTAAAATAAAAAATACAAATATATATTTTTTATTGGAAATTTACTTCTTTGACATTAACAGTTCATCATTTTATTTTATATTAATTACTAATTAAATGATTGTTCGTGTAATTTTTTATTCAGTGAAATATTAAATATCATTCATATTTTTATAATTATCAATTTAAAATTTTTCGATAGACATATAAAACACATCTAAAATTGTTCTTTGAAAAATATTCAATTTTTATCCATAACCTTATTATCTATATATAATTAAAAATAAATATTTATCATCATAACATCAATATTTTATAATAATTTATATTTTAATAAATCCAAGAATTTTGATACAAACATTACATCATTCACTAATAATAATAATGATAACATTTAGTGTACTAATAAGTAACTCATAAAAATCTATAACAATATACTTTGTAAAAATAGTTTCATTTTGTTTCATTATATAATATTTGTGAATTATATTATTTTAAAATTTTTATTACATATTAATGAAATATTTTATATATTTATATGCAATATAGATACCAAGACTTAAAAATTCATTTTTATACAATACTTCTATAACATAAAAATTACAACACATAAATCATCTCACAATACCTATAATAGAAGGTTTATGGTCTCTGAGGACTAGGTAAAATAGAAACACAGTTTAAAAATATGTAAACATTACTATACAATTTTTACACACTATAATTCATTATAAAAAACATGTAAAACACTAGACCAAATCACTGATTCCGAGCTAGAGTACCATGTTACCTCAATCATGACTCGTCATATGCCAGAGGCTCCAGACTAGTAGTTAGGTTATAAAGTATATTGTGGGGGGTTGTACCTTCAATTTGATTTCACAATAACAAATAAATAACCAAATATCAAACAATAAACAATCAGAGTATATGTAGATTAGTAAAAATAACATATATAATGATTAAATGTGGAAACATAAGACTCAATAATAATACATGAAAACAAGTCCATAGATCACTCACTGAGTCCAATATAAGAAATGGTTAGGGGAAAAAATACAATAGGATTTGTACACATATCCAAGCCTCACCTCCTTATGATACACAATATTATGGTGAGATAAATAACTCAATGATCAAACTTAATACCTTACCCAATATATACATACAACAAGTTATGGATTCTTGGTAACCCAAATGTCTCATGGATACCTAATGAGGGTGCAATAATAACTAATTAGGGAACCAAAAACATGGTAATGCATCAAATCGGTATATGTAGTGTATTTCAATGTGATAAAATAAATATAATGTAAATACGAAATACATTAAATTTGAAAATTAATACATAAAATGACCAATAAACAAGTAAGAAATAGACTCCTATATGTCGACCACTCAGGTGACTACTAAGTCAGTTCAAAACACAGCCATTAATGTTGCAACTCCATGTTAGAATGAATGTCATTAATAGTATCCCATGACCTACATCACAACATATAACTCAGTCACCCTTTAATGAAAATTCACACTCATCAGTTAAGGAAACAATTCACACACCACATTTAAGTTTCATACTACCCCATCCATTACGGTTCCAACGATCCATTCAAGAATCAGATAAATTTCATACAATAAAAAATGATTTTCCATTCCCAGTAATAATGATACACATATGGTAATAACATATCAACCTTCATAAAAAGAATAGAAAAGTTTACCACTATCAGGATGTACGCCCTGAATTTAAGAAATAGTTTCAATATTTCAAATAATAAAAAGTCAATTTAACAATCCAATATTTTAAAAAAATAAATTGAAATTAATGAATCATTATTTTAATTATATAATTATAAATATATTTTAAATATCATTTTTCAACTTCCACATTTTGAATTTCAAATAACGTACATACACAGTTTCGATCAGTATGTTATTTAGTGTCTGATAAGACTAACAAATGGTTTGGTTAATATCAATATACAGTTAGTAATAGTAATATAACCCTTATTAATAGTAAAATTCAATTATGAGTAGAAACAACATCTATTATAGTATACATAAATGTTTTAATTAATGTAATGATATTCCCATATCATAGATTAAGTAAATAAATATTTTTAAATTGTTAATTTTGGAATGAAATGTTATTTTATTCAAATTTATTAATCATATATACAAAAATATTTTTAAAAATGAGGTTAATTTTTTAATTATACAGATTGAATAATCGTAATAGTGTGTTCTTTGGATTTTTTTGAAACACTTGAATTTATTATGAATAGTGAAATATGGTAAAATATCATTTTTACAATCATGTATTATGTAAGAACACATGGTTGAATATCAAATTCTATCATTACTATTTATTCACATAAATTATGTCTATTCATATTATTGGTCAATAATATTAAACTAATTATTAAAATAAGGGAAAACTCCTCCTCTCCTCCAATATAAATTCCACAAATTTCCCCCTCTTCCCCCACCACTCTCAAGTGTTTATCCTTACATATGTTATCCCAAATAATCCATTAATCCCCCTTGCATACGTCTAAGACTTCTTATTCTCACCAAATTGCCGAAACTGAGGTCTTGAGGAATAATCTCAAGGAGAATAGATCAAGATGTAAACATCCTCTTTTGATTTCATTATATTCTTTTCATTTTCATTTATTTTCGTCTTAATTTCTCACTTCAACATATCCTAGAGGAATGAATGATACAATATCTTACATATTCCAGAATAAATATTTTTTATGGAGGATTTACATTTATACTTATTATCATCTCCCACTTATTATATAAATTAAAACCACGTCTATGATGTGATGATTCACCGACATCGTGGACAATGTGATTTCCATTTCATTTAAAAACATGAAGACTAGTAATGAAACCATTTTATAGTAAAACCTAATTATAATTTATTTATTATATCTTTTATATGATTCTAAAATAATTTTTAACACATTTTAATAATTTATAAAACAAAAAGAGTACTTTACGATTGAAAAAACACCAAGATGACCTAAACAAATATAAATAATGTTTCAACTTATTAATCATCCTCATGTAGGAACTAAAAAATATAAATGGTATAATTTATGGTTCTTGAAGAATGTAAATACTATTATAATATAATTTTTTTTCACTAAAAATAGACATGAATATTAATCATGAACCGATCATGGAAATCATGTGAAGAATACACCTGAAAAAATGGAATTAAAAAATTATTTTTAATAAATGTGTGGAATGATGTTAAAAAGTATCATTAAAGTATTTATAAACATGAATATGTTTTTTAAAATATTAATAACACTATTTTAAAATTTATATTTGATCTTTAAACACTTTTGAGGGATGTCGATCCCGATGTAAGGGATATTCACTTCCTCAATTTTATTCAGGAATCGCTCCTATGTTATTATCATTAAATTTTAATTCCTAATGGTAGTGTATGTTTTAACACATCCCCATTCTACCCTTGTGATATATTAATGATGAGATACCCTATTAATATCACATTAATCACTTTCAGGTACATCCAATACCATAATAAAATATTATAAGGAAATTTTTAACGAAATTTCCTTTCATTGTGTAAACCTTATTCTTTATTCATTATTTAGTATTGAGATTATTTATTTGATGATTAATGTTTATATTATGTTTCATTATGTGTATTTATAGTTTATAAATGTATCCATTGAATAATATTAATTTTCACTCTAATAATTTTTGTAAGTTACTTTAAAATTAAAATAAATTTAAAAGCCTATATAATGAAATATAAAATGATTGTTTTTCTATATATGTATTGACTGAGTAGATTATCCTGATTTCATGAAACTTTATTACCATTGTATGTTCCATGGTAATATTTTATGATGGTCTGATCCCATTATATCTCTTGATATTATGTTTAGATCTCTATTAATGCTCAACTTATGTTGAGTTGAACCCATTATATCTCATGATATCATTGGTGGGCCCCAATATAGATCATTAATGCATTGGATACTATGGAGAAGGATGTTTAACAAAAGTTTATTCCATGTGTAAGGGTGAATATAAGAGTTATGTGGTAAATATGTCCCAAAAAACTACCTGATTTTTCATTGCATGTGAGTTTTTATGATTATGGGGGTTTTGGTTTTTATGTTATAACATTACTAACCATTTCATTAATTATATTTCTTATTGATTTTTTTACTCATACTACGTTTTTTAATGGTTTTCATAGGTTTTATAGATAGGTAAGAGAGATATGGAAGATAATCTAAATGTAAATATGTTTATTCAAATAGATAACGTTTTATTTTAAAAAATAATAGTTTTTCAAAGGGGATATTGGATTAGTAGTATCCACTTGTATGATTATGAGATGTAATGTATGTTTTTTTTTCACAATTAACTGAAAATATAAACCTTAAAAGACCATCAACTAGTATGAATGAATGTTTTTGAATAAAACAAGTGATTAAGTAATGTTTTATGGTCGAGTCCTTATAGTTGATATCAAAGGATGGTTAAGATAACGTTAGGGGTTAGGATGATGTTATGAAAACACCATAAATGATTTATACTACATTGATAATTTGAATTGTTATATAATTTAAATATTACCATATTCCTTCATCATTGTAAGGTCTATTCAAAATGTTTTCTCCTAGAAGAAATATGGATGATGAATTATGAAGGCACGAAGAGGGTAATTTTTGTTTGAATTTGCTACATGAATTGGTTGGAATCAAAATAGAGTAGTTTGTTATAGAAATTCCTGATATGACTCAATAAATAAATGGTGGTGGTATCCATTATAGAGAGGAAGATGATCTACCAAGATGAAAAATTCCTTTTGTGGTTAAATTTAAGAGAAAACATCCTCCAACAGTCAATGGCACCAGAAATTCAATAATAGGCAAAAGATGGATAAATAATATAGAAATGATATTTGAATTCATGGGATGTATGGAATGTAAAAAATGTAATAATATCCATTTATCTTTTTGAAGATTAAGAAGATAAATGGTGGTATCTGGTTCATAATAAGAAAGAATGAGATGATCTTGACATCTTGGAATGGGATGATTTCAAGAGTCTTTTTCGAATAAAATATTTTCCAAAAACACTTTGTCTCAGAATGGAGAATGAATTCATGGAACTAAAGAATAAAGATGAATATTAAGTGTTACTATATAAATAAAATTTTCAATGATTGGCTAGGTATGTTCATTATTTTTCTTTGGGACATTGATAATAAAATTAATTGATTTTACTCCTTTCTGATGACTTTTCTATGAAGATATTTGGCTTCACGAGTGTCTAAAAGCTATAATTTTTTTTGTGATTAAGAAGTTGAGATGGAGTTTTATAAATTGCATGTGATTCGTGATGGCAAGAATAAGAATAGGTCATGTTCTTAGGCATTATGGAAGAAAACATCAAATAAATATAGAGGTAAAAAATCAATTTCACTTCCAGTTGAAAGTGTGGAAAAAGGTACCCTGGTGAATGTCTTGTAAATTCATGAAATTGAACTAAAGTGGAATGTATGAAAACATGTATCATGTGTGAAATTAAAATTATCCATTAATTAATGATAAGATGGTGGTGTGAGTATTTAACTTTATGAAGTTGGGTCATTTTTCTAATGTCAGTCTGAAGCTAGTCACTGAGGTAGGAAATCAGCAGGATTTGAAGAAGAAGGGTACATAAATATCCCTTTTAACCACTTCATCAGATGTTGATCTTTCAAATGAGTTGTTATCAGGTATTTTTTTTTATTAATTTCTAAGATCCATTGAAAAATATAGGTTCTATACTGTCCTTAATTTCTGATAATATTTATGAAAATATATGGAATTCGACCCCATGAAATTAAACAAGAAATCATAGTAAAAACATCAGCCTGAAATATTGTCAAAAAATATATATTAATATTATTATATTTTTCTATATAAATAGTTTACATACCTACGTTGTTAGTTTTCTTCTAGTAGAGTTTCATGTTATTCTATGTATGGATTGGCTTTTTTTTATCATGCTATAATAGATTGTAGATAAAAAACAATTTCTTTCATAAATAGTTTCGGTTTGTGTACAATAATAAAACCATACCATTGATATAAAACCTGGAAGATAATAAAATTATAAAATATATAAGTGAAATTTATCATTCTCTTATTGAATTGAAGCTGACTTTCCATATTAATGATGTACAAGTGGTAAATTAATACCTTGTTGTTTTTTCATGATTATTTTATGGATGTTATTCAGGATCAAGAGGTAATGTTTACTATTGTCTTAGTTATTTATAGTACGAAAATTTATGATCCCCCTTACAGAATGGATCAAATGGAACTTCTGGAATTAAAAAAGGGGTTCCAATATTTATTAGATAAAGTCTTTATCCGACCTACCACATAACAATAGGGTGATCCTATCTTGTTTTTTAAAAATAATGATGATTCAATGAAACGTTGCATTTATTATAGTGCCTTGAATAATATAATATTAAAAATAAGTATCATTTGCCTCATATCGGTGATTTGTTTGATCAGATCATGGGAGCACATTATTTTTTGAAGGATTACTTAAGGATGGGGTACCATTTGTTAAAACTAAAGGATTCAAACATCCCAAAGACATCATTATAAACTAGATATGGTCATTATGAATTTTTATTTAATCATTTTAATTTTACAATGATCATACATTATTTAGGGATCATATGAATTTAAAATACCATGAGTTAATTTATACAATTGAGGTTGTATTTATTCATGAAATTATATTATATTCTAGTTGAAAAGAGAAGCATGAAAAACATCTAAGGGTTATTTTTAATCCATAAAATTAAATAAACTGTATGGAATATTCAAAATGTGTAATTCTTGGTTGAAACATATTTCTTTTCTAGTGAACATTGTAAATAAGGCTGGAAAAACAATTGATCCTTTGAAAACAAATTTTTTTTGATTAATGACAATGACCTATTAATGATTCAAATATTTTTAGATTTCTTGGATATGCATGTTTTTACCGATGCTTAGTTAAAAAATTTTAGGTTTATCTAGCCCGATTACTATATTAACACAAATAAAGGGTAAAATAATTTTTAACAGATGAATGTGATGTTTGTTTTCAGGAAATAAATAAAAGATTTTTGAATTCTCCAGTATTGGCCATGTCTTTGGGATATTGTGAGTTTTAATCTATAGTGATGCTACATTGAAAGATGGTTCTTTTTTGATGCATTATTATCAGGTAATTTCTTATGCTTCTAGAAAACTAAATTCTCGTGAATTAAATTATCCCACACATGATTTGGAAATGGAATCACTACTTTTTTATTTTCATGTTTGGAGGCATCAACATTTTAGAGTAAAATATGAAATATATACCGAACATAATATTTTAAAGTATATATTTACATAGAATGAATTATTCCTGGGATATAGAAGATTTCTAGAACTAATCAAGGATTATGATATCACGATTCATTAATATCCTATGATAGAAAAAAATGTTTTTGATGCATTGAGTTAGAAATTTAATGCTAAATTAACCATAAAACGTTTGTAACATGATCCTTTTGTTAATGATTGGATGAATTTTGGATATAAATTTGTTGGAATTGGAAATACATCTATTTTTATTCTGGTGTTAGTGCAGTAAAAATTTTAAGATGGAATTATGTAAGCACATAAGGCAAACAAGGAGCTACATAGAAAGGTAGAATTGGTTAATGTGGGTATCTTTTCAGAATTTAGCCTTGATAAAGATTGTGTCTTTTGATTTGGAAAACAGTTTTGTGTGAGTTCCATTACCCATTTGGAAAAATAATTGTTGTGTGAAGCTCATAGTTCTCCATTTTCAGTTCATCCTGTAAATACTGAGATATATAGAGATTATAGGGAGTATTACATGATAGATGGAATGAAATGTTATATTACTATTTTTATAATGAAATGTTTGGCTTGACAATAGGTTAAAGTAGAGTGGAAGATACTAAACGGATGCTTCACCCTATGCATGTGCCTAAGTGGAAATTAAAAAATATATCTATGGACATCATTGAGGGACTAATGAAGGAATATTGATGTTAAAATCCAATTTGGGTTATTGTTAATTGACTAACTAAATCTGCACAATTCCTTTCTATTTGATATACAATGTATTGAGATAAAATTTTGTAACTATACCTCAATTTGATTTTTATGTTACATGGTGTAACACTTTCCATTATATCTGAAAGGGATCCTAGGTTCACTACTATCTTTTGGAAGGGCCTTCATAAATCATTGGGCATAGAACTAAATTTCTGTACATCTTGTTTTTCTCAATCGGATGGGAAGTCAAAAAAATTATTTCAACTTTAGAGGATATGTTTTGATCTTGTTCAATGGATTACTAGGGTTGATTGGATAAAAACATTTCTGTTGTTGAGTTTTTATTATAAAAATAGTTTGCATTACTCTATATATTTGGAATCTTTTGAGGAATTGTTTGGGAAGAATATTTTGACTCTTCTGTTTTGGGATGAATTCCTTGAAAGAATGTTTAAGGGGCCCTGATTAGTAGAGGATTTGGCTGAGAAAGTGAACACGATCCAGCTGCACATGAGTACAGCTCAGAGTATGTAGAAAAGTTATAAAAATAATAGAATGAGTGACTTCCCTTTCGATGTGGGTGACAATATTTTCTATAAAATATCTACATGGAACAGTGTGATGTGTTTTGGTAAGAAATGATTTCTATGTAAGGAGTATATAAGTCCATATGAAATTCTAGATAATTATCGACCAGTGGCGTAATAAGTAGATTTTCCTCCAAGTCTGTCTCAGGTAGATATTTTTTTCATGTTTTGATATTGAGAATCTATGTGCCAGATTCATCTCATTTTTTGAGCCTAAAGACATTTCTACTAGAAGAGAACTGTTCATATGAAGAGAATATTTTTTATCTTCTTGATCATAGAGAGAAAGTATTATATAATAAGGTAATCCACCAGGGAAATCATTAGTGGGGTAAAAACATGGTTGAATATTCAAAATGTAAATTTAAAAATGTTACGGGGGACTAGTACCGTAACATTATTAATAAGAAAATAAAACTACAAGGATTAAATTTATTGAAGGTTTGGATAATTTAACACCACATGAATTTAAAAAAAATAATTAAATTCATGAAACAATATTTTAAGTTGATAGTTATAACTATATTTTAAACATTTTTTCCACTTCTAGTTTCTGTATATAGAAAAATGAATATACATAGTTTTGTTCAATAAGTTATTTAGAGTCTCATACAACCAAAATAATTTTTTTTGAATTGTAAAATACCCTAATGAATAGAAATGATTCCCTTATGAATATTAATATACACTTATGAATAGTAACCTCACCTATGATAATATACATATATGATATAATTGATGATTTGATATTTCTATATCTTGGAATATGTATATCAATGTTTGAAAATTATTATTTGTTGAATAAAATTTTATTATAATAAAAACATAAATTATTCATATATAAAAATTAATTTTCAAAAAATAGAGTTCATTTTTTGAATTCTACATGTCTAAATAGTTTTTAGGGTTAATATTGGGATTTTTCTCAAAAACATGAATTTTTTTGAATAGTGAAATACAGTATTATACAGAATATATAAATTATCTGTTAAATACACTATTTTTTACATCATGAATCATGTAATCACAATTGGTTTTGAATCATATATTCCCTTTACTATTTTTTCACCTGACTATAAACAATTCATAATCATTAGATATAATAATAATATAATCATTAAAATAATGGAAAACTATTGCTCGCCTCCACTATCAATTTCACCCATTCCCCCTATTCCACCCACACCTCTTAGGAATCGAGCCTTAGCTATGTTATTTCAAATATTCATCCCATAACCCTTCTTGACATCCATGACTTACTGGTATTACCAAAAGATAATAACTGAGGGCTTTAAGAATGATCACAAGGAGAATAGATCAAGAGTTAAACATCCTCTTTAGTTTTCTATCTTTTCATTTATTTTTCTTTTCTATTCATATCCATTCCTCACCACCCCTTATCCAAGTGTCATGCATGATCTAGTAACAATAATATTCTTAATTTCTACATGTTTATGGAAGATTTACCATTATAATTATTTTCCACTACCACTTATTCTAAAAATTAAATCATAATTTGTAATTTTTAGATTTACCGACATCATGGAGGATGTGATTTCAATATCTATTAATTTCTTTAATAATTTAAATGAAACCATTTTTATGCTTTTACAATGTAAAACACCAATATTTCATAGTAAGTTATTTTTTTATTTTAATTCAATAGCTTGTGATGCACGCAACACCGAGATCGAGAGCACCATGACTTATGAAACTAGTTATTAAAATAAATAGTTATGAATATTATTTAATATATTGTTAATTTTATATAATATATATAATCTTGACATATATATTCTGTGTTTCTTATACATAATATAAAATCAAAACAAATTTTTCAAATAAAATTATAATTTTTAAAAAAATTAAAATTTAACTGCATTTAATAGCGAACAATCATTCAATGCAATATTTGACAATATTATATACTCCATTTGAAAAAAACAAAATTATTTGAAGCGGGACATAATAAATAATTTGGATAAATTTTTAGTTCCTTTCTGATAACATTCATATTTTGATGAATTGGAAACATTCCTAAACTGTAATGGAAAAAACCTTCTTTAATCAAAGTAATTTATAGTGTAAAATTTTAAATTTGAATGGGTTTGAATCATAATAGGATTATATTTTTATCATTTCAACCATTGTTTTTACTTTGATGTAATTTTACATTTAAGTTGAACATAAACACATATCAATTTTTTGATAGTTTTTACTTCAAAAAAATCTGCTTTCTAGTTTTGAAAATGGGATTATTTTTTAAAAATTAATTAATAAAACTTCTATGTTTTTAATTTTTTAAAATAGGAATAATTTTTTATGTTGAAATTTGAAAATTATCTTTGGTTGAATTTTAACTATTTTTTCTAAAAACTTATAATTTTTTTATACATAGTGAAAACACTACATTATTATTTAAAAATGGCGTTTTATTCCAATACGTATTTTTTATTTAAAATTATTTTAAATTATAAAGAGGTTCATATTACCTATATAATTCTAATGTAATTCATTTCATTCATTTTATAATAAGATTAGATATATAAAATTGTATTGAACTTGTTACCGTTTTTTACTCTCATTTTAAGAATATTTTTAAATTTGAATAAAACATATTTATACTGCTTTTGTAAATTGAATTTCAAAAATCCAAGAGACACGCTTCAAATCAATAAGTAAATTTTTTTTCAATAGGATGAAAATAATTTTGTCTGTGTACTAACTTTTAAATTTTATTTTCCATGGTTAAAAATAAATATGATATTTAAAGGTAAAAAAATATTTTAATTACCCAAACACATGTCCTATTTCTAATGGATAAGTGTATTTCATAAAAAATAAACATTAGGATTAAACTATAATCTGTGTGATCCACGAATTTTCAAGGTTAAAATGACTTGTTAGGGTTGATTTGATGTATTTTCTTTGATTTAATCATGTTTTGTGGACTTTCACAAAACTATGTAATAAATAGAGTCAAAATTGACATAAATGAGTATTTTAAAAAAAATCATTTATTCAATGATATAACATTCCAAAAAATGTATTTTTTGGAAAAAGGACTTATATAATGATATATTTGTCATTACTGAATCACTTGAAGGTATCATTGTATTTGATAGTATGTAAATTAACCATGTAATATAAAAATACGTGAAGACATGGTAGAAGTTAAACTATTTAGATAAGAATTAAATTTATAAGATAAGGTAAATATGTTGAAATTAACATTTTTAAAACCTTTTGGTCAAGATTATTTCAACCCATCACCACCTTATACTAAAAATAAATCCAATTAAAGACATTATTACTTGAAAATTAATTTTTAATAAATAATATTTCATGTTTTTTCTAAAGTGAACATCACCTCTCTTATAAAAGAGTACATAACCTTCTATCCAAATCACACCTCCAATGAAATTTGTCTCGGACAACCCCTACTAAAATATCCTCCAAACTAACCTAATTTGAACTTAGAGGCCTTACGTTGATATGAAATCTACCCTAAGGAGCCCATTTGATCAAATCAAAAGGAAACACACGAAGAAGATATGATAATTTCCCTACCTCTTTAAAAGTTCTTTTCTTCATCCAATTACACTTTCAGTGTTGTTCCCAAAACAAAATATTAACTCATATTATTTATACATACGATGATGTTATTATAAATATGGTACAACCATATTAATTATTCTATCCATCCTATTACTGACAATGTCACCATATGTGCGCACGTATAGCTTACCATCTCCACGTCGTGGTGTAGTTTGTTATTCAAAACAACATCATTTGGATGTGTATAATAATGAGTATAAATTATTTAAATAATAAATATAATATTTTATTTATTATTTATATATAATATATCGTCCAATTACTTACTATTTCACCAATAATATAATGAATTTGTTGCTCGTACAATGTATGACTTACCTACTCCATGAGGTGATGATATTTCATTCCCCATCATAAAAATTCAACAAAAAATATAATTTTATGATTAAATATATTGTTTTTTGTCATAATATCAATTTTAATATTAATAAAACGAATCCTATATATTGAAAATATAACCTATTTAACAAAACATATAATGGAAAACCAATCAGCAAACACCCTAAAATTCATACAACTGAAATATCATTAACAATGCATTATTTGATGATCATATAAGATATCATATTTTTGTATCTGGTTCTTGAATAATTTAATTAAAATTATTTTACCATTATAATGGTTTTTAACCTACTCTATACTAAGGAAATGTACAAGGTAATAGGTTTTCATTTCACTTCTTATTCTCGTGAGATTTGTGGTACATTGTCACTATTTCCGGTTGTGTGTGTATTTACAACCCATGATTGATTAATTTATGTAATAAAAATTAATTTATGGGTATTTACATCGTCATTTTATGATACGTGTTTAATTGTGTGTATGTTTCATATGTTACCAAATCAAGAAGGGAATTTTTAAATTCGAATTCCACTCATTCGGTTTCATGCAAACCATAACTCCAATATTCAATGTCTAGCCACTATTTATTAATATATGTAGTAATTTCCACCCTACTTATATGGATATAAATTTGATACACATAATCAAACAGTTGATAAATTCTGATGTAATTTATATGAGGTTGATAAGAGAAATCTTATGTTTATTTCCATTCATTGAGTAAAATATTCAAGTCATTGGTTTTTCCTTTAAAAGAATTTTTGTGACTGTCTTTTGATTGATTTACACTGAATATAGAATCATATTGAGTGTATTTATATTTTTCAAAAATAATTATGTCATTTATTATTCCATAATCTAAGGATACGATCTTTATAACTGATTTCGTCTCAATTTACATCCCATTGAGACTTCATTGTTATTATGCGCCAATTAGCCTATATGGTGTATATACTATACTAGGACATAGTATATCATGAATCCATTTATTCTGAAGATATTTTAATGTAATGATTAATATTATTCCTCAATTATATGTATTCATGTGTCTATCATATTTTTAGGAACTCTCTAACTAAAATATTGTTTTAAATGTTTAAATGGTAATTTCTTCTAAATAATTATCATTGAAGTCCATGATTTAGATTTTTTTTAAAGATTCATTTATATTAACATAAATGTTTTATAATTAAAATTTCATTCAATGTTTTAATTTGGGATGGAACAGTAGGATTCAATCATCTATTATTAATAGTATTATGATAAATAGTGATACCTTTAAATGATTTCAAGAAAAAGGGACATTTCTCTCAATAGTTTTACTGATTACATTCAACATTGTAAATATCATCATTATTCATGATTGATGTTGATTTATTATTATACAATCTTCCATATTGTACTGAATGAGTTATGTTAGACAATAAATGTCCTATTTTTATACCATTCAGGGTTTGTTGTTAAAATATTTACATTTCGTATCCTAGATTTTAATAAAAATGTTTAGATTATGTTACAAAATTTTCATAAAGGGAATGCATTGGACTTAGTAAGTGATGGTTGGAGCCCACTGTATCTCCATGTTACATCGATAGGACAAATAAGAAAAACTAGTCTCTTGGAAAAAATCGTTGAAAAAATATTATTTGTAGTCTTGGCATGATGCCTTGACTATGTGGTTATAATGTCATACATTATGCATTCCATCATAATTAAATAATCTACTAAGATTACATGTTATTATACGACTAGTATAATATCAATTTGAACAATTAAATTGAATTATTCTATTTATATTTTCCATATTATGTTGATGTTTAGGTTTCAAAGGCATGTGTTTTAGTCTTATACATTGACATAAATGTTTATTCCTTTTTATGATAGTTACTTTTATATTTTTATCCCTACAGTGCTCATGAGCTCACACCTTTCTTGTGTTTTCTTTTCCCAAAATAGTACATAGTATATTATGATTAACCTGCAGGGATAAACAACTGTATACGAGTGTGTTCAAATGGGACACAATGTTGTATTTCTTTATTTCATGATGTTATGTAAAACATGTGTATGAATCTAGTACTTACAAAGATACTAAACTAATCGGTATTTTGAGACATCATCTCTTGTGAACATTCCACTCTTTTGTAATAATGCACTGACTCTAGGTCACTTGGGTTTAGGCGTTACAGTTTTCATCATAGGAATTTTAGTAAAAACCATGGAATCTATATTTACAACAACTCTACACTAAGATTGAGTTTGAAGATTTGTATAGAATAACATTCAAAAAATTGGGTAATTTAACTATTATGTGTGTTTTCCATGAAATACATATCTATCTGGATACGAGAAGGCAGAGATGGTTCTGGAATAGATATACCTAGGGGTAGAACCAGAAAACACTTCTTTTAGCATGACTCAAATGTGAACTATTGAAACAACAATGGGCTTTTCATCACTCTTGGTTACAACACTCTCTGGGGATATGCTTAGGATAATTCACATTTTCATTACAAATTGTTTTGATGGATTTTAATATAATATGAGAATAAATAAAATTTGTTAGTTGTAATATGTTTTAATTGAAAAAAAGGTGTCATTATATTCACTAAATGATTTTATGACTATTGTTACTCACACAATGATTTCTAGTTTTAGTAAATGATTTGATTCTAAGAAATTCATAGTAACATTTAAAATGATGTACAATGTGGGCACTATTGTTGGAAAGAGAAAGTAAATGTAACATTTATAGGTGTAAATGATATCATTTTCATGTCGAAGCAGGTTTCCAAAAATACCATCAACATTATATACAATAACAAAATCCCAAACTCAAAAATGGACAGAATGGTGGAGAATGATAAGAGCTCCAGTAGTGGAGACTATGGAGAAATAAATGATCAATTTCTATTAGGCCAAAAATTTGGAAGGAGACACCCAGGAAAGTGTCTTAATGGAACAAATAAATGCTACATGTTTGTGGAAGAAGGATATAATGTAGATAATTTTTGTGGAAAAGGGAATAGTATTTTTAAAGAAAATAAAATTGATTATATGAATTTATTTATAGTAATTTGCTGTAAATTCTAGGGGCCTGGTTAGTATCCTAGTCAATTCCCTACTCTATAAGGTAACAACTAGGTCAGGGAAGAACCAATGTGGAAATAAATGTATGGTGAAAATTTTAAAATTAATAATGCTTTTTGTCAATGGGATTACTTGGAAATAATTTTATCTCATATGTGTAACCATGTAGTTTATTAAGTAAAATTATATTTGAGTAAGAATTACCTTTTATTTTGTGGATATAGTTATATAGAACTATTTGGGATTTTATGATCCTTAAATTTAATGCAATTACAGGTTATAAAATTTTTAGATGAAAATGCTAGGTATAAGATAAAATTTTTGGTTAAATTATATTATGGTTATTTTGAATAATTTATATAATTTTCAGAATTTTATAAAATATAGTTTTTGAAAAAAAAAACACGCTGATTGAGTGACCACCCATCACGTCAGACAATGATGTGGGAATCGAACCCACAACCAATGTGTGGTTGGGATTTATCACATACCACTGAATTATGTGAAGTCCCTATTTAGTATGACTGATTCTTTTTAGTAAAATGATTTTATTAATCAATAATAAGTTGATTTGGTATCTTATGTTTTATCAAATGGATATATTTATTTTAGGAAAGTGATTTGGTGATTAAGTGATAAATTTTATTTTGGATGACATTTTTTCTATTGGGAAGACTATTTGCCTAAGGAAAATGGAATACTATGGGATTATATTTTAGAAGTAATGGATGATTATTTTGTAAGAATATCGTTGTTTTATATAGATTCATTTTATTAATAAAAATTATTAACCTATCATAGAAAATATTTTATTTGGTTAATTACACTTTTCTATAAGACTTTAATAATTGTTGATGTTATTGATGATAAATGATAGGATTTACGATGAAAGTATATGTAATAGAATTCATTTTACATTTGGGTTTCATTCTTAGTTTGGATTATATTGAATGATTTTATGGACAATTGTTTTTTGTATTGACTTTATTGAACTTCGGGTACTGTTTATTTAATTTTGAAAGTTATGATTGGTATTTTTTTATAAGGATTTTCCATTTCGAGATCTTATGATCTTGTGCTTATCATTTTATTTTGGTTAATCTCAAATGAAAAGAGAAATATATAGTTTATCCTCTGTGGATTATGTGATTATCTATAAGTTGATTCTAGATCTTCAGTTGTGACCATGTCATCTTGAATACTCATAGTTTGAATAAAATATGTTTTAGTGGTTGAATTTTATAGGTTATCTTTGGTGGCCTTTGTAATTCTCAAACATTCTTTTAATGTGATAGTTTTATTGACTCTTTTTTTGATGTAGGAAATTCAATGAAATTCCTTATCCAAATTTTAAAATTGTGAGGTTGCAATTTCAAAAATTATTGAAGAATGTAACATAAGAATATTTCATAGTAAGCTAATTTTGTTAATGTAATTTAATAGCATTCGAAAAACGCAACACTGAGTTCGAGTTCACCACAACTTGTAATACTAGTCATTCCAAAAAAAATATTTCTGAGTAATATTAACTAAATTTTGAATTTAATTTACTCAGTATAATTTTATCATCTATATTATGTGTTGCTTTGACATAATTTAAAAACTTTATCAATTTTTCAAATAGATGATGTCTTTTTTAAAAAATGAAAATTTTATACCTTTTAATGGAAAAACGTTTTTAAATCAAATATTTGACACTTATATTTTTATTTTCAAAAAATAATAATATATTTTAGAAGCAAGAAATAAAAACTTATTGTGGATAAATTTTTTATGCAATTTTGATAACTTTCATATTTGGATTAACAGTGAGAAATAATGAACATTAATTCAAAACAAATTTTTTAATCAAAGTAATTTATAGAGATAAATAATTATTTTGAAGTGTTTTTATGTTTAATTAGATAATTATTTTCTATTTAATCTAATGTTGGTCATTTGAAATAATTATACATTTAAATTTGAAAAAAACACATATTATTCTTATGATAGTTTTTACATCCCAAAAAACTGCTTTCTGATTTTGACAATGGAAATATTTTTTTAATAATAATTAATACATCTTCTATGTATTGAATTTGGTAAAATAGACTTCATTTTTTGAATTTGTAATATTAAAATTATCTTTGGGAACATTTTCGGTATTTTTCCAAATACATCTAATATTTGATAAATAGTAGAAAACATTGCATTATTATTTAAAGACAGCTTTTTATTTAAATATTAAATTTAAATTTAAATTTATTTTCATGTCAAAATAGATACGTAATACAAATATTAGTACAATTTAATTCATTGAATTAATTTTCAAATAATATTTGATATATAAAATTTATTGAACTTTTTACGGTCTTTTAATCACCAATTATGAAAATATGAAAATTTCCATTAAACACAATTTTACCATCTCTATGAATTCAATTTAAAAATTATGAGAGACACAGTAGACATTATTAAGTAATATTTGATTAAATATGATGAAAATAATTTTTGGTGAATAGTAATTTTTTTATTTTATTTACCACAGTTACAAGTAAATAGGGAAATTACAAGTAAATACGATATTATAATTACCCTAAAACATGTTTCAATTCTATTGGATAGGTTTATTTAGACCAAAATTAACCTTTGGAATTTAATATGTCTATTTTGGTCCACATGGATTAGATTAATACATTTATTATTATTTTATTTAAAGAAAATCTAAAAGTGTTAAATTCAATGTTTAAAAACTAATCCATTTTAAATATAGAGTTATACATAATATAAATTCGACTATAAATATTCATTAAAAATATAACAAGATTTATTCATCATGGTATTTAATATATTTTTTTTAGATATTAAATGATTAAAATTATATATGACACAATGATGATGCTATAATTTCCTTATTAATGAAAGATTAAAATAATTGGTATTATAAATATCAAAAAAACATATATAAATTGAGAAATTTGATATAGTAAATGAATTTATCTACATAATATGACATTTTGGGGTGTATTTAATGTCATTTTTTCTAAGTAATCATTTTTTTTGTCTTTCACCAAAACCAAGTACTAAAAAGCGTCAAAATTAACATAAATGAGTACTTAAAACATATACTATATTATTAATTGATAAAATATTCCTAAAAAAATAATGTTCATCTAGAGAAATAATATAATGATATATATTTCAATATTGATCCACTTTAGTTTTTTTCATTTTATAATATGTTTACTAACAATGTAATATAAAAATATTAGAAGACATGGTAAAAGTTAAAATATTAATCTAATAAATAAATTAAAAAGATAAATTTAATATGGTGCCATAAAATTGCCTAAAACCTATTAGATGATATTTTTTATACCAATCTCCATATATCTCAATAAATAAACTCATTTGGAGCCATTATAAATCGAAAATTATTTTATAATATAATAATATTTCATGTTTTTTTCTAAAGTGACCCTCACCTCACTTATAAAAGGGTACATCCACTTCTCTCACAATCACCTATCCAAACCCATTTTGCTCAAAAAAACCCAAATCAAATATACACCCAACTAACCTCCCCTAAATATAGTTTAATTACATTGATCATAAATATATCCTACGGATACCTTTTGATCAAATCAAAAGAAAGCACCCGAAGAAGACGTAATAATTTCTCCACCTCTTTCAAAGTTCATTTCTTCTTCCACATACTCTTTCATTATTGTTTCCAGAACAAAATTATAACACTGGTACCATCTACATAATGTGATTTAATTATAAATACGATATAACCATATTCATTATTCTATCCTGTCTATGATTGAAAAAGCTTCCATATGTGCGTATGTACAACTTACCATCTCCACGTCATAGTGTAGTTTGTTATTCAACAATTCACTGTTTTTATATGAATAATAATGATTATAAATTATTTAAATAATAAGTATAACACGTTACTTATTTCTTATATATAATATACAACCCATCTACATAAGATTTCAGCACTAATAGAAATATATTGTCACTCGTGCATACGTACAGCTTACCGTCTCAACAATGCGATGAGATTTCATTCCCCATCGTTGACATTAAAGAATAATTTTCATTTGATGATTGAAAATAATTTTTATGAACTTAATATAATTATTCATATAAATAAAATAAACATTATCCATAACTAACATGAATTTAATTACTGAAATTATAAAGGAAAACGAATCAGTTAACCCCCAAAACAATGATACTACTAAAATATTATTAATAAAGAAAATCTAGAAGGTCATATATGATATCATATTTTAGTATGTGGATCTTTTTTAATTTAATAAAAATTATTTCGCCATTTAACAGGAGTATAACCTACCCATTTATAAGGAATATTACAAGGTAAGGGGTTTTCATCTCACTTTGCATTCTCATGAGATTCGTGCTATATTGCCACTATTTCATTTTGTGCGGTGTTTGTACTACCCATAATCGTATTATTAGTGTAATATAAATTAATTTATTGGTATTTAAATCTTCATTGTTTTACCCTTAATTCATGGGGTGTATGTTTCATATGATACAAGATCAGTGAGGGAAATTCTACTTTTGATTTCCACTCATTGGGTTTTACACAAACATAATTGATTATTTTACTCCATGATTATGTGTGAAATCACTGTTCATTTATTCAAGTAGTAATTTACACTCTCATATGTGTTTATATAATTTTTATAGACCTAATAACTCCATTGAAAAATTCTTATTTCATTGATATAAATTTGACAAGGGTATGCTTAACTCAATTTCCATTCCTTGTGTTAAACATCCAAGTAATAGGTTTTTTTACAAAAATTTTGTGAATTTATTATGATTTAGTTATATAAAATATCCAATCATATTGATTGAATTTATATTTGTCACAAATAATTATTTAATTCATTTATCTTTAATATATGGATACAATGTTTGTAAGGGATTTCATCTCAATTTTTATCACAATGAGACTTCTTTGTGGTTACGGGCCAATTCAATTATATATTGTGTATATACTATCCTTTGACATTTTACATCTCGTATCCCTTTATTTTCCTGATATTATAATGTATTGATAAATTTTATTCATCAATTATGTGAATTCAAGAGTCTCTCATTTGGTTATGAACTCTTTAAATAAAATATCAATTTAAATATTCTTAAGATTTATTCTTCTAAATATTTCTCATTAATATCCATGTTTTAAATTTATTTATGGATTTATTAATATAGAAAACAATTTTTTAAAATTAAATTTCATTTGAATGTTTCAATTTTGTGTAGGAAACATTGATTCAAAAGTCAATTTTTAAGAGCATCTTGATAAATAGTGAGAATTTAAAATGAATTCAATAAAGAAGGGATATTTCTCTCAAATAGTTTTATTGATTATATTTATCTATGTCAATTTCATAATTATTCTTGATTGAGGTTGATTTATTATAATACAATCTTTTATACTGTATTGAATTAGTTATGTTTGATTGTGGATGTGCTATTTTTTTCCATTAATGGTTCGTGGTTAATATATAGACATTTCGTATACCATTTTTAATACAAATGTTTTGATTATGTTCCAACATTTTCATATTAGGAATGAATTATAATTAGTAAGGGTTGGGTGGAGCATGCTATAGCTCCTTGATGCATCGGAGGTCTCATGAGACCAACTAGTGACTTGGCATAAGGCGTTGACACAATATTATTTGTATTCTTGGCATGAGGCCTTGAATATGTGGTTAAAATGTCCAACATTATGCATTCCACAATTATGAAATTATCCATTGATATAACATGTGATTATTAGAGTAGTAGAATATCCATTTGAATTTGTAAATTGAATTATTTGATTTACCTATTCCATATTATGATGATGTTTATGTTTAAAAGGCTTGTGTTTTTTGTCAGATACATTATATTAAATGTTTATGCTTATTTATGATAGTTTCCGATATACTTTTATCCCACCTGAGCATATGATCTCACCCCTTTCTTGTGTTTTCTTTTTCCTAGGATGTAAAGAATTATATTATGATTATCCTACAGAGGTAGGCCAAATGATTTGAGTGTGTTCAAAGGGGACACAATATTTTTTTCCTTATTTGGTGATGTTATGTAAAACATATGTTTTTATATAATACATCCAAGGATTCTAAACTAATCATTCGTTTGATACATGATCTCTTTTGATCAAGACATAGATATGAAATTGTCCAACAACTCTAGGTAACATGGTTATGGTAGTTACAAATGATATTATTATTTTTGAATTATTTATTTTATATGATTCATGAAACATTTTGTGAGTATTTTATAAATTTATAAAACAAAATAAGTTCATCATGATTAAAGAATATAAAAAATTACCTAAAAAATATCCATAATGTTTTAATACATGAATCTTCTTGATGTTATAATTCAACATAAAAAATGTTATAATTTATTGTTTTATAAATATATAAATACCATTACATTATAATTCTAGAGTTTCACTTCCAATCGATAGGAATAATTTGATTATTTGTTTCTTTAAATTTTTTTAATATTATGTTGTATTATGCATATTAAAATTTTATACACGTATCTATTGCATTCTATTAATTATCACTCGAATTATATTAGTATGGGTCATTCCTTTTAATAGCCTTTTAATAGAATCTTTAACTAAAATCAAAAGTATAGTTTTTTCTATATATGTTTTTCATGTGTGGTTTCTCTTGATTTCATGATACTATATTACAATGTTATTTTCCATTGACATAATTTATGTTGGGTCGAGCCCATTATAGCTCCCGATATGATGGGATGAGCCCCATTAAATCTCATGATATATTGGGTTAATCCCATTATAGCTAATGATAAGAATGTTGTGCCCTATTATATCTATTTGTTACATTGGGTAATCTAGTGATTGAAGATAAACAAAAGGTTATTAAATGTGTAAGGGTGAATATATGAGTGACATGGTAAATATGTCCCAGGGAAACAACATGATGTTTCTATGCATATGAGTTTTTAGTATTATAGGTTATATTAGGATTTTATGTTATCCATTGTCTAATTATTTCTTTCTTTATATCCTCTACTGAGTATTGTATGCCTCCCATGTGTTAAATGTTTTTAAAAGGTTATAAGGATGTGTAATAGAAAAATGGAATAATTTTTATATTTAATTAACTTTTGTCAAAGAGATTATGTTTTATTTTAAATTTTTTATTTTTATTGAAAATTGGGTATTGTTTTAATTGTATCCACATTTATGATTGTGAGATGTTCTATATGTTTTTTCTCAAAATTACCAATAACTCTAAAAAATAAATGATAATAAATGTGTATGAATTTATGTTATTGAATAAAACTCAAGATTAAGTAATGTTTTAAGTCTAGGTAATTATATACATAAATCCCTCCATCAAGAAGTATGATCCATCTTTGGGAATCAATTTTAGTCATTTGAAAAAATTGAAAGGAAATATGTCCCTCTATGGTATTATGACCCCTTATTAGGTAGAAGTTTTCATCCTTCAATGAACATATTGGAAAAAATCTCCATATGGGGAATTATAATCACTCGTTGTGTATCAGGTTCCATATATTATTAAACAAACAATATACCATAATTGGTATTGCATGGGCTATGAATTTTACTAAAAATAATTACCTAAACAACATTGATCTACAAGGGATAAGAGAAAATGATATAAAGAACATGTATATGTTTCCACATACACACACACACACGTGTGATCATTATCAATCATGGTTATCAAGATATATACATGCACACTAGTGGGATAAAGCCACATCTATTGGTGGTTTACCAGAATCCATCATGAAATAGACTATCATGAACCTTTGAAATTTATTTTGTTAAATTATTCAGGGTTCCCCTAATTAGGGAAGACGTATATACCATCAACTAATTGAGAAATATTTTTATTTCATGACATAATTATAAATTAATGGTATTTCACCAAAAGATGAAACCCACATATCCCTTTCTAATAAACATACTACAATACGATAGGGTAGAGTAAATGATACCCCTACAACAACATAGATCCTAATCCTATCTAATAGTTTCATATCACCACTTTCCAGTCCATTCATTTCAATTCATCCTTCGATTATCACCATGAGAACCTAAAACAATATTGGTTAATGCAATTATAATAACAATAACTATGTTTTAATATATAATTGATTAAATTAAAACATACAACCATACATGAAAGGAATGCATCCCATTTGAAATACATTCTGTCAACACCAAGCCTGACCCATGATTAACCACCCATGGATGGTATTTAAAACTCTTTCATCATTATTCAGGTAAAATCCTAACCATGTTGCCATATATTAATTCCAATTTAATTTATATTAATTTGAAATTCAATAATTATTCAACCAGATAATATACCATAACCGCAACATTATTCTATGGATTTCAAGCCATTATCAACACACTCCTGTTCCAAATACATGAGATACCATAAATTAACTCACTAAAATGTTGTTCGATCAAACTAAAATGCGCCAAATCCCATATATGTAACACTAAGAGTCAAAAAATCAATTAAATTCCCATTGGTGAAATATGTTTATCATCATGGGACATCCTCTATACCTGTCAATCCAAAGACCCATTTCACTTAGACAATTTAATCAATATATATTGGAAAAGTCTTCTAATTCCTTAATAGAAATAAAATAAAAGATAAATTAATTATCATTATGATATAGACGAATATGATTCAATGATAATTGAGGCATCAAATTATCGTAAGGTAAAAGGAATCCCATGTGGAATCCTCAATGGTGAATGTGACTATGATCTTATACTACACAATGAATAAGGGAGCCCAAATCAATGAAAGATGGAGGATCTCACCCATATTCACCAAACAGTTGGAATATAGATCCACACTAGGTCATTGTAAACCAAAAAGATTAATGAAGAATAGAACAATCATATAAAACACAATATATGAGCAATGGATGTTAAACCCAATGGGTTTAATGAAAAAAAATTAATGAATCCATGTTTAAAAACATCCCAACGCACTTCATCGACAATCGTCTTACAAACCACATTCTAATAATATTGACACCATCCACTAGGTGAAAGATTAACTTCAAGGAAATAAATATAGATGGGTAATAGGTCTATGTCCAATGTCAACGACTATCTAGTGGATTTATTTTTATCTATAGTGAGTTTATGACTCCTCTAATGATAAACTGATATATATGTCATTGATTGATCATCCTTTAATGTCTATAAATACCAAATTAGTGTGGGAACCAATGATTTTTATTATTGAAAATGGAGTATGGTTTGGGTTTATTTTCAATCGTAACATTTAAGATCTTTTAGTTTCTTTAAAATTGTATCATATAGTTCATTTATATTGTAGTATTTATTTTTTCCTCATTTCCTAGTGTTTTCCAATTTTTTGGGTGAAAAAATTGGAGAATGAAGAATGGTGTTTTTGGATAAGGAATTTTCACTAAAAATTATAGGTAACAGAATGTAGGTCTCAATATCATATCATCAAAATTAGTGAAAACGAATTCGTCGTTTTCATGATTACATTTTCACGAATTATTTTGTTCTATGCGGAATAGACTTACACACCCAATACGATGTCAAGAATAGTTTTATGAGCTCATTGAGAATCTTGAACGAATGGTATTTGAGTCCAATATGTAGGAAACTACCCACATAAAATATATAATACATTTTAATGAATATTATGTTCATCTTTTGTGTGATGGAGTTGCGTGTGTAAGAGATTATGAAAGAAAATATTACATGAAAAGAGTTTGTTTGGTCTTTAATGTCAAAGTGAAATGTATTTTGTATTTTTGTGGAAGATAAGTGTTGTGAAAAAGATAAGGTTTGTGTGAACATTCTCTTTAGTGACAATACCAAATCATTCACACACTTTTATGTGTTCTGTACAAGTGACAGTGTGTGCTTCTATCACATTCTTATTATCAGGTTTGTTTGATCAATTATTTCAAGTGCATAAACATAGGACATTGATGCAAGTAGAGTTTCACACTAGATATGTGGAAAGAGTTTAATTAAAATATACTAAAGATGACAAAAATTTGAGAAAATGAGAATTAGATCACTGATGGAATGAGTTATGGGGATTCTACTAACATGTTCTGAAAGACGTGGTGTGTTATCCCTAAAATCTTGTAATCAAATTGTGCCTGGAAGAGAGTGATTGTGTTTGAACTCTTGTATTACACAACTAGATATGATTGAAAAATTATGGTATGACTAGAACACTATTAGTGTATTCTCCATAGACATGTCCTTAGTGGTGGACAAAGTTAAACTATTTTTTTCTTCCTACATGTGATTGTCTGATTACTACTAGAATCCATCATATAGGTTTGAAAACATCTTACCAACTTGGGAAAAATATCCATCACAATAAAAAATAATTTGACTCTCTGATTCACACTATAAGGATCCAACCATAAAACATTACATAATCTTGAATTAAATGAATAATTCACGTTGAGGATCTTTTCACGTTTAGAGTTTTAGTGAATTTGGACATAACTTTTACATTACATATCAAAAATTACAATGAAAACACTTTTAATCTATCTAATATTTCCCAAAATAAAACTCCTTAAATAAAAAAAGAGTTATTTTCTAGATATAAATATTATTGAATACTTCCTTTCTCTTACCCTTCCTAATACCCTATGAAATACATTTCAAAAACATGGGATGAGCACAAAAAAAAAACTCAGTAAGGGATATATAATTATAAAATGAAAATATTATCCCATCAATAAATACAAAATAAAGAAACCATACTTTTCAATCCTAACATATATTATGAAATCAAAATATTTATGAATAACACACAAAGAACATAAATCATAAAGGTAAATTATGGCATCCATATCATACTTACATTGTAGATATCATAGCTACGCAGGGAGTTATGTCGCAATTCCTATCACAGTATATTCCCTAAATCTCTTATGATAAACATTAACATTTACCTCCGTCATGTTAACCATTTCATTGGAGAGCTATCTCAGGCTCACTGAACCTAGGTTTCTCACGAAACCACCCATATACGTAAACAATCGCCAATAAACACAAAATATTCATAATACAAAAAACAAGCATTAAGGAAATATAACATTTCCATATTGCAATCACAATATATCATGTCATGATATTTACATCATCAATGCATTAGAAACACATTTTCAAACCATTTATGACATTTATTAAAGATATTTTGGAATCAATGTGTCCCATGCAACATTTAAAATTTTAATGGAATTAATATTTTAAACCATTAATATCCATATAAATAAATCATTAAAACCATTATGAAAACATGGACATTAATGACAATTATTTAGAAGAATAATTCATTAAAATTTTATAATGATATTTTAGTTAAAGTGTTTTTAACAAAGTGAGTAGCAATTAAATACAAATAATTTGAGAATAAAACTTAATAAATAGTTTATAATGTCACGAGAATATAGGGATTGATGATATAATATTCCAAAGGATATTATATACACCATATAAGAGTGAATTGGTGCATAACAACATTGAAGTCTCAATGGAATGTTAATTGAGACAAAATATATTATAAAAAAGGTATCATTAAGTTAAGGATAATTCACATACATAATAATATGTGATAAATATAAATAAAATCAATATGAATGGATATTTATTGTAATGAAATCAGATAACATGCACACATATTTTTGTAAAAAAATCACCAATGACATTGATGTTTAACTCAATGAATGGAAATTGAGTTAATATAACTCTTATCAAGTTCATATCAATGACTTGAGAATTTATCAATGGAGTGATTATGTGTATCAAAATTATATCCACACAAAGGGGAGTGGAAATTAACACATAAATAAATAAACCAAAATTCGACACATAATCATTGCATGACACAATTAAGAATTAGAAGAATAACCCAAGGAATAGAAATTAGATTAAAATGCCCCCATACCGATTTCGTAACTGATGAAACATACACGACATGAAATAATAATCATACGATGATGAAATAAATTCCCATAAATTAGATTATATTATTCAATGAATACAATCATGGGAAGTTCATTCACTACAAAAAAGTAAATAGTGTCAATTGTAACATGAATTTCACAGGAATAAAATGTCAGATGAAAGTCTCTTACCATGTTGTAATTAAATCGAGTCGTATGACCAAATGTTAATAAAAAACAAATGAATCACAAATTACCATAAATACAAATAGAATCATGATAGCATATATCAAATTTAAGTACACAATACACCACATGCAATAAAAAATTGGTGAACAATGGAAATCTCATGGAATTAAAAGGGAGATGAGAAATCCATTAAATCGTGTCCAACTAGACTCAAGTACGCATTTAATTATTTATTATTAATACCTTTATATCACTTATAACCTTCTTATAACAATTATATAACTATTTGAGTTCATATCGGACATTTTTACGATGTTCAGAATTTGAGTTAAAAATGAACATGTTATAATTACAATTTTTCCATGTGGTAAAAATTACATCATCTAAAAAATAATATTATTGATCTAGATATCATATAAATAATATATATCAAGTATATATATGTATTTATAATAGTACATAACATTTGGTGATAAGAAACGAAATCCACCGTTCAAGGACATAGTAAGTCGTACATACACATGAATGTTATTTTCATTTATATTTCATATAATAATGGAATTAAAACATAATTATACATAATTATATTATAATTAAATTATAATATAATATTTAATATCATGAACTATATCCTTTTTACATCCCACATATGGCATTAAAAACTCAATCACTTTGAGGGGCCCTTAGTTCGCACTTTGTCTAATTAAACTATCACGTTTACCCACTATGGAAACCATAAAGGTATGATATTAATGAAATATAAAGATTTATAAAAATCATAAAAAACATATATCATATATAAATGCAGATCCGTATTCATTTCCACCATGAGAGGTGGTAGGAGATAATTGAACAACCATCTCTTTGTGAGGCGTTAGTTTTTCTTCCACAGAAATAATACATTATTCATCCATTATATAGTGGTGTGTGTAAGTGTAGTTCTAATACATCTCATAAAAAATTCCTAGTATATTTAGGAGACTGGATTTGTTATAAAATAATGGAATAAAAAGAGTTCAGGGGATGTAGATGTAAAATAATGAAAAGATGTTAAGAGAAACCATTACCATTTATTTGTGTAACTCCCTTTGGTTTGAACCAAAAGGACATCTTGAAGTTCTTTATACCTATGGTAAGGCTCGTATGAGGAGGACAGGGATCATGAGAAAATATTAGGGTAGGGTTTGGACGATTCATGCAGATTTAGGGGTGTGCGGAATGAGTTAGAAGTGGGGAATTTTTATAATGGGGAGGGGCTCATTAGGAAAGTGGGAAAATATTATTTTATTCCATACTGATATTCATTTTCTAAAGGTCCAAAACTAATTAATGTCGAAGATAAGATGACGCATGGTCAAAATAAATTCATCCAAAAATAAATGGAAAAGTTTTGGATATTGTGTTTATATTTATAATCATATATGTTTAAATCATTTATTAAGGAGGTAAGCAGTGCATCATTATTTTGTAATAAATAATTTAATTTATTAGATGTCTAATGATTTTAAAAAATAACATGATGTAGGAAATATTTCTATATTTCCAAAAAAAATATTTATAGTCAAATATATAACATATATAACCCTATGTAAATATTTATTTACAAAAAGAAAATTTTTATGTCATTTTTGTCATTACTTTAAATTAATTAAAATAAAGCGTCATTATCACTCTTAAATTTATCGATGGGGTACTAAAATCAAAAAACAAAGATTCCCATGGTTGGATATTACTCATATAATAAGGTTAAGACAAGTGTTAAGGTAATTATGTATTATTATAAATAATATTAACCTTGAATTTCCCAATTTACCGTCAACCATCGTAGATAAAAGTCAAAAGTTATTATTCACCAAAAATTATTTTCTTCTTATTGAAACACATGTTACATACAAATAAAAACAATGTATTTGGTATTTTCAATATTCAATTCACATACGTAGTATAGATTCATATAATTTAAAAGCCAGTTTTTTTAACTACTAGTTTGTTGTATCACTATTCATAAAAAATTGATGTTTTTCAAAAAAATTCCAAAAATTCAGCCTAAGCTATATTTGATATTCCGAATTCAACAAATATGACTATTTTACAAAATTCAAAACATAAAAGTTTCACTAATTAATATAAAATTAATTCTCGTTGTCAAAAAATAGCGTGTTTCTAAGAAAGAATAACTATCAAAAGATTGATTCTTGTTTTTATCCAATTTCAAAGTGAAATTAAATAAAATAAATAACATTGGATTAAATGGTTAAAATATAATTTAATTAAACATTAAAAAAAATTAAAATTTAACTTAAACACATAAATTAATTAGATTAAAATACAGATTTGAATTAAATTACTGAATTTTTAACGATTAATTAAAAAACAATATTATCTGAAAAATACCAAAATTTCACCCAAAGTAAATTTTGGTGTCCTGATTCTAAATTAGAATTTTATTTGGTCAAATAGAACATATTTATGTGAAAAAACTATGTTTAAAGAGGGTTTTTTATTAAAAGGTTCTAAATCGACCTTTTAGTGAATATTATACTTAAAATTGAATTATTTTATTATTCTAAGACTCTGACATTTATTGGATAAATGTAAAAACATTTAACAAACATATACAATCATCTTTTAGTTAGCTATATTAATTCCCACCAATAAAACAGATAGGCGTGAACAACCATTTAAAAAATAATATTATATTATTAGTGTGCAACGAATGATTTCAAAGAAACCTGTTATTGCGTACAATGTACGCCATAAAAAATATAATCACATTTAAAGTAAAATTAATATTTAATCAAAAAATATTAATAAATATGAAAATTACATGTTCTTTATTTACCAGGGATGTTACATCCTTCCCCCCTTGTGGAAATTGCACCCTCACTATTTTAAAATAGGGCTTAGAACCAACTTATAAAGTCTCACATTGAAAAAAAAAGTAAATATAACTATCACATTAAAATAATGAAAAAAATACATTGTTTACTTGAGATAACCAATAATAGGATTCCATGTAGGGAAAAAGTGGATATGGAAGAAAAACTAATCATCATGTTCTAACAGATAGTGATAGATAACATGATTAAGAGAATGTTATCCACTAAAAAATCACAAACATGTGATGTGTTAAGCGGTCATTGATTACCCAGTAGGAAATTTATACTAAAAACGTTTTTTTTTAAATTTTTATAATTTTGAAGAATTCATTAACTACATAGAATAATAAAATAAGGAAATATACTTTCCTTCATGTAGAGTTTCATCCATTAATAAGATTCTACGAAAAACTAATCAATTCTACAAATTTTGAGTATTCAAGCTAAATTGGTCACATAAAATCAATAGAATCAACTTATAAATTATCATATGATCCAAAAAAGATTAACTATTTATTTCCCCTATCTTTAAACATCACCAAAAACCAAAAATATTACAAGAAGATCAGATAATCCAAAAAATCATAATCCGTTGTAAAAAGAAATACTTAACTTAATCTCAAAAATTCAACAAAAGAACCAAATGTTCGAGAAAGACCATTAAATATAAAATTTTCATTAAAATTATACAAAATAACCCAAACGATGACTATAACACTAAACTCATAAGGATTTAATCACATAGTCTTCCACAGAAAATCTATACATTTATATCTAAATAAAATTGACTACTCTTATTGTCTCTATGATAGGATTATCATTTCCTTAATAATACCAAATCACCATATGTCCATAATAAATACATATATTTATCTAAAATAAAATTCCACAATCTATAATCAAAAGAAAAGATAATTATTCCTTGAAAAACATTTTAATATATCAATCATCATGGTTACATATACTATAAAAATTATTCTGATGTAATTGCATCATCAAAAGAGCCTTAATACATTTAATCATTTCATCATCATAAAATGTACAATAACTCTTTAATCCCTTATATGTATAATTCTTACTCATTCATCATTTTTCATTATCCAATAACCATTCTTTATTACCTTTTTCTGAAATACTTATTTAATACAAACAAAATTAGGAATCATATCCTATGATTCAATAATGAAGAAACATAAGTTAATAAATAATCCATAACATTCATTGGTCATATTTAGTTTCATCATCCTCAATTAGAAAAAAATTAGGTATTGGTAAACAAATATTTGTACGATCCTAGTGATTCCATTCCCGAAACATCTTCGTAGGACATCTGTTTGTATAATGACCACACACACCACATTTAAAACATTCAACTAAACCCTTAGAATGAACTTCTTTCCATTTCCATGTGTAAGCTAGATGCTTCATTTTTTCATGGTAGGTTCTTATTTAAGACCTTAATTCTGACATCTATAGCATCCTCCCATCCCATTGAGAATTTTCCTAGGTAATTCATTCTATATCCTTGACAAATATGTTTTTGTACATATTTTACATTATTATTATTATTACCTGAACATACATAGGGTTTAGTTTCTTGCAGTTAAGATGTCTTATAAAAATAAACACGGTTCAGGATGTCAATCATGACTAAAGATATTGGTTTAGAATAACCATAAGTGTTCCCATTATACCTCCCATATCATTCATTTTCTTATTCAAAAAACCACCGCAATATTATTCCCATCAATCGTTATGTTGTTGCATGCTAGTTTAATCCATTTAATGAAACCAAAAATGATATGTGTGATTATATCAAAAAAATCATCATATAATATCTAATGAGGAGGGTAAATAATAAGATATACTTATTCATGTTTTCATAAACTCATTAAATTTATTTAAAATAACTATGACTCATTCTAATATTTTAACCATTATGGTTATGTCACATATGCTTAAATAACACCCTAACATCTAAAGTTATCTTAATTGACCTCTAATACCAACTATAAGTACCCAAACTTAAAACAATTCATAATCATTAATTAAGTGAATAATTCACATTGAGGATCGTTTTAGGTTTAGTTTTTTATAAAATTAGGCCACAAGTATAAAATTACATCTCAAGAATTACAAAGAAGTCACTTTTTCTACTTCTTATGTTTCACAAAATAAAAAATAAATAAATAAATAAAGAATTATTTTCTTGATATAAATATTTTTGAATACTTTCTTCCTCATTCCCTTCCTTATACCCTATGAAAACATTTCAAAAATGTGGGATTAGCACAAAAAGAATAGTAAAGGATATATATATATATATATATAAATGATAACCTTATCCCATTATTAAATACAAAACTATGAAACCATACTTTTCAATCATAACATACATTATAAAATCATAATATTTATGAATAACAGATTGAAATCATAATTCATAAAGATAACTTATGACATCCATATCATACATACATTTTTCCTATCACAACTACATAGGGTGTTATGTGGGAATAACCATCATAGTATATACCCCAAATCCCTTAAAAGGAAAATTAACGTTTACCTCTATCACGTTACCCAAATCATTGGAGGGCTATCTCGGTCTCAACCTCCCTAGGTTTTTCACGGAACCACCTGTATTCATAAACAATGAATAATAACCATATCATATTCATAACACATAATACAAGAATAAAAGAAGAAAAAATTTCCATATTGGAATCAAAATATATCATTTCATGATATTGACTTAATCAATGCTTTAGAAAACAATTTTTAAAAACATTTATAACATTTAATAATGATATTTTGGAATGAAAGTGTCCCATACCACATTGAAACCATTAAAGGAATTAAAATTTGAAACCATTAATATCTATATAAATAAATCCTTAAAACCATTTTTAAAACATAGACTTTATTGAGAAATATTTAGAAGAAAAAATATTTAAAACATTTAAAATGATATTTTAGTTAAAGTGTTTTTAACAAAATTAAAAATGCATGAATACAAATTATTGAGGAATAAAAATTAATCAATAAATTATAAAATCATGAGAATAATGGTATTGATGATATAACATGCCATAGAATAGTATAGACAATGTATAAGAGTGAATTGGTGAATAACAACATTGAAGCCTCAATGTAATGTAAATTGAGACCAAATACCTTATAAAAACTGTATCCTTAGATTAAGGATAAATTAATTACATAATAATGTGTGGAAAATATAAATACACTCAATATGATTGGATATTATAGGTAAATCTATCCTATAACGTTTACACCTATTTTTTTAGAAACAACATCAATGCCATGGATGTTTAACTCAATGAATGGAATTTGAGTTAAAATTACTCTTATCAAGTTCATATTGATGACTTGAGAATTTATTAATTGAGTGATTTTGTCAATCAATTATATATACAAAAAAGGGGAGAGTAAAAGAAAACATAAATAAATAAAAATTTATTCCCCTCATAATAATTGTATGACATAATTATGATTTAGAATATTAACCCAAGGAATGGAAACAGGGTTTAAAATATCCCTTAACGATTTGTTATCTTACGAAACATACACCACATGAAAGGAGGATCATACAATGAAGACATAAATACCCATAAATTAGAGTATATTATACAAGGAAAGAAATTTTGGGTATTACATCCACCACAAAAAAGAAAATAGTGGCAATTATAACATGAATCTCATGGGAATACAAAGCGAGGTAAAAATCCCTTAACACATTGTAATTCAATCGAGTCCTATAACCAAAATTTTATAACCCCCAAATTAATCACATAATACCATTAATATAAAATTTTTCATGATATTATATATCAAATTGCATTACAAAATACACCACATGCAATAAATAAGCACAAAATAATGGAAATCTCATGGAATTATTAGTGAGATGAGAAATCCCTTACCTCGTGTCCAACTAGACGCGTATGTTTTGGTTTATTCCTAAATTATAAACATACATTAATTTCTACTTACATAAGAATATTATTCAAGTTTATTTTTCATTTTATATCACTTATTACCTTTCTATAACAATTAGTTAATTATTTGTGTTCATATCATACTTTTTGTTGATGTACGGAAATTGATTTAAAAATGATCCTGTTATAATATCAAATTGACCATGTGGTTAAAATTACATCATATACATAATTATATAAATTATTTAGATATCATATACTTCATATATATCAATTATATATATTTATTTATAAAATTACATTACATTTGGATATAAGAAATGTAATGCATCATTCATGGAGACAGTAAACTGTATGTACGCATGAACACTGATTCCATTTCTATTTCATAATTTAATGGAAATAAAAAATTATGATACATATGAATATTATAATTACAATATAATATCATATATAATATCATTTAATCTATCCTTTATAGGTCCCACATATGGCATTAACGAGTCATATCAATTTGAAGGGGTGGTAGTCCGCACTTCCTCAAAATGAAATTATCACGTTTACCCACTATGGAAACCATAAAGGTATGATATAAATGAAAAATAAAGATGAATAAAGGAATAATAAACATAATATATATCATATACAATTAAAGTTCCATCTCAATGGCCACCATGAGAGGTGGTATGATATAAATGACCAGTCATCGCTTCCTGAGGTGTTAGATTTCCATCCACAGAAACATTAGGTTCTTCACCCATTATATGGTAGTGTGTGTAAGTGTAGTTCGATTACATCTCATAAAAACATACTAGTATATTTAGGATACTCGTGTTGTAAAAAAAGAAAGGAATAAAATGATTTTAGCAATGGTGATGTAAAATAAATGAAAAGAAGTTAAGAGAAAACATTACGTTTAATTTGGGTAACTCCCTTTGGATTGAACGAAAAGGACTTCTTGAAGTGTCTTCTGCCTATGGTAATGCTTCTGGGAGGACTAGAGGGTTCTTGAGATATTATTTGGATTGTTTTAATATTTATAATATTTTATATTTAAATCATTTATTAATGAGGTAATCACCACATCATTTCTGTGTCATAAATAATTTAATTTATTTGAGCTCTAAAAATTATAAAAAATAACATGATTTAGGAACGATTTTTAGATTTACAAAAAATATTTATATTAAAATATATATCTTATATATCTGAATGTAATAATTGATTTACTAAAAAATATTTTTAATGTCATTTATGTCATTACATTAACTTAATTAAAATAATGTTTCATTGTCACTATTAAGTGGCTCCATTGGGTCCCAAAATTGACCCAAAGATGCCCATGGTCGGCCATTACTCATCTAATAAGGTTAGGACATGTTATAGGGTAATTATATATTATTATAAAAATAATTTTTGTGAATTACCCTATTTACCCTTAATAGTGGTAAATAAAAGTCAAATATTACTATTAAAAAATTTTATTTTCACCCTTTCAACTGCATTTTACTTACTAATAACAACCATTTATGTCAGATATTTGAAATTAAATTCAGAGAAAAAAATAAAATTTCATTTAAATGAATAGTCGGTTTTTTAACTACTACTAAGTGGTATCACTATTCATCAAAAATTGATGTTTTTCAATGAAATACCAAAGATTCAGCATAACCTGTATTTGATATTCCGAATTCAAAAATTTATTCCAATTTTACAAAAATGAAAAAATATAATTTTCAATAATTATTTTAAAATTAATTCCCTTGGTTAAAACAAATAGAGTGTTTTTAAGAAACAATAACTATAAAAAGTTTGATATTTTTTTATGTCCAATTTCAAAGTAAAATTTATTCCAATGATACACATTGGAATAAATGGTAGAAATATATTTTAAAAAAATTTAAAACCAATTAATAAGATAAAATAAACATAAAAATAAATTATATTAAAACATAGCTATGAATTAAAAACAGTATTTTTCACTATTAAATAAAAAATGAACATTATCATAAAAATACCAAAATTCAATGAAAGTAAATATTAAGGTCCCAATTCTAAAAAAGAATTGTATTTGGTCAAATATAACATATAAATTTGATTGAAACTAGGTTTAAAGAGGGTTCACCACCAAAAACATGTAAATCGACCGTTTAGTGAATATTATTCTTAAAATCAAATTATTTTCTTCTTTTAAGGACCTATCCTTTATTGGATAATTGTACAAAAATTTAACAAATATATAAAATCATATTTTATTTAGCTATATTCATTCCATTCAACACAACTGATAGGCATTAACTAGCATTTAAAATAATAATATTATTTTATTAGTGTGCAAGGTAATATTTTAAAGAAACTCGTTGTAGCATTTTAGGTACACCATCAAAAATATCTTCCCTTTAAAATTAAAATTAATACATAATACAAAAATATTAATAAGTATTAAAATTTCATGTTCTTTATTTACCTGGGATGTTTCACTCACCTCCCATCTTAAGGTGCTCTCGGTATTTACAACATGTATCAGTGATATGATTCATATATGATAGATCATCTACAGTAATTCCTTTATATAATAAATATTAACATTTAATTCGTGTGATAAAAATTATTTTTTGTATTTATTATGGTCTTGTAATCCTTGAGTATAATTTTATATCCACCAATAACATGAATAATAGGAAAAATTAAATATAACTGATAGTTAAATAAATCCCTAATATATAAATAAGAGCTAGTTTATGGTTGTCCATGCCTTTCCAATAATGAAGATATTTCCGGAAAGGAATGTAATGAGAAGGGGAATGAGGTTTCCACCAAAAAAAGTAAAAAAAATAATCCTCACATAAATTAACATTTTCCAGTGATTAGGATGTATGTGATTTCATATTTCAATATTGTCATAATAAAAATGATCATAGCATCAGTGTTGATGTTGATCCATCTAAAAAATTATATTAATATTTAATTGATAGAATAAGAAATTATCTACATGATATTCTTGATGAAATTGTTTTATTTATTTGTATAATTTTTCAATATATGCCAGGATTGATCGCCCAGTGGGATGGAGAATGTAATTCTATAGAAATTAGGTTGGAAGGAAATTTTATTGGATATTAATTCTTTCTAGATTGGATTAGAAATTTGAATAAATAAATTTGGTTATTGAAGAAAATTTAATTGAAATACCACAATGATGTTTAAGAGAAATTGGGTGTCAAAAAAGCTCATGAAAAATGATCCATTTTTTAATGAGAATTTGAAAAATAGAAGTGATAGAAGTGGTCTAAAATTAGATGGAATATCCATGAAGATCAGGGAATATAACTCATTGATTTAGAATAAAGTGATTCTGCATGAGGAAGAACTTGTAACAATGGAGAATTATAGGTATTAAATGAATATTGTGATTGATGCTAAAAAACAATCATCAATAAGAAAATTCGTCATTTGGAAGCATAGTAAGCCATTATTTAGAAGGAATATATTGATATTTCACAAATTAAATAATGAGTTTTTAAAATTCAAAATTTTCACTAGATTATTCTATATTTGAATGAACCCCAATATGTGATAATAATATCATGACATCATCTAGTTATCTATCTTAAGTATCGAAGAAGAAATAAGTATTATCTCTACCAACTTGTGTTAATGTATATAAACTAATTATCATGAATATAATAAGTTATATGAAAAATTCTTGACCTATACAGATGAATAAATTTTATATGAAATGTACCACCAAGACATTGGAGGATGTGAAAAAAAATTCGGAATCTGGTTATCAAAAAAGAGATCAACATGTCATTATGAAGATCAATCAACCTTATATTGAATATATAATGAGATAACGATTTTTTGGTCAATGTAGGTGGTGAAATATATTTGGGAAATGTTTATTGGGGTTTTTGAACAATCTAATAAATAAATAATCACAAAGGAATCCTATTTCAATAGTGACTAATCCACAAATGAAGAGGAAACATCCATATATCCAAAAAAACTCATTATATTGCTAACAGATTTTGGAAGAATGATAACATAATTGATGTATGAAATGATGGTGGAAAAAAAGTGGGTACATTCTTATCTCAAAATTCACTCATTAGGGATAATTGAAGAAGGCCACAAAATATGACTAAGTATTAAGAATATACCTTTAGAAAAAATCATATGAATTTTCTGAACAAAAATTATCCTCAGAAGATCTCTTTTATGGATGCTGAGAGGACCCCTTGATTCTAAATCCATAATGATGAATGATATTTCATCCAAAATAACTACTAATAGGGATGTAACTTAGAATAAATAATTTTTAAGATCCAAACATGCTACAAGAGATCATATGTACATGTTAGTTAGCTGGCCAGATGATATGGAATGAATGAGGAAACCTGAAGATCGAGATACTAAGGCTGGTGAAAATGTAATAGAAAGGATATACATTATGTCGAGAATGTGTTGAAGTGTTTTCATTCAAAAATAAAGCATGGTGTTAAAATACTTTGTGTATGAGGTGCATTTATTCTAGTCACATTTAAAAGGTATGATTAAGATTAATATCTGAGAAATAATTAGTCCTTAAGATGAGTATGAATGAATCATCCATGATGGTTGTTAAAAAGAAAAAATATCCACTCAAATAAACAGAAAATATGGAGAGATACATTCGGTGATATCATAAATTACAAAATATATTCATATGTTTTATCATTAATTATAATAAAAATGTAAAAAATTAGTTGAGAAAATCATATAAACAAAGCAGTCCATATAATTTAATCAAGGTGGAGCTACCATATTCTATTATTATTTTAAGAATTTTATATGTTGTTATAATATAATAGACTGTGTGTAAATAATGTTTTAATGGGGGGGAATATGCTAAGTACATTTGGCAATTATTTAATTATATCCATCTTGAATAATTCCCCATCACTGAATGTCTCCTAAAATTAATATTTATTTACATATATGATGGAGGATCGTTTTTCAATTGAGATATAAAGGATCAGTTTGAAAAATTTAGTATAATGAATATATTGTCATGGTTTTATCTTTTTTCTAGTATAATGGAAATCAAATGTTCCTTAATATTAGCCATGGTGAAGTTAAGAATATTGTCCAAAATGGATAGGCACAAGATAAAAATCCTATATGGTTTATTGTCCATTGTAAGATTTCTTGAAATTCATTAATGATGATATCAATCCATAGAATGATATTGATATGTTTTCCCCTTATTGAGGAAAAAAATAAATAATCTTTTGTAATCATTATTTCAATGTGTATCAAATATAATCATTCTGTAATCTGCGTGAAAATAATGTCCTTGGAAAATTGACATAAGAAGATTAATATATTACCTAGAAAACATATACATCATATTTCACTTGAATGATTTTCATATATTTTATAATGCTTGCGCAGGAGTTTCAGGTTAGTTATTATTAAAAATATCATATCAGGTTTAGTATTTTTATCTTGGAAAGAATGTTGAAAACCTATTAAGATAAGATTAGGTGTTCTCATTTCATATGGTATCATGATCCGTATGGTGATGCTACCTATGAGGTAAAATTCCTAGGATAATAAATGATGTTCAGAGCATATATGTGGAACACATATTTAGATATTATTGATGATGATGAAGTATGTGGTCATGTGGAAGATTATGATGCAGAATGAAAGATGGTTTGTAGTTTAATTAGGATTCATGTAGTAAAAATGACATAGAAGAATAATTTGAAGAACCCACGGATGAAGAAACATCCTCATAAACTCAACGATGAAATATAATAGTACAAGTTTGTTGACGCTCCTTTCGTCACAGAATCTAAAAATCGAAAAAGGGGAATATCTGAGCTCAAAGTGATTCAACCTTTGAATAAAATATCAAAAATCGACAAAGGCATGAACAAAGGATCAAAAGCAACTTCACCGCAAAAGTTATATCATTGTCACGCAAGTCCACTTGGGCGAAGCCCTTGGTCGCACAAGTGACTTTCACGACCTAAGTGGTAACCTCCTGGTAACTGCCCAGGGTCTTCTCCTACCTATAAATAGACCCTACGGGCCCCCCATTCGAGAGGAACTTTTTCCAGAAACTCGGATTGAAGCTCCCGACGCCCAAGTCTCTTCTCAAAGCTTCTGGAACACTTCTACGATAATTTCTTACCTAGAACGGAAGATCTAAAGAGAGGGAGGAATCCCTAAGTGTTGAAACTCATCAACACTTGCGCGCCTGAGTGGCCAACCCTTAAGGGCAGTGGTCCCACTTGCGCGCCACCTTATTCCTTCGATAGAACTTGCGCGTCCCTTTTTTGGAAGAACCTCAAGAGAATTATAAAGGCTTTAATAAAGAGTCGCTCAAGTATTTCAATGCTGGTTGACCATCGCGCAAGTACATCACATGTCGCACAGGTATAAATGCGCGACCAAAACTTGTGCGCCGCCGCAGTACCTGCGCGCCTTCCAAGACTTGCGCGCCCCTTCCTTTTTGGGTGCCTTTCTTGCCCATTTCACCAATCTTAAGCCATTACACCTTTCCTTTTCAAGATTCAGTCTTCAAGACACTCTTCAAAGTCATTTATGGCATGATCTCTTTATTTGACTTCCTTATCTAAAAAGAATTTGGTGGGATATCTCTCAAAACCTAGTGATTTAAATATCTTTTTGTCACTAAATATGGAGAGTTCATTCATTCAACCTCATCCTTTAAGATGAGAGAAATCATTAACCTGGGTATCCTTTTCAGGAATAATCCCCAGTCATATGTCCTCTAATTTTGGCATCCTTTTCAGGAGTAAGCCCCAAACCTTAATCCTTAACCTGGGTCACCTTTTCAGGAATAAGTCCCAGTCATAATTTTGGGCTTCCTTTTCAGGAATAAGTCCCAGTCATAATCTTGGGCATCCTCTTAGGAGTAAGCCCCAAGTCCCTTAAATGTTTCGGCATCCTTCTTAGGAGTAAGCCCCAGATCATAAATTTTGGACATCCTTCTTAGGAGTAAGCCCCAAGTACTCTAATATGGGCATCCTTCTTAGGAGTAAGCCCCAAGTCCCTTAATTTTGGGCATCCTTCTTAGGAGTAAGCCACAAGTCTCATAATATGGGCATCCTTCATAGGAGTAAGCCCCAATCTCAAACATGGGCATCCTTCTTAGGAGTAAGCCCCAATCTCAAATATGGGCATCCTCCTCAGGAGTAAGACCCAATCTCAAATATGGGCATCCTTTTCAGGAGTAAGCCCCAAACCTTAATCCTTAACCAGGGTCTCCATTTCAGGAATAAGTCCCAGTCATAATTTTGGGTTTCCTTTTCCGGAATAAGTCCCAATCATAATCTTGGGCATCCTCTTTAGGAGTAATCCCCAAGTCCCTTAATTTTGGGAATCCTTCTTAGGAGTAAGCCCCAATCTCAAATATGGGCATCCTTCTTAGGAGTATGACCCAATCTCAAATATGGGCATCCTCCTCAGGAGTAAGCCCCAATCTCAAATATGGGCATCCTCATCACGAGTAAGCCCCAATCTCAAATGTGTGAATCCTCGTCAGGAGTAAGCCCCAAAACCTTAATCCTTAACATAGTCTTCCTTTTCAGGAATAAGTCCAAGTCATAAATATTAGGCTTCCTTTTCAGGAGTAAGCCCCAAGTCCCTTAAATTCTCCTTAACCAGTCCTAATTTACGTTTGATCTGGGATTCCTTCTCAAAAGTAAAACCCAGTTATCAATCCTCTCTTAATTTGGGTTTTCTTTTTCAGGAATAAATCACCAAGTTAGAGTGTTCAAATCTCCATAAAGCACATATACCTTTATGGACCATGTTCCTAGATTTTCTCCTTAAAGTAAATCATAAACATCATTCATCTAGGCAGTCATACATACATAAGCCCCAAACCATTTCTTATGATTGCATCTTTCATGGCACAATTGTCTAATTTTTACCAATACCTCTTGTTTCTCACACCGAGCTTGACTCACGTGAGCTTAGAGTGTAAAAGTAATTGTGACATCCTGCTTTGAGCCATCAATCATAATCATCATACCCTTACTCGAACTACGTGGGTTCTGATTCTTTTTCCAAAACAAAGGATATGTAGGTAGCCCATCTATGGGTTTCATCCCAACTCTGAAATAATTCATTGTCCTTCTGAATGAAAATAAACTTCAAGTTCCCCACAGAGTGGCTTTAAAACCAGCCTTGTCATCATAATGACCAAGAGACTTTTATATAAATGTTTTGAAGGTTACCATTGATCAAGAATCTCTAAATAGATATAGATTATTCTCTATTGATGAAGAACCTCGAATACATATAAAGGATTCTCTAAATTTCATACATATATAATCATTGATTGTCAAAACTAACGTAAAATCTCATTTTATACTTGGTAATGTAATAAGGATTCACGAACATAACTTATATCTATAAATAGAGTCCCAAAATAGACAATAATTCCCCTAAAAAGGGTGTGATGAGTCCGACCTCCCATCCTCTCGACAAATGCAAATTCTTAAGCCTCATCAGTCCACAAGCTAATGAGCGCCTTCCTTTGGAAAGTAGGTCCAAATGGATATGGAATCATTGGATGTTTCCGGTTCTACGATCAAACCCGTTAGAAACTGATCGTAACGTTTGAATCTCCCATCCTGGAGGTCATCCCCGAATTTCCTAGGGAAACAAAAAATGGTGAACCCGACGTGAATCCTTAACCAAGTTAAAATGATGTTTTACCTATTTGTTAAGACCCTATTTAAAACTCAATAGGATGGATAACAAAAACAATAATTGACATGTGTGCTCCTCCAAAGGATGAAGTGGCTGAAATTTATCTTGATTACGTCTGTTATATCAAACAGGCACTTTTTTCCAACATCTTCTGTATTTCCATAATGGCTGCTCTCAAATTCACATCTGTGAATACTGCTGCTGCAAATACCATTGCTGTTATTCCTACTGGATCGTAATCAGCTCTGAGGATGACATCACCTACTCAGCGTCTTAAACGCTGGGTATCAAATGCGCTGGTTAAGGAGTATCTTCATCACGGTACCATCCCAACTTTGGAGGCTGCCCGACAGGCCCTCCAAGTGAACAACTCACACAGGTTGTCCGGACAATGACGACCAGTGATCAAGAGGCAGGCGGTGCTGACTACCGTTTCCAACCGTTTCGGGTCGTAATCCCCGGAACACAATTTCCATTCGCTCACTTACTCTGATGAAGTGAATGAGCAGGTCCCTCAGGGCCTTAATTCAAAAAGACAGGATTCCTTCCCGAGGGATCCCATCAACAATCGCCGCCAGACTCGTGCGGTAATGCGCCCTCAACATGATGAGGGTACCAACTCCAGGCATTTAGCTCAGGTTCCTCGAACCCGAGCAGGCAAGACGAACCGCCAGAGATGGAATCCGGTTAACAATGGGCAGGTTTTCATCCCAGCCATCTCCGGAGAAGCCCACCAACATAACTTGGTGGCAAACAACGAACAAGCACACACACCTGTCTATTTTAATTTCGTTGTCCAGCTGACTCGTCTGGCAGCATCAAGCCAATCCCTCCAGACAATTCCGGTAGAGTACTATAGGCAGGAACATACACCTGCTTATACATCATCAGTTAGTCAGTAGGCTCACCTGACTACATATGATGGATCTCGTCAACCACCTTTGGCGAAGTGTAATCAGCAGGCACATACACCTGCTAGTATTAATCAAGACTACCAACACTCTCGCTTGGTAGCGCACGGAGAAGTTAGTCCGAAAGCTCCGACGACAAACAGGAGGCAGACTCAACTCTCTGCCTCCACACATGAGTACTGTCAGGATTAAATGAAAAGAAAAGGAGGACAGGAGCAGGCACATACACCTACTCCAAACCCGGAATGGACGTATATTCCTGTTCTGGCGGCTGAAGTCGCCAAGAATATTTTGTCAATGGTGAAATAGAAGAATAAAATTCCTTCTCATATTCTGGATGCTTGCCAGGATATCATAACAGCTTCAGTATCATCTCAGGGAAAGACACATAAATCTATCCCTAACAGTGGAGTGACACATCAATGATTCACTCCGGAACAGACACACACATCTGTTCCAGTCCAAGAGGGTTATGGGGCATACTCCCCCATATCATACGGACAACCAAGTCAGGCACATACACCTGATTTGAGTGGATATCATCAGCATAACCTGACCATCTTTCCTGATCAGTCACATACACCTGCTCAGAGCAATCACTTTTGTCATCAGGTGGTTTCTAAAGCGATTAAGAAGGCATCTAAGAAAATGATCCGCCCAACATAGTCAGGAGATCAAAGGCCAGTCTGTAACAAGGCCTTGCTCGATGCTGGAGTTCTTGAAGCCCTCAGACATTTATCTGTCAGAATTCAATATTCTACTCCCTCAGTTCCCAATAACGGGAACATTAATTCTGAAGGTCTTCAATAGACACTTCCTCATGAAGGCTTGCTTCATGAAAATTCGGTCAATCGTGAAGTTTCTTCTTCAGATGAGAGCCACAGGAACCCTCTGTGTGGTCAGAAGACCAAGGAGCAAGAGATCTCATCTTTTTCTCTAACCCATTATGGTGTTCCTCCCCATGATGATGAATTTCTCTGCGAATGTCTTCTCCGTAGTAGTGATTCACATTTCCTGGAAAATACTCCAGTGGACAATGTAGTGCCGAGAAAGCCCTCTTATCTTGAGGCACATGAAAATGCGAATCCAGTCATGTTTGATGATTTATCGCTAGAAAGTGAAATACATTCTCAATCAGAAGATAGCCGAGGGTGTATTTCATTCTACGAACCACCCCTAAGTCATGCATCTTCTAGTATGATCAATGATCTCTCTACCAATCTTGTTGAATCCGATGAAGCAACATTGAAACACTAACTCTGGTCAAAACAGGTAGTAGAATCTTCATTTAATGATAAAGAGAAAATGCTGAACATGAGGAAAAAACTGGAGAAAAGTGAAGTACCGGTCATGTTTTGGCCTTTGGCTAACTCCCAGTATGCCATTCCAAAGATGTTGACGGAAGATTGAGTCCATGATATTCGTCTCAACATATGGAAAACTCTTTGTCAATTGAAGAAGAAGGTATTATCTTATGATGAATATGAAAACCATCTTAAGACAATAGAAGGGATACAACATCAGATTGATTTGGCATCTCTATCAGTCTCTCGGTATCCGAAGGCTGAAAAGAAACAGAGAAGCCTTCAACATTCATTCCTTGGCACACTAAGAAAATTGCGTCAATTAATTTCCAATGCTCCATCTGGTGTTCATATCAGAGGATAGAGTGTTCATGGAGCACTACATTTCACAGTGCTTTACAGTCAGCAAATCCCGCCGAAAATGGTCTCATGCAATGTTATTGCCCATGGCCGGCCACAGTCAATGGGCTTTGTTCATAATCAAAAGCTTGCTCCAGAACAGGCTTCAACTAGTTCCTCTCAAAATCAAGAATATAGAGAACAAGTTGTTGAATTGCTCCTATATCAAGCAGGCGAGAATATTGCACAAGCCTCTCGTATGGAGCAAACAATTCATCAAATGACAGAAGTCTTGGAAATCATCCAACGGTCTGTTGAACCAGGTGATAAAAGTGGATACAGGTTAATGCATCCAACTAAATTTCGAACTAAGATTCTTAAGATCAAGAGATATTTTAAGAAAGTCTCAGACATAGCATGTCAAGAGCCACCCCAGCTTGTCAGACTGGGGACTCCTTTAACCCAACCCTCACAGTCAACAAATGGGATTCGAGGAGTTGAGCGGAATCAGCAGGAACATCCCCAGTTCACGAGACTGGGGACACATTCAAATCATCATTCCCCTTCTCAATGAATATCGGTATTTTCTCGATTGAGGAAGAAGCCCCAAGAGGAACGAAGAGCCAAATTATCAGCAGATTCCCTCCAACTTATAGCTCGTCAAGAATTTCTTAAAAGATTAAATCAACAAAAGGCAATGTCTCATCAGTGATATGAAAGAAGACAATATCACAGAAATGTTGATAGAAGGGATGCGATGTATTATGCATCAATCAATGTCATCAATGTCGTTGTTGCTAATCCACGAGAGGAGACTCACTCAGGGGACTCAAATGAAGAGTTTCCTGCTCAAGAAAATGTACGCACCGATACAAATTAAGAAGGTGTGCGTACATGAAGTCAAAGGATTACTCAGAACCTAGGTAATCCACATCCTTCTCTCCAAAAAGTATCCAACAAAGGGAGGGGAAAGAATTAGGTTACATATCCTTCCTCTGGAGAAGGTCAATCACTCTCGTTAGAGAAATGGTTTTCACAACAAGAGGAAGAAATGAAAGAATTAAGAAGGTTGAATGCAGAACTACTTCAGAGTAGTCCTCTTCTTAAGAATGCGGAAGTCCGACAGCTGAAGGAATTTGTTGCAGTTACTGAGATGGATCAAAAATATCCTCCTTTATCAGTACACCCTCAGAGGTCTAATCCTATGGGTCAAACGCAACAATGGTTGGCAGTACTACCATCAGTTGAAGCACCAACCACCACATCTGTCCAAACTCCATTCATTGCACCTACTCAAGACCAGATTCAACTGGATGTTTCTCAAATGTTAATAACTACTATTGAGTCATTAACAGCTCGGTTAGAAACTATGGAAGGGAAACAGGCGAATGTTCAACCAGAAAAGAAAGTTTACCCTAAATGGGTAGATTCAATTTCTCCTCCATCCAGTTTTGGAAACCCTGTTTTCCCTACATTCAATGGATCAGGCGACCCTGAACAACATTTGACGCATTACGTGTCTTGTTGTGATCCAGTGATGGGAACTCCAAAGTAGCAAGAAGCAGTGAAACTCAGATGCTTCGTGCGAACATTGCAAGGACCCGCTTTTGTCTGATATACAAGCCTGCAATCCCGGTCAATCATCGGATGGGAGGATCTTCGCCAAAAATTCCTTCTTCAGTTCAGCTCAACATTACCAAAAACGACAGTTTTCGATCTTAAAAACTGCAAGAAAAGGGAGAATGAAAGAGTCTTTGATTTCATTGCTCACTGGAAGGGATTAACATATTCCTTGAGTTTAGCACTCCATCAAGAAGAGTAGTTTCGAATCTGTGTGGCAAATTTGCGTGACGAATTACGCACGCCATTGATCCCTGTGAAATACACGGGAGGGTTTCGAGACCTTACTTCAATCGCTCAGCAGATTGAAGATTACATTATACAGGCTAAGGTTAAATCTTGTGTAATTCCATCAGCTTCAGGGAGGAGAATGGGTAAAGCAGAAACTGCTACAGTTATGCTTAAACAAGCACCTGTACCTATTTCTACTTAAAAACCTTCATCTTCTCGAAGGGCTCCACCTCATGAACGCCAACAACAAAGGTCGTTTCGTCCAAATGATCAAAGAGATCAATGACGAAAACAATTTGAGGATATGAAGAGTAAAACATACTCCTTCCGAAATGAGCAAGTTCCTGGTTACTTCATTTCATCTCTAGAAAATAATTTGGTGCAATTACCAGTGCCCAAGAGGCCAAACAAGGAAGGAGACGAAGACCGTCCCAATTATTGTCCCTTTCATCAAATTTTAGGGCATCCCATCCAAGAGTGTTTTCTCTTCAAATACCTCCTGCAAAAGATAGTCGACTTGGGACAAGTCAAGTTGAAAGGATCTTCAACTCAGGTAGCATGTGTTACTGCTATAGTTCTAGAGGAGGAAGGTGAATGGCAAGAAGTCAAAAGCAGAAATGCACAGAAATATGATGATTGGATGGTCAGAAAGACAATCAATCAGACTCATGCCATTTTTCGAACACAATTAAAGAAACCAATTGTGTCTTCTGCCATGAATATTGCGGTAAAACCGTCTTCGTTAGAGGGAAAGTCCTCAAAGAAACGGTTTGATTCAAAGAAGAAAAAAGAATCAGAAGAAGATGATTATGTGTCAAAGCCTAAATTGTCATTGACTCTGGAAGACTTTATGCCGTCTACTTCAAAACCACGGGCACCGCCCCATCAAACGGCACAACCTAAATAGGCTAGTCAGGAAGAGTCTTTATTAGACTATGAGTTAATCTTCGGTTCTGTTAATAAGATTCAATTAACAGATCCGTACTCCAGTCGTAATTCCAATTTTGATGATCCTGAATTACCTGTATCAAATAAGGGAATCCGAGGAAGTTCTAGAGGTTCAGGATACAGGGGAAGACGTGGATCTTTCCGAAGCCACTACTCCAATTCTACCCCTGCTAGCACTGTGTATGCACCAGAAACTCGTGGTAGAGCCCTTCAGCAAGCTAAAAAAGAACAAGCAAGTTCTTCTGCCAATAGACAACTCAGTCTTGGCACAGTTATTTTGGAAGACCAATTGAAAATTTCATCTTCTTTATCTCAGCAAGTAAATGGATATAATCAGTCTAATCTTCCAAAACCATGGATTTTTCCAACTTCTATCCCAATACATGATACATCAGCTTCCAGAGCATCTGCTTCCAAGGTACCTGCAAAACCGCATATTCCTGTTGGGAAACGCAGACATTTAGATCAAAAGTATGATATATTGAAACACTTGGCCCAAGTACCAGCCAAGTTATCAATTTTGGATGCTTTGAAACTGTCAAAAGATCTTCGAGAAGCACTCATCGAATCTTTGTCATGTCCTCAGGACTTTGAAGCTGAAATTGATGCAGCTGAAGTCTATCACATAGAGAATAATACTGCAGAATGCCTTGTAGTGATATCTTTTACTAATAAAGATGAAGACGATGTTGTGCATGGGCACATAAAACCTTTTTACTTATCTGGAAAAGTCAATGGTGTGGATATCCGAAGAGCTTTCATTGACAATGGTTCAGGAGTCAACATCATGCCCATTCGTACACTTCGTCGGTTGGGCCTCACGGAATCTGATTTATCACCTTCTACCATGATGTTAGAAGGATATGATAAAAATGAACAATAACCACTGGGCAAAGTTATACTCATAAATCAGTTTGGAGATCTTGTATCCAATTCGGATTTCATGATTGTTGATCAAGACTCAGCTTTCAACATCTTGCTTAGAAGACCCCGGCTACATCAGTATGCAGTTATCCCTTCATCATACCATCAATGTCTCAAATACTGTTTCAATGGTCAATTTGGAACATTGTATGGTGATAAGGCCCCGTTCAAGACATGTGAGTCTCAATACATTGAGGCAGAATTTTATCACATGAAGGGAAGAGAAAAATCTACAATGAAGGAAATTACAAAAGTTAATGCTCCATATGGTCTGGAGAAAATTCCAATAAATCCATTTACACATGTGAGTACAGATTATGTGTAACCTATTAGTCAAATTGAAAAAATAGGACCAAATAAAAATACTCTTATGGAAAGATCCATAATGTCAATTACGGCAATTGAGCCAGACAACATGGGAGAAATTGGTAACCTACCATATAGTGATGAAAGCACAAGTGGTGACGTCTTCATTTCATCTACTGAAATCCAACAGGTCTATACTTCTCCAATCAGTCCAGAAGAAGTTATAGCAACATCATAGGTGAATAATGATGTCAATTCTCAATCCATCATCTCCTCTTTTTTCCCAATGAAGGCCCTTTATCATCAATAGGGTAAGAAATTGAAGTGTCTTCTTCAAAATGTGAAAATTTTGAAATAACTTATGATCATGAAAATTTCGTTTTTTCATCTACTATGCAAGTAGAAATGGAAGAAATAGCACATGATGAAGAGGAATAGGAAGATCTTAGAGATGCTCCTCCAGCATTTGAAAAGGGTATCTCTACCACTGTGGATGAACTTAGAGAAATAAATCTGGGTATAGAGAAAGATCAACGCCCCACTTTAATTAGTGTGTCCATGACCCTTGAAGAGCAAGAGATGTATATTTCTTTTCTAAATCAAAATAAATATATTTTCACTTGGAACTATACAGAAGTGCCTGGGCTTGATCCTGTTATTTCTACTCATCATTTGGGTTTACCAAAAGAACATCGAGGATTTAAGCAAGCTGTGAGAAGAACAAACCCAACTTATGCTTCCAAAATTGAAGCTGAAGTGGATAAGCTAATCAAAGATAACTTCATCAGAGAAATTCAATATCCCAAGTGGTTGGCTAATGTTGTCCCTGTAAAGAATAAGAATGGAAAAATTAGGGTTTGCATCGATTTCAGAGATCTTAATCGGTATTGTCCTAAATATGATTTCCCAGTTCCGATTACAGAACTCTTAATTGATGCGACGTCTGGCTATGAAGTACTTTCCTTCATGGATGGATATTCCGGATATAATCAGATCTGAATGGCCCCAAAAGATGAGGAATCTACAGCCTTCAGAGCCCCTCAAGGTGTGTTTTGTTACCGGGTGATGCCCTTTGGTTTAAAGAATGCAGGTGCAACATATCAACGCGCCATGCATCGTATCTTCAAACCTTTTTTTAGGGAAGTCTGTTTAATGCTATGTAGATGATTTGGTGGTTAAATCCAAACAACGTTCTAATCACTTGGCTGATTTAGAAGTCATATTCCACAAGCTTCGACTACATAATTTGAAGATGAACCCCTTAAAATGTGCTTTTGGGGTAACCTCAGGAAAATTCCTCAGCTTTGTTGTACGCCATCGTGGTATTGAAGTCGATCCTGAGAAGACCAAGTAAATCCTTGGTATGTCACCACCTCATAATTTGAAAGAATTAAGAGGACTTCTAGGACACTTAGCCTATATTCGGCGTTTCATCGCCAATTTTGCAGGCAAAAGTTTACCTTTCACTAAATTATTGAAAAAAAGAGTCACTTACCAGTGGACTGAAGAATGTCAAGAAGCGTTTGATGTTCTCATGAAATACCTCTTCAGTCCACCAGTACTCATGCCACATGTTGAAGGTAGACCACTTATCCTCTATGTGACAGCTTTAGAGCGATCATTGGGTACCTTTCTCACTCAAAAGAATGAAGCTGGGAATGAAAATTGCATCTACTATCTCAGTATAACTATGCTTGAAGCAGAAAACTGGAATTCAAGTATTCAGAAGTGATGCCTAGAATTAATCTTTGCAGTTCAGAAACTGAGACACTACCTGCAACATCACGAGGTCCAATTAGTATCTCGCAATAATCCGCTAAAATTCATCCTTAGTCGTCCAATGCTTACAGGACGTCTAGCAAGGTGGGAAGTTATTTTGCAGTAGTTCGACATTCAGTATGTATCTCAAAAGGAAATAAAGGGCCAAGCTCTGGCTGAATTCCTGGCTGAACATCTTTCAGTGGAAGACACGTCTTCAGATATTGAACTCCCTGATGAGGATGTTTTCTCTATTCAAGAGAATCCTCAAACATGGGAAATGTATTTTGATGGTGCTTCCAGAAGTCCAACAGGGAAGAAAATGGAAAATCCTAAATTCAAAAAAGTTGGTTTAGAAATTGTACTCATTTCTCCAGATATGGCCTTGTTACCTTATTTCTTTTTATTGTGGGAAGGTGGTACCAATAATGAAGCCGAATACCAAGCTCCTATCAGAGGCTTGGAGTTAGCACTTCAAGAACAAGTGAATCACCTAAAAGTGAAAGGTGATTCATACTTGGTAATCAAACAAATCAATGAGGATTATGCCATCAGAAAAGAAGAGTTAATGCCTTTGTATGATTACGTCAGAAAGTTATTGGCGGAATTCCCTTCAGAACCGGCATTTTCTTATGTCCCAAGATCACAAAATACTCAAGCTGATGCACTGGCTAATATAGCCACAGCTCTAGCAGATCCAAATCGGGATGAGACAACCATCAGTATTGCCCACCGTCGTGCAATTTCACCTTATGTTCAAGCCAGAACCGAGAAAATTAATGAAATTAGTCCCATTCCTAAACCGTATGGTCATACTACAGGTTGTATGTCACCTATCAGTGAATACCTTCAAAATGGAACACTTCCACCTGATAGAGACGAGAAAGAACAAATCCGGAGACGTGTGGTCCATTTTACTCTTTATGATAGCCCAAACCACCTAGAGAAAATTCTCTACAAATGTGGTTTTGATGGAGTTCACTTCAGATGCATTGATGGTGAAGAGACGATGGCTGTCACGAAAGAAGTGCATGCATGAGTTTGTGGTGGCCACCAGTCTGGACATAGATTGTCTAATCAAATTCGAAGGCTTGGATACTTTTTGCCTTCAATGATACAAGATTGTGTTGATTTCACAAAGAAATTTCATTCATGTCAAGTGCATGCCAACTTCATTCATCAACCTCTAGAGTTGATTCATACAACTATATACTCATGGCCATTTTCCACATGAGGAATGGATGTGGTGGGACCTTACCCTTCAGCTACGGCCAAGCAGTTTATGTACATTCTTACTGCTACTGATTTCTTTTCCAAATGGGCAGAGGTAGTACCTCTCAAAGATGTCAGTTCTAAATGCATTATTAGCTTCATCAACTCTAACATCATTACTATATTTGGTGTCCCTCATACCATATTGACGGACAATGGCACCAACTTCTGTTCTTCTGAGGTGAAGAAATTGTATCAAAAATACAACATTAAATCCAACCATTCATCTCGGTATCATGCGGCAGCCAATGGCCAAATAGAAGCCTTTATCAAGACTCATTCAAATATACTGCAAAAGATGGTGGATAAAGATAAGAGGTCATGGCCTGATAAACTTTTTCATGCTTTATGGGCTTATTGGACTACCACCCGCAATAGAACGCGGTCAACTCCATATTCGTTGGTATATGGAATAGAAGTAGTATTTCCAATTTAAGTTCAATTTCCCTCACTCAGAGTATCCATTTTTGATCAGTTATCTACAGATGAGCAATCCCAAAAGAGATTGAATGAGTTGGAACGGTTAGATGAGAAAAGATTGTGCACTTTGCACCACTTGGAAATCTATCATAATCGAATAGCACGAGCTTTTAACAAAAAAATTCATCTTCACTCATTCATTTAGGGGGAATTGCTATTAGTTCTCAGAACTCCAATGATACCAGGAAATAAATCTCCCAAGCTTGAGCCAAAATGGGAAGGACCTTATTTAATACATAGGGTCTACTCCAATGGAGCTTATTCATTAATCTCGATGGATGGAGAAACCATTACTACTCCAACTAATGCCAAGTTTTTGAAGAAGTATTTTGTATAAAATACAAAGTATTCACTTCAATGTCACTGCAACATGACACTAAACTGTGCAGAACTTGTTCGTCCTTGCTATATGACATTAAACTATACAGCAACGGTCTAAGCATATGACCCTAAACTATTTGCACATACGCTCAACATGACGTTAAACTGTGTCACCTTCAATGTCCCTGCAACATGACACTAAACTGTGCGGCACCAGTTCGTCCTTGCTATATGACGTTAAACTAAACAGCAACAGTCTAAGCATATGACCCTAAACTATTTGCACATATGTCCAACATGACGTTAAACTGTGTCACCTTCAATGTCCCTGCAACATGATACTAAACTGTGTGTCACTAGTTCGTCCTTGCTATATGATGTTAAACTATACAGCAACGGTCTATGCATATGACCCTAAACTATTTGCACATACGTCCAACATGACGTTAAACTGTGTCACCTTAAATGTCCCTGCAACATGACACAAAACTGTGCAGCACCAGTTCGTCCTTTCTATATGACGTTAAACTATACAGCAATGGTCCTGTATGACTTTAAACTGCAACTTCGTCCCACACGACGTTAAATTGTTAAAAAGTTCCCTAACGGTCCATGCATATGACCCTAAACTATTTGCAAGTCCCTTATGTACAGAAAGACGTTAAACTGTGACGTCCTAACTACATGACACTAAACTGTATAAAAGTCCCTTACGTCTGGAAAAAAGTTAAACTATATAATCATCAAAGGTCATGTATGACCTTAAACTACACCACCTTCCAGCATGACATGAAACTGCACCATCCACAGTCCAAGCATATGACCTTAAACTATTCGCACTTTCGTCCAACATGACCTTAAACATTAGAAAAAATCCCCAATGCGTCCAACATGATGTTAAAATGGTGCACTCTTTTGTCCTCACTGCATGACATTAAACTACACAGTTCCCCCCTTTCGTCCTACATGACATTAAACTCTATTGTTCCCATAGTCCTAACTACATGACGCTAAACTGTACAAAAAAATCATAATACGTTCTACATGACATTAAACTGTATTTTGTCCCTGCTACATGACACTAAACTGGGCAGCACCAAAATTCCTAACTGCAAGACTTTAAACTGCATAGTCCCATTATATGTCCTACATGACATAAAAATATGCATTGTTAAGGTTGTTGTTACCTCTTGTTTCTCACACCGAGTATGACTCACGTGAGCTTAGAGAAAACCTCAACTGTAACACTCTCTTTGGGCCGCTAACCATGTATATGTCCCAACAACATTTTATTTAGATCGTTGTCCCCACGAAAAACTTGATCATTAATTCATTCTTTAATTGAACTACATGGACTTTGATCCGTGCCCTCCAGGCTGGGTATGTAGGCAACCTCCCAGGGTTCAAGCCCAAAAACAATCTCTTCACATCGGTTCACCATCATCTCACATGATGTTGATTTGTGAAACCGCCCCTAGAATCAATATCATTACATTGATTCACATTCATCCTTGTTATATGACGTTAAACTATGCAACACTTTTGTCCGGTACGACAATAAACTACAATACTCTTTGATTTCCTCATTTGAGAGAGAACTATTATTGACATTGATTTTTCAATCATGTTTTCATTTCAAAAGACTATGTGCATACACGGTAATACCTAAACATTTTGTCTCAGGTTAAACCATCATTGCACTAAAGTCCCCTTTCACCCTTCACATGTACGAACCAAATTTGTACAAAGGGTAGTTCTAGAACTACGTGGACTTGATTCCCCTCCTTATGGGATACGTAGGAACATTCGAGTGTCCCTCGAATCCAGTCCCAAGTCTTATGGGCCTAACCCCAAATTTCACTTTCAGTCCCTTGGCTGAAAAGTCCTCATGAAAACACACACTGTGTATTCATTATTATGGTCCAAATTCTATGACCCTAAACTAATATCTCTCATACTATCATCCTACACGACGTTAAACTGCATTTCAAGAACTACGTATGGCTTGATTCTCATTCTTATGAGATACATAGTGAAATCCAAAATTTCAATTCAGGACCCAGCCACAACATGATTATGGTTATCATTGACCTATGTATCTCTATATACATTGGAAAATACCCATCTTTATGTGTTATAATCCTAACCTTAAATATTTTCAGATCTTCATAACCCTTTTCATGACTTTTAGTCACAAAAATGTCCAAACTTCTGAGAATTCTTTTTCCTGACTATGCAGTACGTGCCCATAGGCGGCCTTGCATAAACAGTCCACATAACAGACTTGTCAGCTGAAAGATGCTATTTATTTGACTATGCAGCCAATGCCCTTAGGTGGCCCTGCATAAATCAACCCCCTAACGGGTTTTTTTAAATGATGGTAACTTCATTCTTGGGAAGAATGCCTATTTTGTCCTTATTTTTCTTAAACAACAGTATGTAGGGATCCGCAAAAAAATAGTTATCCTTAACATATTTGTCCCATATCCTTTTTCATGATCTGACAGTATTCAAGTCTATGTTTTATTCTTCTTCCCTACGTTTGGGTCAGACCTTCGTAGGAGTGATATTCATTCAATTCTCTGATATTCTTGTTCGGAAATATCTTCTCCATATTCAAGTACCTCTTTCCATACAACAAACTCTATACTTTAGAAAATTTGAATCTCCATAAACTTTCACTGGCTTTTAGCACTAGGAAAGTAAATTTTTGAGAGTTCTTTTGCCTGACTATGCAGCATGTGCCCATAGGTGGCCTTGCATAAACAGTCCCCATAACAGACTTGTCAGCCGAAAGATGTTATTTATTTGACCATGCAGCCAATGCCCTTAGGTGGCCCTGCATAATTCAACCCCCTAACGGGTTTTTGTCAAATAATAGTAACTTCATTCTTTGAAACTACTTCTTCTAATGCCTTTTAGCTCTTTTTCATATCATTCCTCATTTTAAAAAATTCTTAAGTCATAGATTACATATTTTCCCTCATACTTGAGTATGGTAATATGTTTTCAGATAAATTGTCAAGGAATTGAATCAATTTTTAATCCATTTTGGTCAATGCTATTTCGAACATAAACATTAGCCCCTTTATGTCCGGCATGAATGACATTAAAATGCCCACAAAAGACAAAGTAACTCTGAATAAAAGTCAAGTTCCAGCTCACTAAACATACATTTTGTATGATTTAGGTAATATTGAGAAATTAAAAGGTTCAAAGTTTGTAGGGTTATTTTTAATAATCCTAGTAAAAATCAAACTATGCTTACTAGGCCCATTGGTTTAAGTAAATTTGAAGCAGGTAGTGAGAGAATGCTGGTACAAATAAGTGAAAGTGAATGTATTTTTCATTGATGCACAAGAGTTAGAAGGACATCCACAGACTGAAGTCTCTTCTTTTTTTCAAGAATTACAAGAGGCTTTCAACATAACACTTCATTTGATTTGCGACATCCCGAGATTCATCAGCAACCACCTAGAATTCATTCATTCAACTGGATACAATAAGAGATGTAGTGATACCATCTCTTCTTGGAACAGTTGTAAAATGATGTTCTTGAGTGCGGTTTTAGAAAATTTCTGCTGATCAAACAGTGACTCTGTTTCTGTCCAATAGATTAGGAAGATGGATACATGGATTTGAGAATGGAGCATTGGAAGTAAAGAGCCATTTGGAGAGAGTACTCTTTTCAGATATTTCTCTAATACCATGTTTGTCTTCTATCCACCAACCGGTAGTGGAAAACATTTCAGCCCATGGGTTTTCCATTTTCATATCTGCAAGGAAATGACATGGAGGAATTATTTGAATGTTCACACCATTGGTGTTTCTCTTAATGCACAACATAACCGAAATGAAGGAGTAGCAGCGCAGCTGCATTTCAGGTGTATAGTTCTTTGCATCTGGAACATTGACTCCTTGCAGGTGACCATGACCATATAGAGGCAGGTAGATTCTCTATGGGAAATTAAGATGATATTTCTTCAAGTTCTTAGCCAAATCTGAGAGAGTGTTGTTGCAGATATCATAGTAATCATGGCCAATGATGTTCATCATATCATCAATCCATTTGCTAGCCAGTTCATCAGACGTTTTAATTCCATTAGTAGCAATTGAATCTGCCCAAAAGTTGAATAAATTAAACTCTTAAATGGGTTTATTTTTCATAAAATTTGTGAATGATTTTGAAAAAATGGACATGGAATTAAGGCACGAAAGTCTAAAAAATGGCGCGCAAGTATTCGTGTGCCACACTAGTTTTTGACGCGCAAGTATAAACCGCGCAAGTACAAATTCCTTTATAGTAGCGTGACATCAAGGAAAACACTAGAAAACAGAGCAACCTGTGCGGCTAAGGTGACCTACGCGGCGAGAGCTCGAAGGTATGATGTCCGGAAATCTGGATGCGTGTACGGAAGTTAGGCCCTCTATTTATAGACGCGTCCGGGACCCTGCACGCCGGACCCTGCATGACCGAGGGTTGTATCCCTGTGCGATGCGCACTTGCGCGCTGCCCTCTGTGCCCTGAAGACTTGCGCGCCCCCTTTTCCATTGGATGGATTCGATTTCCTCCGAGTCAAATCCTTATTTCTTTCCGGATCCAATTCTGATGGGGGACTTTTGTTGACACTCATTTCGTCACAGAATCTAAAAATAGGAAAAGGGGAATATATGAGCTCAATGTGATCAACCTTTGAAGAAAATATCAAAAATCAAAAAAGGCATGAACAAAGGATCAAAAGCAACTTCACCGCGCACGTTATATCACTGTCGCGGAAGTCCACTTGCGCGACGCCCTTGGTCGCGCAAGTGACTTGCACGACCTAAGTGGTAACCGCACGGTAACCACCCAGGGTCTTCTCCTGCCTATAAATAGACCCTGTGGACCCCCCATTCGAGAGGATCTTTTTCCAGAAACTTGGATTGAAGCTCCTGATGCCCAAGTCTCTTATCAAAGCTTCCGGAACACTTCTAAAGTAATTTCTTACCTAGAACGGAAGATATAAAGGGAGGGAGGAAGGCCTAAGTGTTGAAACTCATCAACACTTGCGCGCCTGAGTGGCCAGACCTTAAGGGAAGTGGTCCCACTTGCGCACCGCCTTATTCCTTCGATAGAACTTGTGCGTACCTTTTTAGGAAGAACCTCAAGAGAATTCTAAAGGCTTTACTAAAGAGTCCCTAAAGTATTTCAATGCTGGTTGACCATCGCTCAAGTACATCACATGTCGTGCAAGTATACCTGCACGACCAATACTTGCACGCCGCCGCAGTACCTGCGCGCCTTCCAAGACTTGCGTGCCCCTTCCTTTTTGGGTGCCTTTCTTGCCCATTTCACTCCTCTTAATCCATTACACCTTTCCTTTTCAAGATTCAGTCTTCAAGACACTCTTTAAATCCATTTATGGCATGATTTCTGGATTTGACTTCTTTATCTGAAAGGAATTCGGTGGAATATCTCTCAAAACCTAGTGATTTAAATATATTTTTGTCACTAAATATGGAGAGTTCATTCATTCAACCTCATACTTTATAATGAGAGAAATCTTTAACCTGGGTCTCCTTTTCAGGAACAATCCCTAGTCATACGTCCTCTAATTTGGGCATTCTTTTCAGGAGTAAGCCCCAAACCTTAATCCTCAACCTGGGTCTCCTTTTCAGGAATAAGTCCCAGTCATAATTTTGGACTTCCTTTTCAGGAATAAGTCCCAGTTATAATCTTGGGCATCCTCTTTAGGAGTAAGCCCCAAGTCCCTTAAATGTTTGGGCATCCTTCTTAGGAGTAAGCCCCAGATCATAAATTTTGGGCATCCTTCTAAGGAGTAAGCCCCAAGTCCTCTAATATGGGCATCTTTCTTAGGAGTAAGCCCCAAGTCCCTTAATTTTGGGCATCTGTCTTAGGAGTATGCCCCAAGTCCCTTAATATGGGAATCCTTATTAGGAGTAAGCCCCAATCTCAAATATGGGAATCCTTCATAGGAGTAAGCCCCAATCTCAAATATGGGCATCCTCCTCAAGAGTAATCCCCATTCTCAAATATGGGCATCCTTTTCAAGAGTAAGCCCCAAACCTTAATCCATAACCTGGGTCTCATTTTCAGGAATAAGTCCCAGTCATAATTTTGGGCTTCCTTTTCAGGAATAAGTCCAAGTCATAATCTTGGGAATCCTCTTTAGGAGTAAGCCCCGAGTCCCTTAATTTAGGGCATCCTTCTTAGGAGTAAGCCCCAATCTCAAATATGTGCATCCTTCTTAGGAGTTTTCCCCAATCTCAAATATGGGAATCCTCCTCAGGAGTAAACCCCAATCTCAAATATGGGCATCCTCCTCAGGAGTAAGCCCCAATCACAAATATGTGCATACTCCTCAGGAGTAAGCCCCAAACCTTAATCCTTAACCTGGGCTTCCTTTTCAAGAATAAGTCCCAGTCATAAATCTTAGGCTTCCTTTTCAGGAGTAATCCCCAAGTCCCTTAAATTCTGCTTAACTAGTCCTAATTTACGTTTGATCTGGGATTCCTTCTCAGGAGTAAAACCCAGTTATCAATCCTCTCCGAATTTCGGTTTCCTTTTCAGGAATGAAGTCCCATGTTAGAGTGTTCAAATCACTATAAAGCACATATACCTTTATGGACCCTGTTCCTAGATTTTCTCCTTAATGTAAATCCTAAACTTCATTCATCTGGGCAGTCATACATACATAAGCCCCAAACCATTTCTTATGATTGCATCTTTCATGGCACAATTGTCTAATTTTTACCAATACCTCTTGTTTCTCACACCGAGCATGACTCATGTGAGCTTATAGTGTAAAAGTAATTGTGACATCCTACTTTGAGCCATCAATCATAAACAGCATACCATTACTCGAACTACGTGGGTTCTGATTCCTTTTCCAAAACAAAGGATACGTAGGTATCCCATCTATGGGTTCGATCCCAACTCTGAAATAATTCATTGTCCTTCTGAATGACAATAATCTTCAAGTGCCCCACTGAGTGGCTTTAAAACCAGCCTGGTCATCATAATGACCAAGAGACATTTATATAAATGTTTTGAATGTTTCCATTGATCAAGAATCTCTAAATAGATGTAGATGATTCTCTATTGATGAAGAACCTCAAATACATATAAAATATTCTCTAAATTTCTTAAATATTTAATCATTGATTGTCAAAACTAAAGGAAAAGATCATTTTATACTTGGTAATGTAATAAGGATTCCCTAACATTACTTAAATATATAAAGAGAGTCTCAGAATAGAAAATAATTCCCCTAAAAAATGTGTGATGAGTCCGACCTCCCATCCTCTCGACTAATGAAAATTCCTAAGCCTCATCAGTACACAAGCTAATGAGAACCTACCTTTGGAAAGTAGGTCCAAATGGATATGGAATCATTGGATGCTTCCAGTTCTATGAACAAACCCACTAGAAACCGATCGGAACGTTTGAATCTCCCATCTAGGAGGTCATCCCCGAATTCCAAGGGAAACAATGTTAGTCAATCGATCATCCTTGGGAATTAGACTCTACCCATATAGAATAGAATGATTATTAATGAAGCACATATCACTTTTCAATAGATTGTGCAACAATGCTCATTTGATGAAGCTGTGAAGGTTGAATAATGGGTTACAAGCCTGAATGAACAACTAGATCAGATTGAAAAGAACTAGTCATGGTATCTCATTAATAAGGCAGTAAATCTCAATTTGATTAGAATAAAATAGATCTTTAAAAACTAGTTTTGTGATCATAGAAATGTGATCAGAAATAATTTACCCTTGGTTTGTTATGTATATACATAGATTGAAGGAATTGATGATGAAAAAAATTCTCTATTAGAATGCCTGGAATCGATCAAGCATTTTCTTGGTATAAAAATTCAATGAAATTATAAAGTTTTCCATATGGATATCAAAATATCTTTCTTAAATGTGTTTCATTAATAGTAATTTTACAATAAAAAAATGGTGGGTTTTATAATTAGTAATGATGAAATAACAGATTATAGATTCAACCAGGAAAATTTTTGTCTGATGTAGGAATGAAATGCATGGTATTATTAACATGATGCATGTGTAATGAAAAATTAATTAAAAAGAATAGGTGTTGATAAGTATTTATATTTTCAGAATTCAAAGTAATATTAATTTATTGTGCTAGTGTACGTTGATAATATTGTATTTAGAAGATGCATGAAGTGATCTATGGGAATTTTCATATAACATTAATTTGGAATCTGAAGTGTCCATGATTAGAGATATCAAAAACATGTGGGGGATATCCATGATTCATGAAGAAGTATTTCACATTACTTTGTTAAGAGAAAAATGCATGACACCAAAAAAAATTGTGTTTGATTTTGGTTGGGAAATACATAGAAATATTGAAGACGTGATATTAGTGGACCTGACCGTATTTATGAAATACATTAGAATCCTATCGTACATGATTGTAAAATGTCTAGATATAGTCTTTTCAACATGCTTCACTTCAATATTTATAATTAATCAAAATAATGAACATATATAGATAGTTAAATGAATCATTATGTACCTTCAAGGTAGTCATTATTATGGGTTATACATTTCTTAAATAATTGATAATAAACTATAGATAATTTATAAAGCATTCTAGGCTGGAGATATGGTAGATTGACAATCCCAAAGTGGTGTAGAATTATTTATTAACATGAAATGTGTGGGCTCATTGAGAATGAAAATTTAATGTATGTTTCTCAGTACTACTGATTTAGAGAAATATCTAATACAAATTCTTGCACCCATCTATTTTGTATGAGGAAAAAACTAATTGATATTGTTGATGATGTGAACCAACCAACAGTAAATCACTATGATTACAATAGAACTGTTGATCCTATGAAGAATCATATTCATAATTAATTGGAGAAATAAATTGAACTCGGATATCAATTCATCATCATAATATTTGGAAAAGGAATTATTAAATTGACCATGTTGGAACTGATGACCAAGTGGATGATATTATAATTATTCCCTTGGTATCACAACATTGTGAATAACTTATGTTGATCCTCTATGTTAAACAACCTCCCAGAGCATGATGTGGTTATGAATATTTCCCTCTTCCATGTTTTATTAACTAATTTAATATTTTTGTGTAAGTGATGTTGTTTTATTGGGATATATGAACCATAGAGACTGTGTTTTGTGCTCTATAAAAAATAATTGGGTTCATTAGGATTAAATCTGAAGGGGAAGAATTGATAAATTCAATGTTATACAGTTCTATGAGAATGTAAAGTGGAAAATTTATTTAATAATTAAATTTTTTGTAGATTAAGTATTTTGAAAACCATGAAATTCTCATGTAAAATGATGAGAAATCTATGTTAGGAGGAAATAGTCAGATCATAGCTTGGACATAGTTAACAATCCCAAATCACAATAACCCGATGCATTCCACATATATTTTTTTATCACCAAGTATTGATAACTTACACTTTGAGTATTTAGTGACTTGTCTTCCATGTTATTGAATTTTATATTATCTGGTGATTCATTTATTTTATCTACAGATTGAAAACAAAAACAAATATGGATATTTTTTTATCCAAGGATATTCATTGCTTGAAATAGAGTATGGTTTGAGGTCATTTTCAATCCTCATAGGGAAAGGTAATTTATTGTCATGGAATTGGATCTTACAGGTCAAGTAGGCAATTGTATTTAAGGTGTCGTCATTTCCTAATTTTTTCCATATTTTTGGGTCCAAAAAATAATTCATGAATTAAATTGATTCAGGAAAATGATGTTGTTATAAATATTAATGTTTCAGGTACATTATTTGCCACTAATATTTTAGGATCATCTTATCAAAAAAATTAAATGGAAATATTCAATTTCATGAATCGTTCTACATGAAATTTATAATTCTACACGGAAGAGACTTTCATGCCCAATTCGATGTCAAAACAAATTTACAAACTCATCAATAATTTTTTATTAGGTTTAATGAAGACAATAAAAAGGATGCTACCCTATTAAGGACATTTAAAATTCAAATGATGATCATGATTCTTTACTATGAAAAATAAATGCAGATGGATGTGGTGATGAAAGATAATCATGATTGTAATGTGTTACTTTTGGCATTTTTGACCAAATGAAACTTATGGTGTAGTTTTTTTTGAAAGATAATAGGTGTGTGATAATCATCTTAAGTGAAATTTCAAAACTCGTGTGCCAGAGAAGGTTTTCTTCCAATGTTACACTGTGTGCTTACATAATATTCTAAATATCATGTTTTTTTATCATTTATTTCAAGACAATAAACATTGTAAAGTGATCCAAGGAGATTCTCATTCTAATAGGGGAAAATATATAAATTCAAATCAATTCAGAAGACCATCACGTCGATAAATTGGATAAGAATTCAACCAAGGTAGTGAGGTAGGAGAGTTAGTAGAAGTGTTTTGTGGGATGTAGTGTGATATCCCTAAAATCATGTAAAGGATGCTCTCCTAGAACTGAGTGACAACGTATGAATTCTTATATACCAAAACTACTCATGATTATAGGATTTTTGTATTACCAATGCACTTTTTTTATGCTACAGGGACTATCCCTTAGTTTTTAACCATGTAAATCTAATGTGTTTTGTTTCTGCATGTAAATGTTTAATTACTAATCGAATCCATCATACAGTTTTAATGAGTTCCTACCAACATGTGAACATGATCTGTCACATTAAAAGAAATGATTGACACCTTGATTCACCCATCCCCTCTCAATGTGCTATGGGGTCCTCCATTAAGGTTTTTTAAACATGAATCATATCATTATATCATTTATTTCTCCAGATTGTCCAACTACTAGATGAAAATTTCATGTTCCCTCTAAAATCCATAAACCAAAATGAAGTGGGGTGTTACAGTATCCCCAACATACTACCTCTCAACCTCAAGTAGTTTTGGTATCGTATGAATCACACCTCTCATTCCTTATTAATTATCATCCACAAGTGGGTATCTATATTAAATACTCGAATTCCAAAACACTTCCTCCAGGCCGTGCTCACACCAAATCACCCATCATGCTCTTCCAATACATTTCTGATCCTGAAACCACAAGTCTATCCAAAATAACATTATCATCCAAAAATTAGACTTAGATCACCATCTGCATGTAAATAAAACCACTAAAATGTACTTATCCAATTACACCTATATAATTAATGTTCATCCACCATATTAATAATCTTATATAATTACATTCTGATAGCCCAATAACACTACCGGTGAGGTTCATCTCCATCATCCACACTCAAGAAAAAATCAAGGTTTAAAATTCCATTATATATCATTGTTTCAGATTCCAAATCGAAGTATCCAATATTTATGAAGAACACACTACAAAAGGATTCAAACACATTTATAAGGGCCATGGTTTATACTTAACAACCACTTAGTTGCCTTTTATAATGATCTATATTTGTATTTAACCCTTCTTATTTTGTTTCACATAGAAACACATGTTGGTACTCTTCTCATTGACTTCTTAAACTGGTACCTAGTTTAATGACAAATAATCCACTATATATTATTCCACATTTTTCATCGTTAAATAAATTATAAATCTTTAATGATTTCAAAAAGAATAGAAAAATTTCACAGTTTGGTTCTCCAACACCTCATACAATCTATAATTCTATAATATGTGATATAATGCGACACCAATTACACTCACTCTCATATTTCTCCAACTACACATCACTTCTTATGCCTACATATGGTCCCCATCTAGTTCCACAACTAAAATTCACATCTTGCATTAATCATGGAACAAGATACTCTCAGATATATTATATGTCTTTATTTAGTGTCCCGCGATCATTCAAGAACTAGTCTAATAAAATACCATGACCCTTTCCAAAAGATAGTAATTTGATCATTAAAATAATATTACTACCTATCATATCTGTATATATAGAATCACCTTGTAATGTGTGAATCTGTACACCTAGCCCATGAATTGTTCATCATTTAATTCAATGACTAATTGTGCAATCTATTTATACCTGACACCATGAAAAACATAATTCTATATTCATACCATTAATACACAATATTAAGTTCACTACATTAGTTGATCCATTATTGATGTGATATAAATGTATTCATAGTATATATTTGGGATACAACCTCTAGACAAAGGGGTCACATTCCCTCACACAAGCTGCTATACAGAACCTCAACATATCTATAAATGATAAACTTGGGTTAACCACATAATGGTACAACAATCCACTGATGATGTCATCTCCATCAATGCATAAATATCTACACACATCAAACATTGTTCCACTAATCCATGAGAACTATATTACAAAATCAATAGTTTATATATCATTTTGTGGCCATATATATAATTAATCAGTGGTGTACCACCATTGGTCCACTTTATCTATCCTCACTCTATAAGGCACTAGTTCCACCAAACCAAGCTTCCTTAAGTTGCTTTTTTAGTATCAAGAATTTATTTCATGAATAGATGATCCATGTGTTCATCTACTAATGAATAATCATTATTGGACCATAAGAATGATGAAACATTCTCATTGTTCCTTCAACAGAACACTTAGAACTAATAGGGTTAAATGACCAAAAATCCATGTCTTTACAACAATTCCTTAGACCATGATTATTATATCCTAATATTATATATACGTTAATATTGAGAGAAAATTTTCAAGTAAAACCACTTTTCTAGAAAAATTATACTTACAAGAACATGGTAATTCATCATTGAAATATACCCGTCAAGAAATAACCTTGAATATTTCATCTCGTGGGTATCTTCTCACTTGGTTGATTCCAATGTGCTATGAGGTAATATAATACTAATAACCAAATCAACATATACTTGTTCACAAGGTATTTTCCTATAACCCATAACATAGTCCCTCTAATGTTCAATACTCGAATAATGTTTTCTCATATCAAATCCATCGACATTCTATGACTACTTCTGAATTATATCATCCACTATAAGGACACATACTTCTTTTTTGTTTGATGAGAATTCCACAATGTGAAACATGGATAATTCCACTAAATCAATAATTACAAACATAATTTTACCATCCTTGTCAAATGGTAACTCATACATGATTATTTTTTATGGTATTAAATCCTAACAATGACCTATAATTGTTCACTACACTATCCATGCATTGAGGGATTGTGTCATCATATTTATGTCTAAATATGATCTTCCATGAGTGGATAGGGGTTTTGGTTATTCTTGATAGATAGTGGTATAGGATTTTTTGAATTAAAAATATATGAGTATTATTTAAAATAAATGGTTCATTAATTTTTTTTAAGAATTTATTCAATGTCTTCATATTGTATTTTAATTAAATTTATTTTAAATAAATGATTTGGATACCTGAATATGGTCCAAGTCATTATAATCCTCTCATGATTGATGGGATTAAATATTGAAAGTACTAGAAAGTTCCTCCAAAAAAACTCTTCCAAATCCATGTGAAGAAGCTGTGATATTGATTCCACATGTGATTCCTCTTGTGTACCCATCATTACTAGAATCTGTGATCATAACTATTTAGAAATTCGGTAAGCAGGTGATGAGAACTTGGGAGGAGTAGTGGATCATTGATCAAAATTTAATATGTAGCATTACCTTTTCTTCTATTGTGATAATAGACCCTATGAATATGATGAATTCATTGAGAATATTTAGAGGATCTTAAAAATTGTTAACACTCATGAGGTCTCTATGGCGGGACATTCAATGTATATGCACGGGGGCCAAGAAGGGGGCGATGGGACTTTAAAGTTAAAGGTAAGATTCATGATGATATCACCTGAGTATCTTCCAAGAAAATATTATACAAGTAATTTTATCTGGAGACATTACAAGGGAAAATTACCTTGGTGTTTTTGACCTTTGAGTATGGATAGTGTAACATTATTTAGTATTTCACCTATTTTTATGAGTTGGTTTTCTTGTAACTGGATATATTTAGCATTGATTATTTGAAGGATTTTAAAATTGTTTTGGTTTTGAGGGTAGAAATTTGGTTAATATTGATTCTCATGGGACATCTGACCTTCATGGAGGTAGTGGATAATTATTTTTTTTCAGATGTGGGCATTGATGAAAAAATAGGTTGGTGTGGAGGTTTAGATTGTACGATTCTTATCTAGGGATCATCTTATAACTAGAAAATGTACAATAATATAGCCGGTTTTATTTAGAACTAATGTTTAGGGCTTTCTATGGATACCATCATGATTTTTTATATCACATTAATACAAATGTATAAGAAAATAAATTTACTATGGCTCTCATGACTTCTAATGATTGTGCAAAACCTATCCATAAAAAGTGTTTTTGTGAATGAATGTAAAAATTAATTAAGGATGGATACACTAAAATCAATATTTCACATATTCATCCTAATTTTTCAAAGGGTTGAAGAGAATACACTCAGGATGAGGATGATATATATATGTTGAGTGAATCTCATGTATGATCTTATATGAGAAGACATTATGTGGTAGAGAATACACTAAAGTATTCACATGTATGGCTCGCTACAATTAGAGGTCTAGTGGTTATATTATCTTCTATCATACACGATTTGTTTGATACCAGTGCTACACATTATTTACCTCTTCAAAATTAGTATATATTTGGGTCTAATATTCTATTCTTATTAAATTATTTATGAATCAATCCATTCCATTGGTAAATATGTGGAATCATGGTTTCATGTTTCCGTAATGAAGAGTAAGGATAGAAAATCACAAGGTAGAGGGGGGACTTCTAGGTGCATGACATTGATATATTCGACATGATTATTTTATTGGATTAGATGATCAACGTTAAGCCACATATTTATTGATATTGTGACGCCCCGAGCCCGCTCTTCCGGACTCGTTGCTTCAAAATGTTGTGTAATAAATATTTTTTTTATAATCTTAACTTAAAAATTACACAACACCTTAAACAAAATGAGGATCTTTCACCGGTCTAGGTTCTGGATGATTTAAACATAACCTTACATTTATCAGAGTCGAAACAATGAAACAACAGTCCACTACTCTTCCACTGCGCGCTACAACAAAGATGACCAATCTCTGAGATTCAAGATCACCTGTGAAAAACATTTCAAAAACGTAGGGTGAGCACAAAAGTTGCCCCGTAAGGGTTTTTAAAGCCTTTGATAAATCTCTTTTCAAAATATTACTTGATAATACATTTGAAATATTCAATTAGAAATACCCTTGTAAAATAATTCTTTAGAAAATAATTATACTTTGAAAGCAATTTTAAATTAATCCAGTGATTCGATAGAAAATATTAAGCAAGCTCTTAAAACAAAACAACTAAGGCCACTTGAAACTTTGAAGGCTATCATGGGCCTACCCACTTGAGGGATGGATTCATTACCCAACTCCCTATCATATTTACAAAGTTCAAGCACCATTTTCTTTATAAATCATTTTTCAGCTTGCCTTACTTACTTATAATTTTCACTGGAGTTTTAAATTTTGGAAACATGTTACGACACTAAAATACACATTACACTTATATATATATATATATATATATATTATTATGTATGTATGTATGTATATATATATATATACATACATATGGACTTCCATCGCATTACACATTCATGTTTGGTTCTGACCAAACTTTTGTCACCCATACCTTTCATAAACATCCATGTACCTAAAATTTTTATGGAAGACACAATTTTCATATTGTTATAATTTTAACCATTAAAATGAAATATTGAATAAAAATTTCCATCAACATACTTGTTTAATTAATTTTAAGCATGAAATAATGTGAGTATTTATAATCATATGAAATCTTTATGTCTCACATGAAGTTTTTAATTGCATTTCTTATGCATTCACTCTTTCCTGATTATATATATATATAGTTCATACAATATGCATATTTATTATCCATACATGATTAGTGAAACCGATATGCACAACATACTATTAATAAAAATAATAGTCATTACTTATATGAAATTCATGAGTTAATTATAATACAATGAGTGTCGATGATGAGCATAATAACATGGCTATACATATATATATATATATGAAAATGCCGATAAAACATGATGGTATGTAATATGTTGTTGTTTTTTTTTGAAACATGGCGATAATTGAAAACATTATAAACATCACAATATTATCCATATATGGATATGTACTGCCATGAAAAAAAAAACAACATAATTCAAACAATAAAATCATACATTAAAATAATGTTTTAACTCTTAATAAATTATGTAGAAAAGTTTCCAAAACTAAAAATTAATATTTAGTTGGTATGGAAATACACATATAAATATCTATATATAAATCTGTATATAAATCTGTATATAAATCTGTATATAAATCTGTATATAAATCTGTATATAAATCTGTATATAAATCTGTATATACCAAGGTATATATAAAAAAAAAGGTTTTTATTCACAAAACATAACATTAAACACTCTTTTAAAAATTTTAAAAGAGGGATTGAGAACAACTTGAGCATATAAAGCTGCATATGAAATAAAGGTTTTGTAAATTGAAGGTAATTGAAAATAGTCCCTTACTATATTCTACCAAAATTTCAGAAGTGAAAAACATGATGATTTTGAAAAAGAAACCATAGATGAAATAAATTTTAATTGAACAATTATAATTTTCGAAGAAAATAAATTGGCCGAATAAATATAAAGATCCCTTACCTCTAATCGTTCTGTAGCATAATACTTTCCAAAACGGCATACACACCCATGAAGGATGTGAAAAACTTCAAACACTACATTAGAACTAAGAATGAGAAATGGAAATGAAAGGGTCCTTCCTCGCCAGTTCTCTTGTCAACAACAGACCAGAGGAAAAAAAATGCTATGTAGGGTGGCCTCTTCATCCCACCCGAGATACTTATTTATACATAGTGTTACTGTGTATTTGGAATATTTTATTAATTGTAAACAACTTGCAGTTTGTCCAAAACAAATATCTCAACAGAAGATCACAATCTTGAAACAGAAAAAATGAATTTAAAATTGATGTTTACACCTTACATCTCTGTTACGTGATGACCCACAACCGCATACCAAAACATCCAAAATAGAATCGTTGACAAAAATGATCCCTAATTAAACTGTAGATTATAAAAATAGACAAACACTGACATTGAGAAGAAATTCCATGTATTAACCAGAAGAAAGTGGAGGAAATCGACTGAAATCCACAACCCAAAATCAATTTGAATATATTAAATTACCGACAACAAGATAACGGATAAGACTTTGAAAAAAAAATACAGAAATAGACAAACATGATAATTAATATATCAAAATTTGAATATGGAAATCAGATTCGAATACCTAAAGATCGGATAAACAAATACCTACTTGCAAAACAGGACAATGGAAGTAGATTGGAAGTCACCTTCATCATAACTCATACGGATACATCAATGCAAAACAGATCAGGTGTAAACGAACCGTAATCGCGCTTCGAACACTTCTTCGAAATCCGCAAATGAACATTGGACGACGTCCGGGCTTTAATTGAAGATCAAACACTTACGGCTTGGTCTCGACCTGGACTGACGCTCAAACTCGACAGAAAAGAGACCCACGGCTTCGTTTCATCTCGCCTAATGACTCAACTAAATTTTCTCTTCGGCCAGAAACCCTCACGGCGACACGAGCTTCTTCTCCTGCCACACTCAAAGCCGCTCTGATTTCGATCTCCTTCCACGTCGACCTCAAGCCCCCGAACACACAAAACCCTAATTGCAAAGTAAAACAGGTTCTTCGGTCCGCGTTTGATTTTCCGAAATGAATCCCATCTGAGTTAGAACATCCTCACGGTGACCTTGCTCAGACTTGCTCAATCTCGGTGTGAACCGCAAGCAATCCTCGGATTCGGTACGCTGCTCCAACGAAAATCCATGGATCGTCTAGCCTTCACGCCAAAGGAAACCCGACGGACCTCTCCTCATCGAGACCCTACCCCTATGCAAACCCCCTTTACCCAGATTTCAACATATCGTTTTTTTTTCTTAATCTTTATGGAACTAATAATAATATACTAAATTAATTTTATAATTTCAATAATTTTGTTTTAATTTAATATTAAACTTATAAAGTTTATTATATGTAAAATTAGATGTTGAATTACAACTTAATATTAATATATCAAATTAACATTATCTATTTATATATTAGTTAATAAAATTTATTAAAAACACAATTTTTGTTTATTACATATTAATTTCAGTAATAATATCTAAATTAGTAATTTTTTTTATTCAGTTATTTTATTAATACATCAACAGTCATTTTTATTTAAATTTTGAAAAGTAATAACGGATAGTTTTTTTTGTAACGGTCGGATAAAACTCTATAAATACTATTATTTTTTTTACAGGTCGTTCAAACACTCAGAAGAAAGATATCTCGACGCTCACGCCATTGCTTTTGGAGATGGTTTTATATGTTCCTCTTATTTTTAGTTTTATTGCTATCATCCTTGCCATAAAGTTTGTTCTTTTATCAGATCCAAGAGATGATAACTACTCGATCGGCATCATTGTGTTTCTCGGTAGTCTTCCAATTGTTTTATTATCAATAACAGTGGGTTTAATGGGTTAGTTCTTGTGTATCAAGGGTGTATTCTGGTATTTGTATGAATAAAATGCTCGCTAATTATATATTTTCATTTGATAATTTATTTTATTACATCTTGGAAACATTGTCAAAACATAAAACTTAAATTTAAACCTGGGGTGTTACATTCTACCCCCCTTAAATAGAATTTCGTCCTCGAAATTCATTTACACTTATCGCTTTCAATTCTCATCTATTCTGAGTCTCACATGATGTCCCCAAGGTCTGTATAGTTGCCTTCCACGGTTTCCATGTCTCCCTAAGAAATTAAAGTTCAATGTGGCTTCGAAATCTTCCACTTCCTTTGCCCATATGCAACTAGTGCAAGAGGGGTTGTATGGATGTAGGCACCGGAAGACAGTCCTCAAGGAATGATAATCAATATAGTATCCGAGAAGTTCATCTTGAATTTGATTCCTATAAGAAAGTCTCATTGCTTCGTCTTCGAATGTTTCAAATTCATCATAAATTCTTCCTGTGAAGCAAAAGCTTAAAAGTTGACACATAAATGCTGCGCGAAGATTTCCTTCTTCAGCTGCTCTATAAAAATTTGAGATTGATTCTGGTTGCTCAATCATTGTAAAGCACCTAAAAAGTCCTTCGTAATATGCTCCTTGGCGTTGATAGAAATGACGTTGGATCTGCCTGATATCTTCGAAGACGAAACCAGAACCATGATGAAAACGAAGTATATCTAGTGTGCCTGATATATTATAGAGACGTTTACAAGAAAGTTGCATGGCTTTATAGGGCTCAGATTCTTCTTTGCATGATTTTGCCATAATCAAAGAAAGTAATTCATCCGGAAGGCCTAAGAGACTTGTTTGAGTTCTCCTTCCTTCCATCTGAAAATTACAAAGAAGTATGTTGACTGAAAAGGACATTCAATTTATCAAAGGGTTCTAAATTTCCAGAGTTATCTAGACCGTTCCTCTGATACCAAGTGTGACGCCCCGAGCCCGCTCTTCCGGACTCGTTGCTTCAAAATGTTGTGTAATAAATATTTTTTTTATAAAATTAACTTAAAAATTACACAACACCTTAAACAAAATGAGGATCTTTCACCGGTCTAGGTTCTGGATGATTTAAACATAACCTTACATTTATCAGAGTCGAAACAATGAAACAAAAGTCCACTACTCTTCCACTGCGCGCTACAACAAAGATGACCAATCTCTGAGATTCAAGATCACCTGTGAAAAACATTTCAAAAACGTAGGGTGAGCACAAAAGTTGCCCCGTAAGGGTTTTTAAAGCCTTTGATAAATCTCTTTTCAAAATATTACTTGATAATACATTTGAAATATTCAATTAGAAATACCCTTGTAAAATAATTCTTTGGAAAACAATTATACTTTGAAAGCAATTTTAAATTAATCCAGTGATTTGATAGAAAATATTAAGCAAGCTCTTAAAACAAAACAACTAAGGCCACTTGAAACATTGAAGGCTATCATGGGCCTACCCACTTGAGGGATGGATTCATTACCCAACTCCCTATCATATTTACAAAGTTCAAGCACCATTTTCTTTATAAAACATTTTTCAGCTTGCCTTACTTACTTATAATTTTCACTGGAGTTTTAAATTTTGGAAACATGTTACGGCACTAAAATACACATTACACTTATATATATATATATATATATATTATTATGTATGTATGTATGTATATATATATATATACATAAATATGGACTTCCATCGCATTACACATTCATGTTTGGTTCTGACCAAACTTTTGTCACCCATACCTTTCATAAACATCCATGTACCTAAAATTTTTATGGAAGACACAATTTTCATATTGTTATAATTTTAACCATTAAAATGAAATATTGAATAATAATTTCCATCAACATACTTGTTTAATTAATTTTAAGCATGAAATAATGTGAGTATTTATAATCATATGAAATCTTTATGTCTCACATGAAGTTTTTAATTGCATTTCTTATGCATTCACTCTTTCTTGAATATATATATATATAGTTCATACAATATGCATATTTATTATCCATACATGATTAGTGAAACCGATATGCACAACATACTATTAATAAAAATAATAGTCATTACTTATATGAAATTCATGAGTTAATTATAATACAATGAGTGTCGATGATGAGCATAATAACATGGCTATACATATATATATATATATGAAAATGCCGATAAAACATGATGGTATGTAATATGTTGTTGTTTTTTTTTTGAAACATGGCGATAATTGAAAACATTATAAACATCACAATATTATCCATATATGGATATGTACTGCCATGAAAAAAAAACAACATAATTCAAACAATAAAATCATACATTAAAATATTGTTTTAACTCTTAATAAATTCTGTAGAAAAGTTTCCAAAACTAAAAATTAATATTTAGTTTGGTATGGAAATACACATATAAATATCTATATATAAATCTGTATATAAATCTGTATATAAATCTGTATATAAATCTGTATATAAATCTGTATATAAATCTGTATATAAATCTGTATATACCAAGGTATATATAAAAAAAAGGTTTTTATTCACAAAACATAACATTAAACACTCTTTTAAGAATTTTAAAAGAGGGATTGAGAACAACTTGAGCATATAAAGCAGCATATGAAATAAAGGTTTTGTAAATTGAAGGTAATTGAAAATAGTCCCTTACTATATTCTACCAAAATTTCAGAAGTGAAAAACATGATGATTTTGAAAAAGAAACCATAGATGAAATAAATTTTAATTGAACAATTATAATTTTCGAAGAAAATAAATTGGCCGAATAAATATAAAGATCCCTTACCTCTAATCGTTCTGTAGCATAATACTTTCCCAAACGGCATACACACCCATGAAGGATGTGAAAAACTTCAAACACTACATTAGAACTAAGAATGAGAAATGGAAATGAAAGGGTCCTTCCTCGCCAGTTCTCTTGTCAACAACAGACCAGAGGAAAAAAAATGCTATGTAGGGTGGCCTCTTCATCCCACCCGAGATACTTATTTATACATAGTGTTACTGTGTATTTGGAATATTTTATTAATTGTAAACAACTTGCAGTTTGTCCAAAACAAATATCTCAACAGAAGATCACAATCTTGAAACAGAAAAAATGAATTTAAAATTGATGTTTACACCTTACATCTCTGTTACGTGATGACCCACAACCGCATACCAAAACATCCAAAATAGAATCGTTGACAAAAATGATCCCTAATTAAATTGTAGATTATAAAAATAGACAAACACTGACATTGAGAAGAAATTCCATGTATTAACCAGAAGAAAGTGGAGGAAATCGACTGAAATCCACAACCCAAAATCAATTTGAATATATTAAATTACCGACAACAAGATAACGGATAAGACTTTGAAAAAAAAATACAGAAATAGACAAACACGCTAATTAATATATCAAAATTTGAATATGGAAATCAGATTCGAATACCTAAAGATCGGATAAACAAATACCTACTTGCAAAACAGGAAAATGGAAGTAGATTGGAAGTCACCTTCATCATAACTCATACGGATACATCAATGCAAAACAGATCAGGTGTAAACGAACCGTAATCGCGCTTCGAACACTTCTTCGAAATCCGCAAATGAACATTGGACGACGTCCGGGCTTTAATTGAAGATCAAACACTTACGGCTTGGTCTCGACCTGGACTGACGCTCAAACTCGACAGAAAAGAGACCCACGGCTTCGTTTCATCTCGCCTAATGACTCAACTAAATTTTCTCTTCGGCCAGAAACCCTCACGGCGACACGAGCTTCTTCTCCTGCCACACTCAAAGCCGCTCTGATTTCGATCTCCTTCCACGTCGACCTCAAGCCCCCGAACACACAAAACCCTAATTGCAAAGTAAAACAGGTTCTTCGGTCCGCGTTTGATTTTCCGAAATGAATCCCATCTGAGTTAGAACATCCTCACGGTGACCTTGCTCAGACTTGCTCAATCTCGGTGTGAACCGCAAGCAATCCTCGGATTCGGTACGCTGCTCCAACGAAAATCCATGGATCGTCTAGCCTTCACGCCAAAGGAAACCCGACGGACCTCTCCTCATCGAGACCCTACCCCTATGCAAACCCCCTTTACCCAGATTTCAACATATCGTTTTTTTTTTCTTTAATCTTTATGGAACTAATAATAATATACTAAATTAATTTTATAATTTCATTAATTTTGTTTTAATTTAATATTAAACTTATAAAGTTTATTATATGTAAAATTAGATGTTGAATTACAACTTAATATTAATATATCAAATTAACCTTATCTATTTATATATTAGTTAATAAAATTTATTAAAAACACAATTTTTGTTTATTACATATTAATTTCAGTAATAATATCTAAATTAGTAATTTTTTTATTCAGTTATTTTATTAATACATCAACAGTCATTTTTATTTAAATTTTGAAAAGTAATAACGGATAGTTTTTTTTTTGTAACGGTCGGATAAAACTCTATAAATACTATTATTTTTTTTACAGGTCGTTCAAACACTCAGACGAAAGATATCTCGACGCTCACGCCATTGCTTTTGGAGATGGTTTTATATGCTCCTCTTATTTTTAGTTTTATTGCTATCATCCTTGCCATAACGTTTGTTCTTTTATCAGATCCAAGAGATGATAACTACTCGATCGGCATCATTGTGTTTCTCGGTAGTCTTCCAATTGTTTTATTATCAATAACAGTGGGTTTAATGGGTTAGTTCTTGTGTATCAAGGGTGTATTCTGGTATTTGTATGAATAAAATGCTCGCTAATTATATATTTTCATTTGATAATTTATTTTATTACATCTTGGAAACATTGTCAAAACATAAAACTTAAATTTAAACCGGGGGTGTTACAGATATCATCAAAGATTTTACATTCCATCTCATTATGGATTAACTCATTTATTTTAGGGGGGTAGGATTATAGGACTAAGAGATCATGTTATGTTGTTCCCTATGCTGGGGATATCTCATGTTAGTTTTTTGAATGTCACTATATGACATTAATCATTATTTAAGGAGCCCAATTCATGTAGAAGTTTCCTCAGTCCCCCATGGTGTGTCAATTATATTTTATTAATATTACACCCCATAAAAAATATAAATTTTACAATACACAGACAACCTTGTAGAAATGACAATTTGTTATGCCAATTAGGATAATATCTTGATAGGCTGGTGAATTATGGAATGAATGTATAAAATAACATCCCCATTGTACGGTGTTTCATCATTATAAAAGAATAAAATCTACTATTACCTTAGTAATATATGAATACTAAAAAAAATCATGCAATATACACAATGACTATTACTTGGTTCCCTCTCATTGGGATATGCCAAATGGTGAATAAAATTACAATGTTGAAATTTTACCAAATTCAAAAAGTAAAAAAAACCAATTTTAATGGTCAAGATATATCACATCTATTACTAGGATCACTAAATCTAAAATAATTAGGTTCATCTCACTTATTTCCCAAGGGGCACTCCATTTGTCTCTTTCTCAAGCTCAATAATGGTGGAAATGATAACCTTTTCCACTTAGGTTTCTGATTACATTTGAAATGATCCACTCACATTTTATGATCATAAAGGTACCTTTATTATTTATAATTAATCAATCCTAAACTGTATGTAGAATCTCTATTGAATCTTCTTCTGGGTTTCTCATTCACTTCTATGAAAACACATGGCTACAAAATATCAACATTATAGAAAACTAGAACATACTCATGTATTCTATAGAATTAAAAATTACCTCCACTTATGAAATATCATCTTTATAAAACATGTCATTATTTCACTACATTAAATATTGAATTAAATAATCCTCTTTTGAAATTATTTTGGAATATTACAGATCCTCTATCTTCTCCTTCTCATTCCAACTTATGATGTGGCAATGAAGCAATTCACATGGAAATCTAATCATGTATTTTCATGCCCAATATTCAAGTGTGATACCATGTACATGTCCCTTGTGCATAACTCATTGAACTAGTTCTTTGTCTGTACCCTTGTTCAAGATCCTAGCTTGAACCATTGTCACCTTGTGCGAGGTCCCTATCATGAACCCATGGCAACTTCTATGAACCCCTCTTTACACGAGTCCTCTAGTGTGAACCCTTGTCACCTTTATCAAACCTCCATTACTAAAAACCCATATAGTGACCACATATTCATACATTTTTGAGTCCCAGTCTATGCATGTATCATCTATGATTCTGATTTTCTGATCTATCTTTCATGATTCAAACATTGTGAGTCTTCATTCAGGATTACACTTTCTCTCTTTACACAAGACATTGTTCAGATCATTTGAAACACCATGCAATGAGTCCCTATTTCCTAATACCTTATTCTAATCATATGAAATACCTAATTGATACCAATCACTTATACACCTTCTTTTCAAACCTCTGTCACAAGATCTCATATAGAACCTCTTCTCTGGAAAAGCATCAAATCATTATTTTAAAAAAAACATCAATGATAAAAATGGTTATATGGATGAATTTAGGGAATTTTGCACAACCTTAACTCAAAAAAATATTTGGAAACCCTCCACATTGTGGTAATAATACACTCCACAAGATCTGGTTGTGTGATCTACTCCGAATTCTATTGTGATTTGAGTGTGATCCCTTATTCAAAATCCACACTTTGCATGGGTACTCAATCAGTCTTACTGCATGGATATCGTTGGTCGTGTCTAGGAAACATTTTGATCTCCCTTATACTATATATGAAAAAACAAATAGATATTTCCATGAATTTCTTGTACACTCTCTGTATGACCCATATTTTCAATGTGAGGCTTCATTAAAAAATCAAGTAAATTTAACATAAATTAGTCATATAGAAGTACATATTTTATGCCATTTGTAAAATAATTCAATGGGGAAAATGGGAATAGGAAAGTGGTCCTCTTTTTCATTGAAGGAAATGTGACATGCCCTTGGAAACCCATAATACACAATGATTCATTATTCTATATTCATTATTTTCAGTATTCCTCTATCTACATTCACATATTTCATGGGACTCTAGTCCACATTCATGTTTGCATATTGGTGGGTCCTTCTTCATCATTTTGACTTCTCAAATGATCTAGGAATGAGCCCTAGTGACAATAATGAGTTCTAAATGATATCCCTATTCAATATTCAAATACAATATGGATTTTCATGCATGATCTCACAATTAAGATCAAATTAAATCAATCACAAATTGTCCATTTTCAATGTTGTTTTATTCCAATGCATTTCATAACCCATCTTATGATCCAAAGGAAACTATTTGTTTTATGTGTGATCATATTTGAGGATATGTTCAATACACTCCCTTCTTGATTTTCCATCAAAATATCAAAATTCAATCATGTGATTGTAAATTTTGTTGTATTGAAATGTTTTTTGTGACCCATCACATGTTCAGTTCAAAATTGCTGCTAACTCTTCGTGAATTATTTGAATGCCCGCCTTTGTCAACAACCTCAATCCTTATCAACAGACGAAATCAACATAAAGGCATCATCATGAGGGATTTTTGGCTAACAATATCATGTCTTGGGTTTGTTGATAACTCTTCCCATTCTTATACCTCGTTAAAACACCAACCCTATTTATCAAAAATTGGTATCCTTATGATTATGATAGATATTATATAATTATTAAACACAATATCTAATCCCAGATGATCCATGATCATCATGTTAAACAAGAGTATAATTCTATTTTCATAAATGAAACACTTCCTTTCATTTAAAAAATTCCATTATAATTTTATCACAGACCTCAACTTTTATGATATATAATATTTGATCAATCATCTCTAGAATAATCATATTTAATATCCCCCTTATATGATGATACCAATATTAGATTCTCCATTGTTGTTATTAATACATTTTCTCCCTTTTCTTGGAAAACTCTCCCCTTTTCAATGAATTCGTTGTTTTCTTCGTTGTGGTCTATAATAAGGTAATGTACATGGATCATAATATTTTGGAAAATCACAACATACCTCAGGGAGAGGTGGTACTACATCCATAAATTTTCATGTACAGGGAGTTGACTAAACTCCATGATCATGTTGATGATATTCAAATTATTCTTTGATTAATCTATTTGACATAATGTCTAAAACATGAAGTTCTGCAGCCATATAATTCAACTTCATAAGACAGTATTCTACATTATACTTAATAAAATGACCCTGGATTTCGATATACATTTTCCTAGAGTGATGGAATGGACTTTTTCACAGATATATATCAATTAAATTATCAATATGTACTCTGACCGGAGACTTCACGGCCACTCCCAAATCATTATACTACATCTTCATCCATATAAATTTCCTTCACACATGAGTGGATGCAATGTATTAAGCATCTGTGTTGTTGAATGAAATAAAATCCTGTTTATTGTTTAACGAACAAATACACAACCATCCATGATAAAATGCACCTCCAAAGGTTGATTTTTGGTCATCTATTGTCCATGATCAATATGCATATGTATATCCCAATAATTCTTGCTGGGATATTTCATTATATAGAAAATCAAAATCCACATTTCCTGTGATATACTGATGTATTAATTTAAATAAAATATTGTGAGTATCCTTGTGATTATATTTATATTGTGCTACATGAAATGTGCGAAAACAATATATGGTAATGTCAATGTTATGTATAATATGCTTCCATTTATTTTCATGTATTCTGTGATATTGTCCACTTTACCTTAACTATCTCATGATAACTTCATCCGGGTAGCCACCAGAATCTTCATCTTCTCATAATTATCATTTCCAAATCTTTAGAAAACATTCTTGAAATATTTATAGTGATTAATTAATGTTTCATTCATCCCTTTTATCACCTATTAACTAATGAAAAAAGATATTTCACCAATAATTTACATTTCAAACTCACATTTCAGGAATTTCATTTACTGATTGAACTAAGATGAATCTATTCTAGAAAATGTTATGTCAAAAATCGATATCATAAAACTCATCCATTGAGCACAATAATTTTTTCATATATAATTTATTCAACTCCACCAGGCTAAAAATTGAGTTTCTTATAATGCTGGTTTAGTCTTGAATATCATGACCCCGTGGATTTCTTTAACCCATATAGAATCATCTTCATTCAAAAAACTATATTCTCATCTACATGAATATGAAATAAATATGGATTCCTAATATAAATATTTTCATCAATATAACCATTCCAAAATACGAACATGACATCCATCTCAAAGTCATTGAACTATTTTTGCACTACTATGTCCACGAATATTCTAATTTTCTCTAGCCTTAAAATAAGTTAAAATGATTCATCATCATTCATACCCTCTATGTAGGAGTTCATTTTCACACCAATTGTTCTCTATTTCAAATTATTGTTCAATCACCACTCATCTTGTAATGAATTCTCAATTTGGTACCAATTAAATTCTTAAATTTTTTCCTCGAAACAATCTACCATCCTTGATTCTTCTAATTTTTTTTGATCTCATAATTCATAGATTGGACCCATATTTTTTCTCCCTTAACATTATAAATACATTTAGGCTCCACCTATGATAATAATGAGTATTTACGTAGAGTGTTCATCCTCTTTGCCTATATTGGTGGTGTCTAATCCTTGAATATGTTCTGATGATCAATTTAATCTCTTCTCTGTGATCATTGTGTAGAAAATAATTTCTGATCATCCTTTTAATTATATGAATCTTATTCAATATTAACCTCTAGAACTAAAACATCCCCTTATCATCATATCTCTACATATTTGTCTTCTACACGTTAATATTATATTTTTTTAATATTCTCTTCATTCTCTAATACAGGTACATAAAAGTTTTAAATAAACTTTCCAAACAACTAATTAAAACATTTATATTCATTTCATTTCGTTGAGTATCCATGATGTATCCCCTCATATCCACGGGATTCGAACATCATGTGTTTCTTCTCAATGATAATGAAACAACTATTTCTAATGACTCAAATGTACTTCAATGAATAATTTTTTCCATAAAATATGTCATAAAGAGTAATATATTATATTGAAAATAAAAAATCATTATATGATATATAGACATTTTTCCTCGATACTTATTTATATAACATCTCAAACGGTCATTCTCAATGAGCATTGTCCTGTCCATGTTGGTGACATGTTTATTTCATCTATTAACTACAACATTCTATTATATAGATCTTACTACCATGACATGATGCATTATCGCATGTTTCTCAAAACAATGTTTCACAAGTCTATTTTGGAACTCTGTTCCATTATCCATTTATATCATATATCTTTTTTACCAAGAATCTATTCAAATTCCCTTTTATAAGTTCTTATTCAACTGAACACTCTATATTTTTTGGTGATGATTGAAACCCATAAAATTATACTAAAATCATTAACTAGGAGAACAAAATATATCCTCCCATAAATAGATTTTGGTGAATTAGTTCTTTACACATTAATATGAACTATCTCAAGATCACTTGTTAATTGTTTCACTTATGTCTTATATTGAACATCAAATGTTTTTTCCTTGTTGAAACCATCACATGTATGAGTATGATCATGTGTTAACCATGAGAGGTCTCAAGAAGCATCATATTTCACTAGATATTCCTACTTTGATTGGATCTGTTTCCCAATATGTGTATTCCATAACGTGTTTGTTAATTCCTTAGAGAGAAACCACATATCTTCTTCGCCAATTAAGTGGTATAGGTTCCCTTTCATATGTTTAAATATAAGACAACTACACCATCATTTTCTTTGATGTCACATATTTTCATTGAAAATATTATGGAATTTCATTAGACTCGTAGTTTATGTGTAATTAGAATGATGTGACTCGTACCGTAAATAATTATAACATCAGAATGTCACATGTCTTTTCCCATAAAAATTGATTTTCTCATGCCCACAATTGTTAGGCATTTATCAGTTCCAAATCATTGGATACCTTCCTTATCATAACAAATTCTAGTAACCATATAATTATTTCCTATCATATGAGAGGTTCACCCACTATCAATGATTCATATTCCAGTGCGACCTGATGCTTTAAACGTAATCACTGGGACTACTTTTTGGTCATATATCTTCTTTTTTATCCATGATTTTAATTCATACCCTTAAATGATTATTTATCTTGATATTCCGAGAATTATTATGGACCATAAAAATCTTTTGGAGATTAAAATTGATTTCTCAATTTCAAATCATTTGATAATACATTCAACTGTACTAATGATCAAATTTATTCAACATTAACAAAATAATATGCATGGTTTATAAAAAATATATTACCATCTATTTGAATAACATACATATAAAATAGTTTCCATGAATGGATGACTTGGAATATTAATATCTATATGAAATCCTTTTTTAATTTTGTTCACTTTGGTACCTCTTGGAAATAGAACATACATTTACTGAGTGTACCATTTTTTAACAAAAATAACATTTTATGTGGGGTGAATTCATATGTGGAAATACTAAAATACATGTTCTTCCTTGGGTTATCTGAATTATTTGATTCTAATTTGCACATAAATAAATATTCAACCTTGAAGTGTGATAATGTGGTCAAACGACTTCAATTGCTGCTTTCTATTTCTGATAAACCCTCACGCGTGTTAAATCATTATGATTAGTCATTTTCTATTTCGAATACTCCATTTTATATTTTTTCCAGACTGAAGTGTTTCTTCAAATATTTCACTTTAAATAAAATACTGACAAATTTCACATCAATTTCATCAATATGAATGACTTGGTCATATTAGGTGCTAGCCAAAATATTTATTTCATTTCTTTATTCATCAATTTTATGCTTCTAATCATCTATCTATTCTAAAATAAATGCCATTGAAGACTTAATTTTTCAGTTTCATTAAACTTATCATACCTTTCATCTTATTTCTATTGTATATAATGATTTATATAAATGAAAAGGTTGGTTGGATTTTGTCATTCTTTCTATCTAATATTTTATTTCCTCATGTCTAGCTTCTAATTCGGATTCTATATAAACTCTTCCTTCAACATCCTCTTCATCATTTTCTCTTTCTTCCCATGTCTGAGAGGTATGAACAACTACAACCATTATATATGCTTCATGATCCTTGCAATCCTCGAAATCTTTATTTGGAAATTATTTTGAAAATTATTATTCTTTTGAAATTAGTTTCCACTTTTTGTTGAATGTTTTCATAACATTTTCATAAAATCCACATAGGTTGAATATTTACTCACATAGATTTTCAATTCATCATCATCATCGCCTTGAATATTCTTAGGGAACCACACTACAAGATGTCCTAGCATTAAAAATCTAAGGAACAAAAGTGTTAGTTTCTCCTTGAACATCAATTTTATTATCCATAAATTAATTTAAAGGAATGAGATGACTTTAACTCTATATTATTCATCCTTTACATGTTCATTTATGGTCATCTTCAGGTCCTGAAATACCACATCTTTAGACTACCCCATTTCCACAGACTCATTATCATCATTTCTCCTATTTTATGTAATAAGATTATTGTGCAGTCTATACAACATCAACTCCTTTGGATAATTATATTCCTTATAAGTTTCTTTCTGATATAACTGAGTTGTATTTCATCTCAATATAAACATGAAAAAATTTCCATCTTCAATATTTTTTCCAAGTTGATGCATGTCATTCAAAATAAAATTGACCTTGACAAAAATGTGTCAGCAGACTCATTAAGGGTCATTTTGTGGTCCAACTACTTATTCCATTGTACCTGCATCTTTCCTTCTTTGAGTTTTTTTGATTCCGTTACAAATATTTAGAAAATTTCCCCACATATCATGTAATGAATTACATGATATTACATTTTTATAGATATAATCATATAGGGGTCTCCCTAACACATTTAATTATTTGGCATTATTATCCATTTCTCTTCAGTCAAGTTTTGATAAATCCAAACTTTCAATATGGGATGAAATTCCGTAAATCATTTCCATAAACACAACTATTCCAAAGATCAAAAGTATTTTTCATCCAACTCATCCAAAATTGAAAATTGTTTCTATCAATGATCAGAATACAATTGTGATTGTCAACATCAAATTATTCTAGTTATGTTAATGTTTTTTAGAACCAATAGATTTATCCGTTGGACCACCGTAATTAAAGTCCACCTTATTATTCTTTTACCCATGACACCCTTTAGATTCGTTGATCTCTATTTCTACTTTTAGGGAACATTAGACAATATTCATATAGATTTCAATGTCATGGATCACTAGTGCTTTTGATATGCTTAGATTTATCAAAAAAAAGAAGTGGTCATCCACGAATTCAGGGTTAATGACAATGATGTATGCATATCATGAAATCCTTATGATGTTTTCCTAGTACACTCTGACATATTCATCATCTATTTTCTCGAGGGAATGGAAGTCCCTTTATTCTTAAATTCGAAAGGTGTGAGGAAAATATTTGTCAAATATGCTTTAAAAATATTCTTCTATTAAAATGCTTCATTCTACTCCTCATTCTTCATATATTTGATCAATTTCCACCATTGACCAGCTTCACCATACATACAATCATTAGCTAAAAGCATCTACACTTTTTTAGAACATTTAAGGATGAAAAATATCTTCTCAAGGTAGATGATCCATTGTTTGGTGATTGAGGGATCAGATAATCTATTAAATATAGGTGACCTATTTCTCATGATGTTCTCGATTGTGACATTGTCTCTCTTAGTGGGGTTTGATTATTCTTCTTGATCCATGTTTCTATTCAAAACATGTGTTTACTGAGCAAGTATCGTGACAATTTTCTTGATTCCTTCTCCCATCAGATTGGGAATGTTATTAGAAAATTATTCACATTAATCTTAAAAACACATTATTGCCTGAGTCCATATATTACCAGACATATGAAGGAATAAATGGAATACTACGGGTAACACGTAAAGGGAAATCCAATGACAACAACAGATTACAAAAAAAAAATTACTTTTATTTCCATAACCTATGATTTTATAGGCATCAATCTATGTTATCCAAGTTCTACTTCCAAACATATATTCTTAAGGGAAATATTTTTATTCCCTTAATAATAGTTAATAGTAATCATTTGAATTTAACAATGAATATCTCCCGAGAGTGTTATAACCAATAGTAAAGCATGGCCCAATTTCGTACACCCGTTCCCGTTTGAGGATAGAAAAAAGTGTTGTTTTCTTGTTTTTCCCCTAGATACATCTCTGTCAGAGCCTCCTCTAACTGCTCATATCAAGACCATGATTTATATCCTTTATAAGCCACTTAATCAATAAATACCAAACTTTAGTGTTATTTTTGTAACATATATTTTTATCCCTAAGGATTTCACTAGGAATTTGTAATCCTAATCCCTAATATAAGTGAACATATCCTTTGATAGAAACTATAACAACCATGATCTTTATTACATAGTTAAACATATTTTAATACATAAAACATTTACTTGATACAACATAGAAGATCAGCAGGTCTACTTTGTTGGGGGATTAGGAACATTTTATAACAACAAAAAATATGGTAGAAAAATACACTATTGAAAAAATACATTACAAGACCTCACTATTCCCTCATACTTAGCATTTCATGGGATAACATTATTAAATACATGTGACAAGGGTGATCTATAAAGCCATGTAAGGGAGTAAATAAGAAATAACATGAATAATACAGTACATGTTAGGAAATTTTAATATCAATGTCGCATAAGCGAAAAATGAACATAAAGGCATGACATAGCCTGATTATCAAAACATGGAAATATGGAAATAAAAACATTTAACATGATATTAGCGTGTGCCAAGGCCCATTTCACATGGAGCCTGAGTAAAACAACATTGCACTATAATTATCTTCATTAAACCATCATTTCACATGATGTATTATGATACTAATAATTAACCAATCCATTGGAGAACTATCAGGACGCACCCTTCTTAATCATTTCATTTCATGCATAAGTGTGCCAAATAGATCATATAAAATGGATTCATTAAACATCATAATTTATTCCTCGAATAAGATATGTGGAATATAGAAATGTAATTTCTCAATAAAAAAGAACATGTAAATAATGGTTAATAACCTTGACATAGAAATGGGTATGGTATTCACTTACACGATGATTTTTTCATGTTAAATTTTGGTGTAACTTCGGCAGCATAACGACATCAAATAAAACTTGTAAAATAGGTAGATGAGAAATAATAAGGGAATCTCATAATTTTCATATAAATGGATATTAAGGGGGTCATGTATCATTATATCACAACATATATAATTGAATTGACATTCATTATATAATATAATTTCTTGAATGTAAATGAGAAGAGAGATATTCCTTACGAAATTTCAGCATTCAAATGGGTGTACATTGGAGGCATTGATGAGAAAGAAAGATGCCTATCATAATTAAATCATAAGGAAGTATTTATGTGGGAGGTGATAAATCATATCACATCATTCTAAATTGAATATAAATGGTTATAACAACAAAAATAAATTTGGAAAAAAATGAGAAATGAAGAAATCACATACTTGGATGAGTGATCCCAATGGCTTGGGAGAGGCATGGGATAGACTTATTGGGGGCTTGGGGAACCTTGGGAGGATTCCAGAGAGATGAGGTTAGGGGTTGGTCGAGCTCTAATGGCTTTCAGTGAAGTGTAATTGGGATCTTGGGTGGGATTTTATATGAAAAGGGAGATAATAATTTAATATTTAGTTTTTTGACTGTAGACATTAAACTAATCAAAACCACAAACAATCCGAAGATTTTTTCCTATTTGTTTCTCAAAAAGGGAGTTGAAAACATTATTTTATAAGAAAAATGGCCAATCCTCATAAAATATTTGGCATGTTTATGTTTAGGGTAGTCACACACTCAAGGAAATAATTTTTATAAATTAAAATGTTTTATAAATCATGGGGGGTCAACTAAGGCTTTGTAAGATAAACTAAAGAAAACTAAAATGAAATTATTTTAATGGTAAAACATATATTGGATGAAAACCCTTTTATTGTATTTTATTACACCACTATTGGGTCATTATGTTGTCATAACACACATTACATATGTTAACGTTGTTTAATTTGTTTTAAAAAAAATTAATGTCTTGGAAAATTATGAAAAATTCACTTTTGGAAAATTTAAATATCCAGATTCCAAAATTAATATTCATTTTATATAAATTATAATATAAATATGTGAATTTTTTCTATTAAAATATAATTTTACATTAATAAAAAATCCATGGATTTTGACCAAAATAGCTTTTAAAATTTAATAAAAATCAAAATTGTATTCATAAAAAATTATATGATCATTTTTATTTAATAAAAATTAATTTAGTAATAATATTTTATTTAATTATTTATTAATTCCAAAATCAATAAATTCATCCAAATCTATTTCTAAACTCAATAATACTATTTGTTCATTAAATATATCTACAAAGTAACCATAATAAAATGAATGTATATTATCTATACAAAAAATCCATATAATAATAGTTCTAGGGTATTGTAAAATAACCCCTTATAACACCTGAATAATACCTAAGGGTATGGTGCGCGAGGGTTTTAGACTCTCAGGGTGGCTCAGATAACATTTCGTGGGAGGTAATCGCTATAAACTTTCACTTCTCCCGTAGGTGGTTCCACTCATGCTTAATGTGTTCAAGCCTCGATTAGTATTGTTCAAGAGATAATCCTAGTGACGCCACCTCCTTTTCAAGATCTAAAAAATGGGCTTCATATGGAAAAAATCTTCTGGATGAGGCTATCACTTCCTTTTTCCGAGTTAATTGGATTTATTAAAACCCTATATTTATATTAATCATTCGATCATTGTTCAGTAGATATATTATTAATGGTATCATTTCATAAAGGTATTTTAAAATAAAAAATATATAAAACAAAGGAAATGAATATTTTATATTAAAAATTATAAAAATAAATCATTTAAATAGATCAGGAGAAATATTCATTAACAAAAGTTTGGGTCGTTAAACTAAATATTTAATGTTTCATGATAAAAAATAGAATAGGAAAGTAGATACATCTTTCCGAGAAATTTATATTTAATATAATTAAAAATGGATAATGAAAATAAATTTTATCCAAGAAACCCTTAACATTAATTATCTCAATCTTTATTGTTGTCTGACCTCAACGAGAAATTTGGTATTCAAATAAATTAAGTATTTGAAGTGAAAGAATTGATGAAATTTTGTGATTATTCTGGATAACAATATAATATGTTTTATCTATTAAAAATAAATTTGTTTGAGGTTCATTGTATTATAATACTCTGGGATAGGTTTGAAAAGATTGGATGTTAGCTCCTTTTATAGGTGAGATGTATGCAAAAATATTTTCAAATGAATGATAGGTATGGTGTAATAATTGAGTTTCCTATTATTTATGTGTGTTAGGTGGCGAAAACATAATGAGACAAGTAAATAGGATTACCAAAGCTATAAAAGGTATTATATAATACCCATTTATCAAATTTATATCAAAACATCTAATACATGTTAGATTACAGATTGAAAGACATATATATCATAATTAAAATATAATTATAGTAATTATTTTATCACATAAAATAGAAGATGGAAATCGTTCAAAATTTATAAATTTGGGATAATAATTGAAAATATATTTAATCTAACTATATTACAAAATATGTGAAATTTTTATTTCACAATACTTATACTATGATGGATAAAACATTCCTTAGAAATGGCGTCATTTTAATCATCCAGTGTTTTTAATCTTATTTACATATTTTTACCAATTAAATTAATGTCAATTCAGTTTTATAAATTTTTTACCATATTATTATTTCCCTAATATAAAATATAATGATATAACATTTAAATAAATAATATAAGATATAGTAACATTCATTGAAAAATATTTTTTTCATTACGATAAGTGATATTTTCTATGTTAAGATAATTTTTTCAAAAAATAGAAATTGAACTCACTAAATAATTTGAACATTTTGATATTTAATGTTATATAATCATGTTAAAAAAATTATAACGGTTATAAACATAAATTATAATGCTATCATGCATGTAATAAATATTTATAAAATATGTGTTTTAAGATTTAAATTTATTCCTCATTAATTTTTATCATATTATATTATATAATTAAATAAATAGGGTTACTAAAAAAATATTATTTATGTGCCTTCATGAGTAATAAAAATTTGAGTATTATATTTGAAAAAATTACCTAAAGAAAAATATTAAAAGTTATTTATAAATTAGAATAAAATAGTTTTTTATGTTTTAAATTGATGAACATGGTTTTTTAAGTTGAAAATGATTTTTTATAATAAATAGTTTCACTCCTTAACTGGATATTTTTTTCAATTAAAATGATTTAAAATCATTTAGGTTTGTACTCACCTATTGGTGAATTCATAAAATTTATAATTTCTTGTAAAATTATTATATTTTTCACTACTCACGTAAAATAATTATTTTATAAAAAATTTAAGAAAGTCATAATTTGATAATGTTTTATTATATAAATAAATAAAAAATTAATATTAAAAAAATAAATTATTTTTTAATTTATCTTTTAGATGAGATTATAATATATAAGGAATAAAATATATTTCAATTGAAATTTTAAAATCTCTAATGATCATAATCATGTATTATATGCATTTCAATTTTATTAAAATATTTATTTTCAATCAATATATTTTAGTATTGTTATATTTTTCTTATCTAACATGTCATGGATATTTTTATATTAGTGATTCCTATAGAGTAATATATTGAATATAATATTAATTTAATAAATATATACCAGAATCTACAGGTGTTACAACCCCCTTCCCCCATTAAATTTATTATATCCTCTATATTTTACTTTTGAAATGATAATTTATGTGTTTTTCTAAAATGTACTGATACATTATTGTAGAATATCTAGGGATATACCAACAATATAATCCTATTAAGATATTTTCCTTCTCCGAACATGTATAATAGTAATATTGTGTTTTTTCTAACAATTTGAGCCAAGGGTCTATCATTATTTGGTAACAAACACCTCTTTATATAATTGAATTTCAAAGGTTGTTCATAATCTCCCATATTCTAATAGACTGCAATAGAATGAAAATAAATTTGAATCACTTCTTCCAAATATTTTTTCATCTAAATATCAGGGATCAACCAATTTCCAAAATAACATTAAATTCAAATAATGTAAGTGAAAAATTCTTCTCAAAAGGAAAATTCCCAAAAAAAATTATTTTGGATACAATAAAACAATAATTTTTTATTTATAATAAAATCTTTATGGTGTTGATATAATGTTGTGAGAAAATTTGTTAGGTACGCCAAACTAGAATCCAATAATTCATCCACAAATATATAGATGAGGATAAATGTACATTATTTATCATGATCAAATTAAGTGTTTTTATTGGATAATATTTATCTTTCTCCCTTGGTATGAGGAATTTGGAGACCTATAATCCTTTTAAGATCATGTATTGGGGCATAGATTTTAATAATTTCCAAACTCCTTAGATTTAAATTCATTATGTATGGATGGTGTATTATTTAGGACAAAAATATTGTACATTTTATTGAAATAAATCTTCATATATATTTGACAATCCCAAGATCAATCGTCAATCAAGACATGAAAAAAATTTGGTGAGAATACCTATAAGATAACTAACACAAGCTTTTATCTCATTTTAATTCTCATTAAATAAGTTACCTCACTCCCTATCATGTCATGTATTAACATGGTTCCACCCATCTCCATCGATTTCTTAATCCAAAATGAATTAATAATGAGTGATGATTATGTTGAACAATAATAGGATTATTTTAGCATAACTATATGACATATTCAAAATCAGAATATCATAATCATCAAAATAATTACATGAAATTTCAGTAAATCCAAAATTACTATTGGTTTAATATTTGTTTCTCTATGTTTTGTTCATTCATATTCCTTAACCAAATTACCTATCATAATAAATTCAACACAATGGATTCTGAATTGAATATGATTAAACCAATATTATCGCTCAATAATTTCTATCCATGTGTGTAGTTTTAAGCCCACTTATCTTTTTAGATATTTTATATTGAATCAATTCCCAACCATCATTTTTTAACATGATTTCCACCCAGTTAATCACCTACATACTCACATATTCTATCTATTATCTATGTATGGATAATATTTTTAAGATAACAACATAATATATTCCTTACATAAGGGTTTATTTGTTATTTTATTAGTAGATGTATCCCTTAGTCTTATCTATTTGGTTTTCAATAATTTTCTCTCATCATGATCCACAAAAGTTAAAAAAATAATCCTCAAATACAAAATCATTCACTAATAACAATTATAGGGACCCGAGAAAAATCCATAATTTATATTCCCAAATTCCATAAGAAAACTATACAACCCATAAATCATATATCAATACCATGAAATTATGGTTCAATGAATTTTATTATTGTCATAATAATAAAATTATACTTCCAAACAAATAAAGAATACATTATAAATAATCCACATTAGAATGCCTTCTAGACATATCCTATGATATAATCATCTTCATAACATATGGAATTAAAACATATAAATGTGGTGATCTCAAACACTCAGTAAGGAAAAAACATAGTGTCATTTCATCAATGGTTAAATAATAAGAAATAGAGAAAAAAAGGACATGTGAAAAAGATTATTTTCAATATATCAAGGGATAATATGTTTTTTATGTGCAATTATATAAATACAAATAATCTTAACAAATAAAATACATTACATGGAATAAAAGTTTGGAATCATTAGACAATAATCATGATTTGTGGTTTAAAATCACAAGAATATGTCATGAAAATGTAATATGGCTTTGAGGCTTTGAATACCATAGAACATTAGAAAAGAATAATAACATAAAAAATATTAACTTTTAAATACTTATATGTACATGATTCAGGTTCTGATCAAGAAAATTGTCCACTCTTCTTGATATTAACAAAAAAACATGCGTGATTCATGTTGTGAATAAACAAATTTTTCATGCTTCATGTAATGAAAAAACAAAATTCCCACACTACACATCATTTTCAATGTTGAAATTAAACATAAAATAAAATTTTGTAATTATACATAGGACCCCTCCCTTCAATAATCCATATATATGTGAGAATTTTGATATAAATCATTCATTGTATCATAAATAACCAATGGAACGAAAAATATGTTTCAAAACAATCCAATCTGGCATCACCAATATTTCCCTCATTAATGTAAATGGTTAATAACAAAAACAACAATTTACCTAAAAGAATTTTTCATAATAACATTTATAAGGTAATTTATCAAAAATATTTTCCATAGAAATAATGTCTTTGGAAATAAAGAGGAATATTTAAGTGAAATCGAAACAATTTTTGTAGAATGATTCAATCATTGATGTCAATTATGAAGTCAGGACATAATATAAATTTAAATTTTAAAAATTCTAAAGATAAAAATTTTATAAAATAATTCCTTTTTAAAATTGATATTTCTATCATCTATCCATTAAAAATTCCTATTTTTTAGAAGGTTATATGAAAACATATTATATCCTTCTACCATTAAAATTAATTTTCAATAATAGAACCTTGAAAATGGACGCAAGGTTTGAAATAGGGTTATATAAATATGTTTTCCACAAAAAAAACATATAAATGGAATCATAAATAATGTATCTCTGAAAACAAATAAATGTTAAGAAAATTGAATTTATAATGACAGAGAAAACCTTTGATTTTGAAATGATTCAAACCTTATGAACATTCCCAAATACCTCTATTGGATACCTATGATAGAATATAGTAATAACAACCATTATAAAATAGAATACATATGAACCTGGTTATTCTATGTGGTAACAATCTGTTAAACTTTAGTTTAATTACTTGTTTATCTAATATGGATTCCTAATTTTGTTGTAGGGGAAAAAAGGGTTTTTGGATCTTTCTCACATCCCCGAACCCCAGCGGATGAGATAAATAGTTAGTATAGATGATTAGTAGAAACCATGTTGCCCATTCTTCATGGATTCTCAAAACTGTGTGAGGTGTTTCAATGATATGATGTGGGCCGAACAGTTTTCGATAACTCAACATGCTAGGCCACACGTTTTGGATATATTACTCCGGTTTTAATAGAATTAAAATGTACTGTCATAATATGTATTGTCTAATTCTATATTAGACTATGCATGGGGGTATTGAGGTAGCTCATGGAAAACAATTTTCGTATATTTTTGGAAACTATGTGTCCGAACCATGAGACCCATATAATTTCATTAAAAATACCATTTTACCAATAATTTATAATAATATAACACATTACTCATATTTCCTCCCCCATGGGATAAAAAACCTTATTTTATCACATAATTATCACAAAAGACCGATAATCCTAGGTTCACTAATAATTCATCCATTCAACCTCGGAATTGAGATTTGTTCATCTCATTGAATTCCTATTATGTGTTCTTCTATTTTTTAATTTTCTTCTGATCTAGACCAATCCAAAGGCCAATTGTGAATGTGTTCTCCTCCATGGTCATAAGGTGGGTGGTCATTTGATTATCCCTACAAAATTGTTTCCAACTACTCTATTTTTTGTTTATTAATAAGGAATTATCTATGTGTTTCTTTAAAAATACCCATAAACACTTTTTAATTCAATATCCCATATAGAAACGACCTACTATCCCTTATTATCTCATTTCAATAGGTCCCCATTTATTTTCTCAAACACATGAGGTCTACCTATAAAATATACATGGTTTTTATAAATTCTTAAATAACCAAACCATCATCTATATGGTTTCAGAGTGTCACACAAGTGGGAGGATTAAAATTAATTAAATATGATTAGTTGAATGACCACATCACTTGATTTAATAGTAATTTTTTTTTATTTGTTAAATTGAGATTATAATAAACTAGGGATAATCTATTAATTATTAATTAATCCATTGATAACTCCCAAATTTTGTGACATACTTCCATGGAGTCACTTGCACTTATGATATAATGGCATGATGTATACACTTTTATTACATACAAGAATAATATCCATTTCATCTATACAACATGAGAACAGAGACCCATAAAACATATGATAATATAGCATAGAAATTCCTATGAAATAGGATGAACGAGTATGGAGATCCTTATAAATTATGATGACAAGGCATGGTGAACCATCTGAATTATGATAAACTGTTATCATAGTGTCTCTAATGAACCAGAGGCCTCTGGTTTGGGTTGATGTAGGTAGTGTCATCATAGTGCCATAATAAACCAGAACTGATCCCCTATATAATTTTTATCACTTAATACAATTATTGTCTATACAAATGTCATATTATAAGAATAGGTTTTATATTTATAATAATCATTGATAGTGACTATAATAATACTGCTATTTATTTTACATTAATTCATGATTTATTACATAATATTACACATAATAGAAACTAGAATATTGAGTATAATATTTTTTATGGGAATTAAATATGGTGAATTAATATTTAAATCACAAAAAACACATCTTTTTTGAACACATCCATAACACGCTTCCACTAAAAACCGTATGAGATAACATGGGGATATACATGAGAAAGTTGTGAGTTATAAATATTAGTAAGGGAATAAACATGGAATAATATTATGAAAATAATACATATTATAAATGTAATATAAATGGGGAAAAAATATTACAAATCATAAACATGAACAATGAGAGATGATATAGCATGATAATCATAAAAAATAGATGAAATATTTAAACAACTACAAAAACAATATCATAAACAGAGGTAAAAGATATATTCCATGTAATTAAAAAGGAAAAAGTTTTACATTGGAATTAGGTACACTCAATTTCCCAAAAATCATATATCATGATTCTAAACATTACCTAATTCCTTGGAGTGCTATATTTTTCTAGGTGCACCCATCACATTCATTTAAGTATTACAATTAATTGTGAAATGTAGAACATAAAACCTGGATTCATCCATCATTATAATTTATTCTAGTATAATAAAGTGTGGAATGATAAAATATAATCACTAATAAAAATATTTATATGTATATATAGGTAGAACCCATTAATGAGAAATGGTTATGGTATTCACTACACAATTGATTAGGCATGGAAAATCATGGTGAATGTTACGATGCATAATAGTGTCACATAAAAATTAATGAAATAGGTTGATGAGAGAAAAGGTTTATCAATCAGTTGGAAATTAAAGGGTATGTAAAATAGACATGAAAATATATATCCCAATATTATTATTTGAAAATAAGAGGCACAAAATAATACGTAAACATGAATAATTAAGAGAAGTTAAGGATCCCTTACTAGAGTGTGTGACACCAAATTCTTGGGAGGGGCATCATGAGAGATTGGGGGCACCTTTGGATTACACTGGAAAGTATGGGAAGGAGTATTTATATGATAAAATGATATTTGTTAGATATAAATTGGAGCATGGGTGGGTTTATATATGAAAGGATGTGGATTTATTATTTATATAGGATTCGGAATCTACATAATCAAATAACCAAAACCAAAAACCCTACCATGGTTTTTTCCAATTATTTATGAAAAATTAGAGTGGTTTCATGATATTATAATTTTGGGTTCTGAAAATAAAGTATACATATATATACCTTTTCTTATGGTAGTTCAGTCATACTCTTAAAAACGATATTAAATCTTAAACTATATTAAGGTTTTTAAAGGATTCAAAATGAAATTATAAAATAAACACAGAATAAAATTATTTTATAGATAAAACATGTAATTGGTCGTGGATACATTTTACAGCATTTATTACATCACTTTAGGGTAATTATGATGTCATAATTCAAAACGTATATTTATTCAGTTTTTATTTTTTACCAGAAAATATGAATATCATGGAAAATATTGAAAAATTCACCATTGGATAATTTAATTGTTATGATTCCAAAAATAATATTCATTTTTTAAATATAAATTTCTGAATATATGAATTTTCACTTTAGAAAATTCATCATTTGGTAATAAATTCTGGGTTATTTTGAAAACCAGTTTTTGAACCCTTGCAAAAATTACATATGATTTTATAAAAATTATATGATCATGTATATTTTATTAAAATATTTTAACAAAAATATTTTATTAAAAATATTTATAAAAAAATTCATTAATAAATCACAATAAATACCTTAATAGAATATGAATATTACCAAAAAGATTACAATTTGTGTTTTATTCTATTAAAATAAAAATCATTTATAATGTAAAAAAATATGATTAAAGTATATCCATTTTTATATAAAAAATAATGTCAATACACATATTTATAGGGACTTGATAGATATCCCTTTAACACATCCACATACACCATAAGACTAAGGTGTGCAATGGAGATACTTTCATGGTATTGTTTGACATACATGGTTTGGGTCGTGATCCTGATGAGCTTGAACATATTTTTTAAACAGGTTTCCTTATGATTATATTGTTGGATCTCAACTTGTGATTTATCAATGGGAAATTTCATAGATGTACCTCCCATGGAAGATATTAAAAATTATCATCATAGGGTATGATCCTACAGGATGAGGCCATATCTTCATTTGTCGTTGCAATCATCCCCCATTTAAATAGTTTACCCTAATTTTATAAAAAAATTAAACAAATAAGGGTAACTCGGTTTCATCACCTCCTCTAGTTACTAAGTCAATTTTTTAAACTTGTGGTTTCTCTCTAGCCCCTTGACCATGTCCATTGCCTTATTCTTTTTAACATTATCTCTATTATCTAATATCGTCATCATATTCTACACATAGTATGCTCTTCCCCTAATGGTACCACCTCTATATTGTGCACATGTGAGGGGTCTGGTATTTTCATTCCCCAGAGGGATACATAGAATACAAAAAACATTTGAGATATGTTTTAATGTATTTCTCTTTAGTAGGTAACTTCTCAAATGATATCAATGATCTCCAAGGGACTATTGTATCTTGCGGTAAGCTTTTACTTAATAACAAATCTCATCACTCTATCTCATGGTGATATGTAGAAAATTACCATATATCAATGTCTAACATAAGGCAGTGTCGATGATATTTGGAATATCTCTTCAGTCAATTAAGAGCGGAGAAGTTGTGTAGTTTAATGGTTTTATCCATCACCACCATTTTCTAAAACATGTTAGGACCATTCATTATTTTTTCCATAACATCACCCCAACATACAGGTGTTCTACACCTATTCCCATAAAGGGAATGTTAGGAAGCCATTTGGATGCTTGAGTGGAATCTATTTTTGTAAGATATGCCATCCAGAAGAATATGATGTTCCCACCCTCCATTTAAGTCCATATAACATGATCACAACATGTCTTCTAGTTGTTGAATAGTCCACTCAAATTGGAATTCCGGTTGAGGTTGATATGCCATAATGAAGTTCATATCTGTGTATACATCATGTTAGAGACTTTTCTCGAATATGGAGGTGAATCTATGATCTTGATCAGATACAATCAAAATTGGTAATACATGCGGCGTTACTACTTCACAGATGTATATCTGTTCTGGTTGATCTAGTGAGAAGTACTATCAAATTGAAAACATGTGATCTATCATTGAAAAAGTTACCCAAAAACATGTACATAATTTCTTTCCCTTGATGACAAGGGATTTCCATTGAGAAATTCCTTGTGATATTTTTCAATTTCCATTATGGTATTGGTAATGGTTATATCATCCCCTTATAATTCATCCTTTCATCCCTCAATTTATGAAATACCAGTCCCTTGGATGTATATTCATAGATCTCACACATCATATCATCCCAAAAATAGTGCTCTCATATACCTCGATACATCATTGTGATTCTTGGATTAATTAGGAAGGTTAATCTATGTGCATTGTCCAATAGAACCTTCATTGAATAGGGATTTTATTGTATGCATAGTCTTGATTGAATTCTCACAATTCGTTCTTCATTAATAATGAACTCCAAGGATTTACATTTCCTAATTGTTTCCTCTTTATTCGTAATTCCCACATCATCTTTTGGCACATCCTTTAACTTATTCATTATAGAAGGTTGTGAAATTATATGTAAAATGATTGATGATTTTCATTCCTTTATAATTCCCATGTTCATCATTTTCAAAATCCTATGTTTGGATCATACTCAATTCCGATAAATGATAAAAATACTTGATTCGTTATTTTTATTACATATTTCTCTTTATGTACATTCTTAGGATGGTATAAAATTGATCATTCTTAGTGTTTGATTAACTCTAGCCATCTTCGTTAGTTCATATATACCTCTTTCTATGTGAATATATACATGATGTATTTTTTATCAATATCTATTTCACACTTCTCCACAATGAGATAATTCCACTATATATTCAATGAAATAATCAATAAATCCACATATAGATCAAGTATTGGGTTGGTAAATTTGTGAATAGTCGTCTTCATTGAAGCATAGGTTACAATATTTTCATTCCGAATCATCAAAAAGAAAAATCCCTTTTTGAAGAATCATTTAATAATATAAAAATTTATCCATTTCTATGTACTATGAACACATGTTCATTGTTAATAGTCATTTTTACCTCCGTTAATATCTCTTCAAATTCGTCATTCCAAGAAAAAATAACTCTCATCCAAGTTAACGTTTTTTAGTTTTTGGAAATTGTGAGATATTTTTCATAAATCAATGGTAGATTACATATAAACTGTAGAAACTATGGATATCTATAAAAGATTTTTCCCTTAAACATCATTCAATTGATTTTATCATTTATGATTACATATATATAAAATTTATTATAATGATATTTTAAAATAATAATACATCCTTCAATCAAAACTCTCTTTTTTTGTACGTTACAAAAATATTTTCATTTCGTATGGTAATTATCATATTGATTACATGCTTCTCATACATCTCAATTATTTTGGATTAGATTTGAATAAAATATATAGACACTAAAAAAACAATTATCACAGAAATATCTAAATACTATATTTACCATGGCCATGAATATTTATAACGAATTAATCAGAATAAATAGAATTAAAATGAACTCATTGTCCATGTACATTGTACAAAAATCAGTATTGGGGATATCCTCCTACTTCAACCTATCATGGTAATATCCTGACCATAAATCTAACATTGTGATGTATTGTGATCCACATAAATGTTATAGAAAGTAATAAATATTAGTTAGAGGATAATATTTATTTATTGGGATTTTTTTGACCTCATGATAATCAATGCAGAATGCATTGACTCACTGCTCTTCTTGAAGTAGAGGACTGGTCACCCCATGGTGAAGCACATGGGCATATGAAACAATAATCAAGATTTTCCTCTAGTTTATTTTATTTCAACATTTTCCAAAATATCCAATCTATATGGAGTCTGGGATAATAGTAATTCCCCTAGTAGAAGCTCTTATAAAAATAAAACATCTCAAAAATGAGGAAAACCAGGAAAATATTCAAAAAAAACATCAGTGAATTCCCAAACAATATGAATGAATTAAAAGATTATACATTCCTCATACATGATTATTTGAGAATGATACGCTTTCTCCTAGGGAAATAATATACATTGTTGACATCATCGTGCTTCAAGGAATTAACCATCCTCTTTGTACTTGTATGGAATTGAGGGTTAAATATCAATACCATGAGTTATTTCATTCTCACAGAAATTAATATAGACTATATATATGTAAATATAATACAAACCATGAATTTCATCACATTCCACTAATGCGTGTATATAATGGTTTGTTTGGAATATTAGTCAACATATTGTGACAGCGGAGGTGTTATATACATGGGATAAAATAATTTCCATTTTTTTTCTAAATGACACATCTACTTTCATTCATTGTGGAGGTTGCTGAATATTTCTAAAAAATAATTATATGAAATAATTTGAAGAAAAAGAATAAAAAAGTTTTATATCTATTATCGAAGTAAAATATTGAGTAACTTTCGCAACATAATTATTTGGTTCCACCTCAACGATTGTGATTGAAAAATATCTCCCTTGATTACTTATAGTTTTTTGATTTACTCTAAAAACCCTGGCATAGGGAATTGATTTTAATAGTTCCCATGTTCCTTGTAGTTGACGAAATGATCAATTTATTATGGGTAGATCGCTATATTCCTTACCTCCATTTTATTTTCACGTTTCTCATATCGAGATTCGTTAGTTGTGTATACTACTTTCCCACACCTTAATCATTTTCTCATACTGCTTATGTTATCTCTAGGATACTTCTATCACCACTTTTGACAAGTGGTATATATAAATTTCATTGTGATATTGTATTTCCACATCAAAACTTGAAAATAATAATATATTATCCACTTCTTCTACCTTTAATAAAATCAAGATTCAATTATCTATAATTTGACATTGCAGGAACATCAGACAATTCTTTCATTGTTATCAAATTTGTGGATAACCATGGCCTTTCGTAGACAAAGTTTTATCTGACCAAAGAAGTTGTCAGCCTTGTATTTGGTGGTAAAGACAATTATCGAGTTGTATTGTGAAGGTATTATGAATTGTTTCTCATACTCTCTGATAGATATTTTATCTTCATTATTGAGGTTGATGCAATCAATTTCTATTTTATATTAGAGAGTGTAATGAATTTGTTTTTCAAATATCAATTTCCATATATCCTTACACACCATTGCATTGATTTATTCCTCATGCATTATAGTTTTCATCAATGTCCATCACTGATCACATTCACCCTCCATACAATAATAAGATATTGAAATGATATCTTGTTTAGGTCATTGAATAATGGTAAAGACCGTCTCAATAGAGTTGATCTGTAGTTGTAAAATTAAGGGGTTAAATGATCCATCGAATTACATATTCCTTTATCATATAAATGACACAATAAAAACATGTTATGTCTTAGGGGGATTTGGATTCTCTTCTTAATCCATGTTTCTATTCAAAAAATAATTCATCTGAGAGTGTTTCATTATGAAGATCACGATTACCACTCACATTGTGTTGGTAATCTCATTAAGGAAATCATTAATATTTCTCATTGCATTGATTTGTTACATGCTTCCTCCCCTTATTAGCCATTTCATAGAATAATGGAAAAAATTCTGATCATTTTTAAAAAATATTAAACACATAAAAGCCACTCTAATGACAAAAATTTGATGGCTTATAAATTTAATGTGTTTCTTTATCTTATGAAATTCTAGGCTTCAATATATGTGATCCATTATCAATTTTATAACCTATATTATTATTATTTTTGTTCCCTCAGTATTCGTTCTTAATGAGATTATAAATTTCCCAAATAATAACCCTCGATACTATTAAACCAGGTGTGTAGTATGGCCCATTGTTATGTACAATGTCAAACCGAGTCAGGCCGGATAAACGATGTAAGAGTTATTATCAATAAAAAAATCTATGCCAGAACAAAACAAAATTTATTATCCAAAAAGGTATATATTTACAAGATAAACATCTTTTTCTATACTTACTATAATTTTGGGATTCTTTATTATACATATTCATATCCATTGGGATTTTTAAAAAAAATCAATATTCATCTGATAAAAACTATTCATTTCCTTTGATACCATATATAATAAACCTAATGTTTATTAGACATTAAATAATTTTTTATTATATATTATTAAAATTATTACAACCCTAAATATGCAGAAGCCAATTGGCTCTGGGAATTAGGTACATTGAAAAACTATACAAATCATGAAAACAGTATCATTATTGCAAATATCCTTAACATGCTCACACATACAACTGCATCGGATAAATGGGGACATAAATAAGAAAATGTTGAGCTATAATGCCCAGTAACAACATAAAAAATGAATTACATGAATAGAATAATACTTTTTATATATGGAATATTGAAATGGGTTAAAATGATTCTTAATGACAAACATGTAGAGTGAGACATGATATAACACATTTAACATAAAGTCAACATGTATATGTGGTAGAAATTTAAAATACTACATCATAATCATAGTTCAAGGATTACTACAATGAAATAATGATAGAAAATTAAACATCAATTAATATGGTTGAAAACCTATCCAAACCAGATTTATCATGATAATAAACGCTACCCAATTAATTCGAGCGCTTTATAATTCTATGCGAACCAATCAAATTATTTTCATTATCATACATATGTGTGACACATATATCATATAGCATGGATTCATTCATCATAATAATTTATTATTCAACCAATAGTGTGGAATATGTACATTTATGCATTAATTAAAATAGTTATATGTTTATAATGATGAACTCCATTGATATTAAATTGGTATGGTATGGACTGCATAATTATTTTTTCATGGATGATTATGGTGAAATTCTTAGAGCATAATTGTGTCAGATAAAAATTCATAAAATGTGTTGATGATAGGGTTCGGGTTATCGTATAATTTATAAATCAAAGGGGAATTAATAGTTCCATGTAAATAGATATAACAACATTATGAAATATAAATATAATGCATATGATAACAATGAAACATGAATAATGGAGACAATGTGAGGATCCCTTGCTTGAGTGTGTTACTCAAAATTCATGGGAGGTGATATATAAGAGCACAATGGTTCAATTGGAAGACGTTAAAGGGTGTGTGGAAGGTAAAGGACACCATCCAAAAAAATTTGTATAAATAAATTGGATATTGGGTGGGTTTATATATGGAATGAGGGTAATTTCAATATTATTTAGGTTTTGGAGTCAACAGTATAAAAATAGAAAAACCAAAAAACGTCCCATGGTTTTTTCACAATGTTTCTGAAAAATATGAGTGTTTTTCATTTGATTATAAAAAAAATGAAATTATTTTATAAATTATTAACCTTGATTATGTGGAGGTGTTTCAAACTCTTAAACTAGTAATTTTAAAACCATAATATATATTAATTGGTTTTTATGGATTCATAAGGGATTAATAAAAATAATTAAATTAACATAAAATCAAATTATTTTAATGTTAATACATATATTCAGTCATGAATACCATCTATTGTATTTATATCCTCACCGTTCAGTCGTTATGATGTAATAATAAATACTATATTTTTATATAGTGGTTAATTTTTACATGTAAATTTGATTATCTAAACAAATGAATATAAAATCACCATTTGATAATATATAAATTATTATTAGAACAAACAATATTAATTTTATCAAAATAACTTCCGAAATATAATTATTTTCAGTTTCAAAAATCCACATTTGTTAATAAATTGTGTGTTTTTGAAAATAACAGTTTTCAAACCAATACAAAAATTTCAAATGATTTATTAAAATTTATATGATAATTTATATTTAGTAAACATTATTTAATAACAATAATTTATTAAAATATTATTTGTTTCCAAAATACATTAATTCATCAAAAAATAATTCATTTAATTCATTTAATAATTTCCCAAAAAATGGATTTTTTTAGTTACATTAAAATAAAAAAATTCAAGATATAACAATAATAAAATTAAATAAATCCATTATTCTATATGAAATTAATGTATATACCGTTATTTCAGGGTTATTGATAAATATCCATTTAATATACACATAGAAATTTATATAGAGAGGTTCACAGTGGTGGGAAATTAATGGGGGTGGTTCAACATTCATGGTTTCAGTCATGATCACGATGAGCTTGAACTTCTCCCATAAAATGTTTTTATTAGGGATAAGTGATTTCATATCATATTGGGCCTTTTCAAAAGAAATTTATAGTGAATATATATCTTTAATATGTTCTAATTAATGGACATAATTGGGAATTATCCTACTAATTAAGGCTATCACTTCTTTTGACCATGCCAACTAGATTTCCTAAAACCCTATATTTACACTAATAATTTAATCACTATTCAACAACTACATTGTCAATAGTATAGATTCATAGAGATCATTTAATTCCAATAAGATATAATATATCCAAAGAAGTTCATGTGTAATCTTTAACTATATCAAATAAAAAGGATTCTTATTAAATCACAATGAAAATTTTATTATTAACAGTTTGGGTTGTTATAGTGACCTACAGAGTTAATATCACACCCAATCATGGTTACTAATGGTACCCGAATAGATTATGTGGATGATGTTATGGATAGTGTAAAGCACCTAGTTTTTTATTATTTATGATTATATCATGGGATCCTGGGATCACAGTAACGATATATGAATCATGTTTTTATTAGAGATATACTTTTTGGTCTTTTATAAATTTGACACATGCATTATACCAGTTGTCTACTACATTGTCTCACTATATCATGTTTTTTTATATTATAAACTAAATCCTTTTGTATATGACATAGAATACTATTGTTGATAGTTAATTTTGACTTTGGGATGTTTTTTCCTTGTGATGTTAGATGATATTATGCTTTCGGGACATATCCATTTACATCGTCACTGTGTAACTCTAATATAGAGGATATAGTCTCTGATTTGTACCATAATATATAATCATTCCTAGTTAGTGCCTCTATAATATAGGGATGATATCCTGAGGTCATGTGACCCATCACCTCAAGCACCATTTTTTGGTTCTTGGGTCAGAATGTTTCAATAAGTTAAAATAACCATCTTTTATTTTTATTACTCTTTGAGGAGTGTAGAATAAGGATTTGGACATTGAATAATTTTTTAATCATTTTATACCTATGGTTATTTAACCATCATATAGTTAAAAATATGAATTTTCTGGTATGGGATATCATGTTATTGTCTATGAATATTATAGTTGATTTAATTATAATGTTTGATGACTCACATGATATTTCATGTTTAAAATTATTATGAGGTTGGAATATACAGTATCCTTTTCCTGATATGGATAATAAGAATTGTTCAGGAATCATTTTAGGAACAATATTGGAATTATATTTCGTGATTCCATGTAGGATGTATTGCTTGAATGGATAAAATTATTTATGTTCCTTAAGAATAATTTTTTGGAAACTATCATTTTTTATGTATAAAATGAGATTTGGAAATGGCTTATTAACGTTTCATCATAAACCTAAATAGTGAATTCCATTATAGATTGATAACAGAACCTTAAATAACCATTTTCCATATGTTTGAGTAAAGAAATTGGGCTTACTCATAGTGAAACATTAGATGATTTGAAATATATTAATGTATTTAGAAATCTATAGAGTGTATGTACCAATATAGATTATGAATTATGATTCATATAGTCAAATCATCTCATAAAATCTATTTCATTATAGTTTCTAATATAATAGTGTGGATGTAGATAAAATTATTACAATTCCATTTTATAGAGCATGTAATTATATAAAATGGGATTTTTGATTTAGATATACTATCTCTTATATAATTGTAATAATTTATAAATTTAAAATATTAAAATAAAGACACTGTTATATGGGGTTTTAAATTTCCAATTAATTGTTATTTTCTTCTAAAACATATATTCTAAATTCCATATATATGCATTCTTAATGTAAAGCAGATATCATGACCCATACATGACCATAGTAGTTGGAATTATGAAATTTATACTTTGTTTTATATGATCATTTCCATCATCAATTCATAGCCATAGGTGAAGGAAGATGGGTGTTACATATTCATCATAAGTCTTATACATATCATATTCATGTATCTATGATATTTACCTTTGTCGATCCAATTTGAGGCATAATTTTGGAATTTCTCGAACAATACCACCATGAAATCATATATTTGTGTTCCAGGTTGGAGGTGAAGCTCACAATATAAAAGTGTTGGGTAATGTTCCACTAGGGATACCTCATGTTGTGCCACATATGGAATCTCATGTTATCCCTGATGCAGACAATGAGTTTGGGTTTGAGAGGAGTATTTATGTTTTTTAAAGACTATATGGGGATCTTCATGACCTCTCCTTCTATAGAATATTTGATGTAGGTGTTTTACATATATAATCCACCTACGTTTTCATGTACAGTGTCCCCCATGCTGAAAATCGCAGCTTGAGATAGTCTTATATATTTTAATGAAGATAAGGTCTTCTATCGAGTGGAGAGTGAAGCTAACTACAAATAATCAATAGTGATCCACCAAATTATGGTGGATAATCTCAAAATTGATTGTCAGTATCAGGAATTGATTTCATGTGATTTATAATATAGCTTCTATGACTATTTCTCCCTTGATAGCCTAAACATCGATCGTTCCAGGGAGTTCATGAACTAGAATGAGGGTTCTAATTAATTTATATACAATACAAATCAATTTAGTGAGATTAATTGTTTTTTCCAATATATAATTTTTATGACCGCAGAAAAGTTTGATGATTAAAATATGGGATTAGGCATCCTATTAGATCACATGTCATCATTTTCTATGGTACTGTTGGGTTTGATATAGTAAACCATGATCCCAAAATTAAGTGAAACCTAATAGAATGTGATAGTATGATCCAAGGATATTCATAACTGTGAATGGGGAGTTTTTTAGACAAGATTTTGGAAGAGAAACATTGAGACCGAAAATAGAAGCCACATTACCTAGATTTTACCCAATAGAAGTAAATATATTTTCCACCATTGTGGGAAGCCTATAATAAGAAGTGACAGTGTCCTATAAACCCCATTAAGTATTGAGGGTACATTTTTTTGGGGAAAATTCATCATTTAATAGACCATACCAACTTTTCCTAGTTGGAGAGGATCCATATATGCTCTTCCATTAGGAGTGGGATCAAGGGAACCTTTTCAAGAGGGTAGATATAGTACAACTGACCTTAAATGTATAGGAGGAAGCCATGTATGAGGTATACAATATTTAGATACACAGTGAAAGTAATGAAAACTCTCTAATGGAAAGTGGGTTTCAACATAATGGTGTGTATTATGTGGAATTTTTTAGTGTATCCTATATGAGATGAGTATGTTTTTTATGGAAATCCATGGTCTTGGTATTATGTACTTCTTTATGGTAATGAAACTTAAAAATCTTTTGGGATACATTCAGAGTGTGTACACCTCTATAGGTAATTCCCCCTTTAAGTAGGCATCCATAATTTTTAATGGGACCTATTTTCCCATGAGATGATATGATATGATGTAATTCTGAAGATTAGTTTGTTGGTATCTTATCATGCATATGTGGACTGTTATCACTAATATGTATATTTTACATAACGTGAGGGTAGTATTTAACACCACATGGTTTAATTGGATATATAGGAAAGTATAAATGGACAAGAGAATCTTGATCTAGGTGAAGTGAACACCCAAATGGATAGCCTTTTTTATCGGTGATCTATGATTACAATAGGTTGATTTCCATCCTATAATGGATTGTCCTAGAGATGTTTTCCCTCTAATGATTTTCATGTTTTACCTCTTATGTGATATGCGGTGTTTACTATTGAGAATGTGGATAGAGCTACACCAATATCCATTCATCATTATAGGATAGCTACTACCGAGATTCAAGAGTGTAAGAGGTAGGTAAAGGATTTAGAATCCATGTTTTTTTACATCCATGTACTTCTCCCTAGTATTCTCTAGTCCACATTTCCATGAATATAGTTGTAACAGTCCAGGATTGTGATTATTACAAGAATATTTATTATGACACATTGTAGAACTTATATACCATACCATGTATAGATGACCTATTTGTCCATTTCATCGGATTAAGAGTATTCTTGAATATTTTCAAGAGGTCAGGTTACCACTATTATGTGTTAAAATGGAAAAAAAATCCACATATAGATTTTCTATATTATTGTGGTTTATAATTGTGTTTTTTATCCTTTTTTACAATATGGATGTACCTTTTTTTTTCATATATTGGATTAATAATTTTTTCCAACCATTTTGGATTCATTCATGTATGTATTTATAAATGAAGTAAAGGTTTATTCTCATACTCAAATAGACTATGGAAAGATACTCTTGAACATTCTACGCTAAAAGAGTGAATACTAGTTGTATGATAATATTATTAAATTTAACTTTTGAGTAAATATGTTTCACGTTCTACATCAGATTATCTTAGCGGAAAACGTATTGAGTGACCCTAAAAGTGATGTTTTATATACTTAGGAGTATCCCATGAAATTGTTTTACATGCATTGTCTATAAGGGATAGATGGTTATTACTACAGTTTCACAAAAAAAATATCACACCTTATGGAGCCTCTTAATAGTCCAATTAAATTGGGTTTGATGTTTTGTGGTATAAAGTTTGTGAGAAGGCCATTAGGATATAGAATGGAAGTCTCACATCCTTAATATTCATGATTATAAAATAGCATGCAAGAGGCTATATATTTTTATTTTATGCATTGGGAATCGGGAAAGGTGTATCATTTATTCATGGGGATTGAGTCATTATATTTGGATCTTTCTAGTTGGGTCCTAATAAGTGTAATTATCTGTTGCATGAATTCAAGCATTTGGCAGTTATTCATTCCATTCCGAGGAGTAGCATACGGTTGAGGGGCCACATGGCTCGTGACTTACCAACCCACCATGCCGAGGAGTAGCATACGGTTGAAGGGCCACCCAGGCAGAGGTAGAGGTTCGACCCTGGCGGGTCGCAAGGAGCAGGAGGACGAGGCAGAGGAGCTGGACGAGCAGCAGGTGGTGGGAGACGCTTTGAGGCTCTACCACCACCACCACCAGGAGGTCCACACCGGCCACAGGGAGCTGGCGGGCAGAGACAGGCACAGCTCCGGCCAGCGGATGCCTACGACCACAGTGTGCCCAAGAAGATTCGAGGTACTATATGTGTCTATTCAACCCTTGATGTTGTTCCTATAGACACAGGAGCGAGTCACTCATTCATAGCCTCTGACCTTGTTCGGAGCTCGGAGATTCTGATAGAGCAGTTGGCTCAATCCTTACGGCTATAGACTCCTATAGGAGCAGACTCGACGATTACACATTGGTGCCGGCAGTGTGAGCTTACTCTAGGAGGCGAGATCTTCGACTAAGATCTTCTTGTAGTGGCGTCGAGGCCATACGACGTCATCATGGGCATGGATTGGTTATCTATAGTCCATGCACAGATTGACTGTATATGGTGCAAGGTTCGATGTGTACGCACCAATGGGAGTAGGTTCACCTTCACCGGCGAGAAGGGAGCCTTTGCAGCACATGATGGACTTCCGAAGAGGAGAGGACAGCCCATCACTCATCAGTTGGCTAGCCTCATCCTAGGAGCAGTTGAAGTGCGAAGTCATAGTTTTCCTGCAGTGGTGGATCAATATGCAGACGTCTTTTCCGACAACATTCCAGGACTACCTCCTCACCGAGAGGTAGACTTTTATATTGACCTGTACCCCGGGACCACCCCGATATCGACTCCAGCGTTTTAGATGGCCCCCACTGAGCTTCGAGAGCTACGGGTACAGTTCGAGGACTTGCAGGGAAATGGATTCATCCGAACCAGTGTTTCACCCTGGGCTTCTCCGATATTGTTCACCAAGAAGGCGGACGGGAGCTTGCGACTTTGTGTCGACAATCGTCGCCTGAACCAGGTTACAGTGTGGAACAAGTATCTGTTACTGAGGATTGATGACCTCTTCGATCAGCTCAAGGGAGCACGGTGGTTCTCGAAGATAGACCTCAGGTCAGGCTATCATCAGCTCAGAGTTCGAGATGAGGACGTGCAGAAGACGACCATCAGATGTCAGTATGGACACTATGAGTTCTTGGTTTTTCCATTCGGTGTAACCAATGCTCCAGAGGTGTTCATGGTTCTCATGAACAGGATCTTTCACCTATACATCGATTGATTTGTCGTGGTCTTGATCGACGACATTTTCATATACTCGACGACTGAGAAGGAGTACGCCCACCACTTACGGGTTGTACTAGACTCACTCCGAGAGCACCAGCTTTATGGAAAGATCTCGAAGTGTCAGTTCTGAATACATGAGGTCCACTTCTTGGGACACGTCATCTCTGAGGCGGGAGTTGCGGTGGATCCTGCGAAGATCGAGGCAGTGCTAGCTTGGGAGCCACCCAAGAGCTTTATGGAGGTGCGTAGTTTCTTGGGACTAGCAGGATACTATCAGAGATTTGTGCCAGACTTCTCCAGAGTTGTGCAGCACTCTCAGCTCTTATGAAGAAGGGGAAACCCATTGTGTGGTCAGACAGATGTCAGAAGAGTTTCCAAGAGCTGAGATAGAGATTGAACAGTGCCCCTATCTTGAGACTTCCAGAGGAGGGAGTTGGGTATGTAGTCTACAACGATGAATCAGGGACCATACTCGGATGTGTCCTAATGCAGGAGAGGGCAGTGATTGCATATGGATCACGTTAGTTGAGGCCGCATGAGCAGAACTACCCTACCCGTGACCTGGAGTTAGCATCAGTGGTCTTCGCTCTGAAGACATGGCGACACAATCTGATGGGCGAGCAATTTATAGTCTTTTCTGACCATCAGAGTCTCAGGTACTTCTTTTCTCAGAAGGTACTGTACCTAAGACAACGGCGATGGCTCGAGTTCCTCCAGGACTATGACTTTGAGATAGTCTATACTTCTGGGAAGGGGAACGTGGTAGCCGATGCTCACAGTAGGAGGATGGGCATTCAGCTACTCAAGGAGGAAACAGAGAAGCTAGACGCTTTGCATATATCCTTTGTGGATAGAGATAGAGAAGCTTTCCTTGAGTCACTCACAGTCTCTCCTCCATTAATAACGCGGGTCAGAGAGGCACATCGTAGGGATGCTGACATTGAGACACGACCTATGCAGATATCCTCAGGACAGGAACCTGATGGTTTCTCCCTTGGAGCAGAGCACGAAGTCCTTTTAAGAGGACGTACCTTGGTACCAGTTGCTTTACATGAGGAGGTTCTGAGAGAGTTTCACACTTCTACTTTGGTGGTACATCCTGGAGTGCCGAAGAAGTACCAGGATCTTAGAAGATAGCCCTCGTGGTCGGGAATGAAGAAGGTTGTGTCAGAGTTCGTTTCTCGATGCCTCACCTACCAGCAGGTGAAGGCAGAGCATCAGGTACCAGCAAGCCTGGTACAGCCCTTGGAGGTCTCGGAGTGGAAGTGGTACGATAAATCTATGGACTTCGTGACTGGACTTCCAAGAACTTCCAGAGGTCACGACTCCATTTGGGTGATTGTCGACCGACTCCCCAAGTCAGCTCACTTCTTTCCCATCAGAGAGTAGGGCTCAGTGGAGATCATGGGACGTATCTACGTTCAATAGATTATACTTCTTCACGGTGTTCCATCATATATCATCTCCGATCGAGATGCTCTCTTTACTTGCCGGCATTGGATGGGGTTGTAGGAGGCGTTCGGGACGCATCTACGTCTAAGCACCGTCTTTCACCCTCAGACGGATGGTCAGATGGAGTTGACCATTCTGAATCTCAAGGACATGCTCCGTGCATGTGTCCTCAACTTTGGTCGCAGCTGGGACGACCACCTACCCTTGGTGGAGTTTTCTTACAACAACAAATACCACTACAACATCGGGATGGCACCGTACGAGGCATTGTACGGCTGACCTTGCTGATCTCCTTTGTGTTGGACAGACCCTGGGGAGTCCGCACTTATGGGACAGAAGATGGCCTAGGCCATGACAGTGAAAGTCTAGGTCATCCAGGAGCAGATGAGGACAGCTCAGAGCTAGCAGAAATCTTATGCTGATAGGAGGCGGAGGCCACTAGAGTTCGATGATGGCGACCACGTCTTCTTGCGTGTCTCACCTCGACGTGGATTGCAGAGATTTGGATGAGGTGGAAAGTTGTCTCCACGCATCATCGGACCATTCCAGGTACTCAGCAGGATTGGCGAGGTGGATTATCACCTGGCTCAACCACCTCAGATGCACCGGGTGCACGACGTCTTCCACGTATCTCAGTAGAGGAGATACGTGCATGACTCGACACATATCATTGACCATGGTGAGAAAGACGTTGATGATGGGGAGAATTTTGCGGATGTCCCAGTGGAGATCGAGGATCAATAGAAGCGGGTCCTATGTGGACGATTGATTCCCCTTTTGTGCATCAGATGGCAACACAGAAACCTCCAGGAGAGCACATAGGAGCGGAAGGCTCACACGCGTGCTCAGTACCCACATTTTTTCCCCAAGTTTATGATGTATCATTATGGTGACATAAAGCCCTAATGTGGTAGTGATGTAAAGACCCGTAAATTTCAAGGAATTTTTTTTTTATTTTCTTTGGAAATTTTCAAGAACCTAGTTTCTGACGGCACCTGATTCTGAGGCCCGGTGTGCCCGGAATCATTTTCTGAAGTTTGGCTTTAGTATGTTCAGTGAACGAACGAGCGGGTTTTTCTAAATTTTGAACCAGCACACGGAATCGAATTCTGAGGGCACCGATGGAATCGCAGCGCTGGTATTAGCTTAGAAACGCCTTTTCTGGAGTTGCGTTTGCTCAGGTGTTGTTTTTAATTTTTGGGGGTTAATTGAAGAAAATAAAATAAAGTAGTGCGATATCTTTATTTTATTTCACTTAAAGCCACTCAATGACACTTAAGAAATTTTGAAGTGGATAGGGTGGAATCCAAAATATCCTACCCACTTGGTAGGATATTTGTGAGGTGGGTCCCGCACGAGCCCCACCGTTTCTTTTCCTCTAAGTAACGCACCCGTGAAAACTCGTCTTTAATGAAAGTCAACTGGTGCGTTTTCAAAAACTCTTAACGCTCCTATTAATTGGAAAGTTAAGACGTTACAATTAATTCACCGAATTAATGGTTCGTTTCATAACTTGTTTTTCAAATTGTTGGCAAGTTAATAAAATAAGACCAACCCATGTCTTCTTTGAGGATTGCTAGTTGAGAGGATTTGGAGAAGACTCTAAGGATTGAGATCATCATCCTCCTTCACGAAGAACGTGAAGAACGCGAACAATGCGAAGAATGCCGAACCCTCGGAAATCGACGACGTGACGCCGTGTTCCGCGATGCCGACGATTCTCCTTCCACGATGCTTCTTCTGCGACGTTTCTTCCCCTCAACAATCTCTGATCATCAACTGCTTGAGGTAGGGGATTACGGTTCTCTAATTCTTTGTGTATTTTATCCTCAACATGGATTTAATTGATGAAATTAAATATATGTGTTTTCTTTAACCCTTGGAGTTCCGCGACACGACATCGTGTTCCAAGATGATGCGAGGCCCTTCCGTGATGTGCCGATCATCTTCTTCTGTGACGGTCAATTCTGCGAAGAACTCTTGTTCGACGATTACGAAAAGGAAAGGGTTTGTTTTATTTAAATCGTTGTGATTTATACCCGCGGCGTTGATTAAATAATTGTTGTGAGACTTTTAAAACCGCTAACGCGGTGGGTGCGGACTAACGAACAAGTCTGAGCCCACTGCTCATGTCGTTCTTGATATATGAAATGGCGGACGTCGACAAAGCATGCCGCATGGGTGACGCGGGGTCCTCGCAGTGAAGAACGGACCTCGGGAGGACCTTGGGCAAAGACGTTGTAATTTTCCGACCACCGGAACTCGTCTGGTGGTCCACGGAGCAAACCGCCGGCAAGCCACGCCGGTACAGGGGTGCCCACGGTGGAAGGCGGCGGCGCACGACGCGCCGCCGTAGAGACCCACCGCAGCTGAAGCCGCGGCTGTGGGCCGACCGTCCCGCGACCGCGATGGACCGGAGGAGGAGCACGGGACGCGGCCGACTACCACGTTCGCTGGCAAGGGTGGCCCCACACGGGGCCGCAGCTTCCTCACGTGGGGGCAGCGCGCCCCCCGCCCGCGGCTCGGACGTAACAGCCGAGCCGATCCGCTGGCCAACCGGCAAGCCGGGTCGCGCCCAGGCCCAGCCGGGCCGAGTCGCGTCGGTCGGGACGGGTCACCCCCGGCCGGGTCGGACCCAGCCCTGGGTCTAGTGGACCCGGTTCGGGCCGACCCAGTGGGGGTGGGCCCGGTCGGTCTGGGCCCAGACCCCCCTTTTTCGGACCTTTTTGTTCTTTTGCCTGTATCATGAGCTACGTGCCTCAAATCGACGCACCGTCAGCGGAAATGTGATCCTTGGATCGAGACAGCCGTTTTGGTATATCACTGTTGAGGTTTTGGTGTACTTTGGGTTTGGCAAGGTCGGTTCGTACACGAGACCAAACAGGCCCTCGGAGCGGAAACGCTTAAAATTTGAGCTCCGGATGTCCGATTGACGTGCTATTGACTTTGATGTATTCCTCTAAGTGAGACGGAACTTTTGGCTTACTACGCCCAAGGTTTGGACGCAGGTGGAGTAAGGTCGGGTTGGTTTTGCCTTAAAAACCCACCGGGCCCCTGGAACGAAAAGGCCAATAACTCTCAGACCGGGCATCAGATTGACGCGCCGTCTGAAACGTTGAGTTCTTGTTAATGATATGGATCTTTTGGATACATCAACTCTAGACTATGTGTCAGTTGATGTATCAGCCTCTCGGCTCATATAGCGGACCCTCCCGAATGAGTTTGCTGTGTGCGGGAACCCTAGAGCTGGCTACGACTACGACGACGACGATGACTGTGTAGAGATCCTAAGTGGATTCGACGACGACTGTGTAGTGATCCTCAGTGGATTCGACGACGACTATGGCACTCAGCGATCCTTTGTCGATCAGTTCCACCAATCTTGTGTGGGTCTGATCTTGTGTGGGTCAACGCTCAGCGGTCCTGTGTAGGCCAGCGCCTACAGATCCTGTGTGGGTCCGATCCTATGTGGGTCTTTGCGGGGGTTAGTTACCTATCGATCCTGTGTGGGTAAGATCCTTTTTGGGTCATTGTGGGGGTTAGTTACCTATCAATCCTTTGTGGGTCAGATCCTTTGTGGGTCATTGCGGGGGTTAGTACCTATAGATCATTTGTGGGTCCAACGACTTAGATGAGTCAGTGGCAATATCTGGTCATCTTTATCGCCATATGAAGAAGTATACCTGTGTGAGCAGAATCCTGTTTTTCTTTACAATGTGGATTTTGTTGTGCTATCCTGTGTGGATTTACATTTTTCTTTCCTGTGTGGACTGGGTTGTACATGGGCTCGGATGTTGGAGCCGAATGAGAATTGCTGACTTAGGTATTTGTATGGGCATATACATAACTAGTGTCAGATGATACTTCGTTATTGTATCTTTCCTTTGTGGATTATCCTTTGTGGATTCTGGGAGACCTTCCGGGGTCTCGGAGTCCCTACTGAGTAGCTTATACTCACCTCTGCATGGGCTATGCTCGCACTACGTTGTGCTGGTTGCAGACGACGGACAACGGTGATCATGGTTGAGGCTTATAGAGCAGGACGATACTTGGAGGTGGACCACTGGGCGGGACGTACTCGGAGCGGTCAGCTGGACCTGAGGGGTAGTGGAGGCTATATGTACCCACCCTTCAGGTGGTATTTCCAGTCGACATCTCGACGTTGCGGCTTTACTTTTCAGTTGATGTTTTCCCTTTCCAGATGTACTTTACTTTCAGTTTGGGTTTTTATACTATCCCACATACTTTTCCGCACATACTATTGTAACAGTTTTTACTTAGTCTTTCTTTTTGCCTGCTTGCTCTGTGGTGTTTGTGGTTTACTGTACAAAGGCAATGCCTTCCCTTTTTACGGGATTTACGCCTTGGTACTAGTCGCCAGCCCCTGGCCTATGGAAGATGGGCTTGGGGTTGTCACAGCACGGGCCCCGAGGATGGGTCATGACACATTACATGGAGGTGTGTGTATGTGTACTTCGAGTCATTATCATAAAAAATAATAGTATACTAGGGACACTGGTTTTGTTATAAAATAAATTAATAAAACGATTTTGGGGTTGGATAAGTAAGATAAAAGAAAATAAGTTAAGAGAAATCATTACCTTTAATTTGGGTAACTTCTTTTGGTTTGAACCATAAGGTCTTCTTGAAGTGCCTTCTGCTTATGTTAAGGCACAGAGGTGGAATATAGGGATGTTTGGAGCATAATTGGGTATGGTTTGGATGATACAAAAGGCATCAAAGGTGTGAGAAATTGGTTATAAGGGATGTATTTTTATATGGTGGAGGAGGGGCTATTTAGGAATGTGTGATAATATTACATTATTATATAATGATATTCAATTTTTAAAGGTCCAAAAATCATTAGAGTAGAATCTATAATGTATCATGGTTTTCCATATACTACATATATGTATTTGGAGGAGATCAATGTAAATGGGAATAATATTACCCATTCACCCTTCTAATGAAGTCGATTAGAGGAAAGGCGAACCTCGCCACCACAGACCGCCCCTTCATGGAAAGGCACACATCCCAAAATTTTAAGGACATACCTTATGCAATAGTGCTTCTGGGTTGCTACCACATATGAATTTCCCCTCTATATTTCACCCCATTGTGCCCCGGTTCGTTTTCATGATATCCATTTATTCCAAATTTCTTTGGGCCAACACTCCATGTTACTGGCTTAGCGGGCCGACCGCTCTTGGGGTGTGATAGGTGGATGGATTCCTTTGGTTAATTCCTATATGTTGGCCAATATTTATGAAAAAACTCATGAAAATTATTAACACAATTAGAAAATACCATAACACTTCATTGGACCGTCATCTGACCACTCTAGTGACTGCAGTGATGGTAGGATTCATGTGGAGTGTGTCAGGGTTCATCATTTCTTATTGATGGATTTATCTTGAATGGTGAAAGGGTTTGTGAATTGTTTTTTTATTTTTATAATGATCCTAATGGTGGGAAGAGAGTGCATCCGCATTCGACAACATGTAACATTCCCTAGAGGAGGAGCAAGAGATGACGTTTCATGTATGCAGATATTTTCTATTTTTTTTTGTTTGAGATGGTTTGGGGATTGCCATAGGATTAGGCTTGTTCTTTGACACTGGACACTTTTGTTCCGATATTCTGTACAATTATGGAGAGATTCATCGGGTTTTTATGTTGCGGAGGGGCAGCTACATGTCTTCATTTTGGTTTTGATTTATTTTACTTAGGGTGTGATTTGTCTTATGTCCATGAAGACTATGCAGGTTTCCCCCCTTCTTCCATTAATAAGGGAGTTATATCGTATTAAAAAAATTGAAGGCATTCAGGCCGTTTGTTGGGAAATTAATATGGAATTATTAATATCAATATTTAAATTTTAATGTTAAGAATAAAATGTTTATAAATTTAAAATAAAAATTTTAATACAAATACAAAAAATAAATTAATATATAATTTTTCATAAAAACAGTAAAATAAATAAATTTAATATTCTAAAATTGAAAAATTGTGGAATTACTCTTTTAAATCGATGAAGATCCTTAATTAATTATTACTATACATGTAAAATCACGATCTACCACAGTTCTGAATCTTTTTTTCCATATCTTGTGATATATGCTCAAGTAGTGTTTGGATTCTACAATGAAAAAATTCAACTAATCTATAGACTTGTATAAGAACTAATATCTCACCTTTTTAAATAAAAATTGATCATAAAATCATTATAGTTTTTATTAATGGTAAAAATGGCTATGGGTCATATGGTCGATAATAATTGATGATTAAAAATTAAGGTATATAGGGGAGATTCCTCTCATAAAAACAATAGATGATATCAAAAAAAATTCATTGATATTGTCCCCTTAATTTAGCAATAAAAACTTCCAAACAAAAAATAATAAACATCATGATCAGATGAATCATAATGAAGGAAACCTTTCAAATATGTGCATCACCATGGATCCCTACTAGGGATTTATTTCAAAAGGACTTTTTTCTCAATCTTCATCCTTTCATGAATGAAATTTGGGCAAGATTTATTCATTATGTTGAACGCATGATGATACTAAATTGATTATTTGTTGTATATTACATTTCATTTCAATATATGTTGGGATTTAATGTTTGTTCTTCAATTATATATCATCCCTAGTTATTATTTCATTATCATTTTTGCGATTTTATGAAATGGGATTAATTTATTTTGTCCCATGAGTATGAACACTAGTAGTGATGATTGAATACTATTTTTTAATGTGAGATATCAGCATTACACTTCTCCATAACTATTGGGTTTTTCTCTACCTTATGTTTATATTAGGATATCATTTTACAATATTATTCAAAAATGTGTTCCTACCTTTAACATTCCATGTAAACAAATAAGTAGAAGTTGTTCATAGTTAATAATATTTTATATTTTAGTATTCAATTTATAAAAAGTTGTTTCTATGTTCTATGGCGTACCTGAAACACAACAACATGTTTCATTGAAGTCTTACGTTGCAAACTAACAATATAATATTATAATTTTAAATGGTTGTTAACACCTAGTCGTTTTATTGGTGGGAATGAATAGAAGAAACTAAAATATGATTATACATGTTTTCTAAATGTTTTTACATTTACCCAATAAATTTTATAGACTTAAAATGTGAATGAATCTAATTTTAATCATAAATACTCTTATATTCATTAAAAGGTTGATTTACCACCTTTTGATGGAGAACCCTCTTTAAATATTGTTTTTTTCACTCTTATATGTTCTATTTTACAAGATATAATTATTCTTTAGAATAGGTACATGAAAATATATGTTGGATGAATTTATTTTATTTTTCTGATAAAATTCATTTTATAATAGTGAAAAATAATGTATGTTAATTCAAATATGTCTTGTATCTAATTATTTTCTATTGTTAGACTAACTTTTAAGTTGTTTTTAAATTTTAATTAGAATACATATTTTACATTTAATCCATTTTTGTTCATTGGATACATTTTTATTTTTAAATTGGACCTAAACAAGTGAAAATCTTTTGATAGATATTGTTTCTTAAAATCACGATATTTTTTTGACAACATGAATTAATTTTAAATTAATTATTGAAACTTATATGTTTTGATTTTTTAAAAAATGAAATCATTTTTTTATTCATAATATCAAATATATCTTAGGATGAATTTTTGGTATTTTTTTTGAAAAACATCTTTTTTTTATGAATAGTGAAACCACAAAGTAGTAGTTAAAAAACTGACATTTTTATTTAAATTAAATTTTATGAATTTTATGAATTGAATTTCAAAAATCCAACATTTATGATTTCCATTAGTAAGTAAAATGTGGTTCAATGAGATGAAAACAATTTTTGGTGAATAGTAAATGTTTTCTTTTATTAACTGTGATTAAAGGTAATTAGGGTAATTAAGGTAAAAATAATGTCATAATAATATAAAATTTCCTTGAAACTTATCCTAACCTATTTTTTTGAGTCATGGCCAACCATGAAAATCAATGGGTCAATTTTGGGACCCCATGGAGCCATATCTGTAAGATAATGACATTAATTACTATTTAGATAAAGTAAAATTAAAAATGACACAAACATGTATTGTTTTACTAAAAAAAAATTAATGTGGGGATATATAATTGATATATTTGACTGTAAATATTCATTAAAAACTAAAAATATTTCATACATCATGGTAATTTTTTCATAATTTATAGACATCATATAATTAAAATTATTAATGACATAATGATGATGTAGTGTTTACGTCATTAATGAATGATTTAAATAAATAAGAAGATAAAATTTAAACCAATATCCAAAAAATGTCCAATTCATATTAGATTATTTTATTTCAAACATGGTCCACTTTATATTTGACTTTAATGTTTTTTGGAACATTTAGAAACTGAAAATCATTATATAATAATATAATATTTTCAAACATTCCAAAAGAGCCCCTCATCTCTCTTATAGAAAGACATCACTTCTTACACAAATCTCACACATCAAAAACATCTGGATCATCCAAAGATTGCTTCAATAAGCTCCCAATATCCTTCTCATAATCCTAGAATCCTTACCTTAGGCTGAATGCACTTCAATAATATCTTTTAGATCAAACAAAGGGGAGTTACATGATTTAAAGGTAACAGCTTCACTTAAGTTCTTTTGTTTTATTTTAGTTCTCCAACCACATAAAATATTTATATACTATTATTTTATAAAAACACCAGTATCATAAATATACTAGGATGTTGTTTTGAGAATTATTTGATCTACATTTACACGCACCTCCATATAATGGGTTAGAACATACTCATTCTGTGGACGGCGAACTACTGCCTCACAAAATGATGATTGGTCAGTTATCTACTACATCCTCTCACAGGGGAAATTAATATGGACCTGTATTTATATATGATATATATTATTTTTAATTTTTTCATTCTTCTATATTTATCATTTATGGCATACCTTTGTGGTTTCCATTATTGGTTAACATGATAATTTCATTTGATGAAGTGCGGACTACCTCCCCCTCAATGTGATATGAATCTGTAATGCCTTATGTTGGACTTATAAACTATATAATTAATGATATTATATATGATATTAAACTGGAATAATAATATGCATATGTATCTTTAAATTTTCATTCCATTAAAATATGGAATGGAAATAAAAGTAGCGTTCATGCGTACATAAGGCTAACCTTCTCCATGAACGGTGAATTTCATTTATTATCACCAAATTTAATGTACTAATATTAATAAATTTATATAATAGATATATCTTATATATATTATATATAATAAATGAAAATAATTCGGGATATAATGAACTTTTGACCAAATGAACAACATGTAGTAATAAGATGTCCATTTTTGACTCAAGTACCAAATATCGACAAAATGAGCATTAATAACATAAAAGCTTATATAATGATTCTAAAATAGTAATATGTGATATAAACATAATTATAAATTTGAAAAAAAAATATCTTAATCATGTAGAAATTAACTTTAGTTTATTATTCAATAGATTAAAGAATGAACATGTCATGTCGGGAAGGAGTTAAGGGACTTTGTCTCAATGTGCACTCATTGAGGGATATTTTGATTTCAAAACGACATTATTTTATAAGGGGTATAAAACCCTTTTTACATTCATTTAATTTAAATGAAATCTTTTCTTTATGAATCATATTACTAAAAGACAAAAAAATGAATGTTTCTTTAAATGTTCACGGTGACAATGACATTTACACAACCATTAGTATTATTTTATCTTTGGATTACTTAACAAGACGTAATGTTTTTAAAAGAAAAATAAATACCATATACTCTCTTACATATTTAGTATTGAAAATGGTTTTTAGAAATGATTTATTATTTCAATATCTTGTTCGATATATTTAAATTGAAATGTGGTAATGTTATCTTTCCATTATTCATATTTTCTGTATTATGTATATTTTATGGTTCTGGGGAATTATTTGCATGTACGGGTGGTACCGTTCGAAACATAAGGTAGGTGACCCTGAGATAGCTCTCCAATGCATTGGGTAACTTGACAGAGGTAAAAGTGAATGTTTCTCCTAAGATATTTTGGGAATATGTTGTGATGGATATTCCAAATGTAACTCCATAAGTAGCTTTGAAAGCTACAACATAAGTATGTTATGGATGCCACATGTTACCTTTATAATTTGTGATTACTATGAGTAATTCAAGAAATATTATGTTTTCATGAGATATGTTAAATAGCTTCTGCAATTTATTTATTAATGAAATAATGTTTTCATTCTTTGTTTTATAACCTTGACTGAGATTTTTATGCTTATCTGATGTTTTGAAATTTTTTCATAGGACTTAGTGATGAATAGGGTCAAGCCTGGGATCTAGGGAACGCCATGCTATCTAAAACATGGAACTGGACATGACTATTTTTTTCAAGAGTTTTTATTTTATGAAAGAAATTTAAATTGATTAGAAGAGTCTATGTTGTAATTTTTTTAGATGAAACGAAATAGTTATGGCCTAATTGTCTAAAAATCTAAACCAGAAAATATCCTTAATGTGAATTATTCCTTTAATTAAAGATTATGTAGTTAATTAATGTCTGGTCCCCATAGTTAGTATCAAATGTCAGTTTAGAGAACTTTAGGAGTTATAATATTGTTATATTAATGCCCATATATTAATCTATGGTATTATAGAAATGATAGAGAGTTTATATATTACCATGATGCTTCGCCTATTATATTTTTGTGTTCATAATTGGTTTTCAAAGAGGAAACATGGCAGTAATTTTGGGACGACATCAGGAGGAGGACAACCATCTATATCAGCAACCTAAAATGGTCAGAATCAGAACTGAATAGTTTTTTGTAGTGACAACACAGTTTACTCAAGCTATAAATGGTGTTCGTATCTATACCAAATATTAGCCAGATCAACCACATAGGAAAATTTCCGTAGTGGAGCATTTCATGAGGAAACATCCACCATCATTTAGATGATCATCTGACCATGTTCTTATAGAAGGGTGGATTAAAGAAGTTGAGATGATTTTTATGTCATCAGGTGTTCAAAACATCACAAGGATAGTCCTGATGTTTACCAATTTGAAGGTAAAGCTGATCGTTAGAGTTCAATGGTGAAAAATATAAGGGATAGTGAGGATATTGATTCTATTGATTAAGATGAATTAAACGGTATGTTTCATAGAGAAATATTTTTCTAAGGTAGATCATCTTAGGATAGAAGAAAAATTCGTGGAATTGAGGTTGGAGGATGACTCAGTGGCTGCTAGTGATGAATAGTATACTGTACTTGAAAGGTATTCACCAAATTTCATACGAGATCTTGATAGTAAAATCAACCACTTTTGCTAAGGATTAAATAAAAAGTATCGGAAAGATTTAGAATAATGTGAGTTTAAAATTTTTTTAAATTTTTTTTGATGTGTGGAGAAGGATTAAATGTAGTTTTCAATGTTCATTGTTACTTCGACAAAAAACAGAATAAGAGGTCTTGGTGGAAGGAGAAATGGAAGAACTCTAAAAAAACGTTTGATGGAAAGAAACTTATGTTTTTAGTTTGTGAAAATTGTGGTAAAAAGAATTCATGGGATTATCATTTGAATTCTGTTAAGTGATGACGATGTGGTAAAATGGGACATAAGACTCTTAATTTAATTGAAAAAGATCAAGGTAATGGTAAGACAAAATCTAATTTACAATCTGTAAGAGATTATTAGTGCCATAAAATGTGTCATTATAAAAATTTGTGTCCAATGAAAAACTCCAATGACAGAAATATTCTACACTACAAGAAGAAATGGGTGTTGAAATCCTTTGTAACTACATCAGGATATGTTGGGCCATCAAAAGAAGTAGTATCAGGTACAATGTTGGTTTGTTCAGATTATACCAATTTGTTGTTTGATTCAGGGTCTAAAAATTAGTTCATTTCTAAGAATTTTTCAAGTAAATTGGGAATTCCATCTCAAGATATGAATCATGAACATATGGTAAAAACACTTGGAGAAAATACCGAGACAAAAAGAAATTATGATAACCCTCTTTTCCTTGTGTGAGGGAAAATATTCCTGCAAAACTTATTGTTTTTCATGTAGTAGAGTATGATGTTATTTTGGGTATGGATTGGCTTTCTGTTTATAATGCTATGATTGACTACAGAGCTAAAGAGGTTTTTTTAGAAAGATTTTGACTTTTTGTATAATAATTAAACCTTACTTTTGATAATATATCAGGAACCATAGAAACAGGTAAAATAAGAAAATAAATTTTACCTTGAACATATTGTTGAAAATACTGGAACTATTCAGATTAATGATATGACTGTAGTAAATGAGTACATTGATGTTATTTTGAAGAGTTTCCTGGTATAATACATGATCGAGAAGTTGAATTTACTATTGGATTAGTTCTGGATTTTATGGCAATTGTAATACTCCCTCATTGAATGGATCAAATTGAACAATTGTAGTTAAATAAGAAATTACAGAATTTATTATATAATGGATTCATTCGACGTATCACATCACCATGGGGTGCTATTATCTTTTTTGTTTAAAAGAAATATGGTTCAATGAGACATTTCATTGATTATATAGCATTTAATAACATCACTGTTAAGTACATGTACCCTTTTCCTCATATCGATGATTTGTTTGATCACCTCTAGGGAGCAAAGTATTTTATGATGATTGACATGTGTTTGAGGTACCCTCAGTTAAATGTAATGGAAGCAGACATTCTTAAGACTGAGTTTCATACTTGATATAGCCATTATGAATATGTAGTTACGCCTTTTGGGTTAACCGGTGCCCCTAATGTGTTCATAGATCTTATTAATATAATATTTGGGGAGTTCATGGATAAGTTTGTGGTTGTGTTCATTGATGATATTTTGGTTTTTTTAAAAAGTAATTAAGAACATGAAATTCATTTAAATGTTGTCTTGGAATACTTAGAAGAAAATCAACTATTTGGAAAATTCAACATGTGTGAGTACAGGTTAAAAAAAATTTCATTCCTTGGTTAAATTGTTTCAAAAAATGGCATAACTGATGATCCTGATAAAAAAAAGTTGTTGATGAATGGAAAAGACCCACAAATATAACCAAGATCAATAGTTTTCATGTTTTGGACGGATATTAATGGAGTTATGTTAATAATTTTTCATGGTTATCGAGTCCAATGAATAAATTAACTTAAAAATGTAACGCCCCGACCCCAGTTACCCAAGGTCGGTGCATTACTTCGTAACATTGGCATGATCACAAAAGATCAAGTCTCGAAGGACCGATTAGTTTAGTAGCCCTGGAAATACTAGATACATTCATAAATGCTACATTACATCACAAAGTGAAAAACTACAACAAAATAGTCTCCATTTTCCACACTCATATCCCCTTCAGACTATCCCTGCCCGTCATTCCTATAATACTTCATCACATCCTGGAAAAATTAAAACATTGAAAGGGGTGAACTCAGATGCTCAGTAAGGACAACAATATAATGGAAGCTTTCATCAATAAACATAAACTTTTAAGGCAATTTATAACTAAAACAAACGCCTTTTAAACTTGAACTTCAACATAATATGGAAAAAGTAAAATGAGGTAACGCTATTTACTTCTTTACATGGATATTCTACTGGTCGAATAATCACATGCAATATCAATAACAACTTTCATAATGATGGAATGCATAATGCCAGAATATCATAACCACGTAGCCAAGGCCTCATGCCAAGACCACAATTAAGATTTTGTCAAGGCCTTGTGCTAAGACACTAGTTTGTCTCATGAGACCTGCCGATGCATCGAGGAGTTGTATCGGGCTCCACCCGTCACATATTAAGTCCAATTCATTCCTCATATGAATAGGTTCAATAATATCATAAACCATAACATAATCATATCACATAAAACATGCATAAAGGAAACATAACATTTCCACATTTCAATCACAAGATATCAATACAACACATTGATATAATAAAAACACTTTCAAAACCATTTTCAATACCAAAATAAAATAATTTTAAAATATTGTATTTATTTTTCATTAAAAAAAGTTATGGCCTGTAGAGGAAGCCGAAACACAAATAATGGTCATGGCGGCAGAGAAGTCGTTGCCACCACATACGTAAGACCAGAACATTCCTTTTTCATTTAGGAAAACGATTTGTAAAAAATATTCCTTTTTGAATAAAAGTCAAACTCAAAGGGTTTTATACACCGTATAAATGAAAGTTTTGTATAAAACAGAATATGCCTCAATGAAAGGAGATTGAGACGAAGACCCTTACAAAGATCATCATTTTTTTAAATAAAGTATATATATTATGTGTATTCACTATAAGTAAACATAAATAAAGTAAAAATACAATATAGGACATAATAATATCATGACATAATTTTAAAGTATGAGATTAACCCAAAGAACGAAAATTGGGTTATGAAGTTCCATTGCCTTGCGTCTTGTCTTGACTAGACCATTCTTTAACCTCCTGAATAATAAACTAGAGCTAATTTATAATTTCTTAAGAACCATTTTCAAGTTTTTTATTCGTTTTATATCACTTATTTCCATGTTATGAACATTATGTATTTATTTAAGTTAATAACTGGCGTTTTGTAGATCTTTGGTACTTGAGTCAAAAATAAACTTCTTATAATTACAAGTTGTACATGTGGTGAAATATCTATTATATCCAGAATAATATTCATGATATAGATATCATATATCTCATATATATCCAGTATATACATGAATTTATAAGATTCCATAATGTTTAGAGGTAAGAAATGAAATGCACCGTTCATAGAGACGGTAAGCCGTACGTACGCATGAACACTACATTCATTTCTATTTCGTATTTAATGAAATAATAATGATATAAAGGTATATTATAATTCCAGTATAATATCATATATAATATCATTTACTCCATCCTTTATACATCCCACATATGGCATTAACGATTCAAATCACTTTGAGTGGGCGGTAGTCCGCACTTCCTAAAATGAGATTATCGCGTTTACCCATAATGGAAATCAAAAAGTATGCCATAAATTAGAAATAAAGAAGCATAATGAAAACATAAACATAATATATATATATCATATATGAAAATATTTTCATCAAAATGGCCACAATTAGAGGTGTTAAAAGAATATTTAACAATCATCGTTTCGTGAGGCAGTATTTCGCCACCCACAGAAACAGAATGTTCTTTAACCATTAGACGAAGGTGTGTGTATGTATAAACAAAATCATTATCATAAAAACATCCTAGTATATTTTAGATACTGGTGTTGTTACAAAATAAAGGAATAAAAAGAGTTAAAGGGGTTGGAGAAGCTAAATAAAACAATACAACATTAGAAAAGACATTACCTTAAAATCGGGTAACTCTTTTTGATTTGTGCCATAGGCATCCAATGGAAGACTTATTCCCAAAGTGAGGCTTCTAGGAGTAAGTTAGGGAAGTTGGGAGAGTATTTGGGTAGAGTTTGGCCGAGCCAAATTGCTTGATGTTGTGAATAAGGTGGTAGTGGTGGGGGCCTTTTATAAGTGGAGAGGAGGGGTACTTTTGGGAAGTCATGAAATGTTACTTTATTATATAATGAGTTTCATATTTTAAAGGTCACACACTTATATAATTCGAGTATAAGGTGATAAGGGTTCTAAATATACTCATCCAATATGTTTTTGAAAATTTTTAGCCGTTTATTTTACATTATCGTTTAATTTTATTTAAATCGTTAATTAATGAGGTAATCGCTGCATCATCATGGTGTCATAAATAATTTAATTTATTTAATGTCTAAAATTTATAAAAAAATTATCATGATGTATGAAATATTGTTATCTTTATAATGAATATTTATAGTCAAAACTATGACTTGTATAACCTTATTTAAATTTTTGTTTAGTAAAACAACTTATGTTTGTGACATTTTTTTAACTTTAAATAAAAGTTATTTATGTCATTTTCCTACCAAAGTGGCTCCATGGGGTCCCCAAGTTGACCCATGTATTGTCTTGGTCGTAAATGACTCATAAAATAGGTTTAGGACAAGTTTCAAGGTCATTTAATATTTTTATAATATCATTTTTACATTAATTTTCACTAATTTCCTTTAATCGCAATTAATTAAACTTAAAAGTTAATATTCACCAAAAATTATTTTAATACAATTGAACCACATTGTACTTCCTAATGACAACCATGTATGTCGGATTTTTGAAAATCAAATCATATAAGTGGTAATATTTCATTTAAATGAAAAAATCAGTTATTTAACTATCACTTAGTGGTTTCACTATTCATCAAAAATTGAACTTTTTCAGAATAGTGACAAAATTTTACCCTAAACTATAATTGATATTCTGAATTCAAAAATGATGTCTATTTTTCAAAATACCAAACATATAAGTTGCATTAATTAATTTTCTAAATAATTCCCGTTGTCACAACAAATAGCGTGTTTTAAGAAAGAATATCAATCAAAAGATTGACAATTGTTTATGTCCAATTTCAAAGTGAAATTATTTCTAATGAAAACCATTGGATAAAATGGTAAAAATATATTCTAATTATAAATTAAAACCACTCAATAGTATAACTTATCACTATAAATTATTTTGATTAAAAAAGATGTTTTAAGTATTTTTCACTATTCATAAAAATTTAGAAGTTCTCAGAAAATTTAAAAAAATTCAACATAGGCTAATTTCGACATTCCGAATATAAAAATGAAGTCAATTTTGAAATATAAAATATATATAATTTCAAAAAGTGGGTATTACTATTCATAATGGCAATTTTGATTAGTCGCGGTGTGTTAGAACTCGAAGTTGCGTACAATGCAAGCTATTGCATTATTGAATGAGAAGCGTATCGTGGATGATTGGGGTGTTACATTCTCCCCTCCTTCAATAAATTGTGTCATTGCAATTTGAAATTTTTCTTTGAAAATAAAAGGTTGAAAATAGAAAATAACTTTGTGGAAAACCCACATCAGAAACAAGGTTAATAAAATTTAGCCTTAATAAGATGGAATGGGAAATGAAAAAGTCACCACCCAATTATGATCTCGATTAGGAGAACATTGGTCGCAATTAGAGACAAATAATTAGAGGAAAAATGTAAATATTTTTTGGGAGTGATTGAGGTCATCAATCACAAACAAGTGTCAAATTGAGGGCCTCAAAGCCTTAAATCTACGTTGATTTAAAATATCATCAGTTCAACAAGACATAAGGTATTACGATATCACATTTTTTTGTTTTAATATAACTTATGTAAAATTTAAGAATTAATTTAGTCATAGAATAAGATATAGGTATATATATATTTATGCTTGACAAGTAGAGTTTAAAACTTCAACTAATTTCTACCACAAACTTATCTTTCACTCAAAAAGATAATAGAACCCAAAAATATTAGATTTATCATAATCTTACAAGGTTCAAAATATTAACACATACCATTTATATTACGAAAACTATTTTGTAATAACTAGGGACTTCCTGTAGGCTAGTGGTAGGTCATAAATGCCTGTCACAATATGGTTGTGGGTTCGATTCCTGCAGCTTTGTCCAAAGTGACGGGTTATCTCCCAACCTGAATGTTGTCCTTTTTCTAAAACTATTATAATATTCCAAAAATAATATTCAGAAATGTTTTAACCATAAACATTACTATCCAAGTTTCAACTTAATCCATTCAAACCTTTATAGTTATCCAAAATATTTCTGTCCAACTCACAGTCCAAATTTTATGAGGAAGGTAAACATAATGAAGATCCCCCTTTTTTTTGTGTAACAACATGTGAACACCTTCATCATGTATTCGTTTAAAAAACTGCAATATCCTGAATTACCATGATAGAATTCTAGATATACTCCTTCTATCAAAAAATGTATACAAATCATCAATCAGTTTCAAGGAAGTTAAGAATATCCAATATAATTTATCCAAATCAATCACGTCTTATTCCAAAATCATTATGTCAGTATCAGAACCATATTATGGTTTATCTTTCTCTCAAAAATATATTTTCCAAAAATCTAACCTACTGTGGAGTCAGTTTTCTTGGTTCCACACAATCTCAAGTCCTTGATAAAATAGTACTGTAGTACAATCCTTATATACTCCATAATTATTATAACCAGTACATCATTGATAAAACACTCAAATTACAAAATTATTTAATAACAACATAAGAACTCTAATCGTTCCTCCTCACCTGTGGTATTATCATAACTTGATTATTATCCAATAACATCATTTGGGGAACACTCTGATGATTTGGAGATTGGTTTGCGTAGTGTCCCCAGTCCTTCCAGATGAAGCATTGTACATTTGAAACCTTTTTCTTACCCTTGCAGTCACGCACGTGGTGTCCCTTTTCTGCACACATATAACAAACTCCCATTCCCTTCAAAAAAGTTCCAAGGTTTTTCTTCCCATAGTTATCACATATTGGAAAATTCTTCTTTTCCCAGGTCCATTTTTTCATCATTCTCTCTTTTATCCTTTTCTTCTCTTTCTTCCCTTCAAAGCCATAAGACTCAGAGAATTCTTTACTTATCTTATTAAAACATGATACTATTTCTTCATATGTTGAGAACCCATGGGAGATTATTTCCCTTCTAAATGTGGGCTTAATACCGATAAAGATATGATCCTTCTTAAGCTTTGGATAATATGTATTGCTGGAGTTCACATACCTTCCACTGGGCACCATTTCTATAAAATGGCATAAACTAGGTTAGTTTATGAATTGAAATGAATAATTACAAACTTGTAAAATACTTAATGTAAATTGAATGGTTTATGGATATAATCCATAATCATAAAAATGTTTTCTTTGAGGAAGTATATACTCATAACCCTTCATAGTGGTTTGTAAAGAAAACGAGATTTATCCAAAGCATATCTCCCGGGAGTGTCATTACCAAAGGTGCAGTAAAGCCCGTTGTAGTGCACCAGTTCCCGTTCGAGTCTAGATCAAAGCGGTGTTTTCTAGTTTTACCTCTAAGTACATCTGTGCCAGATCCGCCTCTACCTGCTCGTATCTAGACAGGGATTTATTGCTCGGAACACTCACAAAATCTCTATACTACCAAAATTCAAGGAAGTTATTCTATACTAATTCTCAAAGTCTATCTTCGGGCTATGTTCTCTAATCAGATTTTATCTAAATCTAGCTACTAGGTTAGTAATAAACTGCCTCTAATACCAACTGTAACGCCCCGACCCCAGTTACCCAAGGTCGGTGCATTACTTCGTAACACTGGCATAATCAAAAAAGATCAAGTCTCGAAACACCGATTAGTTTAGTAGACTTGGAAACACTAGATACATTAATAAATGTTACATTACATCACAAAGTGAAAAACTACAATAACATAGTCTCCATTTTCCACACTCATATCCCCTTCAGACTATCCCTGCAGGCCATTCCTATAATACTTCATCACATCCTAGAAAAATTAATACATTGAAAGGGGTGAGCTCAGATGCTCAGTAAGGATAACAATATAGTGGAATCTTTCATCAATAAACATAAACATTTAAGGCAATTTATAACTAAAAAAAGCCTTTTAAACTTGAACATAAACATAATATGGAAGATGTAAAATGAGATAATGTCATTTACTTCTTCACACGGATATTCTACTGGTCGAATAATCAATGCAATATCAATAACCACTTTCATAATGATGGAATTCATAATGCCAGACTAGCATAGCCACGTAGCCAAGGCCTCATGCCAAGACCACAAATAATATTTTGTCAGGGCCTTGTGCCAAGACACTGGTTTGTCTCGTGAGACCTGCCGATGCATCGAGGAGCTGTAGCAGGCTCCACCCGTCACTTATTTAGTCCAATGCATTCCTCATATGAATAGGTTCAAACATATCATAAACCATAACATAATCATATCACATAAAACATTCATAAAGGAAACATAACATTTCCACATTTCAATCACAAGATATCAATACAACAAATTTATATAATAAAAACTCTTTGAAAACCATTTTCAATACCAAAATAAACGAAATTTAATACTTTGTATTTATTTTTCATTAAAAAAAGTTATGTCTTGTAGAGGATGCCGAAACACAAATAATGGTCACGGTGGCGGAGAAGTCGTTGTCACCGCATACGTAAGACAAAAACATTCATTTTTTCGTTTAGTAAAATTCTTTGTAAAAAAGGATTCCTTTTTAATAAAAGTCAAAGTCAAAGGGGTTTATACACCGTATAAAAGAAAGTTGTGTATAACACAAAATATGCCTCAATGAAAGAAGATTGAGACGTAGACCCTTACAAAAATCATATTTTTTTTAAATAAAGTAGATATATTATATGTATTCACTATAAGTACACATAAATAAAGTACACATACAATATAGGACATAATAATATCATGACATAATTTTAATGTAGGAGATTAACCCAAAGAACGAAAATTGGGTTAAGAAGTTCCCTTACCTTGCGTCCGGTCTTGACTCGACCATTCTTTAACCTCCTGAATAATGAAATAGATTTAAATTATAATTCCATAAGAACATTTTTCAAGTATTTTATTCCTTTTATATCACTTATTACCATGTTATGAAAATTATGTATTTATTTAAGTTAATAACGGTCATTTTGTAGATCTTTGGTACTTGAGTAAAAAATAAACTTCTTATAATTACATGTTGTTCATGTGGTGAAATATCCATTATTTCCAAAATTATATTTATGATATAGATTTCATATATCTCATATATATCTAGTATATACATGCATTTATAATATTCCATAAATTTTAGAGGTATGAAATGAAATGCACCGTTCATAGAGACGGTAAGTCGTACGTACACATGAACGCTACTTTCATTTCTATTTCGTATTTAATGAAATCATAATGATATATAGGTATATTATAATTCCAGTATAATATGATATATAATATCATTTATTCAATCCTTTATACATCCCACATATGGCATTAACGATTCAAATCACTTTTAGGGGGCGGTAGTCCGCCCTTCCTAAAATAAGATTATCGCGTTTATCCGTAATGGAAATCATAAAGTATTCCATAAATGAGAAATAAAGAAGCATAATGAAAACATAAAAAAAAATATATTTCATATATGAAAATAGTTTCATCAAAATTTCCACCATTAGAGGTGTTAAAAGAATATTGAACAATCATCGTTTCGTGAGGCAGTATTTCACAACCCACAGAAACAGTATGTTCATTAACCATTAGACGAAGGTGTGTGTATGTGTAAACCAAATAATTATCAAAACAATATCCTAGAATACTTTAGATACTGTTGTTGTTACAAAATAATGAAATAAAAAGTGTTAAAGGTGCTGGAGAAGCTAAATAAAACAAAACAACATTGGAGAAGACATTACCTTAAAATCGGGTAACTCTTTTTGATTTGATCCAAAGGGATCCATTGGAAGACTTCTGCCCAAAGTGAGGCTTCTAGGAGTAAGGGGTAAAACTTTGGAGAGTATTTGGGCAGAGTATGGCCAATAAAAATGTCTTGATGGTGTGAATAAGGAGTTAGTGGTGGGGGCCTTTTATAAGTAGAGAGGAGGGGCACTTCTGGAACGTAATGAAATGTTACTTTATTATATAATGAGTTTTGGATTTTAAAGGACCCAAACTTATATAATTCTAGGATAAGGTAATAAGGGTTCTAAATATACTCATCCAATTTGTTTTTGACAAGTGTATGCCTTGGATTTTATATTATCTTTTCATTTTATTTAAATCGTTAATTAATGAGGTAATCGCTGCATCATCATGGTGTCATAAATAATTTTATTTATTTAATGTATAAAAATTATAAAAAAACTATCATAATGTAGGAAATATTTTTAGCTTTCTAATGAATATTTATAGTGAAAACTATGATTTGTATAACCCCATTTAAAAATTGTTTTGATAAAATAACTTATGTTTGTGATATTTTTATTTTAACTTTAAATAAAAGTTATTTATGTCATTTTCCTACCAAATTGGATCCATGGGGTCCCCAAGTTGACCCATGTATTTTCTTGGTCGGCCATGACTCATCCAATAGGTTTATGACAAGTGCCAAGGTCATTTCATATTTTTATAATATAATTTTTACCTTATATTTCACTAATTACCTTTAATCGCAATTAATTAAACTTAAAAGTTACAATTCACCAAAAATTATTTTAATCCCATTGAACCACATTTGACATCCAAATGACGACCATGTATGTTGGATTTTTGAAAATAAAATCACAAAAGTGGTAATATTTCATTTAAATGAAAAAATCAGTAATTTAACTACCACTTAGTGCTTTCACTATTCATCAAAAATTGATGCTTTTCTGAATAGTGACAAAATTTTACCGTAAGCTATAATTGATATTCTAAATTCAAAAATGATGTCTATTTTTCAAAATTGCAAACATCTAAGATTCATTTATTAATTTTCTAATTAATTCCCACTGTCAAAACAAATAGCGTGTTTTAAGAAAGAATATCAATCCAATGATTGACAATTGTTTATGTCCAATTTCAAATTGAAGTTAATTCTAATGAACACCATTGGATAAAATCGTAAAAATATATTCTAATTATACTTTAAAACCACTCAATAGTATAAATTATCACTATAAATTATTTTTATTAAAAAACTTGTTTTAAGTATTTTTCACTATTCATAAAAATTTGGAAGTTCTCAGCAAATTACAAAAAATTCAACATAGGCTAATTTCGACATTCTGAATCAAAAAATGAAGTCCATTTTGAAATATAAAATATATATAATTTCAAAAAGTGGGTATTACTATTCATAATGGCTATTTTGATTAGTCGCGGTGTGTTAGAACTCGAAGTTGCGTACAATGCAAGCTATTGCATTATTGAATGAAAAGCATATCATGGAAGCTCGGTGTGTTATAGATAAGGTGTTAAGTTCATTTGGAAAAAATAATGTGATGATTTTATTCATGAATTTAAAAGAATATTGGTGAATGCTCGAGTTTTGGCACTACCATCTAGGAATGGTGAGTTTATTTTTTACAGAGATGCTTCTATGAAAGGACATGGTGCTGTATTTATGGAAAATGATAAGGTAATTTAATATGCTTCACGTCAGTTGAATCCTCATGAGTAAAATTACCCTAAACATTATTTAAAATTAGTTGTAAGAGCCAAAGCATCCACGTTACACTTCTTTTTGAATAATACAGTAGGGTGTGTTGTACACAACTTCAAGTTCTAACAAACACCACAACCAATCAAACTATTTGTTATTAATATTAATACCAAATTTTTGAAATTTTATAAATTTTATCATTCAAAATGGACTTTATTTTTTTATTTGAAATATCGAAATTAGCTTAGGGTGTTTTTTGGTACTTTTCTGAAAACAATAATTTTATATGAATAGTGACAAAACACTGAGTTATAGTTTAAATCCAAATATTTATTTAAATAATTATTTATTTTATTTTAATTTAATTAAGCTCAAAATAGATATATAATACCTATATAAGTTCAATGTAATTTATTGGAGTTAATTTAGAATAATTTTAGATATATAAAAATTTTATTGAACTTTTCACCGTCTTTTACGCACCTCCTAGGAGAATTTGGAAATTCACAAAAAACAATGTATTACCGCTTTTGTGAGTGGAATTTATAAAATCTGAGAGACACGGTTAATATAGAGGGGAAAAATATGGTTCAATAAGATAAAAATAATTTTTGGTGAATATTAACTTTTTACTTTTATTCACCACTATTTAAAGTAAATAGGGCAATTAAGGGGGAAAATTATATTAATATTACCCTAACATGTGTCCTAATTCTATTGGACAAGTGTATCTCTGCCAAAAACATCCTTAGGAATAAAATATTATCTTTTAGATCCAGTTGTATTAGATTCAGACATTTATTATTATTTAATTAAAAGAAGAGTAAAAACAGTTAAAATCAATGTTTAATTACTAAATCATTTTTAATATAAGATTATACATAAGATTAATTTTATTGTAAATATTCATTATAAATATATTAAGATTTCCTACATAATGGTATTTTATTTATCATTTTTAAAAAATAAATAATATAATTTATTTATGACACAATTGTGATACAGTAATTTATTTAATAATGAAATATTAAAATAATTTATATTATAAATATATAAATAAATGTAATTTGAGACTTTTAATGAAATACACTAATTTTATAGGTTAATATGACATATTATAATTGGTTATATTAATTTTTTTCGAAGTAATAATGCTATTGTGAAATTATCAAAATCATAATACCCAATAGTGTGAAAAATGTCATAAAAGAGTTTTTAAAACTAATATTATATTATTAATTGATATTCTATTCCAAAAATTATAAGGCTTGGAAAAAGGACTTATATAAGGATAGTTGGATTATTAATATACCACATGGTGGTCGCTTGGTTGTTTATATCATGTTTATTATCTATATAATATAAAAATACAAAGAGACGTGGTAAATGTCAAATTATTTAATTAAGAGTTAAATATAAATGATAAGGTTAATATAGTGACCAAAACCTGTCTAAAATCTATTTTATGTAATGATTTCAACCCATACCCACCTCAAACTTTTAATAATATACTTTGGAGTCATTAGAAATCGAATATGAATTTATTATAAAATAACATTTCTAACATTTCCAAAGGTGCCCCTCACCCCTCTTATAAAAGGGAACTTCCCATTCCCTATAATTCACACCATCAAGTCCTTTTGTCTCGGCGAAAACCTGCCCATATTTTCTCTCAACATCTATCACTTCAATCTAGAGGCATTATTTTGATCATAAATCCATCTTAAGGGGCCCTTTTGATAGATTCAAAAGGACGAACCCGAAGAAGAGGTAATGTTTTCACCACCCTCTTTCAAGTTCCTTTCTTCTTCTACTTCATCTTTATGTGTTATTTCCATTCTAAAATAATAAATCCTGTAAATTCTATATAACATTATTTTATTATAAATATGGTACAACCATATTCATTATGCTATCCATCCTTTGAATGACATGTCACCGTATCTGTGTACGTACGGCTTACCATCTCCACATCGTGGTGTAATTGTTATTTAAAACATTATTATTTGGATGGGTATGATAATGATGTGTAATTAATGTAAATAATAAATATAACATGATAATGATTCTATATATATGATATATAATCTTTTTATATGTTATTTTAATATCTAATGAATAATATTGTTGCTCGTTCGTACGCACGGACTACCGTATCCACGAACATGATAAGATTCATTCCCCATCGTATCCATTCAAGAATAAATTTCATTTGATGGTTAAAAATAATTTTTATTGACATTGTATCATTAGGGATATGAATAATTTACCTCTCATCCATAATATATATGGCTCACATAACAAATAATATAATGTAAAATGAATCCGTTAACACCCGAAACAATAATATTACTAAGATATTATTAATAAATCAATGTTAAAAGATAATATATGATATCATATTAATATATATGATTCACGTATAATTTAATAACAATTATTAAACCATTATAAAAGAGTTTAACCTACCCTCAACCAAGTAAAAGTACAATGTAATGGTTTATTTCACAATCTCATCATTATCTGAGGTTATTTATACATAATTATCTACTAGTAACTCGTTATCATCCTACTCCATTTTTATTAAAATTGTATTTCAAATCATTCATAATATATTACAAAATATGGATTAAAGTCATTTATACCCTTGTTGACATTTTATAAGATGTTTATAAAGGAATCTTTATGTCGTTTTCCAAGCGAGGTCATTTTTATCCATTTCGACAAAATTTTGGTAAGAATGTATTTTTAAAATATACAACAGGTGCAGCTATTTTCCATTATTATAAAATTTCTGAAGCTTCATTTACATGCTTATGAGAATATTTTCAAATTAAATGTTTTATTTAATAATTTTGCGGCATTTAAATGATTTAAACAAAGATATTTCTCTACAATAGTTTTGATTTCATCTATGTCAACATCGTTTGATTGATTTTAATCTCATTTGAAGTTGATTTATTATGATACAAAACATCCATATTTTATTTAAGGTTTTGTGATATTTTTGACTGTGGATGTGTTATTTTTATACCATTCATTGATTATGGATGATGTATTTACATTTCGTATGTTTGTTTTAATACGAATGTCTGTATTATGTTAAAACCTATTCATATGAGGAATGAATTGTACTTAATAAGTGACATGTGGAGCCTGCTATAGTTCTTCGATGCATAGGTAGGTCTCATGAGACAATCTTGTGTCTTGGAACAAGGCATTGACAAAATTTTATTTGGAGTCTTGGCACAAGGCCTTGACTATGTGGTTATGATATTATGTCTTTATGAATTCTATCATTATGAAAGTGGTTATTGATATTCCATGTTCTTATTCGACTAGTAGAATATTCATTTGAATAAGTAAATTGAATTATTTCATTTTATTTTTTCCATATTATGATGAATATCAAGTTTAAAAGAATTTTTTTTATTTATTAATTGACTTAAATGTTTATGATTATTTATGAAAGTTTATGCTATATTGTTATCCTTATTGGGCATTTGAGCTCAACCTTTTCTATGTTTTATTTTTCCCAGGATGTGAAAGAAGTATTTTATGAATGACCTGCAGGGATAGTATGAGGGGACATGAGTGTGGACTATAGAGACTATGATGTTTTACATTTCATTTTATTATGTAATGTAAACATTATGAATGTATCTAGTGATTTCAAGGATACTGAACTAATCTGTCTTTCGAGACATGATTTTTTGTGATCAATCCAATATTATGTAATAATGCACCAACATTAGGTAACTATGGTCAGGGAATTACATTAGATGCTATTATTTTTTCATTAAAAATTTTAAAGTATCATTTGTATCTATTAATGTGTCAAATATATACTGATCGCAAATGTATAATGTATTTATTAACTCAAAATTAATGGAACATGAGATAGAGGGGTTGTTTAGAATTATTCAAGGATTATGATTTCACTATCCTTTACCATCTGGGAAAAGGAAAATAAAGTGGTGGATACATTGAGTCGAAAAAGTAATGCTAAATTAACCATGTAACATTTACAACAAGATCCTTTGATTAATGATTTTATGAAAATTGTCATCGAAGTTATTGATATTGGATATTCTTCTGTTTTGTTTCTGGTGTCAGTGAGATCATCTATATCAGATAGAATTACGTAAGTGTAGAAGGATGACAGTGAGTTACAGAAAATGGTAGAGTTGGTTTAGAAGGGTATGTTACCAAAATTTAACATTGACAGTGATTGTGTTTTGAGGGATGGAAAGATATTATGTGTTCCTTATGATTCACAGTTGAAGAATGAGTTGTTATGTAAACCTCATTGTTCTCCATTTTCAGTTCAACCCAGTATTACTTTGATATACATAGATCTTTGGGAGTATTATAGGTGGGATGGAATGAAACAAGATATTGTTGACTTTACAATGATGTGATTGATTTGTATGTAAGTTAAAGCATATCAGTAGTTACCAAAAGTGATGCTTCAGCCTTTACCGGTGCCAGAGTAAATATGGGAAAATATATCCATGGTCTTCGTTGTTTGATTAGTAAACACATCATGGGGTAATAATTCAATCTGGGTTATTGTTTATCGATTGAAAAAATCTACTCTTTTCTTTCCTTTTCAAGATAATTTGTCCTTATATCATATTTCTCATTTGTATGTTAATGAGATATTCAGTTTGAATTGACTTACCCTATCTATTGTATCTGATCGTGATCTCATGTTTACTTCTATCTTTTGGAATTCCCTTCAGAAGTCGTTGGGTACTGAATTAAATTTTAGTACATCTTTTCATCCATCATCAGATGGGCAATTAAAACGAACATTTCAGATCTTGGAGGATATGTTACATACATTCTCGATGGATTACTAGGGATGTTCGGACCAACACCATTCCTTGGTTTAATTTTCATATAATAACAGTTTTAATTCTAGTATACTAAAGGCTCCATTTGACACAGTATATGGAAAGCAGTGTCAAACTCTAGATTTTTATATGAAGATTGTGAAAGTAAGTGCATGGGACCTGAACTGGTGGAAGAGAAGGCAAATAATGTTCATTTTATTTTTAATAACACGAGAACATCTCAAATTCGAAATAAAAGATACGCCAATTACCTAAGGAAGGATATTTCTTATGAGGTAGGAGATCATTTTTTTTTCTCAAAGATTCACCATTGAAATGTGTGATGAGTTTTGGTATGAAGGGAATGTTGATTCGGAGGATCATTGGAAATTATGAAATCCTAGAAAATGTTGGTTCAGTTTCGTACATTGTGGATTTTCCTCCAAATTTATCCTTGGTACACAATTTTTTTCATGTTTCAATGTTCATAAAGTATATATTCCATATCCATCTCATGTTTTATGTTTAGAGGTAGTTCCGTTGGAAGAGAATATCATTTATGAAGAACAACCAGTCTAGATTCATGACCATAGAGAACATGTGTTGTGAAATAAGTTAATACATCAGGTAATGGTTTTATGGAAAAACCATATGGTTGAAGATGAAAAGTGGGAATCTGAGTACGCTATGAGTGATAAATAACCCCATTAATTTGATAAGTGAATAAAATTGAGAGGACAAAATTTCCAAACGGGGGGAAGGATATAAGATCCGAGGTAAATAAAGAATAATACATTGTTCATAATTATTATTATTTGTGAATTAAATATTAATTTAATTTTAATGGGGTTTCTATGTTTGATGGCGTACCTGATACGCGACAACAAGTTTCTTTGTAATTTTATGTTGCACACTAACAATATAAACTTATTATTTTATATGGTAGTTAATGCCTAGCCATTGTATTTGTACGGACAGACCGAACAAACTAAAATATTATTATAAATGTTTTTTAAATGTTTTTACATTTTCTAAATTATAGTTAGAGGGTAAACAAGTGAATGAATATAATTTTAAGTATAAATACTCTAATATTCTTTAAATGGTTGATTTACCACATTTTGATGGTGAAACCTCATTAAATATAGTTTTTTCACTCTTATATATTCTACATGAAAAAATATAATTCTTTTTTAGAATCAAGACATCAAAATTTACTTGGGATGAAATTTTGTTTTTTGTCTGATAAAATTATTTTTTTAATAGTGAAAAATACCGTATTTTAATTCAAATATTCCTTTTTTATCTAATTTATTTATATGGCTAGATTATATTTTTAATAGGATTAAAAGTGTAATAAAATATATTTTTACCATTTAATACAATATTGGTTATAGGAAGTAATTTAATTTTATTATTGTATATAAATAAGTGTCAATATTTTTATAGATATTATTTCTAAAAAACACACTATTTGATTTGAAAATGGGAAATAAATTTAAATTAATTAATGAAAATTGTATTTTTTGAATTTTATAAAATAGAAATCATTTTATAATTTGGAATATAAAATATATATTAGGATGAATTTTTGGTTTTTTTGAAAAACATCAATTTTAGATGAATAGTGAAACCACTATGTAGTAGTTAAAAAACTGAATTTTTCACATAAATGAAATTTTACCACATCTATAAATTGAATTTCGATAATCCGACATTAATTTTTTTCATTATTATTTAAAATGTGATTCAATGGGATGAAATCAATTTTTGGTGTACAATATCTTTTGACTTTTATTAACCGCGATTATAGGTAATTATGATAATTATGGTAAAAATGATTTTTTAATAATATAAAATTACATTGAAACATTACTTAACCATATTTTTTGAGTCATGGATGACCAAGAAAATCCATGGGATAATTTTGGGACCCCATGGAGCCACTTGGGTAAGATAATGGCATAAATAACATATCAGTTAATTTAAAAATAAAAATATCTTAAACATGTATTGTCTTACTAATATTATTTAATGTTGGGTTACATAATTGATATATTTGACTATAAATATACATTAGAAATCAAAAAATCATTCCTAAATTATGGTAATTTTTTTATAATATATATACATCAAATAAATAAATTTACTTATGACAAAATGATGATGTATTGTTTACGCCATAAATGAATGATTTTAATAAATAAAATATAAAAAGTAATACAGTATCCAAAACATGTCCAATTATTATTGTATGATTTTATTTAGTACATTGGACACCATATATTCCAGTTTAATGTTATTTCGATGTTCATAAACATAATATCATTATATAATAAAATAATATTTGCAATCGTTCCAAAAGAGCCCCACCTCTCCTTTATAAAAATCCATCAATTGCAACCAATTTCTCACACATCACAAGCCTTTGGATCATCCAAAATCTACATCAATAATCTCCCAAGATACCTCTGTTAGTCCTATGATCCTTACTATTGGATGAATGCTCTTCCAGAAACCCTTTTGTTTCAAACCAAAGGAAGATACCTGATTTAAAGGTAACACCCTCTCATAAGTTCATTTATTTATTATACTTATCCAACCCCCTAAACTAATTTTCATCTATTATTTTATTACATAAACTGTTTCCTCAATATACTAATATGTTTTTTTTTGAGATGGATTTGAGCTACACTTACACACACCTCTATCTAATGTGTAATGAACATACTATTTCTGTGGATGGTGAACTACTACCTCACGAAACAATGAGGGTTCAATTATCTCCTACCACCTATCATTGTGGAAATTATGAAGGAAATGTTTTTATATATGACATGTATTATTTTTATGTTTTCTTTATGCTTCTGTATTTTTCATTTATGGAATACCATTATGGTTTCTATTATGGGTAAACTCGATAATTTAATGTGGGGATGTGAGGACTACCACCCCCTCAAAGTGATATGACTCGTTAATGCATTATGTGGGATGTAAAAAGGATGAAGATAATGATATTATATATGATATAATAATTTAATTATAACATACATATTTATAATTATTTTTTTATTCCATCAAAATATGAAATTGAAATCAATGTACCATTCATGCGTATGTACGGTTTACCGTCTCCAAGAACGGGGAATTTCATTTCTTACCTCCAAATGTTATGTACTAATAAATATACATGTATGTACCAGATATATATGATATATATGATTTCTAAATAATGAATATATTTCTGGGTATAAAGAACTTATTACCCTACATACAACATGTAGTAATAAGAAGTCCATTTTTTACTCAAGTAACATATATCGACAAAATGACCATTATTAACATAAAAGATTACATAATGTTAAGAAAGATGTAATAATTGATATAAAAAGATTAATATACTTGAAAAAACTATTTAATCACGTAGAAATTAACTTTAGTTTGTTATTTAACATATTAAAGAACCAACAGGTCAGGTCAGACACGAGGTAAGAGTTTTCGTCTCAATCTCCTTTCATTGAGGAATCTTTTGATTTTTACACGACTTTATTTTATACGGTGCTTAAACCCCTTTTGAAATTTCATTTAATTCAAAGGGAATGTTTTCTCTACAAAGAATTTAACTAAATGTCAAAAAAATAAATGATTGTTTTAATGTACAAAGTGATAATGACCTTTATTCCGTTGTGAGTACTATTTGATCTTTGGATTTCATTACAAGCTGTAATGTTTTTAAGAAGAAAATAAATAAGATATACTCTATTACGTATTTGGTATTGAAAATGGTTTTGAGAATGGAATTATTATTTTAATATCTTGTTCTATATCTTGAAATTTTAATATGGGAATGTTTTCTTTCCATTATCCACATGTTATGTGTTATGTTGATTTTATGGTTCTTGGGAATTGTTTACGTAAATGGGTGGTTCTGTTATAATCCTAGGGATGGTGAGCCCAAGATAGATCTCAAATTAATTGGGTAAAGAGATTGAGTATAACATGAATGTTTATCCTAATAGAATTAATAAATATATTGTAATTAATATTCCAAATGAAAATACCTACGTAGCTATGAAAGCTAGACCATAATTATGTTATGTTTTCCACAAGACACATTTATGATATATTGATTTCTATGTGTTATTCAAATATTTATGTTTTCATGAGATATGTTAAAGAGCTTAGGTTATGTATGTATTGATGAAATAATGTTTTCTTTCTTTGTATTATAACCCTTACTGAGCTTCTTATGCTCATCCCATGTTTTGAATTTTTTTTACAGGGATTAAAGATGAATAGGGTCATGGATGGGATCAAGAGAACGTCATGTTGTCTAAATCATGGAACTGGATATGAATATTTTTTAATGATTTTTTATTTTAGGGAAAAATTGGAAACTGAGAAGAAGTGTCTACTTTGTGATTTTATGAGATGTAATGTAATAGTTATTGCCTAATTCATTTAAGCTATAAACCTAATAAGATCCTCAATGTAAATTATTCATTTAATTAAAGATTATGTAATGTTTTAAGTCTGGGTCCTTATAATACCAATTAGAAGAGGAGTGTTTTTGATGGATGGCAGTTACAATAACTATTAGACTCACTATGACCTAATTTTGATGACTAATTCGTTGTTAAATGATAATTGTATTCCTTGTAATTCCAGGAAAATGGATTCATTACTGTTTATAACCATTTTTATAGTTTCTTATCATACATTTTTCATCAATCCCATGACTAATACATTAGATTTAATTTCATCATATTGTAAATAGTTTATTTTTAATATATTTAATCAGTATTTTCGACAACCACATCTATGTGGGTTCATCGTCAGACTTTTAATTCATATACTTCCTTAGAGTATAGGGGATTTTTTGTTTTGTGTTTATAAATTATAAAATTTGGAGTCCATATTAATAATTAATGATAGAGCTTAGCTGGCCTCTAATGTCAGGTTCCCCGGGCATCAATCGACCTCTATCATACCATTTTTATTTTATTCATATTATTTTTTTATTAATAATTTTCATTTAATTGAATGATTATCATACATTATTATGACAACATTTTTATTTTTTATCATGATTTAGATTTATGTGGTTCATATTTTTGAAGGTGTTATTATTGTTTATGTGTTTCTTCAAAATTATCTGGATAATGTCAAAAAATTTAGGCCTAAATCAAACTACAATCCAAGAGAATATAACCATCTAGCCATCCCCATGAGGGGAAAACCAGAGAAACCACCCATTGGGAGTGCCTACAGATAGAGTAAGGGTGCTCTTGGGTATCATAACTGTGCCATCTGGCCTGTAGTGTTAAGATAGATGGGTAAATTCTTAGATGGAAGAATCCCCAATGAACTGGCTTATGGGGCTTATGCATATAGTTGTGGGGGGAGTTCATAACTAGGATCTGGTAGTCACGGTCGGGGGGTCCTTTAGTCCATTCATAGCATTATTTGTAAGTGTAATGTGGTGATATGATATTTATGTTCTTGTATCTCCTCCAAAAATTTTAAAAAATGTAGTTATTAATCAATTTATTAATAAAACTTGATCGTTCATTCATAGAATCAAAAACCCACAAATCAAGAACAAGTTGTCTCCTTCCCTACCATGGGTCCACTTATCGACATCAATGAATGTCAACTAATTCCCCATAGAAATACAACGATATCCCTAGGAGATGATTAAACTTGAACTCTACTTCCACCGTAGAGGATCCTGAGAACAACAAATAAAATGTACACCTCACCCTACCACCATTATCCAATTTGACGAATAATTAGTACATGTGAAGGCGAGATTACATGAGAGTTCTCTACTTCTGACTCAGTCTAGTGTCCTTTACCATGCTTCACCCCTTACACATAGCATATAATACAAAAAATCCACTACATTTCATCCTTCCACATCGTAATCCATGCATGAATAAGGAATAACCAAACATATGTTGTTGGACAATAAGGTATAATGAAATTTCTAAGTCAATCAGGTGTTTTTAAACTGCATAAATATTATGTGTCATATGTGATATATCAATATGGGATTTTATTTTGAATGAAGCTTGATATATCCAGATTCTATTCTAATAAAATAATAAAATCCACTAGTGAGAAAGGGTATTTTTACCAGTTGGAGGCCGAGATTCTTCTTATGTAATTTTTCATGATTTTTAATTTTTATTATTTATATAGTTTTAATTTAACATTAATTTTAATTTCAGTATTCATTTTAAAATATATTAGTTTTTCCATATTATTAAATGAAACCCACCCAATTATTCATTCATTTTATTCTTTTATTCTTTTTTATTTTCATTTATACTTCCTCTTCACTTCATCTTTTAATAGTATGAATATATAATATAATGTTATTATTTATTAAAATTTCATTTATGGTCATTTAATATTTTATATAATTATTCTTCTTATCACTCTCGCTCTCTCTTCTCATCCACCATTATTACATTTTAATTTACTTCTACTTCTTCTTTTATTATTGTATTATTATTATTATTATTAATTCCATTGTTATGTTCATTTACAAATAATCAATCAGATCTATTACTTTTGAGAATTATGTGATAACCTAAGGCCTGACCAAGGGGAGTTCACGTTTTTCGTGTATTTTTCAAAAAAATTAATTTTATGTTAATTATAGATATGAATTGCATGCAAGGTTGTGGTAAATGTCCCTCATTACATGCAACTCAATCTATTTCATTTCATTTATTTAATCTATTCTCTATCTCATCCTAGGTTTTCTCCATAGTGAACAGAATTTATAACATAAATAGATGAAAAAAATTCAAAAGATCCAAATCCTAGAATATGGAAGAACCTAAACCATGTTATGTCATCAACTGTGATTGTAGGACGCAGTGCACTGATGATTTTTTAAATGAACTATACGTTTCAAATTTTATAAATGAAAGGATAATAATTCATAATGTAATTTCATGATTGAATTATTAAAAAATTAAATATATTATGTATAATAATTATAGAACCCAATATTTATCAGGAAAAAAATTCCATCTTGACTCATTCAATATAATATTTATAGAATAGTTCATTTAATGTTTAATATTTCATTTATTTTAAATATATTATCAAATAAATTACCAAAAATAGAAATTATGTTCTTTATAATATAATTAAAAAAACAAATATTTTTGTTCATTTAGAATATGTAATTGAAAATTTTAAAATCTCATCATGTTAGACAACCCAGGGAATCCATATATATACTAGGAATATAATTTTACATTTCCTCTCCCAATGACTAGAGTTTTATAATTAATGGAACCTTTATTGGGGAAATAATCATTTTTATCACATTTTCTATTAACATATTAAATATTTATTAATTACATTAAATAATAACATTACAAAATAAAAATAAAATCCATGATGTTTTCAAATGATTATTTATATTCATGGGAAAATTACTCAAAAGTAATGAAACATTATGATGTTTATTAATGTTACCTAATTGATCATGTATTTAGGATGAGAATAATAGTATAGGAAATGAGAAAAAAATGTTACGATAATTTGAATATTATAAAAAATTGATTTTGCAACTGTAGAATTAGATTCTTGTGTGAGATCAAAAAGATATGAACAAAAAATAGAATTATTGTAAAAAAAATTTGATCTCCCCATTCAATTCAATTATCCTAATCTCAAACATAAACATTTGTTAGTGTTGGATGAAATTTAACCCCTCATCCTTGATATTAAATAAAGATTGGATGAGCCTGACTATATTCCTTTATCCAGGGATGATCAAATCCATGAGGTTATTTATAAGAAATAATTGATTTAATATGAACCAACATTGGTATATGATACTTTTTTAACTAAAACTCATTTGATGTCATTAAATGTGTATTTTATTATAATTAACATGTCTCGGGATTCTAAAAAATTATATGATTCGTATTTTTCCATTGAAGATGATTAGGATATAAAAATTCACCTATTGAGTAATAGTTTAAGCTCCCTAAAAACATTGATCATTTTCAAGAGGTATTACATGGAATGATACCATTTCAAGGAACATTATGTAGTATCCTAATGGGTCTCAACCAATAGAAAAGTTGAAATTAATGACTAAACTCTTTAAATATAATATATTCTATACTAGGAATATATTTTATCCATAAACCTTAAAATAATAACATAAATAAAAAAATATAATGATATGTAGTAATTATTTTATAATATCCATCTCATACCCTCCGGTATTTTTTTCTAAAATGAAAACATTTTTAAAAAATATGGTGCATTCATTACCTCTAAGAACAACGTACATTGAGTTTTTCAGTCTCCGCAACCCTAGTGATATAAAAAATATTAATTTTAAATATTAATATATTAGGAATATTATAATTTATTAGATGCAATATAATGATTTAATTGTCATTTAATTAGTTAAAATGAATCTATTTTGCGAATGTTAGTAAAACCGTGTTAATGAACTAACCACAACAAGATAAAAATTTTATAAAGAGAATCATCCCTCTGTTGGAACACAAATGTGTATTTTATACCGTTTAAATTTATATAATTAGACAAGTAACATTTAATTTTAGTTCTGTATTTTTATTCATAATTGAAAAGAAGAACACTAATTATCCAGAACTGACCACACTATGGTATATAGAAATGAACACCCATAAAGAAAAATATAGATCATTATTTCTCAATTAAATTGTTCAAAATGAAAATATTAATATAATTATAAACAAAATATACATATAAAACTATGTTTGTAATGTAATTATTTAATTTAAATTGACTGTTCTTGACATTAACAGAATGTTCAATGTATTTCAATGACATAAGGTATGAGATCAATCAGAACTATCCTTTTCTATTGACTAAAAATATTTCAATCCTTAACTTATTTTAAATTTCTATTATATATTCATAGTGCTTCTAAATTATATATATATTTCACATACATATATACCAATCATATTCTCCCTTCTTTTGATTGGTTAAGACATTCTATATGTTCATTTCTTAAATAAATTTTATGAAATGAACCCAGAAGAAGGGTAAATATTCAATTCCATAATACCTTTATGTAATTAATAGTTAAAATATTTATTTTATTTTATAACATAATTAAATAAAGTAATATATAAATTATAAAATTTATAGTGAACCTTTTTTCCAATTTAAATTTCTATACATATTCATTCGTCAAAATGTTTTAACTTATTCCATAAAACATGACTATGAATGTTCATATCTATAGTTAGTTCAATACCCTTTATCAGGATATTTATTCAAAATAAACACCATATTTTGATAAATATACAAGTTTAAACGTATATTAACATCTAGAATATGTAATTATTACATGAATATAGAATCATTGTGAAATATCCATTGATAATGATATATTGAAATATTATGCAACACATTTCTTTTCTTACATAATTCTAATGGTTATGGATTATGATTGATTTCAATCATGGTTACACATAAGAATTTAGATGTTATAATGGGTTTACCAAGATATTTCACCAATTCATTGGTAAATGTTTTTGTTGCATGTGACTGTATGTATGAAATTAGGGAGTATAGCTAATCCATGATCAAAATTTGTTCATCGTGTGTTGTTTTCCAGGTAGCTGGACTTGGATTGATATTATGTATTACATAATGATACATCAATTTTCCTACATTCTCATTTTATTATGATACCATTTTATTCTCTTATAATTTTATTTTATTTTTCATGATCCTACCATATTATGATATCAGGATATGTAATTTGACCCACTTGGTATTCATCATTATATGGTTTAGTCCCTTATTGGGATTTATAACTCACCTCTACCATTTATGTATTAAATATGATATTTGATGCCTTTTAGGATATTAATATTAATTAAGAGATAGTTATGGAACATAATGTAATGATTTTTTTATAGTTTATTTTGATATAATATGATTGTAGAAGACAAAATACCCCATCATTCACAATATATGGTTGGTGATGATTGAATATTAATATTAAAAATCACATAATAATATGTGTATAAGATTCTAGTCACTATTCTTGGACACAATAAATGGTATAAATATTTTTTAGGATTTCGACTCAAATAATTTGGTATGAAACCCTTGTATATGTATATGTATATAAAACTATCTATATTTTTTGTGAAATATATGGTGATAGGTTTTCAAAAATTACTTCATTCTATTGATACTGTAATTATATATTTCTCCTATATATTTTTACGTATGGGTAACCACACTGAAAAGGTAGTATTAGATATTTACTCAATAATCACTTAGTACTTGTTATAGAGGCCTTATAACACACCGAGATTGACAATCCCATATAACATTGTTTGGAAAATTCATAAACATTTTACAAACCACTATAATAGACATGAATATATTATTGTATAATTAAACATAATTAGAAAACTACAATATATACCATATATTTAATAATAGAGTATCATATATTAGGATTTATGTGTCACATATAAGTTATTCAAATCTATTTTTATTTTTTCCCTTTTTAGATAGTTTTTAGTTTCAGTATTCTGAGTCTACTTTTCATAATTGGTTGTGTAAAATTTTAGGAACAATTGTAGAAACCAACGTAATATTATATGTGATTATTTTCCTAATTACATTTCTATTATTGTGGTAATAGGATCTTGGATCATCAGGTAGGTACTGTCTAAACAGTCCTAAGTTATTAATATTAACTTGAATCGTATGTAACCCCAACCTTATCCAAATAATGGTCACGTTGTTCTTCAATCCTTTATATAGTAATGGTAACCAATATTTTAGAGTTATATTTTTTCCCTAATCATTTATCAAAGGATTAATTCCATTATGATATTATTTTATATTGTATAATTAATGAAATATTAGAACGTGCTGTTGGTTGTTTATCGCATGGAGTGAGAAGCTATCCAATGATGTAATTAATCATGGAAATTAATTCCAAAAAGTAAATTGATTAAATGAGATTGGAATTATTAAAGAAAATATTATTAAAAAAAATATATTCCTAGAAATATCCACAATAAAATGTTTCAAGTTATCCATATTCAGATACAAAAGGAATATACTTAAATTGGGCCTCGGAGGAATAAACTACAATTCATCCACGAAATTCCTCTAACATTTTCATCAATATAAAATGTAATATAAAAATATTCAACAATGAAATAAATTTTTTTAAATAAAAATTATTAGTAAATTTAAAACATTTACAGACATAAAGGTATTGATCATTGTTTCATGACAGTCAAGATATATTTTGGAGAAACATAGTGGAATCATGGGGTACGATATAAAAATCATAAAATGAAATCTAATTCTGTTTGACCAATATAAAAAAATTAGGGAAGAAAAAAACAAAATCTCCATGTTTTATAAATGGGGAAGGAATCGTCCTGGAAACGTTTTCAATGGAACCATTAGATGAATTTCATGTGGAAAAAAGAGGGGCATCATGAAAATCAATGTTGAATAGACATAAGTATATTCATCAATAAAATAAAATAAAATTAGGTTAATGTGATTTCCTAGAATTTTTTATAGTGTTTCAACTACAAGGAACACATGTATTATAGAAGATAAGAAAATAAACAATGGTTAGTAGTTAAAATGAATGAAAAGAACCTTAATGAGAATATATATTCCAAGGGAATAAAATATCACTAATTACAATTTGAATCCCAACAATGATATGGTGATATGTATGTTGTTTATTCTTTAAAAAATAGTGAATATATTATTGGATTTTTGTTCTATGAATTTTTTTTAATCATGAACATTTAATTAAATGATCTAAACTCTTCCTTAAACAATGAGTATTGGAAATATGTTAGATCAATAATAAGGAAATTATTTCATCTAATGTATATAACTGCTGAAATGTTAGTGATTTTGTTTTTAACATCATATAAATTATTATGATAATTAATTTAAATTAATTTTATGATATATTGGGAATAGATTGGTACCCATTACATAAATCCCAAAAAAATTAGGATTTTTAGATCACTCTTCGTATTGAAATTAATTCACATATTCTATACAATTGTTATGAGGATAATGAATATACATGGAATATTTATATCTTTTGTGGATATTATTTCCATATGATATAGTGTATTTTACATAAATATTTATAAATTATATATAATCATGGTTGAATAAAATCAAATTTTATCATTATAAAAATTTTATATTTGAATAATTTCTAGAATATCCTCCTGAATAAGAGTTGGATTTCTCTATTAATATTATATTTGGATAGCTTACCACTTCCATGTATCCATACTAAATGTCCTTAATTGAGTTACATGAATATAATAATAAATTAATAGAAAATTTACGAAAGGATTTTTTTTGAATGAATCATCATGGGGATAAAATACCAACACATCAAGATGAATGATTGTTTAATGTACCTCTGAAATTATTAATCATAAAGTAAATAAAATCATTATAATGAACATGAATTCATGGTCAGGATATAGGAATTGGCCAATAAAATACATGGGAACCAAAATTTCTATATGGTGGAAAATTGGGTGAGATATCAACAATTAATGGTAAAGCAGCATGGTATTCCCAAGATAGCCTTCCCAAAAGAATGTGGACATTATGTGTTCATAGTGATTCCCTTAAGACTCAGTAATGATCTACCAATCATTATCTACATAACAAGATCAATCAATAAATATTAATTTTATAAATTGTGGTAGTTATTACATATGATATTATGATATACCCCAAAAGTATGAGGAAGCATTATAAGCATTGTAATATTATGCTAAATATTTTCAAAAAAAAATAATTTATATAAAATATATAGTCAATGGGATATCTATATAGAGTATGTTTCATTATAATGTAATTATATCATATCTTATAAAATATTTTTGGTCACATATACGATAATGGATGTTGCTGAGTAGCCCATACTAACATCTATAACAATAATCTATACATTCCTTGGGCTATCTTGGTATTATTGAATATTTGTGAGAAACATCTGATGATTTTTATTCTTATTAACCACAATGAATAAAATAAGAGAAATTTTTTCCTAGACTTATGAATTTGAATTGAGAATTACGAAATTGGAAACACTACTTATCACTACACCATTACCCACACATACCTCTAGTGTGGAATAATTATTGATAAAATATAAAACATTAAATGAGTGATTGGGTTGTGTACTAATAGAGAATGATAATGGGATATCTTATTCCTCAATGTAGTTGAAATTACATGATAATAAATACCCCACACATGTTTTTTAGTTTTATATAGTGATATTTTCATAGAATAATTTAAGGAAATATATGTAAGAACCTGGATCTTCTTTTCAGGTACGCTTTTCCTTTTTCTGGAGTATTTGAGAAAAAATAACTTTCTAGAAATTTTTGAAGTACACGCCGTGTAATTTTTGAGTACACGACATGTACTCTTTTCCTGCCAAAGTCGTGTGTTGGCCGTGTCAGGGCCACACACACTGTGTGTAAGGTGATGGGGAGGCCGATTTTGGTGGAGTATGGAAAAGACCTACTACACACATTGTACTCTAAAAGTAAACGTTGTGTACTATTTTTTTTCATTAAACGGGCTGGGGTCACGCCTGACTCACGGAAGCGTCTTCTTCTCCAGGTTTTATTCTTTTGAGAGAGACCGTATGACCAAATCTTCCCCTAGCCATCGTGCCTCTGTCCGACCTTCGTTAAAGCTGTCATAGATTGCGTTGGAAGCACAACGATGAGTTCCCCGTTCTTCTTTATCCTTGATTCTTTATTCCTCCTCATTTTCATGTTAGCGTAGGATGAAAATTTTGTGCGTTTTCTCAGATCTACATCATTCTATGGTGAATCTGTCATCTTGGATCACATATATCGATCTACTGGGATAGCGGTAAGTGGTTTGTTTCCCTACATTGAATGTCCTTGAGTATTTAGTGAAAAATTGGCAGATACAGATGTATTGGGTATCTCGGGATAGGGTTTTGATCATGTTTTGTTATCTGCCTTAGATTTCATGTATGCTTGAGGTTATTGGATGATTAATAATAGCTTGTTAGCACGGTTGAGGATCACCCCATGGGGGTTTTCCCTAGTTTTGGCAGTTTATTGCTGTTTGGCATGGTTTTGCCTATGAGGCAACGCTTTTGCACATTGCTAGTATGCTTGTTGAATTGATTTCATGTATTTCTTGCTGTTTTTATGCTTGTGGATTCTTTTAGCAATTATCCAAGTAGATGTTGAACTTACTTAGGCTGCTAAAAGTCATTCATGCATGACTAAACTGCTTAGGGAAGAGGGATCCTGGTGTGGTAGAATAAAGGGGTAATTGACGATTAGGGCTTCCCTAGAGAGTCTATTATAATTAGTATCAATCGCAGGAACTATGGTAATGGGACTTTTTGCTTCCTCAGAGCGTCTTTAGTTACATAGTGAGACTATAGGGGGAATTAGACGTAAGTACTTCTTCAGAGAGTCTATATCTTTCATTGAAAGACCATATGGGAATTGACGGTGAGAGATTCACAGAGTGTCTGTGCCTTTGTACATTTACATGACTAGATGGGTTTTCTAGTAGAGCCACCCAGAGAGTCAGTGCATTATATGATGGTTGGTTGTGAGGAGTCCACCCAGCCAATGAACAAGCTTGGGTTATACTTCTTGTTGTTTAGGTAGACTGTTGAGTTACCTATTGTGCTTACTTGCTTACCTTGGGAGTATAGAGCTATTTCTAGGTTCCTTGGTTGATTTCTAGATGATTTAACTAAACTACTAAATAAATGTTAATGGAGATTTTTAGGATTATTTACTTTAGTGTATTTCTGTTTCTCTACTGCATTTATTTCGTTAACTTTTTCTATATTACTCACTGATAGAAGGGCATGGATCTCCTGATGATTGTCTACTGGGATTAGTATCACACCCTGTTTGGGACCTACTTTTTGGCCCAAACAGTTAATATTGTTGCAGGTGTGGATATGGATTGTGGCCATTCTACTTCGGTTACATGATTTCTTGTTGGATCTGGAGAGCATAGGACCGAGCATAGGCTTGCGATGCTGCTAGAGTTTCTATTTACTTTCGTACCTTTTTTAGTTTCATTTCAGCACATTATTGTGTTTGCTGCGTTCCTTAGATACTTGTACCTGCTGCATCATTATCATTATCATTATGTGCTCATTGCTTCCACTGTTTAGTTTCAGTGTTTGTATGCTGTTTACTGCTGCCGCTATTGACTGTTGTTTTTCTTTCCTTATATACATTACTAAATAAGGGAATGGTTTCCCCAATAACATACCATGGCCCTCGCTGCTAGGCCACAGCCTCTGGCGTTTGGCGAAAATCACTTTAGGTCTTGTGGAGAACCAGGTATGGGGAACCATTGGAAGGGCTCCGGATTCGGGTCGTTACTAGTGGTATCAGAGGAGTTATTTCCTTTTCTATTGACTTACTGTTTAGAAACATTAGATAGGGAAAGGATGGAATATGTGAATGGTAAATAGTTGTGCCAGGGTGTACTAGAACCCATGTATAGGGAAAAAGCTAGATTACCACAAATATTGAATGTTTAGAGTTTGTGAATGTTACGGTTTAATTGATTTCACCGTTTGGTGATGCACTTGTTTTGTGCTCTTACTGTTTATATGATTGCATTTCAATTTTGTTGCAACTTGATGTGATGCGGTTATGCCATCTCATTCATTATATAGGCACATGTTAGAAGATCACATGCCATGAATTTTTCCCTTCCATCTAGGTTTCATTAGAGATTGCATGCTGTTTTGATAGGAATTGTGATAGAAAATGCATGTTGTTGTGATAGCTACTGTGATAGAATACCTGCTATGTTGATAGGGTATCGTTGTTTGGATCCGTCTTATCGCGGACGCCAATCTTTGATTTTAGAGGTGTTATGGTCCCTTATGGATCATAATTTGGTGGGTCGTGAGTTCTTATACTGTTCGCTTGTTACATGCATTGTTAGGATGCCAATCTTTGATTCGCGGGGAGTATGGGCCCCCATAGATCGGAATTTGGAACCTCAACCACTTTTTTTCTGGGTTTTCTGGGCTCTGGTGTAGTTATGAGGCTACTGTCTGAAAAAACACAGAATACACGGCGTGTTCTTTATAGGTACACGCCGTGTAGTTTTTGGCCGTGTCACTGACCATGTGGAAAGGGACACGGAGCTGCAAATGGTTTTCAGAAACACATCATGTACTCTAGGTACATGCCGTGTAGAGGTTAACTAGGAGCCCGACCATGTAACTAACAACACGAGCCAGTTAATGCATGTTTAGTACTTTCCGTGTTCGATATGCACACATCGTGTATCCTTTCCCAGGTACCCCGCCGTGTCTTGAAAAACATGGGTCGGTGTTATCATCACTTATACACGCCGTTTTTTTTTTCAGAACACGCCGTGTAAGGATCATCCGAGTACCCATCCGTGTCACGAACAACACGGGTCGAGGATTCCCTTAAAGTGCATGTCGTGTCAATTGGGAACATGCCATGTAGTTTCGACCATGGGTCAGGCCGTGTTGCTAACAACACGGGCCAGGTAAGGCATGTCTAGTGCATGCCGTGTCTTACCCAACATGTCGGGTAGTCTTCGGCTCAGACAGTCCGTGTGACTTAGTCGTGTAGGAGTAACCAGGCAGGGAGAAGAGGGTCAGTACATGTCGTGTAGTTTAAGAACACGCCGTGTAGTCGGGTTGTTTACATAGCCATGTATGGGCAAGGTACACGCCCATGGTATGATTTCTATAAAAACACCGTGTATCTGTATTACACGCCGTGTAGTTATGTTGTGTTTTTTTTCTTCCAGATTGAAAGGGTTTTCACTCTTATTCCATTTTACCCTCTTTTGTTGCAACTGTGTTCATCTTTAATGAAGGTGTGTTTTGGTATTTCAGAGCTATGGCACCGAGACGTCCTCATGTTGCACGCCAAGAACGAAGCAATGATCGTACCCCTTATACGACCGATGAAGCACTGCCAGTAGTTCCGCCCATCATTACGGACATGGAAACTACAGTGATTCCAGACACTGGTGCAGATGATTAGTTCAGAGAGGGTTTCATGAGACTCATGCAGTCCTTCCAGGGAGTTCAACATCCATCCCCGACTATGGCAGAGCTGATGCGGGTCTTCCAGCAGCAGCATCCTCCCACTTTCACAGGGGATGGAGGACCTCAGGCTGTAGAGTCATGGCTGGAAGCAATGATATCCATGTTCGAGTATCTGGAGTTGACTCCAGACAGGAGGGAGAACTTGCGACATATATTCTGTGAGACTCTGCCATGATATGGTGGGACGTAGTCTCTTAGATGGGGCACCAGCATGTTATGGCTTGGAATGAGTTTTAGCGTATGTTTTACGACTACTTCACCACAACGACGCTGAGGGATGACAGATCCAGGGACTTCATGAGCCTACAATAGGGTACCCTCTCAGTTATGGAGTATTCCTACCTGTTCACTGAGTTACAGCGATTCTCTCCTAATTTGGGAATGATGAGCTGTTTCTATCGAGGAAGTTTGAGGAAGGCCTCAAATAGGAGATCAGATCACAGTTGAATGTCTTTCAGTTGTCTTCTATTACTCTGATAGTTAATCAGGCACTCATCACTGAGAGGAACCTGAGGGATACTAGAGTTGTGGACTAGGGTGGTTCAGCATCCAAGGATGATTCCCTCCAGACGGATAGCAGGATGCGCCACCGAGAGTCTACCTGAGGTGACCCGAGGAAGCGAGGTATTCCATCTGGTAGACAAGATCCGTCATTTGGAACCCAATTGGTGTGTTATAAATGTTGGAGGTGTGGGAATAAGAGGCCCATGTTCCCGAGGAACCCAGTGGAGTACCGATCCTGCAGCATGATGGTTCAACTACAGCATTTCTGCAAGGTTCCCCTTCCAGCGGCTAGTGAAGAAGGATCAGTTTCGACCCCATGTCGAGGAGAAGGATTACCAGCTCCACAAGAAGACTAGGGGCTGGTGTTCTGTAGGTCTTTCAGGTCAGGGTAGAGGCCGTGGACACAGTGGTTAGGCTCCGGGAAGAGCGGCTTAGGGTTTTTAGGCTACACAGGGCCGCGGTAATGGCCAGACTTTTGATGTAGAGCTGATTCATCAAGAGAATGATCCTGGACCCTTTATAGTTTTAGGTATGATCATAGTAGCCTCAGTTTTATCTTCAACCCTTTTAGATACTGGTTCTTTAATAGCTTTATCTTTGTGGTTGTTGTGGAAAGCCTTAATCTCGGTGTCCTTTCTTCTGCTGACATGTTGACTCTCCACAGGCCTTTGGGAATGAGGAAATATAGCGAACATCAGTGCAAGGAGTGCCCTCTCGAGGTTACAGGGTATAGTTTCTTATGGGACCTTTATTTCCTACAAATTACGGGCTATGAAATCATTATTATAATGGACTGTTTGGTTCCCTTCCAGGCAGTCATCAATTGCTAACGCCGTAGGGTGAGATTCGTATCACCAGTGGGTGAATCTTTCCTTCATAAGGGCGAGTGGGATGTTCATGTGAGTCGAGCCATAATAGACCATCATGGGCTATAAGGAGTTATGGCCCATATTTCTAGTATTTATCTGGATGACCAGGGGACTTCGTATTTAAATTTTCCTCTAGTGGATTACCACTTTCCAGATTTCTTCCCATAAGATATTTCATGTTTTCCTCCGGAGCGTGAGGTAGACATCCCGATTGAGCTCATACCAGGAGCATCACGAGTGTCCATTAATACATATAGGATGTCTACCCCTGAGTTTCAGGAGCTCAAGATGCAGTTGGAGGAGTTGTTGGCAAAGGGTTTCCTCAGACCCAGTACTTCTCCTTGGGGTTCACCTGTTCTGTTCGTGAAGAAAGAAGATGATACCCTTAAGCTTTGTGTGGATTATCGGATGTTGAACCAGTTGAAAGTCAAGAACCAATATCCATTTCCATGGATTTATGATATCTTCGATCTGATTTGAGGAGTTCAGGTGTTCTCAAAGATCTATTTGAGGCCCAGTTATCATCATCTATGCGTTAGACTTCAGATATACCTCTAACAGCCTTTAAGAGCAAGTATGGTCTCTACGAATATACAGTTATGCCATTCGGTCTTACGAACACGCCAGTAGTTTTCATGGAACTGATGAACATTTTATTCCATCCTTACTTGGATTCTATTGTCGTGGTCTTAGTGGAAGATATCTTTGTGTAATATGACACTCGACACAACCATGTAACCCATCTTGAGAACGTTTTGAGTACACTAAGGGAGCATCATCTTTATGCTAATATCTCAAAGTGCCACCTTTGGATTGACGAGATTCACTTCCTGGGCCATTTAATCTCAGAGGGAGGAGTATCAGTAGACCCATAGAAGGTGGGAGAAGTAGTTACCTGGGAGAAACCGAATAATGTCTTCGAGGTACGGAGCTTCGTGGGGATGGCTGGATACTACATGCGGTTTATACATGACTTCTCATGCCTAGAAGCACTGTTTACATGATTTACTAAGAAGGGTGTGAGGATTTTTTGGTCAGAAGCCTGTGACTCAGCCTTCCAGGAGTTGAAGGGGAGATTGACTTTATCACCAATCCTAGTTTTTCCAGATTTGGGCAAGAGCTATACAGTTTTCTGTGATGCATCTGGCATCAGACATGGTGTAGTGCATATTCAGGAGGATCGAGTGGTTGCATATGAATCTCGGTAGTTGAGCCCACATGAGAGGATTTATCCTACGCACGACCTGGAGTTGGCTGTGGTTGTTCATGATTTAAGTTGCTGGAGACATTACCTAGTGGGAGATAATTTTGTGGTATACACTGACCACAAAAGACTCAAGTACATATTCACACAGTGTGGCATGAATCTAAGATAGCAGGGGTGGGTTGAGTATATCCAGTCCTTCGATTTAGAGCTTTCTTATATTCCTGGTAAAGTAAACTCAGTGGCTGATGCACTGAGCAGGGGAACATAGATACAGGCAGATCAGGAGGCCAGCAGTGAGTGGCAACTAATGGATCTATTCTCAGAGTTTCATTTGGTGGTACATGACAGGAAGGGGAAGACATTCATATCTTATATGGTTGTTACCTTTGAACCTATGGACCAAGTTCGAATGAGGCATCTGGCAGATTCAGAAGGGCTAGTCCTATGAGAAAGGGTGTCAAGAGAGGACCCTCTTCCCAGGTGGACCGTTGGCGAGGATGAGATCTGGTGTTTCCGATAACGCATATGGGTGCCAACAGATATACGCGATGAGCTGATGGGAGACTTCCATTCCTCAGTTTTTGTAGTTCATCCTAGTGTCACCAAGATGTACCATGATTAACACCGCCAGTACTGGTGGCCTGGTATGAAGAGAGATGTTTCTGGTTTTGTCATTAGATGTTCCACTTGTCAGCCGGTGAAGGCAGAGCACCAGCGACCAGCAGGGCTTTTACAGCAGATACGCATTCCAGAATGGATGTGGAACGACATCGCGATGGACTTCATGACTGGTTTTCCAAGATCATCGAGAGTAAATGACGCGGTGTGGGTCTTCGTCTACTGGCTTACAAGGGTATCTCAGTTATTTCCAATCAAGGAGACTTTCAGTGTCGTTGATCTGGGATGACATTACATCTGGGAGATCGTTCGACTTCATGGAGTTCCACACTCCATTATTACAGATAGGGATGCGCGCTTTACCTCTCGGTTCTGGTAGGGATGTTAGAAGGCCTTGTGTACATAGGTACTTTTTAGTACAGCATACCACCCCCAGACTGATGGCCAGTCTGAACGCATGATCCATGATCTTGAGGAAGTTCTCCAATATTTCATCCTAGACTTTGGTAGTTTCTGGGAGAAGCATATTTCTCAGGTGGAGTTTGCCTACAACAACAGTTTTCAAGCGACCATTCAAATGGTTCCATACGAGGATTTGTACGGTAGGCCATTCCTATCACCTTTATGCTGGCTGGAGACAGGAGAGAAAGCTTTGCGGGGACATCATCTTGTTCAGGAGACTTCAGAGCAGATAGAGCTAATTCGTAAGACGATGGCTACAATGCAGTCTCAACAGAAGTCTTATGTTGAGCAGTGGAGATGAACTCTAGAGATCGAGGTTGGTGATCAGGTTTTCCTATGTGTCAAATCTAGGTTGGGACACAAAAGTATTCAGAGACAGGGTTTTCTTTCACTATGGTACGTCGGGTCGTTTGAGGTCTTGGAGAGAGTTGGGTCTGTTTCCTATTGTTTACAGCTACCTCAAAGGTATCGGGCCATGCACGACGTCTTCCACGTCTCTCAGCTCCGATGTTACATTTCATACTTGTCTCACGTCTTTCAGACTGAGGATGTCGAGCTTGAAGCAGATGCATCGTTCGAGGAGAATCCTATTTGGATTGTCAATCACAGTACAGAGGTTCTCCATGGGCGGTCTGTTCCTCTGTTATGGGTGATATGGAAGCACAAGCGAGTACAGGATGAGACTTGGGAACGCGAGGATGAGGTATGATTGTAGTGGCCGAATCTGTTCGTGGTTCCTACTTCTATGCCTTGTTAGGGAAATTTGTGGACAAATTTCATTAAGGGGGATGTTTGTAAGAACCTGGAGCTTATTTTCATGTATACTTTTCCTTTTTCTAGAGTTTTTGTGATAAATGAACTTTCTGGAAATTTTTTGAGGTACATGCTGTGTACATTCTGAGGACATGCCGTGTACTCTTTCCCCACCATAGCTATGTGTTGGCCATGTCTGGGCCACACACACGGTGTGTAAGGGTGACATGGAGGCCGATTTTGGCAGAGTTTTCAAAAGACCTAGTACAGGTCATGTACTTTTTTTCATTAAACGGACCAGGGTCGCACCTGACGCACAGAAGCGTCCTCTTCTCCATTTTTCATTCATCCGAGAAAGACCATAGGAACTAATATTCACCGAGCCGACGTGCCACCGTCCGACCTCCGTTCCAACCACCGTCGATTTCGTTGGATGTGCATTGGTGAGTTCCTCGTTCTGCTTTAGCCTTGTTTCTTGATTACTCCTTGTTTTCACGTTATTGTAGGTTGAGTGTTTTGTGCATTTTTTCAGATCTACGTCATTCTAATTGGAATTTGTCGTCGTGGTTCACATATATAGATCTACTGGGATCGATGTCGGTGGTTTTTGCCCTAAATTGAATTTCTTTTAGTCCTTAGTAAAAAAGTGACGGATACCCATGTATCTGGTATCTCGAGTTAGGGTTTTGATCCTGTTTTTTTATCTGTCCTAGATTTCTTGTATTCTTTAGGTTATTGGATGATTAATAATTGCTTATTATCATGTTTGGGGATCACCCCATAGTTGTTTTCCCTGGTTTTGGCTGTTTATTGTCGTTTGGGATGGTTTTGCCTATGAGGCAACCCTTTTGGACATTGCTAGAATACATGTTGAATTGATTGCATGAATTTCCTGCTGTTTATATGCTTTTGGATGCTTGTAGCTATTAGCCAAGTAGTTTATGAACTAACATAGGCTGCTAACAGTCATTCACGCATGACTAAAATGCTCAGGGTTGAGTGAACCTGTTGTGGTAGACTAAAGGGGGAATTGACGATTAGGGCTTCCCTAGAGAGTATGTTATAATTAGTGTCAATTGCAGGACCAATGGGAATGTGACTCTATTCATCCTCAGAGTGTCCTTATTTACGTAGTGAGACTATAGGGGTAATTAGACGTAAGTTCTTCCTCATAGATTCTTTATCTTTTGTTACAAGACCACAAGGGAATTGACTGTGAGAGCTTCCTAGAGTGTCTGTGCCTTTGTACGTTAACTTGACGAGAGGGGTTTTCTAGTAGGAGCCACCTAGAGAGTTAGTGGTTTATTTAATAGTTGGTTATAATGAGTCCACCTAGCCAAAGAAAAATATTGGGTTGTACTGCATGATGTTTACGTAGACTGATTAGTTACCTGTTATGCTTACATGATTGCCTTTGGAGTATAGATTTGTTGATAGGTTCCTTGGTTGATAGCGAGATGATTGTACTAAACTACTAAATAAATTTGAATGGAGATTTGTAGGACTGTTATCTTTACTGTATTTATGTTTCTCTGCTGCATTTATTTCCTATACTTTTGCAATATAACTCACTGACAGTAGGCCACAGATCTCGTGGTGATTACCTACTGGGATTAGTCTCACACCCTATTTGGGTCCTTCTTTTTGGCCTAAATAGGTTATATGAATGTAAGTGTGGATAGGAATTGTGGCCCTTCTACTTTGAGTAATGATTGCTGGTTGGAGTTAGAGAGCATAGGACTGAGCTTAGGCTTGCGATGCTGCTGGAGTTGATGTTTACTTTCATACCTTGTTTTTCAGTTGTATTTCAGCATGTTGTTGTGTTTGCTGCTTTCCTTAGATACTTTTACCTGCTACATCATTATCATTATCATTATGTGTTCATTGCTTCTACAGTTTACTTTCAGTGTTTGTATGTTGTTTACTGATTTTGTTATTGACTATTTTTGTTCCTTACCTTGTATACCTTACCAAATGAGGGCATTGTTTCCCCCAATAACATACCAAGGCCCTCACTACTAGTCGGTTGCCTCTGACATTTGGGGAAATGCGCTTGAGGTCATGTGGAAAACCGGGAATGGGGAACCAAGGGAATGGATCCAGATTCAGGTCGTTAAAATAGAATTATAGAGAGATCATTGAAATATATACATATCATAATATCCTCAATTAAATATTCACATATCTAAAACATAATATGCACCCACGAATATCAATATATTTGATCAAGGACTATGAATACTCAACCCATTACCATCCTTACAATGAAAATAATGGGATAAATGATTTTCATCAAATGTATCGGGAAACTACATCAATGATGAGAATTAATAAGAATCCTATATTCATAGACATGAAAATGATAGGTGTTGGGATCATAAAGGAAATAATATAATAATTACTAAACAAAAATATTTCTCATTAATCACTTATAAATAAGATAAATGTTTCTCAATGAGAGGAGGTGAACATGTTGAGGATAGAAGAATCTATAAAATGTAGATAATTATTGATATAATGAATATAAAAATAAGGAGTTGTAAGAAGTGGTTCACAAAAAATGGGTAATACCAAATAGAATTATAAATATTCGTTTGATGAATGATTCAAATATCTCAACCTACTTCATCCATCCATAAAAAAATAAAATTTATAATGATCTAGGAATGCACTATTTATGGGAAGATATGGTGAATTAATTCAATAGATAATCATCAATGTTCCTATTATATCATTATGAGAAATATGAATGTTAAAAGGTCCAAGGGGATGATGCCACCACTACTCATAAAAAATCGAAACGGGAAAACACTTCCCTAGAGTTTTTTACATGAGTTTAATATATATTAAAACGAAATTTTATTAAATAGGTTACGCTGGATCATTTTATAAAGAATTATTATTCAATTATTATTTTAGCGGACCTCTCAATTGACCAACTTACATTGATACATGTCTGAAAAGTGGTGAGGTTCCATGGAACCCCATTATTGAGTGTATCTAACATAAAAAATGATTTACCTCTATGTTATAGGAATGTATCCAACATTCTCTAGATGATTATTTTAAATTCAATTTGTATTATAACCACAATAAATGGCCCATATAAGTTGATTATCTAGACACTTGGAGACTTGTAAATAGATTCCCTAGTGTAATTCAGTGGATAATGATATCATAATCATCCTATAATGATTGGTTTATATATTATTATTTCCCACTAAATTGATAAAATATCTCCAAATGATACCTTTAATGGGAATAGATATATAAAACCTTCTTTTTATATGAAGTTATTAAAATCAACCTAATCGGATCATAATTGGTTGAAAAAATAATAAAAAATGTCATTATTTTCAACCCTAGATTAGAGAAACTCAACGTCGACAGTGGAGTAATTATACAAACTTTTAATGAGACATAGACAATGATGTTGGAGTGATAGATTTCATATAAATATCCCAATGGAATAGATTCATGATATTTGGGAATAATGGATTTTTAACTCCAAAATGGTTTGGACCCGTTGCGAATCCTAATCTCATCAATGTTGTGGATTATCAACTAGTAGTCATGTGAAACATTTCATCTGTACTTGATACATTTCATGTATCCATTTTATGGAAATAAATACAAAATACCTCACATGTACGAATTCAGAGTTGGTATAGATAGAAAATGATTTATCATATGACCAATGGTCGGTGAAGATTATGGACTGTTGAGATAATGTTGTACATAATAAGGAAACGCCCCATGTCAATGTACATTAGAGAAATCATTAGTATAAGAGGCAATGTGTGAATGGAAGGAAGCTCTGAAGATGATGTAACATTAATGGTTTTCACTAAATTATATAAAATGAAATTTCAACGATGATATTCTAATGGGGGGAATGATGGAACCTCTAATTATAAAAATGTAATTTTCAATATGAATTTATAATGTGTTATTTTTTGTAAAATGATACTACAAAATGAACATGTACCTCATTATAAAACCAAGTACATTTCATTATTTTAATTAAAAAATTAAATTCAAATAATAATACTGGATATAAAAATTTAAATTATTGTAATGGGAAAAACCTAGAAAAATAATAGGAAAATTCAATCACTTCGATCCCCATGAAAAATTGCACTGACAAACAACACTCTATAAATGATATAGAACAATCATAATAATATATTCATTTTGAAAATGAAAAATTATATATTTAAATTTGATATATGTTAAATGTGAATGAAAAACTAATTAAATATAACTAATTTCTATAATATGTAGAACCCATCTGAATATTCCAAATCATTCTATTATAATAGTTCTCTATTTATTATAATAGAAATCTAATAATTGGAATAGTAATATTAATGTTAAGAATAGTAACATAATTATTAGAATAGTATAAAAATCTATGGAAATGTAAAATAGTATTTATTTTTCTTATAAAATGATCATATGAAATATTTATATAATTATATTATTAACTAAATGATTTAAAAAATGATTATTAATATTTTAAATAATCTAAATTTATTTATTTTATTTTCCATGACAGATATAAAGATATAATAGAAAGAATATATTCATAAAATGGGTATATAAATTAACATTACAATATATTATTCTGTTATTATAATTTTATGAAACCATTAATAATTTTTGAAAGGGTCTATAAATTAACCTTATTATTTTTATTTTTATTTTGTAAATGAATGATGATTGTATATAATACTAAATTAATCATATTTTGAATTTTTTTTCGTAAAATGTGTTTAATTTTTGGTGTATAAATACAAAAATGGTTACATATTATTTTTTTCTAAAAGATAAATAATTTTTTGACATAATATGATAAATACCTAAATTTGTGAGTCATTAACAATATGAGAACTCATTATTTAAAAATATCATTTTCCATTTATTGTATATAGTTACAAGAATCTGTAATATTTTCAATAGTGATTCAATATAATAATATTATTATTATAATCAAGAAAAATACTCATCTCCACCCCTATAAAAATACCACCCCTCCTCCTCACAAATTCTAATCCTTGGATATTTCAAAATTGGTAAAAAATTACATCCCAAATCCTCTTCTAAATATACAAATGTTATTCAACTAATCCAAGTACCATTTTACTATTACTTAAGTTGTATCGTAATAGTTTATTACCAAATAATCGTGTAAATTTCCTGATAAACCCCTTTAAATATTATTTTTCTTCTACAACAAACTTATTCTATAAATCCACCAATGAATAATAACATCTGTAACCTAAATATAATTATTAGTTTTTATAATTTAGTAATATCAATATTATACTCACCATTCATATATTTATAAAATGAAAATGTTGTTCACAACAAGGATTCTTCACCTCCTCTAAGAAAAAAGTACATCATTTTTTCCGACATGGAATTAGGGATAGTTTTAGAAAAAATATAAGGGATAAATAATATTTTAATAAAACTATTATAAAATATTTATTATTTGTAAATATTTTAATCATCGTTTAATATAATAAATTTAATCTAGGATACGATGGTTGGAAAATATCATAAATTAACAAACCACATAATGTTAAAAAAATTACTAAGTGAATTGTACCTATGTTGAACAAATTTTGGTATTTTAGAAAAAAAATATGAAGGTACATTAATATTTTTTATTTCAATTATATAGTTATATTACCATTTTATAAGAAAATTAACATTTTACCCGAACTAATCTATATGATAAATCATCAAACGAACACCCCTGGAAAAATAAAATGGAAATTTTTATCTTAGTGAAATAGTGTTTAGTAAACATAATTTAAATATAATAAATAAAATATAGATTTAAAATGTCTTAAATTATTTCATTAAATAACTAAATATGATTCTTCTGTACATCACGTTCAATTTCATATTGATTCTTTATGATAAAGTAATGGATCTTTCTAAACCCCACTTTTTCTTCAATTTATACACATTATCTATACCACACTTGTTATTTGTGTTATACACATTATCAATTTTTTAAATTATATTAGAATCATATAAAATAGTTTAAAAATAAATATTAGTTACATTGAAAACTAAATATCTCGATTCCAATGTATACATCAGTACTCTTAATGAAATATGTCATCATATTCTCATATAATAGGAATATTAGTGATGTTGAGTTTCTCTCCAACCAATTGAGATAAATAATCCACCTAACTGTGCATTAAGAACCATATAAAAGATGTAATTTCCATAAGAATATCTTTTTTATTCATGAAATTACATATGATGAAATGTTGATTTGAAATACAAAATGATACTTCACTTCCACAAAAATTGGTATGGTCTTTATATAGGGAGATACATCGCATTCCAAAAATATCATAAATAATACAACAGAGATAGTAACATTATTATTTGGAAGAACAATACAATAAAATTATATAATTCATGAGTATATACGTGAGATATAATCATTATTCCATTCATATTTTTCATTGATAAATCAATTTATATCCATTAATGTGGTGATGTAAGATGATTAAGAAATTCTAGAGGATTAACAGTGTGGGTAGAACACTAAATAATACATTTTATTTTCATTACAGTAGAATAGGAATAATTTTCTCAATTTCATTATGGCTATTATAATTTAAATAAATCAATGATGTGAGTGTGAGTATCATGAAAAATTATTTAGAATGATAAATCATATGATAAAAAAATAATTCCATAGATATCATAAAATATGAAACCCTATTATCAACCTAATAAATTAAATGTTTATATATAATTATGTTTATTTTTTATTCTCTATTAGGATTTATAATATAAATATATTCAAACACTTAATATTTTATCATATAGATAATATCAATTAACCAGAAAATATCCATTTAGTGTGTTAAATGAGGTGTTTGGTAATTTTACATTATAATTAATTAGGTGAAGATTTATTTACTACACAACCATCAATTTTATGGTTATGACACTATGGTTTATCTATTATAGACCCTACATTGACTTTTTTGTATCCAATTAGGGATACCACTACTAGAAAACCATCTAATATATACATTAACATACTTTCAAAATTGTATCATATACTTACCCCTATCTATGTTTTTCTCACTAATGTTTTCTAATATTAATCCCCATATATAACTGAATCATACTTTTCATTAAAATAAATAAATCCAACTGACACTATTATAAATTTTACATAACTTTGGATAAATTTTTAATACATATTACAACAACACATAAATTAGAACCATAATCATTTAGTTTCTTTACATACAAGATAAATAAGAATATTTTTTCATAAAATAAATACAATAACTCTGAAAAATTTCATCTCATGTTTTAATATTATTATACATATACTACATAATAACATTAACCCTGACCTAAGAAAAAATACACACGTGAAAATGTGGGTTTAAATGCTTAGTATTGGTAATCATGGATGATATGAATCAATGATTATAAATGAATATATGAGAAAAATATGTTTATGAGAAGATGATTATAATATAAAATAATATATCTAATATTTCATAAAATATAAATCATTTTCCAATGAATAATTCATTATCATAACAATATTCTCTGTTATTTTTGGAAACATTAATAATAAATATTAAGTCATTATAGCATATCATATTCATAAGAAATTTTTTTGTGGAATATATATAGGCTTATAAAATCAATTAATTTATCAAGGATAATATAAAATAGTATCTTATAATTGGGTGTAGAGTTTTATAATATTTTTGGTTTTCAAGTCCTTTCGATAAATATAGTAGATAGAGTCCCACAGTGGAATATGTTTTCTCCAAATTTAAATAAACATGGTGGAAAAGGTACAATAATGGATTTGGTTCACTCCTCAATACCTCTCAAATTATATCATTAATTTTTATTCATTACCCAATTCATTGGAGGGATATATAAATCAATACCCACCATTCACATTAAGAGAATTTATATATAGGTGTGGCATAAATATATATTCACAATTTCAACATATTATAATTAAATCAAGGGAAAGAACATGTTTCAAAAATACTTCCTTTTAAAATTATTATCATAATTTTTTTGTAGAATAAAATTGGTTGGTATAATAAGATCTTCGAAAAATTTTATAATAATATTCCTAATAAATTTTAAATAGATCCCAAATACTTATATAAGTGAAATATAATTATGTCTAGTAAACCTAAAAGTTATATTATTTAGATATTTATATAAACAAAAAAATACAAGATAAATTGGAATAATATATTCATTAATAAAAATAGTCTTTATAAAGTAATTATAAAAATAAATAATACTCATTATAGCAGTAAAAATTATATATCTATAAACAATTAACTCATTATTTTCATAACACTGTTCAAATTTCCAAATGATTAATATGGAAAAGCTTTTAAAATATTCATTTTCGTCATTTGTAAATTAATTACATCATTGTATAATTAAAATTTATATAAAAACTTATATATATAAGAACAACTATAAAATAATTTCAATAACATAGGTACGAAAATTAATGATTAACTACTTAAAAAGTGAAATACATTAATATTTTCGTAAAAATATCATTTTTGTATTTTAGTATCAATTAGGGGAAAGATGAAAAAATAAATTATAACCCCATAAATAAATAATGTACAACAAAATATATTGGAATATAAGGATAAATAACATAAGTATTCCAACAATTGAAATTTAAATATAAGTATTACCAATAAAAAAGTGAGATTCAAACATCAGACACACAACATTGTTAATATTTTAATCCAATACTTATGTTGGATAGAACCTTATATGAATCATTAAAAATATAATTTTCATGAACCCAATCAAAAAATACATTCATTGGTACTATATACACCAATCAAAAGAAATAATGGTGTGAATATGGAAGATATTTCAATGAAGGGAAATTTTAATATTGAATCCCTTTACAACAGTATGTACATGATTTATGTACAATCTAACCCCAATATAAAAAAATTTAGACATGTAGTTAATTTCTAATGGAAAAAAATTCATTATTATAATACTATATATCATTCCATTATAATTTCATATCCCCATTTTTTAGAAATACTACATTGAAATAAATATTTGGGTTATAATTATTGAATTTTCTATGCATGTTTTAGTTTGAGGGTTCCAATACATTCCATTTGTCAATTTTTATTAAATAAAACTAATTTTTAAAATTTCATATGAATTTTTTATATATAATTTAATAAAAATTGGTTTTAGGTGATGATTGAAAATGAATTTTATCAAATCATGTTTGTGTTTTCATTCACCTGTGCTCAATTGATATATTTATGTTTTAATAAATGTAATAAATGATAGGTAAATAATAATTTTTTTAAACATTCATAAATATAACAAAAATAGATTATGTATTATTTAAAAACATATCTATACAAATTATTTTATGATAGTAATGAAAAATGAATTATATTTTTTCATTGAGGCAGTTGTAATCAAGAACCTACGTGTAATTCTTTCAATTTAGATTTTATGGATATGAGATAAGTAATTCATATAAAATTAACATTAAAAATTAAATTTGTATTATATATATTTATTTTATTTTGTTAGTATTTTCATGGAATATTTTGAGGAGGATTATGAGGATAAAATAGGAAAAATTATGGTAAGAACAAATAACTCTTAATTGGATAATATCCTTCAAAAGAATATAAGGATTCTTCTTTGGGATTTTTTTGTAATACATGAACCTTTTGGTTAGGAATAATGGTTTTGGTATGGAATTTGGTAATATATTGGTTGATATGAGGTTATAAAGGCGTTTGGATAATTGATAATAGGAGGATACCATTATAACATTGGCGTGTGGAACCCTTATAAATACACCGACATTTTAAGAAAAATATATTTTCCAAAGGAAATTCATAAAAATTTGAAAAAAATTATAATATTGGATATATTAAAGAAAAAATAAAATCATTAAATAAAATCAATACCACTCATAGTGTTAATTAACTACTTATATATTAGCATAACCCAATCGTTATCCCATTTAACTCATATATTGTCAAAAACACCTTTACCGTAGTAATATTTCATCATGGATAGAACATAAATTAAAAAAACTTTCCAATATTGAATATTATTATTTAAAATATTTACTATAATTTATAATATTCAATTAATATGGGTTTAAAAAATTAATTAAAATATTATCACACAAAACATGTAAAACCCATTTTTTAAAATATCTATTATTATGAATTAAATGATTTTATTTTCATCTCATTCTCAGTAATAAAAATTATAGTAATGTTAACTAATTTAATTTCATATATTATATAAAAATATCATTTAAAATTTTAATTAATAGTGATTAATTAAATTTATCAAGAAAAAATATATTAACCACAATAAAATAGTATTCTAAAAAATACCATATTTAACATTAAATGATATAATCATTATTTAAAAAATTATAATATTCTATTCATGCATTTCTCTTCTTTTTTAGAAAATTTGTAAATAATAATTCATTATAATATTCATACACTACATAAGTGAAATTAAATTTTAAGTAAAATGTATACAACAAAATTTTTTATAAATGATAAATCACAATTTAGCAATGAATAATTAATTTATTACATGTTATAGTAAATTAATATATATTTAAATCTTAATTTAATTAATTTAATGCTAATATATTTAATTTTTTATTTCAATAAATCATTATTATTTTAATTTTGAAGTTATTTTTATTTCCTTTTGTCAAACACATCAAATATAAAAAAGTGAAAAATGAATCTAAACTCTTATGTATGTCAAAGACCATATATCTAATTGAAATATATCCCAAGGCCAAATTTACAATGACTATATAACTAGTTTCTATATTTATAGTGTTCATATATATAATATTGATATCTAATTTCAATAAATATCCTTACCTACATTTTTAAATAAATTTTTAATTCTTTTACATATCTTTAATCATTTGAAATATATTTTTAATAATCTACCTTATTTTAAAAGATGTAATTAGGTTTACGATGTACATATAAAATCACATGAATAACGATTTATTTGTTTATATCATTTTCATATACTTTTGTTTTAATTAAACTTTTATTTCTATTAATTATATTTCAAATTTTATCCTCATAATTTAAAAATCAGTATCTTCTCTTTTTATATAATATTAAAATAAAATTTATCATAGATAATTTGTTATTGGTGTTACTTGTGAAATAATATATTCAAAAAAATATTTATTGAAACATAAAATCAAAATGTATTACATTATTACCCCTTAGAATAATTTTTCTCCATATATTTTTTACTCTAATAATAAACAATGATTGAATTTCTGACTCATTATATCTTCAAGTTCAAAAATTGATTTTTAAAAATCTTATTTATATATTTAATATTAAATAGATTAGAGGTTTTAATTAATAATAACATATCTGTAAAATTTAATATTTAAGCCATAATTTTATTATAAGGGTGGTTATATTTTTTAAGTTCCAACACAAATGTTAGTACATGTGATGTTCAAAGAATATACTATTAAATTTTTAAATATAGAGCACATCATGCACATTGGTGATATTTGGATAATTTTCTAGTTAATAAGATTTTTTAGCGATCAGATTAAGGATATTAAAAGATCCAATGTATATTGGGATTAGTATTCCATTTTTTTGGATCTCATGACCCTCTTCTATGGTGATATTCCAAGGAATATATTTTCTTGTATATAATACTATAAATATTGTTAAGGATTATATATACATATTCTATAAAATTGATTTAGTTTTCATTTTACTAGAAATGTTTTGAATGGTATTAGAAATGTATCGAGAAACATCTGGTCCTATATTATTTTTATATTATATTGTATCCAAAGATAGTAGAGTTTTAGACCTATTCCCATATAAATCCTCATATAGTACCCTTTTAATAGTAAAATAAAAATTGTGGTTATATGATAACATGACCATTGGGAGGTTTTGATTGTAACTTGCTTTGAAATAAATTAATAAAGATCTCAAAATATCATCTTGGGTTTTAATGGTCCATTATATTAAACACCATTATGATTAAGTATTCGTTTACTACATCTTACCTCTATATCCAACACCTACTAATGAATAACCGAATATATTGAGGTAGTTATCATATCTCGATTAGATACCATGGAAATTTCTACAAAATGTATTATTGTTACCCCCATTATATATATCCTAAAATGTTAATTGAAAAATAATTACTCTTTAATTGTTATAAAATTCCAGAACTTAATAAAGAAATAAAATATAAACCAAATAGTTTTAATGTATTTGGATTTTATGGGAATACCTATAATGAAATTTAATGTGATTATATTTCATTTACAATCTATCTGGGATATGGGTTCATCATCACAAAAGAAGACTATCTCTACTAATTTACTTGGTAGAATACCAAGAATAAATATATATACTCCACTATATCCCCGTTTTTGTTTGTAAACAAGAAAATTAATCTTAATATATTTATAAATATTCATAATTCTGGGATGGTTGAATAAAGAAGATGTATGCACATTAACCAATGTATCCTTCTTTAATCATGGAATTTATCAAACACATATCGTTAGCTAATTGTTAAAATCCTATCATGTTCAAATTTGAAATCCATAATATCCACTTATAACTTATATAGCTCTTATATATTGCTCATATACCAATTTTATCTTTACATGGATAGATGGTTTTCAATTTATTTTATTAATATTGTGTTTATTTTCATAATATATTATTTCCTGGAAAATTCTGTAAAAATATATCACTATAGAGATCCTTTATATATTATTCATAGATATGGTAGCATGATCCTTCCAACTAAAATCACTTGCCAACCTATTTTCCTTCTTAGGATTGAAATTTATTGATAATTCATATACATTGATCAATTTCAACAATCACATTTGAAAAATTCTAAACTATATATATAAGAATATGTAATTTAAGATGCTTTGATTATAATAGGTTTGACATTATTTAGAATAGAGATAATGATTCTATATATTTAATAAAAGTATCGCCACAAAGAGCTATAAAAACATGTAGGGTAATTTTTTCCATGGAATATCTATTTAAATTATTATTCATATACCATTAAATATTTTTTTTCAACATAAAAAACAACATTAAATTATTGGATGAATCATTTTTATCAAAAATCATTTTCCATCATGGATACTATGTTAAAAGTTAATGTGACCAACCATCATTTAATATTATTTACGTTTTCTTCACATTTATTTATCAAAATGAACATTTCTCCCTTCTAAGATAATATTTTATATGAAAATTATTGTTAAGAGAATTTCTTATAATTTATCAATAATAAACTTCAAATAAAGAAAAATTATTTATCTTGATCATTTTGGCTGGTGTATGTCATCCATTAATTATACCTTCCATTGAATTATCTTGAGATATATCATCACCTTTAATTATATGACCCAAGAATGGATCTCTCTCTATCAAAATATCACACATTCTAACTTTGGATATAGTTTCACCTATTTCCAAGGTTATTATATTTTTCCTCAAATGATTATAATTCTCTTCTATTCGCTTGTAATATAAGAGAATATAAACTGTATGTATAACAAAAAATTATTAGGGAAATATCTTGTAATTCTGTTTATTAGATACATAATTATTGTTGAGGAATATGTATTTCCAACTGAAATGACAATGTATTTTTAATTTCCATATCATTTAAAGTTATTTTCATGGATATATCAGACATTTTCCACCATAATTGATACTATCAAGAGTTATGGTCAACCATTGAGAAGTATCGAAATCCCCTATATTGATAATAATCATTAATGATTGATAAAGAATAATTTTTCATGATGAGATTTTTCTTATGTTTATTATAATTATTACAATGATTTATTATTCCATAGTTATTAATGGAAAATAAAAATAGTGCACACTTTGTGAAACACCTAGGAAAATAAAACATTAATCTAGAGAATCATAAATAGTATTTTTATATTATTCCTATTTAATAGTAATCATTCACAAAATTAATCACTGACATGGTCATAGAATCTTGTATGACCTTTATTTAAAACTAAACCACAAGTTATAGGGGAAAAAAGTAATATTATTTGAAAATAAATTCACATATTCCCCTATAATAGGCCTTTGATCAACATTAATTTCCCAAATTATTTGATATGTGTATCACTCAATTTTAGGTAACAGTACAAATAAAATTTATTTTGTTTCAAATGGTACTACAAAATAAAAATTTCAGCCATATATTATTATTTGTTGATATTAGATATGATATGTCATTTCCATATCATAAAAATTAATTTGAGATCTATATATGTATATCAAATCCATTCCTAGTATCACATTGAATTCAACAAAGTGAATAAGAACTGGATTTATATGAAATATTTTAAAATGTATATTTATTTGAGAATAGTTATATACCCTAAATTCTATAATCCCACACAAATTTGCCTCCACCAATAATAAAATATTTGTTTTTTGATGTGTTCATTCATAATTAATTGAAAAAAATTCATTATATGAATGAATTAAATGAACAAGAATAATGTAATAAATTTACACCACTTTAGTGGAATATTATATTACCATTCAGTACATCTTATTCATGGCCCACCTTAGTAGTTGTGATTATATAGGCTATTAAATTATCCATTTTTTGGCGGTCACTAACGTTGATTATTTTTATTACCCCCTGTTTTTATGACATGTTGGATAAATGTTCACACTCCATAGAATTGATTTCATATATTGTAATTATTTCAATAAAATATGTTTTATTTTCATATATTACAAGATTATTACTCTTCATATATCTACAAGAAATTTTTTATTTATGGTTCCATCTACCACATACAAAACACCTACCTATCCAAGTATAGTAATTTTCATCTAGAGTCATCCAAAATTCCATCCTATTGGAAAATTTTATTTTCATTACTCCTTTTTATCATTACATTCTGTTTCATAAAACCTTGAAATTCTATTTTCCCCCCAAAAACCATGAAAAATAATATGTGTCATCAATTTCCATTTCCATTTTTAAAACACATTGAAAAATGTATTCGTAGCTACAAAATACATTTATAGATACCTCCTTTAAATTGTATTTTTATAAAACTAATAAGACAACTAATTTTTCTATTATGGGTCAAAAAACCATAACGGTATCTTGAACGTCTGGTTATGATATTTTAAATGTTGTCAAATGTATTTATCCATTTTTTACTCTATAAATTCTCTCTCTAATTTATTATTATGATTTTGGGAAAACTATTTATTTAAAAAAAATTCGTGAACTCTTATTGTTCTATAGAGATTATTTCATCCTCAGTGAGGTGGTGGAATGTCTGGAGAAAATATTGGAACAAGAATGGGATGACTCCATTTTATCGGATATGAGAATGAAGAAGGACTCTTTATCTAATAATCTGCTTAAATAAGAAAGGGTGGCTAGAGGGAAAGCTCGAGTGAGATGGCATTAGGAGGGGGATGTGAATATAGGGTATTTTCATGCCTAAATCAAGGAACATCGACATGTATAGAGGCCCAATATCCGCAGGGAGGATTAATCCTTCTACACAGATCAGTAGGATGTTGGGTTTCTGATTAATGCAGCTATTCAATCTATAATGGATTCTCCTAATCCTACCATTGCAGGGGGGTATCTGAGTAGGTATGCTGAGATTTTTAGGGTCTCTCCAGTAGATTTTTGAATGGTGTTGATTCTGAATTAATGAAAATTCTTGATGAGGATGAAGTGAATGAAGTAGCAAGGACCTTGAACCCAGATAGTTCTCCAGGTCCCTATGGGTTTTTTGGATCTTTTTATAGGGATTTGTGGGAGATTATCAATGGGGTTCTAGCTCGGGTTGTTCATGATTTTTTCCTGGGTGAAGATTTGCCTCATTTTTACTTTGCTACTAAAATTATTCTTATCCCGAAGGTGAATAATCCTCAGTCGATTGATAAATATAGACCCATCATTATATGTAACATACCATACACGATCCTATCCATTATTTTTAATAATATACTTACCATTCACTTGGATGAGTGGATGAATCCAGAACAACATGGTTTAATTAAAGGGCATCCAATTCAGTGTGAAATCGGTCTGGTCCAAGAAATGATTAGTGGCATCAACAATAGGTCTTTTGGGGGAAAATTTGTGGTTAAATTGGACATTATCAAGATGTATGATAGGATGGAATGGGGTTTTGTTCTTAGAGTCCTGGATTTTATGGGGTTCTCTAACTGGACTATGGACCACCTTTTTCGTTGCTTTAGCTCAGCATGGATTTCTACTTCCTTCATGGGTAATCATTTTAATTTTTCAAGGAATGTCATGGTCTTAGACAAGGGGATCCTTTATCCCCTACTCTCTTCATTATTGCAAAAAAATTCCTTCAGTTGCTACATTAATAAGGGGCTTAGCTCATGTAAAATCCTCCCTTATCACAATAGGTATTCCACCAGTGGAATTTCCCGCCTGATGTTCGCAGATGACCCCATAATTTTTATCAATGGATATAAAAGATCAGTGAGGGTCATTAACAAAATTTTAAAGGAATATTGCAAGTGGAGTGGGAAGTTGGTGAACAAGGAAAATAAGTCTCTTCTTTACATCAAGTGGGGTCCCTTTGAGGAGGGAGAGGTTATTGAGAGCCATCTTCAGTATGGGAAGGGGATATTTCCCCTTTGGAATACCTCGGAGCTCTGATGAGTCCATCTTCCCTAAGGGTGCATCACTTTGACAATCGTTTAAGAAAAATTACAGGTTGTATCCACAACTGGAAGAAAAGATTTCCCTCTTTTTTTGGCCGCATCACTCTGGTCAACAATGTTCTCATTTCCATCACTATGCATATTCTTTCTACTCTAAATGTCCCAAAAAGTGTAATTTATATGTTGGAAAGGATTATGATGTCATTTTTTTGGGATGATCATATGGACGGTAGGCATCATTGGGATTCAGGGAAACAATAAGCAAGAACTCTATATGAAGGGGGTATCAATATCAGAAGTGTATCAAATACCATGAAGGGGTTCCATGATAAGTTAGCATGGGAGGCAATTGAAGGTCGATCATTATTGGGCAGAATCATGCAAAATGTATATGGTCGGAATGTGAATATTCAAAGAATGAAATCATCAAGGATATGCATCATGAACTAGACATATCTAGAAATTATTCAGCATAAATCCCGATGGATTGTGGGTAGGGGGAATATAAAATTTTGGCAGCAGGACTGGGGGGTGGTCATGCTGTGGTTGCAGGGGTTCCCTACCCCAGATTTAGCTTTTAAATATGTGAGTACTCACCCAGGGTTCATACAAACCATTTTTGATGCCATTGAACTGGAAATTTTCAATTATATTGTTGTTAAAGATTAGGATGACCGGATAGTTTTCAAGGGCTCTTCTTCGGGTGCCTTTTCCACCAAGGATTTTGATCATGTGACGAGGAGCGGTGGGACTGTAGATCCATGGATGGAGTTATTGTGGTGCCAAGATATCCCTTCTAAATTTAACTTTATGGTGTGGCATGTGCGGAACATGACCCTACCTACAGATGATAATCTGTAGAGAATGGGTGTGAACATGGCCTCAAGGTGTTGGTGTTTCCAGGTTTTCATCTGAGAATTAGTAGGGCATCGTTTCTATGATAGTTAAATGGAAAGAGGTATTTGGCAGACTTACGGGGCCTTCATCAGTTGGAATTGGTATGGCGGTTCTCCAGGAAATTTTCTATAGGAGTGGTTTAGCGGAGCTGGAAACCAAGGGGCAGAGAGAAAGGCTAGATCGATCATCCTATGTGTGGGGTGTTGGACAATCTGGAAGTCCCGGAATGATGATTTGTGTTGGTCGGAGTGGACACTCAAGAGGGGGGTGAATTGAGTTCCAATTAAAATTTCTATTTAAAAATCATTTACTGAATTCCCCCAAATAAAACACATAATTAAGCTATAGTGAATTTATATCAAAGTAATGGTTCTGTTAGATTCTGATGGGATTGATTATTTCCCAGTTAATCAAATCAGAAGAGTTGATTAACTTTTGAAACAAACTTACTGATTTACAACTAATATAAACACTTGAGAGTTTAATTATCAAAGTGACTTTAAAACAGTTTTCGGTTTTAATGTAGTTTGCAACGGAATAAAAATAACTTTGAAAATAAATAAGCACAACACATATAACCAAGAGATTCAGTCTCATTCTGAGACATAGTCTTCTCAAAACTTTATATAAAAGTGATCCACACCCTGGATCGGGAATTACAACAGTATATAACTGTCCATGTATAAGACCTCTACAACTGTTATTCGTGGGAAACAAACACAATAGAAACCCAGCTATCCAGGTCACGCACGACCTCTACCACTATTCCAGTGGGAAATAAAATATGTAATAGTTGAGTGAGGATTTAAAGATCCTCCAGTTAAAGTACATGAGGCTGTGTGTGTAAAAATACAGCAAATGTCAACATTGCTCAAAAAGTAAATAATAAATCACAGAGGAAAAGATGTAGAGTTTAGAATGGATCTAGTGATCACAGTGGAGCTCTGGACTCCTTTGGATTGTTCAGAATTGGTTCTGATTCCTCTTCTGATTTTTGTCTAGAAAAAAGAGTGCCGTCTGCTTCCTGGACTTCCAGGAGTATAGACAGAGGAGAAATTAGTCGATGAAGTTCTTGTGTGGATGTTCTCGTTCTCGTTCTCAGCTCTTTTTGGTATGCAGGAATGTATGATCACTTCGTGTAAGTTCAGTCATCTCTTTTCATGCACACTTTTCAGCACCTTCTTATTTTTTTCACGCTCTTATTTGTTTTTCCAACCTATTGTTTTAGCAGCAGGGGAATCTCTTATTTAAAGCACGAGCTCCGACAACAGAAGTGATTTGTTTTTTGCACGTACGATGTACGGTTCCCTGACATCCAACAACACACATTAAATAATTTTCAGTGTATTAAAATATACTTGATATGACCGTTGGTTAGATTAAATAATGATAAAAGAAATTAAATCAGCATCATGTTGTTTCTCTAGAACGGTAGCTTTGGATATTGGTAGCCTTGTGTATCGGTAGGTCTGAGTATTGGTGTCTTCTTGTGTAAAGGTATCCCTTTGTTTAACGGTAGCATTTCCATCGGTAAACCTTCTATAGGTAGAATTCATTTGTAATGGTAGACTTTCTGTCGGTAGACTTGATTGCATCAATAGCAGTAGACTTTCTTGTATCGTTAGTTGTAGACATGTCTTCTATCAGTAGCGGTATGTCCCTGTCAGTAGTTTCCTTGATGTATCGATAGACTTTGATGTATCGGTAGACTTGTGTAACAGTGACTAATCTGTACCGGTAGCTATCACAAAGCTGTAGACTTAACTGTATCGGTAGCTCTGTTCTGTATCGGTAGCTCTATTTTTTTTAACCATTCTATTGGCAGAATGAGTTAAGTCATAGTATACATACATCCAGTAACCAAAAGTCTAATACTAAACATAAAATAATAGAGCATTTCTTAACCAAATTCTTTTATTATAATATAATTATCATAACATATAAATATGTGTCTGAAGTACACAAATACTAAAGTATGTATTTATCCACAATAAGAATCATCAAACTATAAATAAGCAATATTGAGATTATCAACATATAATATATCATAATTGGGATTATAAAAATATAATAAAGCAACTAGATTCCTAGAGTGTTCAACAATCTCCCCCTTTATGATAATCACATCTTATGCCAAAATGAAAAGAATTTCAATCAGAGAAGAATTTGAATCAGAGGAAAAAAGATTACTTTTATTAAAATAAAGCTTCCATATTCCTCCCCCATTCAAATGTACTGCAAGATTCTCTTAGGTCTCATTTTCCCCCTTTGTTTTTTTCTCCTATTTCTTAAAATATTGCTTTTATTAAAACAAAGCTTCCATATTCCTCCCCCTTTAAAATGTACTACAAGATTCTCGTAGGTCTCATTTTTTTTCTCCCCGTTTGTGATTAACAAAATGAAGGGATCAGAGAAAAGATAATGACTATCAAAGTAATAGAAACATAGTACAATAGATAAAGTGAGAGGCATTTCATTAATGTACAAGAGATACACTGATAAAATCAGAAGGTCAAAAATAAAATTGAATCATATAAAAAAGATCTAGAATCACTCAATATTCCTCGTGAATAGGAGACTTTCCCTTAGGATCAGAAGAGGGTGCAGGGTCAGATTCAGTAGAAGGAATAGGAATAGCTGAAAGAACAACAGGAGTGTCAGCCACTGAAACTGTTCTGGATCTGAAATTTGTGCTCTTCTATGGGATCATAGGTGTCAAGCTGCTAATAGCCTGAGCTAGAGTCAACTGAGGTGTACTCCCATAGGCAGAGGCAGGAAGAGAAGGAGGTACAATCACAGGTCTAGAATTCACATGCAATAAGGGAAGAAACATGTTCCTAATGTCCATAATAATACTCCCTCCTCTCTCCATTGCAGACACAATGTCATCTCAATTTTAAATGAATTTATCCAAGGCAGGAGTAATCTCCCTGAGCTTACTAACCTATTCTTTGAAATCCAGAGTCACTGGAGGCAACTTCATATTTTCCAGCAAGAGCTTGAAATGGGTGGTCATTTGTTGCTTGGTGTAAACCTTCTCAAAATAAGCATCCACTTTATTTTTAATTGCCTCTTGAGAAGCAGTAGCTTCCCGTAGGTGATCACGAACAAAACTATTAAGTTCCCTAGTGGTTGCATGGATTTGAGTATCCGAGGAGCCACTGGTACTGGCCTTAGAAAACTCTTCCTGAATAATAGTTCTGATCTGGTCAAGGTTCAAAGAGGAGCTGGATGAGGGAAGGGGTTTAACTGAGAAAGGTAATGTCTACTTGAAAGATTGTGTTAGATTACTAACCACCTTCTTAACATGTTCATCTTGACTGTTCAAATGTTCTTTGACTGATTTCTTAAAAGCCTCAAAACATCCAAAAATTTCTTGACTACTTCTTTGATATTTCTGATATCATTGTGCACTTGGGTTTGAGAACTGTTCAAAGCATTCAATGAAGCAATTGATTGTCTGAGAGAAACCAAAGCTCTTATCCAAATCTCAATTTGAGTATGGCACACCATAACTTCATCCATCATTCGTTTCACTGGACTAGCAACATCACATCCCATAGATAGTTCCAGGGATTCCTCGACATTCCTCATCTCTTCAACAAGACTTGTCTTCAAATCTTCCACTGATTCTCTGAGTGCTTCTTTCATTTCTGTCTTTAAGGACTCGAGGTCCTCCTTGGATGCCAAATTTTCATCCACAATAGGTAGAATAATGGATTCTCTTTGGGGATGGTCTTCCTCATCCGAATCTCCATAGGAATGGACAAGAACCAGATATCCTGGATCTGATGTCAAACCTTCAATGTCATACAAAATAGATACTGGACCAAGATGCTCCCCCTCACTTGTAATATTTTCCTGAGGTATCTCCTCCAACTGTTATTCTTGATGTAAATCTATAGTTTCCTCTACAACTACAGCAGATTCAATAGCCATTTTCTATAATGGATCAAGAACACTCTCAACAACAGATGCTACTTCTGCATCCTGAGGCACTATCTTGACTGTACAATCACTCAGAGGGCTCAAACTGAGCTCTTCTTCTTCATTTTCCTCATCATTTGCATCACCAGAAGCCTCATTTTCACCATTAATGACACTATAAGATTCGGTTGCCTCATCCTCTTCAGAGGTGTCCTTACCAACATACTGACATTCTACCTCTTGTTCTTCCTCAGTCTCAGTATCACTGTCCTTCAAAATAGTTTCTCTCCTCGGTAGTTCTTCTGGAGGGCTAGCTGCACCATATGAAATGGTGTGAGGCAGAGGACTAGGAGGTAAATCAGGGTCTCCTCCTTCCTCAACTGATGTCTCTTCCTCCTCAGCTTCATCATCACTGTAGACCGGTTCTGGCTCATCTAGTCCAAGACCTGGATCTCTCAAATTTATTGGTCTAGATAGATGTTCCTTTGGTGTGAACTTATAATATATTCTTCCTTCATCATTCACCCATGATTTTCTCCAAGAATTCCAACTGACATTCATATATTTACAGACAGTACTTATGATGCAGAAGTTATCCTTAACTACTATCATTTCATCCTGAGGTCCAGCCACCTCCTTTGCTTTCTACATAACAAAAATCAACTTTGAGAAGAATAGTTCATTTGACATAGACTTCGGTCTAGTCACATCCTCAATCTGAGTCATAATCAATCTACTCAGATTTACCTTAACTCCATGCTTCAACAGATGTAACAAATAAATGTCCTGGAATCTCAGTGTAGCAATGTATCCTCCATTTGGACTAACTACATGTTGAATAAACTTGAAAAAAAGTTTATCTTCCCCTGACATCTCTACAACTATGATTTTTCTAGTGGTCCCATTCCCTGCCATCTCGAACATAGAATCTTCAAACTTAAACAAGTCACTGGATGAGGGTATGGATTTTGAATAAAAAGAATAATCACCTTCATGTCGAACTTTTAGGTTCCCAGCCCATTCAAACGATGTAAATGAAAATTCATGACCATTTACATGAGAAAAAATCTTGTTTTATTCATCAGAATTCTAAAAAAACAAACTCATAGAACTGTTTCACCAGTACTATATAATAAGGTTCATTGTTGTTTGTGAAGAACTCTAGCGAACCTTTTTCTTTTAAAACATTAAGAACACGGAATTTATTTCCATGAGCCATTCTGCACACACGTCTTTCTCAACGAAAATCTCTTGCCTTGAGAGATGCAGGATTACTAGATTCCTTCGAGCTAAACATTCACCACTTCCACTGACATCAGCATTGGTCACCTTCTGTCTTTTCGGTTGCGGCTCATCACTACCATCTGTAACCTGAGGTGTCTTAATGCGGGCCATTATAGATCTGAGGTTTACGGTTTTGCGGCTTGAGAGGTTGAGGTTGGAGGGATTGAAACAGACGAGTTCACGATGAGATTGAGTGATGTTTAATATCGGTGTTTATATCATTTAGGATTCACAATGAAAATAAATATTTTAAAAACAGTTCAAAGTCTTGGATTTACACAAGTTTAAAACAGCGCGAGATGTACTGATAATGTCTCCTAATGGTGAGGTCTTCTAACAGTGAGGTATCTTAACATTGAGGTTTCACTAAAGGTGAGGTTTCCTAATGGTGAGGATTCCCTATCGGTGAGGTTTCTCTAATGGTGAGGTTTCTCTTATGGTGAGGTTTCTCTAACAATGAGGATTCTCTAATAGTTTAAGAGTAAGTTATCATTCTTAATTCGTGTCTAATGAAATTAAATATTTTTGAACTTAAAGGCTTAGTGAAAATATCAGCTAATTGAAGCACACTGCCTATAAATTCTATAGTTATATCACCTATTTTATAATTATCTCTTAGAAAGTGGTGTCTAACATCAACGTGTTTAGTTCTAGAGTGAGACACAGGGTTCTTTGAAATGTTGATCGCACTAGTGTTTTCACAGTTAATTGATACATGTTTAAACTAAAATCCATAGTCCAATAAAGTGTGTTTCATCCACAGAATATATGCTCAGCAACTACCAGTAGCTATATACTCTTCTTAAGCAGTATATAATGGAACTGAGTTCTGTTTCATACTACACCATGATACTAGGGACTTTCCAAGTAAATGACATGTTCCAGATGTACTCTTTCTGCCTAACTTGCATCCATCAAATTCAGCATCATAATAACTTATTAAATCAAATGATTGTTCTTTTGGGTAAAACAGTCCCAATTTGGCAGTGTATTTTAGATATTTGAAAATCCTTTTAACAGCAAGTAAGTGTGACTCTTTAGGGATAGCTTGAAATCTAGCACACATACATACACTAAACATAATACCAGGTCGACTAGCAGTAAGATAAAGTAATCTACCAATCATACCTCTAAAATTAGTTTGATCTATTGGTTTAGCAGTTTCATCAATATCCAATTTACAGGTGGTAATCATAGGTGTATCACTTCCCCTATTACTATCCAAACCAAAAGGTTTTAATAAATCCTTAGTATATCTACTCTGATTTAAAATAATTCCATCTTTAGTTTGAAAGATTTGAAATCTAAGAAAGTACTTACGCTCTCCCATTAATCTCATTTCAAACTATTTTTGCATAACCTTTGAAAAATCAGTACATAAAGAATTTTTCGAAGATCCGAAAATAATATCATCAACATAGATTTGTACTATAAAACATCTTTTGAAATTCTATTTATAAAAAGAGTCAGATCATCATTTCCTTTTGTAAATAAGTTTGAAATAAGAAAATGTTTAAGTATTTCATACCAAGCTCTTGGAGCTTATTCTAGACCGTATAATGCTTTAGAGAGTTTAAAAACATGATTTTGAAAGTGAGGATTTGAAAAACCAGGTGGTTGTTCTACAAAAACTTCTTCAATAATAAAACAATTTAGAAAATCACATTTCACATCCATTTGATATAACTTGAAATTCAGATGTGATGCAAAGTCAAGTAAGATCCTAATTTCCTCTAATGTAGCAATAGGTGCAAAGGATTCCTCATATTCAATTCCTTCTTCTTGATTGTAACCTTGTGTAACTATTCTAACTTTGTGTCTAATGATATTTCCAGATTCATCAACTTTGTTTCTAAATACCCACTTTGTGCCTATGGTCAATGTGTCTTTAGTTCTTTCAACTAGTTTCCAGACTTTATTTCTTTCAAATTGATCTAGTTCTTCATGCATAGATATTATCCAAAATTCATCATTGATAGCATCATTGATATTTTTAGGTTCTAATTGTGAAATAAAAGCTTGATGTTCAACCTGATTTCTTAGAGAAGCTCTAGTCTGTGTTCCTCTATCAATATTTCCTACAACATCATCTAAAGGATGGTTCTTTAGAATCCTAGATGGTCTTGAAAAGGTAGGGCTAGAGATTTCAGGTTCATCAACAGGTTGGGAGTCAACAGAAGCAGGTTCTGGAAAATTTCCATAACTGGACGTTTTAACTACAGGTCCACTATCTTTATCATTAAGGTTCAAAATAGAGAGATCATCTTCAAAATTTTCAAGAGTAGGTCTTAGGTTCATGTGGATCAGTTTCGTCAAATTTGATGGGAACAGATTCCTCCACACATTTGGTTCTCTTATTGAAAACTCTATAGGCTTTACTAGAAATAGATTAACCTAGGAAAATTCCATCATCACTCTTGGATGAAAACATATCAAGATTATATTTAGTATTAAGAATAAAGACTTTGCAACCAAAAACTATGAAGTAGTTAACCTTAGGTTTCCTATGCTTCCACAACTCTTAAGTGGTCTACTTAAGAACAGGTCAGATCAAGACTCTATTGATAATATAATAGGTTGTATTGACAGCTTCAACCCAAAAATGAACAGGTAGGTGAGACTCATTAAGCATGGTTCTAGAAATTTCCTAAAGGGGTCTATTCCTCCTTTCCACTACACCATTTTGCTGAGGTGTCCTAGGAGAAGAGAAATTGTGACTATATCCATTATGTGAGCAGTAGGATTCAAACTCATGATTTTCAAACTCACGACCGTGATCACATATCATGATTTTAATCATAAGTCCACTAAGGCTCTCTACAGACATGGAATATTTAACAAAGTAAGAACAAGCTTCACTTTTGTGAGATAGAAAATATACCCAAGTATACCTAGAATAGTCATCTACTAGAACATAGACATAGTGCTTCTCATTTAAACTATAAACTCTAGATGGTCCACAAAAATCCATGTGAACCAACTCGAGTGGTTGAGAATTTGATACTTATTTATTTTATTTGAAAGAAACATTATGTTTCTTTCCCTTTTTACAGGGATTACAAATTTTATCTGCTGGGAATTCATGTTTTTGTAGGTCTCTAACTAAGTTCATCCTAGTAAGTTTTCTGAGTGAATATACATTACAGTTTTCTAATATTCTGTGCCAAAGCCAAGGCTCTTTATGAAAATCATTTAAACAAGTAATAATTATCATAGCTAAAAAATTTAAATCAATAGCATACAAATTTTCATTTCGCAAGGTAGAAAATACTAAGGCATTTTAGAATAAACATTACAAGAATCATTTTCAAATTTAACATTGAAACCATCCTCACAAAACTAAGAAATAATTAGAAAATTATATTTATTTCCATCAAAAATTAGAGCTTTAGATATTAATACTGAGTCATTGTTACCAATTTGGCCTAAGCCGATGATTTTCCCTTTAGAATTATCACCAAAAGTGACAAAAACTCTACCAACTCTGACTAAGCTTTTAAAGCATGAGAAGTCTCCTGACATATGTCTTCAACATCCACTGTCCAAGTACCAGGTATTTCTACAAGAGCTCATTAAGCAGGTTCCCTACAAAACATGTTTAGACATGAAAGGATTTTGGTACCTAGATTTTCTTGGGTCTAGACAGTTTATCCAATAAAACTTTAGGTACCCAAATTTGCTTTATGGAGCTCATAAAATTATTAGAATCAACAGATTTGGAAAGATAAAAATTATTAGATTTGTAAATATTAATATAACTAGTTGAAGCATATAAATGTCCAGAACTAGAACTAGTAGTATTCTATCCAGATTTAGGAATAAATCTATTTTTTGTTATTTTTCTTTGTCCAGGTTGGTATCAAATGCTAGTAGAATATATATGTGAAATTTTCATTCATAGCATTTTAGTAAGAGTATCTTTTCCATTTGTGAATTTTTCTAAATCCTTCGTAAGTTTCTCATTTGACAATTTCAGTTCAGTGTTTTATTTAAGTAACAGAGTATTTTTTTCCATTTCTATGTTAAGATCAGATTTATGATTAACAGTTAAAGCATACTATTTCTTTAAACCTTTTTATTTTTCGTTCATCTCATTACAGGTTCCTCCAACATATAACAATATTCAAATAATTCAGATTTTGACATATTTTCAGAATCAGAATCATCTCTAGAATAATAATAATTTATAGCAGGAGTATCAGATGTTACCTCAGAGGTGTTTTTCATAAAACACATGTTTACCTTATTTTTTATTTCAGCTTCAGAAGCTTCATATTCACTGGAGCTATCCTCAGAAGCACTCCAAGCAGCCTTCATGGATTTCTTATACTTATTATCCTTATACTCATATTTCTTCTTATATTTCAGTTTTGGACAATCTGCTTTTATATTTCCTTTTCTCTTGCAGTCATAGCAGACAACTTCATCAGATTTGTCAGATTTCTTCTAGTTCTTTTTCTAGTGTCTCTTGTTGTAATACTTATCTTTGTAATTTTATTTTATGAAAAACATCTTTTTCTTATAAAACTTCTCAAATATTTTGGCTATGTGAGCCATTTCTGCATCACTGTCAGATGCACTTTCACTTTCTTCACAGCTTGAGCTGTCACATACAGCTTGAAGTTTCTCCTTATTCTTTGAAGTAGATCTCTTGACGGAAACTAACTTCCGTTTTGGTTCATCTTCATCTTCTTTGTTTACTTTAAGATCTTCTTCATACATCATCAACATACCAATAAGTTCTTTAACTGGCAGTTCACCAATATCACAAGATTCTCTAATTGAAACAGAAGTGCCCCTCCATCTTTCAGGTAGGCATCTCAAAATTCTCAAGATCTGCTCCTTTGATGAAAAATCTTTTCCCAATAAGATCATTATGTTGAAAATTTAGTTAAACCTGAGATACATATCAGAAATGGGTTCATTTGGCTTCATCTTAAAATTAACATATTTAATATTATAGGTGTTCAATCTCATTTCCTTAACGTTAGCTATTCCTTCATGAAAAATAATTAAAGTATCCCAAACTTCATGTGTAGTCTTACAAGCAGATATTCTATTAAATTCCTCATCACCTAAAGAAAAATACAGAGCATTCATAGCTTTGTAATTATTATTGTAGGATTTCTTAGTAGCTTCATTCCAAGTAGATCTAACAGTAGTAGGAATTTTATATTCTGATTCTATGGCAGTCCAAATATAAAAACCCATGCTTTCTAAATGAATTTTCCTCTTAATATTCCACTGAGAATAGTTGTTTCCATTGAATAATGGTGGTCTATTTGTAGCAACACCTTCAAGTATATTATCCATGATAACTAGGTTAAAATTTAAATTATAACGAGATAAAAATTTAGAAATAACAGAAATTATAAAAACATTAAAATACAACTAAAATCATAGTTGAAAAACAGAGTACTTCAGAAAATATTTTAAATACACTAATACCAAATGTTGGTCAGAGTAGACACTCAATAGGGGGGTGAATTGAGTTCCAATTAAAAAATATTCTTAAAAATCATTTACAAAATTCCGCCAAATAAAACACAATATTAACCTGCAGTAAATTTATATCAAAGTAATGGTTCTGTTAGGTTCTCAAGGGATTGATTATTTCCCAATTAATCAATTCAGAAGAGTTGATTAACTTTTGAAACTAACTAACTGATTTACAACTAATATAAACAATTACGAGTTTAATTATCAAAGTGACTTTAAAATAGTTTTGGGTTTTAAAGTTGTTTACATCGGAATAAAAATAACTTTGAAAATAAATAATAAAATCAGATATAACAAAGAGTATCAGTCTCAAGCTTATAATTAGTCCTCTCAAAACATTATAAAAATGTGATCCACACACTGGATCGGGGATTACAACAGTAAACAACTGTCCAGGTCTAAGAGCTCTACCACTGTTACTCGTGGGAAACAATCACAACATCAACCCAACTGTCCAGGTCACTCACGACCTCTACCACTATCCCAGTTTGAAATAAAATATGTAAAAGTTGAGTGAGGATTTACAGATCCTCCAGTTAAAGTACAGGAGACAGTGTGTGTAAAAATATTAAATATGACACACACTGCTCGAAAAGTAAAAAGCAATCACAGAGGCAAAGATGTAGAGTTTAGAAAGGCTCTAGTGATTGTAGTGCAACTCTGTACTCCTTTGGATTGATCAGAATTTGTTTTGATTCCTCTTCTAGTTTTTTTCGGGAAAACAGAATGTCGTCTGCTTCCTTGACTTCTAGGTGTAGAGACAGAGGAGAGAGTAGTCGATGAAGTTCTTGTGTGAATGTTCCCATTCTTGTTCTCATCCTGTTCTGGTATGCATTAATGTATGATCTCTTTGTGTAAGTTCATTCATCTCTTTTCATGAACACATTTTAGCACCTTCTTATTTTTATCACGCTCTTATTTGTTTTTCCAACCTACTGTTTTAGCAGTAGGGGCATCTCTTATTTAAAGCAAGAGCTCCGACAACAGAAGTGATTTACTTTTTTCAGGTACGAGGTACGGTTCCCTGACATCCAACAACACACATTAAATAAATGCCAGTATTTTAAATTTACTTGATATGACCGTTGGTTAGATTAAATAATGATAAAGAAATTAAATCAACATCAGGTTTTGTCTCTGGAATGGTAGCTTTGGATATCAGTAGCCTTGTGTATCGGTAGGTCTGAGTACCAGTAGCTTCTTGTGTAACGGTAGCCCTTTGTGTAATGATAGCCTTTCCATCGGTAAACCATCTATTGGTAGACTTTATTTGTAACGGTTGACTTTCTGTCGGTAGACTTGATTGCATCGGTAACAGTTGAATTTCTTGTATCGGTAGCTGTAGACTTGTCTTTTATCTGTAGCGTTAAGTCAATGTCGGTAGCTTCCTTGATGTATCAGTAGACTTTGATTTATCGGTAGACTTGTGTAACAGTGACTAATCTGTACCGGTAGCTCTCACAAAGTGGTAGACATAAATGTATCGGTAGCTCTGTTCTGTATCAGTAGCTCTATTTTGTTTAAGCATTCTATTGGAAGAATGAGTTAAGTCATAGTATACATACATCCAGTAACCAAAAGTCTATTACTAAACATAAAATAGTAGAGAATTTCTTAACAAAATTATTTGATTATAATATAATTATCAAAACATAAAAATATGTGTCTGAAGTACACAAATACTAAATTAAGTATTTATCCACAATAAGAATCATCAAACTATAAATAAGATATATTGAGATTATCAACATATAATAAATCATAATTGGGATTATCAAAATATAATAAAGAAACTAGATTCCTAGAGGGTTTAACAGTAGGCATAAAAACACATCGGGATCCTTGACCTGTATTATACTCAAAATGATAAACTATGTTAGGGATCTGCTTCTGGTATCTCCTTACTATCACCCGGCACCTTCAGTAAGTGATCTTGTTCTGCCTCTATCTATATAACATCAGTCGATTGGTGTAGGGAAGGGTCGTTGGATTTGGTGGAGCTCTCCGAATGAAGGTCTAATGATAAACTCGGACGGGTCGCTGTGTGGGGGCGGTGTCGTGAGAGATAAATCTAGGTCAGTGTGGTTGGATTTCACTACTTTGTTCAGGGAGGGCGACTCACATTAGGCGAAGGCCCTGGATTTGGCCAAGGGTTTGGATTTGTACTCCAGTATGAAACATCGCATTTCTTCGGTGGATACTGATTCCCTTCTTCTGTATCAAGCGCTGATGGACATGGGAATAATTCCTTGGAGTATTGTATATGCTGTCAAGAGATGCAAAGTGCTTTTGGTGTCTCACGCGGTGATATCACATACATATCGGGAGGGAAACACAGTAGCGGATTTTTTGGATTCAATGGAAACATCTAATATCAATACAGTTTCCTTTTTTAATTTGGGATAATTTCCTAGTGATGGGATGAATTTTATTGCCAATGATTCATTGGGGTTGCATTACTTTAGACCTTCGTGACGCTTTTCCTTTTATCTGTTTGGAGATCCCCGAAAATGAATAAAAATGTTAACTTTTAGTCAGTCAGTCTATATATGGGACACAACGGTACCTTGTTAAATCCTTATAGAATTTGTTTGTTCAATCATATTTTCGTTATTTTTCTTATATTGAGAAGGTTGGGTGAGTAAAGACAAAAAAATTTCCACCATACCTAATAATTTGTTTAGAATATCATTCAAAATGTCATGTAATTATCTATCACAATCATGTTTAACTAAAATCCTCCATGTTCCAGCGATCAATATAAAACCAAAACAAATTTATGAAGGAATTTATTATCATATTAATAAATAATAAGTTGAGTAAAATTGTTCTTAATACATTAAAATTTATGATATTAGTATTTTACAATATGACATTTTAGGTTCCTTTTAAATCAATTTTAGATCAACCATAATTTTATTGGTCTTTCCAGTTATTAATTAAAACATAAATACAAAAAATACCAAAAAATCACTCTGATTCAACCTAATGTGGCCCAATCATAACAAACCTGTTTATTATAAAATATTACCTTATTATTCCATATATATCATAATAAAACACATCCTAAATCCTATTGATTTAGTTAGTTTTTAAATTAGATGCATGAACAAATAATCTGAAATCATTTTCAATATCTCTAAAAAAAATTCTTTCCATATGATTGAGTATTTTTAAAAACATGCATAATACGCTTCTTCGTGATAATGGCAACGAAAAACTATGAAATTGGGAGCACACATTCATACTAATGGTAGACATAAAAGTTATAAATATAAGATATAACAGGGAATATGATGATCTAATTGGTATGAAAACCTAATCAATGTACATGGTTATAGAATAAGACAATCGTACCAAATAAAACATTTATCAATAATACTAACTCATAGAATATTTATTTTGGAATAAACTAATAAATGAGATATATAAATTTCAAAACATGAATAAATAATCGCAGGATATTAAAATATTACATAGTAATAAGAATATTACATGAATATAATCATAGAAAAACATAACTTATAACAATGTTCACCATCTATACCACAATCACATTTTTAACAGTTTCACATAATATGAAAAATAACTTCTTATCATTCGGGAGAGTCTCACCATATTTAATTATGTTATCACTTCTTTCCACATTATTGTTTGCTTATGTCATAAGATTCTAAAGACAGTGGTGAGGAACATATATTGTGTTAAGACATTATTCATTCGAAATGCACATATAAAGGGTTGATTAAATTGGGACACAAAGAGAATGATTGAAAAGTCAATGAATATGGCGCGAATCAACATTCATAGTTATGTGGGAACCACAAAATACCTCTAATAAATGATTGTGTGGGAGATCACGGAAGATTCATCCCTTGGGGAAATGTATATCAATGGTAATCATAATGAAGTCATGGATTCCTTGATAATGATATTTTACATGGTGTGAAAGTTGATATGGGGTTATTTATGGATGATTTAAATGAAATTTTGGTTGATTATATAATGTGGGGAGATCAATATATATAATCATTATTTGAGGGGCATTATGCTTGTATTACCTAGTTTTTTAACTAAAATTTTTTTTCATATATTTTCATGTATCTTTATTCATTGAGGTTTTCCTAGATCTTAAGTAATGTGAATGATTTGAGTCCATCAAAATTAATAATGATAATTATGACAACATTTTCTAGGGTTAATGATTGAGATACATCATGGGAAATGTGTACCAGTACTCCCTCCATGTTATCTATGGGTATATAAAAAATGATGAAACTCTTTGGTGAAAAGGAATATCATAAAAATACAAACTTTTCTTTTAGATTTTCTGTAATAATGTAATCTCTATATATATTATGAAATTGAAGTGGGGATTTATTCTTGTGTAAAAAATTAATTGATTTATAATCACTAATGAAGAAATTAGGGATCATTAATTTTTTAGAGGGGAGTGGGCATCACCTATGTTTGAGTTGGATTGGAGATTTCCTCAGGTTTAGATCAGAGATGGATAGAAAAACCATCAATATTAATAATGAGTATAATTGAGTGGGGAGAATTATATATATATATATATAACGGAATGGGTGATATTTCAATACATTGGTTTCTACACATCTGTAACGTGAGAAATATATATTTTGGTGATAATATTTCATTCATTAGCTAATCTAGTTCAATTAATGCTTGTTGTTTTAGTGTTCAACATGGGGGAAAATTCAAATGATTGAACGAAATATCCCACCCTAACAATTTCTGTTGAAGGTAAAAATTTATGTCTATCAATGTATGGTTTTCCTTCAAAGTTAAGATAGATTCAATTGAATCTACCAACTAGGGGTAACAAGTTCTATGATGATAGATCATTCCATCACGATCTCGATCAAGAAGGTGGTGTAGTTAATAACCATTGGGGTATTCTTATAATTCCCTTAATTATATTTAATGGTGGTGGTTACTCTTCTTTTGTAGAGGACACTACGGTTCTTCATGGGATTGAGTTTTTAGCTTCTCTCAATTTCTTATTAGATGTTGTTGAAATGGTCGACTCTTTTAGTATCATATCCCACCAAAACAAGATAACTTTTCCTTGTTTCATTATCTAATATATTATATGGTGAATGAATATCAATAATCATGCTCCATTTTTAAAAATATTTCATAACGTGAAAATATTTGTGGGTTTCATGGATTCATAGTGTAATAAGGATAGTCAATATATTATTTTATCTAGTATAAGATCTCTCTCACCTTAGTGTAATAATATTTCTCATTATAATGCTCTTGAGAAAAATAAATCCATATCTCCTGGACATGTTGTACCTCTAGAATCCAATAATAAAAAATTAATACCTTGTATATTTGGATGGATATATTCTCTTCATGAATTATTTTTACTCCATAATCACGAATGTATCACCTCATGAGATAAAATTCATTACCCAATTCATTGGAGGATTGTAATAGAACCACCTCTCACATAGCGGGAAAAGTACCATGGGGGATACAGTTCACCCCCATTCTCAATTTTCACAAGAGATATAATATTTAATAAATGAATTTTATTTCTTTAACATCCTCCTCAACACCTTGTTGTATATGGTACATATATTTTCCATATTTACATTAAAACATTCATCATTCAATTATTTATTAATTATCCTTTAGAAAAGGAACACATTACATGAAAGATCAATAACACAATATCATAGTCTATTTATTGGAATAATTTTGATATAATCATTTGATAATATCACCATTAATCCATAAGAATAATATTTAATGATCCTTAGAAAATTACAGTGGGGAAATAGATGAAATATCCATTAATTTTGATAACATTTATTTTCAATGATAAATTTTTTAAAAATTATGGAAATAAAATTCACTTTGGATATCCATGAAAAAATGGGAAGAAATAATCAGGTGGAAAATATGTATAATTTTATTGAAATTTTTTTCGGTTCAAATCATTCAATAAAATATATTTCTTTTAACATTTTTATATAGAAATAAAAATAAATTGAAAATGGAACGTATAAATAATTAAGATAAATATTTCATTAAAATGTAAAAAAATAAATTTTAATTTAATACAATATTAAAAAAATTAATATATTCATAGAAACTAAAATCAAAAAAACAATATTCTAAATATTTACAATAAGGAAAATTATTATAAATTGAAATGAAAATAAAAGATCGACCAAATTTATCAAAAATACTTAAATTAAGTTACGAACAAAATGGATGTAAAATGGTAAATATACAATAAAAATACAATTAACTAGATGATAATAAAATATGTGTGTTTTTTTAAACAAATAATATTCATTTCCCCCTAATGTAAAATTAGTTATAAAAAATCTTTTTTTAAAGTGATATTGGAAAAGATACACTTACGGATTCAGTATGCTTTGAATAAATAACCAATGAAATAAAGAACATTATATGGATGATAAGAAAACATAAAAAAATTAAATATATATTATAATACCTATATCATTTGATATAAACCAAATAATTGAATAATGTAATGCATAATGAATATGTCTCAATTAAAGATAAAGTAAATGAAAAATGATATCCTTTACTATAGAATTCAATGAAAGTGATTTAACCTCATGTATACTAAGAGTAATGACATTATTAACTTATCTAAATGAAAAATAATAATTTAATATCTTCTATATTCATTATAAATATTCATTTATTACACATAAATATATTATTATTTATTTTCAACATCATGTGATTTTAGTTTTGATTGCATCATGTTGGTTTCATAGAGACGATATATGCCAACTCCCAATGATACCAAGTTAATAATTCCTATATTAATAATGTAATTTGAATCACTTTGTTTTAATTATATATGTATCTCCATGATCACTTTAATGAATGTATGGTTATGGTTTGCTGTAATGGAATTCACGACAAGAATATTTTGTGTATTTTTCCAATTACAGCATTATCTTAAACAATCATTGTTTCTTGTCCTTATTGAGTTATGCTCATGAAATAAGTTACACATTAATATCATATATCACAATTGATTATTTCATTATACATATACATGATAAAATTTATTCTTTTTTATAGCATTTATAATGTTGGTGGTTGAACCAACCCGAACTAGAACACACTAAACTAATGAAATTAGTAAAACAACAGAGTAATGTAACAGTCATATCATTTAGTTGTAGGAATACTTATTATAATATAAACTTATTTATTTTATTAATATTATTTATAAATTGTTTATAAGATAATGTAATTGAAAATAAATTTAATGAAATTAGTTCTTGAAGAATAATCTCCATCTCGAAAATGGTTCTTTATGAAATATAGATTTATGATTACATCTTGAAACCAAAGGATACCAAATATAAATGATTTAGTAAATAAGTTAAATAATATATTTAATTAAATATCCTAATTATGAAAAATAGTTGAATATAATGGGTATGTGGGTTTGTGTGGGGTCATATTACAGTTGAGTTTTGAGTGGTACATCCAAAAATACACATTCCATAATGTGTAATGTTTTTATTTTATTGTGGAAAGTGGATAGAAAATAGAAAGTAATGGTGATGGGTTGTGAATCCAATAAAAAAATTATTAATGGTTGAATATATAGATATTTTAAATAATTACCACTTGGGAATAATTTTTACATCATGTTACATTAATCAAGTAAACTCAATACATTCATTTGTAAATTTTTTTCCAAAAATTGAAATTGATGTAATAAAATAAAATTTAGTTAATGATTAAATTTTCTGAATCCACTTAATCTAGTTCCACTTATAAATATAATAAATTCATATTTTAAAATAACAAATTCAAATATCTAATTTTTTATAGAAAATTGACTTCTTTGACATTAACAGTTCTTTATCTTATTTTATATTAATTACTAATTAAATGAGTGTTCATGTAATTTTTTAGACATTGAAATATTAAATATCATTCATCATTTTATAATTATCAATTTAAAATTTTAAGAGAAACATATAAAACACATCTAAAATTGTGATTTATAAAATATTCAATTTTTACCCATAACTCATTTTATCTATATATAATTAAAATTAAATATTTATCATCATAACGTGAATATTTTACAATAATTGATATTTGAATAAATCAGATAATTTTGATACATACATTACATCATTCACAAATAATAGTAATGATTACATTTTGTGTACTAATAAGTAATTCATAACAATCTATAACAAAATACTATATAAAAATAGTATCATTTTGTTTCATTATATATTATTTGTGAATTATATTATTTTAAATTTTTTATTACAAATTAATGAAATATTTTATATATTTATATGCAATATAGATACCAAGTCATAAAAATTAATTTTTTTACAATGCTTCTATAACATAAACATTACAACACATAAATCATCTCACAATAACTAGAATTGAAGCTTTATGGTCTCTGAGGACTAGGTACAACAAGAACATGTTCTAAAAATATGTAAACATTACTCTACATTTTTTACACACTAGAATTATTTATAAAAAAACAAGTAAAACAATAGACTAAATCTCTGATTCCGAGCCAGAGTACCACATTACCTCAATCATGACTCCTCATATTCCAGAGGCTCTAATCTAGTAGTCAGGTTATAAAGTATATTGTCGGGGGTTGTACCGTCAATTAGATTTTACAATAACAAATAAATAACCAAATATAAAACAATAAAAAATCAGAGTATGTGTAAATCAGTAAAATATCATATATAATGATTAAATGCGGAAACATAAGACTCAATAATAATACATGAAAACAAGTCCATTGATCACCCACTTAGTACAATATAAGAAATGGTTAGGGGAAAAATACAATAGTATTTGTACACATCTCCAAGCCTCGCCTCCTTATGATACACAAACTTATGGTCAGATAAATCACTCAATGATCAAACTTAATAACTTACCCAACATATACATACAACAAGTTAGGGATTCCTTATAACCCAAATGTCTCATGGATACCTGATGAGGGTGCAATAATAAATAATTAAGGAACCAAACACATGGTAATGCATCAAACCAGCATTTGTAGTGTATTTTAATGTGATAAAATAAATATAATGTAAAGAGTAAATACATTAAATTTGAAAAGTAATACAAAAATGACCAATAAACAAGTAAGAAATAGACTCCTATATATCGACCACTCAGGTGACTACTAAGTCACTACAAAACCCTGTCATGAATGCTACACCTCCATGTTAGAAGGAATGCCATTAATAGTATCCCATGACTTACATCACAACATATAACTCGGTCTGCCATTATTTAAAATTCACATTCATCATTTAAGGAAACAATTCAGTCACCACATTTAAGGTTCATACTACACCCCCCATTAAAGATCCAATGATCCATTATAAAATCAGATTAACTTCATACAATAAATAATTACTTTCCCTTCTCAGTAATAATGATAAAATATGGGAATAACATATCAACCTTCATAAAAATAATAGGAAATTTTACCACTATCATGAATTACTCTCCCAATTTAAGAAATATTTTCAATATTCTAATAATAATCAGACAATTTAACACCCCAATATTTTAAAAAAAGAAATTGAAATTCATGAAAAATTGTTTTAATTAGATAATTATAAATATATTTTAAACATAATTTTTCAACATCCACATTTTGAATTTCGAATAACAGACATACACATTTTCGATCAGTATGTTATTTAGTTAATGATAAGACTAACGTATATTTTGGTTAATAGTAACATACATATAGTAATATAACTGTTACCCTTATTCATAGTAAAATTATATTATAAATAGAAACAACATATGTTATAGTATACATATATGTTTTAATTAATGTAATCATATACCCATATCATAGACTAAGTAAATAATTATTTTAAAATTGTTAATTTTGGAAGAAAATATTATTTTATTTAAATTATTTAATCATATATAAAAAATATTTTTAAAAATGTGGTTCATTTTTAAATTCTAGAGATGGAAAATCCATATAGTGTGTTTTTGGATTTTTTTTGAAAAATATGAATTTATTATGAATAATGAAATATAGTAAAATATCATTTTTAGCATCATGGATTATGTAAGAACACATGGTTGAATTTAAAATTAAATATTTACAATTTATTCACATGAATTATGTCTATTCATATTCTTGATCAATAATATTAAACTAATTATTAAAATAAGGTAAAACACCTCCTCTCCTCCAATATTAATTCCACCCATTTCCCCCTCATCCTCACACTACTCTCAAGTGTTTATCCTTACATATGTCATTCTAAATAATCCTCTAAACCCCCTTCCCTAAGTCTAAGAATTTCTATTATCACCAAAATTACAAAACCTAGGTCTTGAAGAATAATCTCAATGAGAATAGATCAAGAGGTAAACATCATCTTTTGATTTCTTTCATTTATTTTCTTTTTCATTTCATGTCATCTTATTTTATCACCTCCACTTATCCAAGAGGAATGAATGATACACTGTCATACATATTCCAGATTAAATAATTTTTATGGAGGATTTACAATTATACATATTATCCACTCACACTTATTCTATAAATTAAAACCACGTATATGATGTGTTGATTTACCGACATTGTGGACAATGTGATTTCAATTTCATCTAAATACATAATGACTAGTCATGAAACCATTTTATAGTAAAAAATGATTATAATTTACTTATTATATCATATATATGATTCTAAAATAATTTTTTATACATTTTATTAATTTATTGAACAAAACGAGTACTTGACGATGGAAAAAACACCAAAATGACCTCAACAAATATAAATAATTCTTTAACATATGAATCATCCTCATATAAGAACTAAAAAATATAAATGGTATAATTTATGGTTCTGGAAGTATGTAAATACTATTACTCTATAATTTTTTTGTTTCACTTCTTATCTACATGAATATTAATCATGAACCGATCATGGAAATCATGTGAAGAATGCACCTTAAAAAATGGATTTAAAAAATTATTTGTAATGAATGTGTGGAATGATGTTAAAAAGGATAATTAAAGGATTTATAAACATGAATATGATTTTTAAAATATTATTAACACTATTTTAACATTTATATAGGAGATTTAAACACGTTTGAGGGATGTCGATCCTGATGTAAGGGATACTCTTTTCCTTAATTTTATTCTGGAATCGCTCCTATGTTATTCTCATTAAATATTAATTCCTAATGGTAGTGTATGTTTTCACACATCACCATTCTACCCTTGTGATATATTAATGATGAGATACCACATTAATATCTCATTAATCACTTTCATGTACATCCATTACCATAATGAAATATCATAAGGAAATTGTTATCCCAATTTCCATTCATTATGTAAACCTTATCCTTTATTCATTATGTGGTATTTAGATTATTTATTTGATGATTTATGTTTATATTATGTTGCATTATGTGTATTTATATTTTATAAACGAAAACACTGAATTATATTAATTTTTACTGTAATAATATTTTTAAGGTACTTTCACATTAAAATCCATTTAAAAGCCTCTATAATGGAAAATAAAAATATTGTTTTTCTATATATATACTGCATGAGTATATTATCCTAATTTCATGAATCTTTATTACCACTATATGTTCCATGGTAATAGGTTATGACGGTCTGATCCAATTATATCTCTTGATATGATGTGTATATCTCTATTAATGCTCAAAACATGTTGGGTTGAACCCATTATAGCTTAAGATATCACTGGTGGGCCCCATTATAGATCATTAATGAATTGGGTACTATAGAGAAAGAAGTTGACCAAAAGGTTATTCCATGTGTATGGTTGAATATAAGAGTTATCTGGTAAATATTCCGCAAATAAACTACCTTATTTTCTATGCATGTGAGTTTATATGAATATGGGGGGTTTTGTTTTTATGTTATAATATTACTAACCATTTCATTAATTATATTTCTTATTGATTTTTGTACACATTCTGTGTTTTTTAATGGTTTTTGCAGGTTTTATGGATATGTATGGGAAGGATGGAAGATAATTTAAATGTAATTTTGTTTTTCAAATAGATAATGGTTTATTTAACGAAAATTTATCTTCTCAAAGGGGTTATTGGTTTAATAGTATCCACTTGTATTATTATGAGATGTAATGTATGTTTTTTTCTTAATTAACCGAAAATATAAACCTTCAATTATCATCGACAAGTATTAATGAATGTTTTTGACTAAAACTAATGATTATGTAATGTTTTATGGTTGGGTCCTTATAGTTGATATTAAAGGATAGTTAAGATAACATTAGGGGTTAGGCTGATGTTATGAAAACTCCATAAATGATTTATACTACATGGATAATTTGAATTATTATAGAATTTAAAGATTACCATATTCCTTCATCATTGTATGGTATATTAAAAATGTTTTTTTGTAGAATAAATAGGGATGATGAATTATGAAGGCACCAAGAGGGTATTTTTTTGATTTATCTACATGAATTGGTGGGAATCAAAACATGGTAGTTTGTGATAGAAATGCACGATTTGACTCAAGAAATAAAAGGTGGTTGTATCCATTCTAGAGACAAACATGATCCACCCCAAAGACATTTTTCTTTTGTGGATAAATATATGAGGAAACATCCTCCAACAGTCAGTGGATCCACAAATTCAATGATAGCCGAAGGATGGATCAATAATATAGAAATGATATTTGAATTAATGGGGTGTATGGAAATTAAAAAAGGTAATAATATCCATTAATCTTTTTGAAGGCGAAGAGTATCAATTGTGGTTTCTGGTTCAGAATAAGAGAGAAAGAGATGATCATGACATCTTGGAATGGGATGATTTCAATAGTATTTCTCAAGAAAAATATTTTCCTAAAACTCTTTAACTTAGATTGGAGAATGAATTCATGGAAATAATGAAGAAATGTGAATATTAAGTGTTATCATATAAATAAAATTTTAAATTATTGTCTAGGTATGTTCAATATTTTTCTTGAGGACATTGATAATAAAATTAATTGATTTTATTCCTATCTGAAGACATTTCTATAAAGATCATTTGAATCAAGAGAGTTTAAAATCTATGAAAAACATTTTTGTTGTGTTTATAAAGTTTAGATGGAGTTTTATAACATTCTTTTTTTTTGTGATGACAGGAATAAGAATAATTCATGTTTGTAGGCATTAGGGAAGAAAACATCAAATAAAAATGGAGTTAAAAAATTAATTTCACTTCAAGATGAAAGTGTGGAAAAAGGAACGCTGGTGAATGTCCTGTAAATTCAGGAAATGAAAATGAAGAGGAATGTATGGACACATTAATCATGACTGAAATTAAAATTATCCTATAATCAATGAAAAGATGATGGTGTGATTATTTAACTTTATGGAATTGGGTCATTTGGTTAGTGTTGGTCTGAAGCTAGTTACTCATGTAGGAAATTAGCAAATATTTGAAAAAGAAGGGTGCAGAAATATCAATTTTACCCAATTCAGCAGATGTTTATCTTTAAAATGAGTTGTTATCATGTATTTTTCTTTTTTTAATTCATTTCAAAGATCCATTGACTGATTTAAGCTTTACACAGTCCATTATTTTTGATAAATTTTATGAAAAAATAGGGAATTCGACCCCATTAAATTAAACCAGAAAATATAGTAAAAACAACAGGATGAAATATTGTCGAAAAAGTTATATTAATATTATTATATTTTTCTATTTAAACAGTTTAAATACATATGTTTTTAGTTTTCTTCTAGTAGAGTTTCAAGTTATTTGGTGTATGGATTGGATTTCTTTTTATCATGCTATTATTGATTACAGTTAAAAAATGTTTTCTTTCATAAATAGTTTCAGTTTGTGTACAATAATAAAACCATACCATTGATATAAAATCAAGATGAAAATAAAAATATAAAATATTTAAATGAAATTTATCATTCTCTTATTGAATTGATGCTACCTATCCATATTAATTACTTACCAGTGGTAAATGAATACCTAGATGTTTTTTCATGATTATTTTATGGATGTTATTCAGGATCAAGAGTTAATGTTTACTATTTTCTTAGTTTTTTATAGTAAGAAAATTTTTGAACCCCCATACAAAATGGCTCAAATGGAACTACAAGAATTAAAAAAGAGGTTCTATTAATTATTAGAAAAAGGCTTCATCCGACCTACCACTTAACCATAGTGTGATCCTATCTTGTTTTTAAAAAATAATGTTGATTCAATGAATCATTGCATTGATTATAGTTCCTTGACTAATATTACTATTAAAAACAAGTATAATTTTCCTCATATCTATGATTGGTTTGATCAGATCGTGGGAGCACATTATTTTTTGATGTATGACCTATGGATGGGGTACCATTAGTTGAAAGTAATGGATGCAAACATCCCAAATACAACATTCTATACTAGATATGGTCATTATAAATTTTTATTTACTCTTTTTTCGTTTGAAAATGACCATTCTTTATTTAGGGATCATATGAATTTAAAATACCATGAGTTATTATATACATTTGTGGTTGTATTTATTCATGACATTCTGTTATATTCAAAATTAAAATTAGAAGCATGAAAAACATCTAAGGGTTGTTTTTTAATCCATAAAATAAAATAAACTTTATGGAATATTCAAAATGTGTAATTTTTGGATGAAACATAATTCTTATCTGGTGAACATTGTAAATAAGGATGGAATAACAATTGATCATTTGAAAACAAAAGTTGTTGATTAATGACCAACACCTTCTAATGATTCAATGATTCTTAGTTTTCTTGGATTAGCGTGCTTTTACCGATGGTTAGTTAAAAAAATTTCAAGTTTATCTAGCCCGCTTACTATATTAACACAAAGAAGGGTTAAATTTTATTTTAACAGATGAATGTGATGTTTTTTTTCAAGAAATGAATAAATGATTTTTTTAATTCTCTAGTATTGGCCTTGTGTTTGGGATATTGTTAGTTCTTCATCTATAGTGATGTTACATTGAAATATGGTTCTTTTTTATGCATAATTATTAGGTAATTTCTTATGCTTATAGACAACTTAATTCCCATGAATTAAATTATCCCACACATGATTTGGAAATGGAATCACTACTTTTTTCTTTTAAAGTTTGGAAACATCATCATTGTAGAGTAAAATACGAAATATATACCGACCATAATATTTTGAAGTATATATTTACTTAGAATTAATTATACCTAGGATATAGAAGATATCTGGAACTAATCAAGGATTATGATATCATGATTCATTAATATCCTAGGATAGAAAACAATGTGTTTGATGCATTGAGTTATAAATTTAATGGTAAATTAACCGTAAAATGTTTGTAACGAGATACTTTAGTAAATGATTGGATGAATTTTGGATTTGAATTTGTTGGTATTGGAAATACATCTGTTTTGATTCCGGTTTCAGTTCAGTCAACATTGTCAGATTGAATTATGCAAGCACATAAGGCAAACATGGAGCTACAAAATAGGTAGAATTGGTTAAAGTGGGTATGTTTTCAGAACTTATCCTTGATCAAGATTGTTTCTTTTGATTTAGAAAATAGTTTTGTGGGAGTTATACTTCCCATTTGGAAAGATAATTGTTGTTTGAAGATCATAGTTCTTCATTTTCAGTTCATCCTTTAAATACGTATATATATATAGATTATAGGGAGTATTACAGGTGGGATGGAATGAAATGTTATTCTACTATTTTTACCATGAAATGGTTGGCTTGACAATAGGTTAAAGTATAGTGAAAGATACTAAATGGGATGCTTCATCCTATACATGTGCCTAAGTGGAAATGAAAAAATATATCTATAGACATCATTGGGGGACTAATGACGGAATATTGATGTAAAATGCAATTTGGGTTATTGTTCATTGACTAACTGAACCTGTACAATTCCTTTATATTTGATATGAAATGCCATTGGATCATCTATCTCGACTATACCTCAATGTTAATTTTATGTTACATGGATTAACTCTTTCAATTGTATCTGATAGGGATCCTAGGTACACTACTATATTTTAAAAGGGCCTTAATAATTCATTGGGCATTGAATTAAATTTCAGTACATCTTTTCATTCTCAATCGGATGGGAAGTCATAAAAAATGATATCAACTTTATAGGATATGTTTTGATCTTATTCAATGGATTACCAGGGTTTATTGGATAATCACATTTATATTGTTGTGTTTTTTTATAAAAAATGTTTTCCTTAATGAATATATTTGGAATCTTTTGAGGCATTGTTTGGGAAGATGATTTAGACTCTTGTGTTTTGGGATGAATTCCATGAAAGAAAGAATAAGGGTCCATAACTAGTAGAGTAAGTGCCTAAGAAAGTGAAGATGTTCCATCTGCACATGAGGATATCTTAGAGTAGGTATAAAAGTTATAAAAATAATAGAAGGAAAGACTTCCCTTTCAAGGTAGGTGACCATATTTTCAATAAAATATCACCTTGGAATAGTGTGATGTGGTTTGGTAAGAAAAGAATTCTATTTAAAGAGTATATCGGTCCATATAAAATTCTAGAGAATTATGGAACAATGGTGTAATAAGTAGATTTTTCTCCAAGTCTGTCTCAGGTACATGATTTCATCAGGTTTTGATATTGATAATATATGTACCAGATTCATCTCATTTTTTTAGCTTAGAGACAGTTCTGTTGGAAGAGAACTAATCTTATGAAGAGAATATTTTTCATATTCTTGATCGGAGAGAGAAAGTATTATATAATAAGGAAATCAATCAATGAAATCATTAGTGGGGAAAAACATGGTTGAAAAACCAAAATGGAAATTTTAAAATTCTATGAGGGAATGGTTCCCTCACTTTATTAATAAGAAAATAAAACTATGAGGATTCAATTTCTAGAAGGTATGGATAATTTATCACCCCAAGAATTAAAAAATTATATTGAAATTCATGAAACATTATATTAAGTTGATAGTTATAACTATATTTTAAGCATTGTTTTCCACTTCTACTTTTTGTAAATCGAAAAATGAATATACATAATTCTGTTCAGTAAGTTATTTAGAGTCTGATAAAACCAAATTTTTTTTCGAATAGTAAAATACCCTAATAAATAGTAATGTTTCCCTTATGAATATAAATATACCCTTATAAATAGTAACATCAAATATGATAGTATACGTTTATGATTTAATTGATGTTTTGATATTTCCATATCTGGGAATAAGTATATCAATGTTTTAAAATTTTTATTTTTTGAATAAAATGTATTTATAATATAAAATTAAATTGGTCATATATAGAAATTAATTTTAATAAAATGGACATCATTTTTTGAATTCTATATATCGAAATAGTTTATAGGTTTAATATTGGGATTTTTCTCGAATACATGAATTTTTTATGAATAGTGAAATACGATATTATACAGAATATATAAATTATCAGATAAATAAACTATTTTTGACATCATGGATCATGTAATCACACTTGTTTTGAAATCATATTGATTCATTACTATTTTCTCACCTGATGTTATTCTATTCATAACCAGGAGAAATAATAATAATCTAATTATTAAAATAATGGAAAACTTTTTCTCTTCTCTACTATCAATATCACCCATTCCCTACACTCCACCCACACCTCTGAGGACATGATCCTTAGCAATGTTATTCCAAATATTCATCCCATGTCCCTCCCTGTCATCCAAGACCTACTGGTATTACCAAAAGGGATTAACTGAGGGATTTTAGAAGGATCACAAGGAGAATAGATCAAGATTTAAACATCCTCATTCATTTTCTATCTTTTCTTTTATTTTTAATTTCTATTCATATCCATTCCTCACCACCCCTTATCCAAGTGTCATGAATGATCTAGTAACATTCATATTCTTAATTTCTACATGTTTATGGATGATTCACCATTATAATTATTCTCCACTCCCACTTATTCTAGAAATTAAATAACAATATGTTAATTTTAGATTTACCGACATCATGAAGGATGTGATTTTAATTTCTATTAATTTATTCAATAAAGTAAATGAAACCATTTTTATGATTTAACAATGTAACTACCCAATATTTCATAGTAAGCTAATTTTTTATTTTAATTCAACAACATTCGATGAACGCAACACTGAGATCGAGAGCACCATGACTTATGAAACTAGTCATTAAAAAAATAGTTATGATGATTATTTAATACATTTTGAGTTTTATATACTCCATAAAATCTTAAAATCTATATTTCGTGTTTCTTAGACATAATATAAAAACAAATTAAAATTTTCAAATGGAAGAATAATTTTTTAAAAAATACAATTTTACTCCCTTTTAATAATGAAAAATTATTCAATCAAATATTTGAGAATATTATATATTTAATTTGGAAAAAATAAAATTATTAGAAGAAGGACATAATAAATTGGATTGGATAAATTTTCAGTTCCATTCTAATAAAGTTAATATTTTGATGAATAAAGAACATTTCTAAACTTTAATGGAAAACACCTTTTTTAATCAAAGTAATTTATAGTCTAAAAATTTAAATTTTAATGGGTTTGAATGATAATTATATAATATTTTTATCATTTCAACCATTTTTTTTACTTTTATGTAATTTTATATTTAAATTGAACATAAACACGTATCAATCTTTTGATAGTTTTTTCTTCAAAAAAATATGCTTTCTGGTTTTGACAATGGGGATAATTTTTAAAAATTAATTAATTAAACTTGTATGGTTTAAATTTTTTAAAATAGGAATAATTTTTTAATTTCTAATATCAAAATTATCTTTTGTTGAATTTTTTGTATGTTTTCTAAAAACAAATAATTTTTTTATAAATACTGAAAACAATGCATTATTATTTAAAGACGACATTTTATTCAAATAATTATTTTTATTTAAATTTAATCTAAATTATAAATAGGTACATAATACCTATATTAGTCTAATGAAATTAATTTAAGTCATTTTATAATAATACTAGATATATAAAATTTTATTGGTCTTGTTACCATTTTATACTCACATTTTAAGAATATTTTCAAATTTGCATAAAACATAATTTTACTACTTTTGTGAATTGAATTTCCAAAATCTGAGAGACACGGTTGAAATCAATAAGTAAAATTTTGTTCAATAGGATGAAAATAATTTTGGGTGATTACAATATTTTTAAATTTATTTTCCATGGTTAAAAATAAATATGATAATTAATGGTAAAAATATATTATAATTACCCAAACACATGTCCTAATTCTAATGGATAAGTGTATTTCATCAAAAATAAACATTAGGACTAAAATATGACATGTTTGATCCACGAATTATCAAGGTTAATATGACATGATATGGTTGATTTAAGGTATTTTCTTTGATGTAATCAAGTTTTGTGGACTTTCAAAAAAATCATGTACTAAATACTGTCAAAATTGACATAAATGAGTATTTAAAACAAATAATCTATTATTAAATGATATAATATTACAGGAAATGAATGTTTTGTCCAAAGGAAATATATAATGATATATTTTTCATTATTGAATCACTTGATGGTATCATTTTTTTGATTGTATGTATATCAACCATGTAATATAAAAATACAATAAGTCATGGTAGATGTTAAACAAATTTGATAATAATTAATTCTATATGATATAGTAAATATGTTGACATTAAAATTTCTAAAACCTTTTGGTAAAGAATATTTCAACCCAACACCACCTTATACTAAAAATAAATCAATTTACAGACATTATACCTCAAAAATGAATTTATAATAAATAATATTTCATGTTTTTTCTAAAGTGAACATCACCGCTCTTATAAAAGGATACATAACCTTCTATCCAAATCACACATCCAATGAAATTTATCTCGGCCAACCCCTACTCAAATGTCTTCCAGAATACCATAAAATGATCTTAGAGTCCATACATTGATCTGAAATCTACCCTAAGAATCCCTTTTGATCAAATCAAAAAGAAACACACAAAAAAGATATAATAATTTCACCACCTTTTTCAAAGTTCTTTTCTTCATCCAATTAAACATTCAGTGTTGTTCCCATAACAAAATATTAACTCATATTATTTATACATACTATTATGTTATTATAAATATGGTACAACCATATTAATTATTCTATCAATCCTATTACTAACAATGTCACCATATGTGCGTACGTATAGTTTACCGTCTCCACGTCGTGGTGTAGTTTTTTATTCAACACATCATCATTTTGATGTCTATATTAATGAGTATAAATGATTTAAATAATAAATATTCTATTTTAATTATAATTTATATATAATATACCATCCAAATTCCTTAATATTGCACCAATAATAGAATGAAATTGTTTCTCGTACAATGTACGACTTACCTTCTCCATGACGTGATTATATTTCATTCACCATCATAACCATTCAACAAAAAATATAATTTTATGATTAAATATATTGTTTTTGAACATAATATCAATTTTAATATCAATAAAATGTATCTTATATATAGAAAATATAACTTATTTAATAAAAAATTTAAAGGAAACCCAATCAGTTAACACCCTAAAAAATCATACAACTAAAATATAATTAACAAAGAATTATTTGAAGATTATATAAGATATCATATTTTTTATTTCTGGTTCTTGAATAATTTTATTAACTATATTTCACCATTATACAGGTGGTTAACCTACCCTATACTAAGGAAATGTACAATGAAATGGGTTTTCATTTTACTTCTTATTCTTGGGAGATTCGTGCTACATTGGCACTATTTCTTGTTGTGTGTGTATTTGCAACCCATGATTGTGTAATTTATGTAATATACATTAATTTATGGGTATTTACATCATCATTTTATGATCCATCAATAATGGAATGTATGTTTCATATGTTTCCAAATCGGTAATGGAATTTCTAATTTCGATTTCCACTCATTTGGTTTTACACAAACCTTTAGTCCAATATTATTTGTGTAATAACTATATATTTATATATGTAGGTATTTCCAACCTACATTTATGGATAAAATTTTGATACACATAATCAATCCATTGATATATTCTCAAGTAATTTATATGAAGTTGATAAGGGTAATCATAAGTTTATTTCCATTCATTGAGTAAAACATTCAAGTCATTGGTTTTTCCATTAAAATAATTTGTGTGACTGTCCTATGATTGATTTATAGTGAATATAGAATAATTTTTAGTGTATTTATATTATTCAAAAATAATTTTGTCATTTCTTATTACATAATCTAATGATATGATCTTTATAACTGATTTCATCTCAATTTACATCTCATTGAGACATCATTGTTGTTATGCACCAATTAGCCTTTATATGTTGTATATTCTATCATATGAAATAGTATATCATGAATCCATTTATTATGAAGATATTCTAATGTAATTATTAATTTTATTCCTCAATTATATGTATCCAAGTGTCTATCATATTTTTAGGAACTCTATGAATAAAATATTGTTTTAAATGTTTTAATGATATTTTCATCTAAATAATTATCATTTAAGTCCATGATTTAAAAATTGTTTTAAGTATTTATATATATATGAACATGAATGTTTTATAATTAAAATTTCATTCAAAGATTCAATTTGGTATGGAACACTAGGATTCAAACATCTATTTTTAACAGTATTGTGATAAATAGTGATACCTTTAAATGTTTTCAAGAAAAGGGACATTTCTCTTAATTGTTTTACTCAATATTTTAAAAGTTGTAAATATCATCATTATTCATGATTGATGTTGATTTATTATAATAAAATCTTCAATATTTTACTTAATGAGTTTTGTTAGATGATGGATGTACTATTTTTATACCATTCAAGGTTTGTTGTTAAAATATATACATTTTGTATGCTAGTTTTTAATAAAAATGTTGAGATTATGTTCCAAAGTTTTTATAAGAGGAATTCATTGGACTTTTTATGAAATGGGTAGAGCACACTATATCTCCAAGAGGCATCCATAAGAAAAATAAGAAAAAATAGTCACTTGGCAGAAATCGTTGAAAAAATATTATTTGTAGTATTGGCATGATGCCTTGACTATGTGGTTCTAATGTCCTACATTATGAATACCAACATAATTAAATAATCTACTAGTATTACATTTGATTATTCGACTAGTATAATATCAATGTGAATAATTAAATTGAATTATTGAATTTTTATTTTCCATATTATGTTGAAGTTTATGTTTAAAAGGCATGTGTTTTAGTTGTATACATTGACATAAATGTTTATTCTTTTTTATGATAATTTCGGTTATATTGCTATCCCTACAGTGCACGTGAGCTCACCCCTTTCATGTGTTTTATTTTCCCAGAATATGACATATTATATTATTATTAACCCGTTGGGATACACCAATTTATATGTGTGTGTTCAAAGGGGACACAATGTTGTATATATTTATTTAATGATGTTATGTAAAACATATGTATGTATCTAGTACTTCCAAAGATACTAAACTAATCTGTATTTTGAGACACGATCTCTTGTTAACAGGGAAATCTTTTGTTATAATGCACCAACTCTAGGTCACTCGGGTTGGGGCGTTATAGTTTTCATCATATGAATTTTAGTAAAAACCATGGAAGCATGATTTAGAACAACTCTAATATGAAAACACTACACTATGATTGTGTTTGAAGATTTGTATTGAAAAACATTCAATAATTTCGGTAATGTAAATAATATGTGGGTTTTCCATGAAATACAAACCTATCTGGATACGAGCATGTAGATATGGCTCTGGCATATATTTACCTAGGGGTAGAACCAGAAAACACCACTTTGAGCATTAGTCGAATGTGAACTATTGAAACTACAATGGGCCTTGCATCAATCTTGGTTACAAAACTTTCCGGGGATATGCTTAGGATTATTCAAAATTTTCATTACAAACCGTTTTGATATATTTTAATATAATAAGAGAATAAATAACATTTTTTAGTAGTGTTGTGTTTTAATTGAAAATACTGTTTCATTATATTCACTAAATGATATTATGACTATTATTACACACACAATGATTTCTAGTATTATTTAATGATTTGATTTTAAATAAGTCATGGTAACATTGAAAATGATGTACAATGTGTACACTATTGTGGGAACGAGAAACTAAATGTAACACTTATAGGGGTAAAAGATATCATTGTTCATGTCGAATCAGGTTTCCAAAAATAAAATCAATATTATATACATTAACAAAACCCCAAAATCAAAAAAGAAGATAATGGTGGAGAAAGATAAGTTCTCTAGTAGTGGAGACTGTGGAGAAATAAAAGATCAATTTCCATCATGCCGAAAATTTGGAAGAAGACACCAAGGAAAGTGTCTTAATGGAACAAAGAAATGCTTCATGTGTGGGGAAGAAGGATATAAAGTAGATAATTTTTGTGTAAAAAGGAAGAGTTCTATTAGAGAAAATAATATTGATCATAAGAATCTATTTATAGTAATTTGCTGTAAATTATGGGGGCCTGGTCAGTATCCGAGTCAATGCCCTACTCTATAGGATAACAACTAGGTCCGGGAAGTACCTATTTGGAGATAAATGGATGGTGAAAATTTTAAAATTATTAATGATTTTTGATAATGGGATTACCTTAAAATAATTTTCTCTCATATGTGTAATATTTTACTTTGTTACGTAAAAATTCTATTTGAGTAAGAATTACCTTTTATTTTTTGGATATAGTTATAATGAACTATTTGGGTTCATATGATCCTTGAATTTAATGCAATTATAGGTCAAAAAAAATTTAGACGAAAATGATAGGTATGAGATAACATTTTTGGTTAAATTATTTAATAGTTATTTTGAGTAATTTATATAATTTTAAAAAATTTATAAATTAGGGTTTTTGAAAAATAACAACACGCTGATTGTCTGACCAGCCATCGCGTCGAACAATGATGTGGGAATCGAACCCACAACTAATGTGTGACTGGGATTTATCACCTACACTGGATTATGTGAAGTCCCTATTTATTATGACTGATTCTTTTTAGTAAAATGATTGTATTGATCAATAATAAGTTGATTTCGTATATTATGTTTTATCAAATGGATATATTTAGTTTAGGAAAATGACTTGTTGATTAAGTGATATTTTTTTTGGATGACATTCGTTCTATTGGGATGACTATTTGCCTAAGGAAAATAGAATACTATGGGATTAAATTTTAGAAGTAATGGTGGATTTTTTTTGGAAGAATCTATGTTTTTATATAGATCCATGTTATTAATAAAAATTATTATCCTATTATTGAAAATATGTTATTTTGTTAATTACACTTCTGTATGAGACTTTATGATTAGTTGATGTTATTGAAGATAAATGATAGGATTTACAATGAAATACTATGTAATTAATTTCATATTCCTTTTGGGTTTCATTCAGAGATTGAATTATATTGATTTAGTTTATGAACAATTGTTTATTGAATCATAATTATTGAACTTTGGGTACTATTTGTTTAATATTGAATGTTATGATTAGTATTTTTCTATAAAGGAATATCCATTTAGAGATCTTCTGATCTTGTGCTAACCATTTGATTTTGGATAATCTCAAATGAAAAGAAATATATATAGATTATCCTCTATGAATTATGTGATTCTCTGGATGTTTATTCTAGCTCATCAGTTGTAACCAAGTCATCTTGAATACTCATCATTTGGAGAAAATATGTGTTAGTGGTTGAAATTTATTAAAGGATGAAAGTCTACATATAAATTAAGTATATATATTTATGTTCATAATAAAACTTGTAAATAAATTCCAATAGTTTATGAAATAGAAAATAAAACCAAAAATGTTATCCGATTACATTTCCTATTGGGAATTTAATGACTGTTTAACCCAGCCCAAGTTTGTGGGTTTTTTTGTTAACATTATCCTGACCAGTTTTTCTATCACTCTCCATCAGAAAATGACACTTAGTTTTTCTTCCATATCCATGTTTTTTATGAGGAATCATATTATAGGTTATCTTTGGTGTCCTTTTTAATTCTCATACAATCTGTTAATGTGATAGTTTTATTGACTCTTTTTTTGATGTTGGACATTCAATGAAGTTACCTATCCCAATTTTAGAATTGTTGGATGCAATTTCAAAAAAGAGGGAAGAATGTAAGATCTGAAGATTTCATAGTAAGTTATTTTCTTTAATGTAATTTAATAGCATGCGCTACACATGTCATGACCCGTCCTCGGTGCCCGTGCTGTGACTACCCCAAGCTCGCCTTCCATAGGCCAGGGGCTGGAGACTAGCACCAAAGGCGTAAATCCTGATAACTGGGAAGGCATCGCCTTTATAAATGTAAACAAAAGACCACATAGTACAAGGGAAAGTAATACACTAAGTACAAAATGAAGTGTTGGAAAGAAAATGGGCCAGAATTCAAAACCAATCTAAAGTACAGCTACAACTGAACGAATGTACAATAGAAAGGCAAGCAGCTAAGAGAATAAAAGCAGCTCCTAGATCATCCACCTCGGATCCAACCTGAAGAGTAAGTACAGATAGCACAGATCCTGGATCGTCCACAACGGATCATACCGGAAGGGTAGGTACAGATAGCCTCTAGAACGCTCTCGCCTATCAGCCTCCTCCAAGTATCATCTCGTCTTGAAGTACACCTTTGGATACTGACTTGTCATGTGGTCCACCTCCGGGTACCGTCCAGTCCTCGAACACTCAGACTCTATCAGCGCTGCCCGTCGTCTGCAACCATCACAACAAGGTGCGGGCATAGCCTGGGCAGGGGTGAGTATAACGATACACAGTAGGGACCCCGAGACCGTCATGTTCTCACTAAACCAAACAAGGATAACCACCAAGAAGGATCTCAATAGATAACCCTTGCTTAGGTATAAGCCCATACTTATACCTAAGTTATCAAGTAACCCATCTCAATTATGAGGAAACACAAGGGCTATAAAATCAATGGATAACCACTACCCAGGTATATTCCCATATGTATATCTATGTTATCAAGTGACCCATCTCAATCATGAGGCAAACACAAAGTTCAAGACTTAGCTCAAACAATGATTTTCATTATCGAAACCGTAACTGCTGAAGAGCTCCGTCTCTGACGAGAACAGTGATCGTATCATGACACCGAGGTACTGTTCACTAACCCTATAATACTGAGGTACTCCTCCTGTTGAGTACCACGGGTCAGCCACCCAAACACAGTAGTCCTTCCTGCCGGGGTCTGCCACCCAAACAGAGTAGTGCACCCCCCTAATAGCCTGCAGAGGAACTCCTTCTATTGAGTACAGTTAGTCTGTGGCCTTCTACCAGGCGCTCCATCCTCCGTGGGTCTGCACCCGAACATAGTAGTGCTCCGTCCACTAGTCTAGTCGACTCACTCCAAGTTGAGTCGGTCAAGCAGTCATCAGGTCTCAGCCAGCTACATGGTCTCCGTACTCCGTACAGCCGTCTCTATGAGGGTCCACTCGACGAGCTACAGTTCGATACTACAAGAATCAAAAAGTCCCATGAAAAAGTACCTCAAAGGACCTCCTCGTCATAGGGGTCTCAACGCAACAGACGACGCGTCAATCGGACGCCCAGTCTATGAGTTATTAGCCTTTTCGTCCCAGGAGCCTGGTTGGTTTTGTGTGCGAACCAACCCGGCTGTATCTCAACTGTAACCTGAAATCTCATAGGGTATATTCATAGGGGTCGTTTCTCAATGTGATCACCAATGCCGCTGACGGTTCGTCAAATGGACGTGCGGTCCGAGTGTTATCAGCTTTTTCATTCCAGGGGCCCGGTTGGATTTTATGTCAAAACCAGCCCGACCGCACTCCGACTGTGTCCAATTCTCATGCGGAGTAAGCCAAAAAGTATGTCTCACTATGATAATTTCAACAAAATCTACGAAACGTCAATTGGACGTCTGGAGCTCAAGTTTTAAACGTTTCCGCTCCGAGGGCCCGGTTGGTTTCGTGTTCGAACCAACCTGACCGAACCCAAAGTTCTTCTAAACCTTGTGTAGAATATACCGAAACGACCATCTCGTTCCATGTATCGCATCACAACTAACGGTGTGTCGATCAGAGGTCTGTTGCCTAAGATATAGGCAAATTACTGAAAACAGTAAGAAAATAGGGGGTTCGGGCCCGGTCCGAGCCGACACAACTCCCCCCCCCCCCCCCCCGCCCTGAGCGCGGCCCGGCCCAAACATGCTGCAGCCCATCCCGACCTGATGTGATCATGTGGCCCACATGGCCAGCTCGGCCGGTGCCGAGTTGAGTGGACAGGGGGGCGATCCCACCCTGTTTGTGTAACTGCCGCCCCCACGTGAGGGGGGCCGCTCCTTCGGCCGGCCGGGGGTTACGACACCCGGTTCCTGGAAGCCTGTCATCCTGTTCTGGCTGGTTGGTGCTGCTACCGCGGGACCGCTGGGGACCCGCCCTTATGAGGTACTGGCGGCCGGCGGTTCCGGCCGCCCGGACGTGCACCGTCGCGGCTTCGAGCCGCGGCCATATCCGACTGGCATGGTGCGACGACGCCTCTCCCTGCTGGTGTGGCCCCACTACGGCCGCTGTGTCTTCATGGTTCTTCGGCACGGCGCGGTGGCGCCGCGCCCCTTCGCTGTGGCCCAACTCCTACTGCGGGTTCGTTCGGCCTCAAAGTCACTGTGCAAAGGAACGGCGCGATGGCTCCCTGCATCTTCTTCTCATTTCTCCAGGATTCTGTGAGGTGTCTTTGCACCGCACCGCCTTCTTTCAGACCACAACAACACAATAACAAAAAGGGGGAGGAGATTCGGTCGTGTTCGTGTGGTCTGACCTCCTCCTGGTAAGTTGATATCAAGCGGCCCGAATATAAAGACGAAGAACGACAATGGATAAATTCACGACAAAAACAATTAACCCCTACCTTGAAAACGAGATGATGTTTGAAGTGCGTCGCGGAAAGCAGTGTCGCGGGGGGAGATGATGACGTCTCTCACCTCACGCTTCTACTTCCGAGTTCATGTGTCGGTGCTTTGACAACGAGGAGGGAGGATGGAGGGTCGTCATAGAAGCACCACATCAGAAAGGGGGGATCCAAAGAAGAAGGTCGAAGAAGGTCGGGGAAGATGCGTTGTCGGCGTTCTTCACGTTCTTCACTGGAGAATGATATTCTCTCAAATTCTCCACCAAAATGCGCAAGAACATGTCCAAAATAATAGAATATAATCTTTTATTCTTGGTGTCGAAAAATAATTAAGTGGGCCCCACTTAATTAAGTTCACGATGGTTGGCACAATTCAAAATTCAAAAAGTGGAGAGGCTCTGCCAAATTAATTGCCCGAGTGGATGACATAATTAATTTGGGGAGTTTCGAGGGGGTTTAGGGGCCCAGGTGGTCCCCACATAATTAATAAGGAGATGGTCAGGGAGTTTCCTCCCATTAAAAGATGGGGGGGGGGCATTGAGGAGGTTTTATTCTCCTCCATTAAGAGGGGAGTTAGAGTCAGAGAGGCTCTCCCTCATTAATGGTGGAGTATTGAGAGATTTCCTCCCCTCTCAATAAATGGGGGGGGGGTTAAGCCCCGTGTGGACCCCCATTTCATAACCTCTCATTCCCCAACCTAATTATCCTCCCATGAGAGGTTAGGGTGTGGCGGTCAAACCGCCAAATATTATGTGGAGCTTTTAACCAAGACTTTCCACATGGCGTGGGTTCAACAAAGATAAAATATGTTGTCACTTATTTTATTTTATTATTTCACGTGAACCCAAAAACCAATTCTCAAACCCGATCATCTGCCATCGAGGTGAAAGTCATCTTAAGAGAAAACTAGCGCTGTGATTCCATCTGTGCCCTCAGATTTAGATTCCGAGCACCGGTTCGAAAGTTAGAAAACCCTGCTAGTTTATTCACTGAACGTACCCGAGCTAAACTTCAGAAATTGATTCTGGGCACACTGGACCTCAGAATCAGGCGCCATCAGAAACTGCATTCTTTTAAAATCCCAAATAAATTTAAAAAAAAATTCCTTGAAATTTACGAGTCTTTACATTACTCCCACCTCAGGGCTTTCCATCCCAGTAATGCTTTAACACAAACTAGGGATAAAAATGCGGTACTGAGAATGCATTTGAGCATTCGGTTCCCATGTGCTCACCTAGAGGTTGCCATATTACCTATGAAATCGCACAAGAGGAATCGAATATCCTCATAGGACACACTCCTATCGATCCTCAACCTCTACTGGAACCCCGCAATAGTCACCCCATCGCCAACTTCTAACTCCTCATGGTCGATGATATGCGGAGGGTCGTGCTCGTATCTACTCAGCTAAGACACATAGAAGTCGTCATGCACCTGGTGGAACTGAGGTGGATGGGTCAAATGATAAGCCACCTCACCTACCCTTCTGAGGACCTAAAAAGGTCCACTGAACCTCGGAGATAACTTTCCGCCTTGGCCACATCTCCGTAAACCTCTTCGAGTTGAGACCCGTATATAGACGTGATCGTCATCCTCGAACTCTAGAGGTCTCCAATTCGTGTTTAGAACTGAAACTCAAAAATCCTGCTGATACTACGGCAAGGTTGACTGACTGAAGGGTGATCGGCCGCACCCTCCTATGCATGTGTTTATCCTTTGCTGCCTGGGATTTCCTTTTTGCTAACCAAGGAAAACTCTTCCCGACGTTGTAGTTAAACTACAACCTTTATTACTAATACATTCATTCTGAGCATGAATTTTGAATCCAATCCATAATGAGACCACCGTCCTAATGCCTCGATGTTTCCACCGAGAGATTCCAACCAAAACTCTCACCTTGTGGGTCAGATCACACTTTCGGCATAAGTGTGATATTCGAGTCTCCTCCCAAGGTATCTCCAAATGTGAGGGTAATGTATACGACGTACCAGAAACTCTAGGTCTGGGACATGATTAGTGGAAGGAAGGAATGATTCATATCAATGATTGTTACTACGGTAGCTAGTAGTGGACACAGAATGTCCCTTGAATAATTTTTAGAGCCATTGGGTCACACTCCTTGACCGCATGCAGGTGCACTCTTCCGCTGCTCACCAGCTCTCTAAGCCTGGCGGGGACAACTAAGGTGGGTAGTCGTAGCATGTTTAATGTACACCACATGATGCTACTCTCCTTGCTCTACCTCCACGTCTACATCTTCGTAGACTCATCTCTCCTTAAACCATCCTTTTCTTGAAACATTTAACACACCTAAGTTTCTAAGACTGGCACCATTTCCTTGTTTCTTACTGCACTGTGCAGTCTTCATCTGCTCCTGGATGATCTACACCTTATTTGCCTACGATCTGTAAGATCTGCTAAGATTTCTCCTTTTCCGAAAAGAGAAACTTGGTCTCATCCCCTGGATGAACCGGGCCCATTGCCTAATACAGTCAATCATGACATGAATGATGCATTCATTCCATTGATGACGTCGTATGTACTCCACGTTACTACCAAGAGAACCAACAGTCACTCTCGCCTCCAAGGGTCGAGTCAGACTGTCGGCATCAGTGTGAGGTCACTAGGTCTCTTCCAGTAGAAATCTCGAAAGTGAGGGTCAAGTCAACAGTTTTAACTGGGACCTCTCAATATCAACTGAACAAAAGGATAGGAAAGAAAACATCACAAGGATAAGTGTTTTTTATTACTGCATCTCATAGTACAAGACACAAATACAACAGTAACATGGAACTAGAAGTTCCAAGAACAAAAGTAATCCACTAGTTTTTCTCATGTACACATGCTTCCGGAGCTCTACTGCCTTGTCCACTGCTCAGTTTTTGCTCAAGCACCCGCCACTGCTTCTACCTCGGTGGGTCCTCCAATGCCTACGGATCAACTGTGGGGGGATTCAGACAGTCATGTGCCATGTGACCCTTCCTGCCACATTCATAACACTTCCTACTCCTTGTATAGTTGTCTTTGTTCTTCTTGGACCTCAGCATCATCTGTCTACTGCTCATAGATGACTCGGATACTGGTCGAAAATACTGTGGCAAATTCATTAGATCCCGAACACGCTCGGGGTGTAGAGCTACTGGTACAAACTCAACCCTGAAGAAGGACTCGATGTATCCCCAAGTGAAGGTAATCCGGTCGCAAAACTGGAACATGTGGCTCCACCATCTCTCAGCTGCTTCCTGAAGGATGCTGGTAGCAAAGATCACCATGAAGTCTGCTGGAGTACCCACTATCCTGAAAACTACCACCACAGCCTCCAACCAATCCTCAACCGCCTGTGGGTCCATCTATCCCCAAAACCTGGGTGGCCTCTGGCGTTGGAACTCGTGCAGTGCCCTCAAGCGACGTGCACTCTCTGCTGTCGGGGCTATTGGCATCAATGGCCCAATGGGTGGTAGTACCGGTGGTGCCTCTGATGGTGCCTCAACTAAAAGAGGGCCTTGTACCAAAGCCTCATCGCTCGGAAGGCTGTCAGTACGTACATCCCTCTGGCCTCTAGCTGGTCGTCCATGTAAAGGCATCCTGAAAGAAACATATGTGACATGGTCAAATGATTTATACCTGGTGAGCTGACCTGGTTTGAGCTGTTTTATGGGAAAAACATTGAAAACACACATGCAATCAGTGTTTTCTTGCACAATGTTGGAAATCAGAAGTAAGGGTCCTGGTGTACGGATACGTTCACCACCGCACCAATACTATACTCCTTGAACTGAAGACCACACTTGGTACACTTCACACTATAGCTTCACAGAAATAAAATATCAGAGTCATATGTTCTGTAGTAGAACCAAATCCTCTGATACCAATTTTTCACAACCCGTCCTCGGGGCCCGTGCCGTGACTACCCCAAGCCCGCCTTCCATAGGCCAGGGGCTAGCGACTAGCACCAAAGGCGTAAATTCCGATAAATGGGAAGGCATTGCCTTTATAAAAGTGAACAAACCAACACAGAGTACAAGAAGAAGTAATACACTAGGTACAAAAGGAAGTGCAAAAAATTAAATGTTCCAGAATACAAACCCAATCGAATGTGCAACTAAAACTGAACGAAAGTACAACATAAAGACAAGTTGCTGGAAGAATAGAAGATGCTCCTAGTTCGTCCACCTCGGATCCTACCTGAATGGTAGGTACAGATAACGATGCTCCAGGATCGTCCACCACGGATCCTACCTGAAGGGTAGGTACATATAGCCTCCACAATGCTCTCTCTTGTCAACCTCCTCAGAGTATCATCTCATCGTGAAGTCCACCTCCGGATACTGACTTGTCGTGAGGTCCACCTCCGGGTACCGTCCAGTCCTTGAACAGTCAGCCTCTTTCAGCGCTGACCGTCGTCTGCAACCAACACAACAAGGTGCGGGCATAGCCCATGAAGGGGTGAGTATAAAGATACTCATTAGGGACCCCGAGTTCCTCAAGGTCTCACTAAATCCAACATGGATAACCACAATGAAGGATCTCAATAGATAACCCTTGCTTAGGTATACGACCATACTTATACCTAAGTTATAAAGTAACCCATCCCAATAATGAGGAAACACAACGATTATGAATTCAACGGATAACCACTACCAGGTATATGCCCATACATATACCTAATTTTTCAAGTGACCCATCTCAATCATGAGGTAAACACAAAGGTCATAGACTCAGCTCAAACCAGGATTTTCATTATCGAAACAGTAACTGCTGAATAGCTCTGTCACTGAAGAGTACAGTGATCCTGTCACGACTCTGAGGTACTGCTCACTAACCTTAGATTGTTGATGTACTCCTCCTGTCGAGTACTGCGGGTCAGCCACCCAAACACAGTAGTGCTTCCCACCGGGGTCTGCCATCCAAACACAGTAGTGCACCCCCCCTAATAGCCTACATATGTACTTCTTCTGTTGAGTACCGCGGGTCTGCAGCCTGCTACCAGGCGCTCCGTCCTCTGTGGTTCTGCCCCCAAAAATAGCAGTGCTCCATCCACTGGGCAAGTCGACTCACTCTAAGTCAAGTCGGTCAAGAAGTCGTCAGGTCTCAGCCAGCTACACGGTCTCCGTACTCCGTACGCTCGCCTCCGGGAGGGTCCGCTCCACGATCTACAGGTCTACACTACATGTATCAAAAATTCCCATGAAGAAGTATCTCAAAGTACCTCCTCGTCATAGGGGTCTCAATGCAATAGACGACGCATCAATCAGACACCTAGTCTGTGAGTTATTTGCATTTTCGTCCCAGGGGCCCGGTTGGTTTCGTGTGTGAACCAACCTGGACATATCTCAACTGTACCCAAAACTCTCATGGGGTATACTCATAGGGAATGTTTCTCAACGTGATCACCAACGCCACTAACGGTTCGTCAAACGGACCTCCGGTCTGAACGTTATCAGGATTTTCATTCTACGGGGATGGTTGGATTTTAAGTCAAAACCAACCCAACCACACTCCGACTGCATCCAAACCTTGAGCAGAGTAAGACAAAACGTCTGTCTCACTACGAGAATTCCAAAAATGTCAGCGACACGTCAATCGGACGTCCGGAGCTCATGTTATAAGTGTCTCCGCTCCAAGGGCCCGGTTGGATTCGTGTTCGATCCAACCCAGCCATACAGAAAGTTCTTCGAAATATTGGTGTAATATGTCAAAATGACCGTATTGATCAAAGGATCATATCGCAACTGGTGGTGTGTTGATCGGAGGTTTGTAGCCCAAGATATAGGAAAATGACTGAAAATAGACCGAAAAATGGGGTTCGGGCCCGGTCCGACCCGATACCCCCCCCCCCCCCCCGGGTCGGGCCAAACTGGGTCCGGTTCCGGCCCATTAGGATGCGGCCCGGCCCGGTGGGCACGGACCGGCCTGGCGTGCTCAGGCGGCCCGCATGGCCAGCTCGGCCGGTGCCGAGCTGAGTAGAGCGGGGGGGGGGGGGGGGGGGCTGCCCCCCCCCCCCCCCCCCCCCTTTCTGTAACCGCGATCCCCACATGAGGGGGGCCGCTCCTTCGGCCGGCCGGTGCTGTTGCTGTGGGACCGCCGAGTTCCCACCCTTCCGAGGTGCCGGCGGCCGGTGGTTCTGGCCGCCCAGCCTTGCACCACCGTGGCCATGTCCGACCGGCACGGCGTGACGGCGCTGCGCCCCTCCACTGCGGACCCGCTCAGGTCACAATGTCTTTGTGGTTCTCCGGCATGGCGGGATAGTGCTATTCCCCTTCACTGCGGCCCCACTCCGGTCACGGGTTCATTCAGCCACAATGGCGCGGCGCGACGGTGCCACGCATCTTCGTCGCCTTTCTCCAGGATTCCGCACGGTGCCATTGCACCTCGCTGCCTTCTTTCGGACCGCAACAACATAATAACAAAAATGGGGACGAGAGTCAGCCATGTTCGTGCAGTCCGACCTCCTCCCGGTAAGTTGATATCAAGTGGCCCAGAGATAATGATGAAGAACGACAAAGGATAAATTCATGGCAAAAACAATTAAACCCTACATTGATAACGATATTATGATTGAAGTGCATTGTGAATAGTGGTCTCACAGGAGATGATGATGACGTCGCTCACCGCACGCTTCCACTTCCAAGTTTGTGCATCGGTGCATTGACGACGAGGAGGGATGAAGGAGGGTCGTCGGAGAAGCTCCACGTTAGAAAGGGGGGCTCCGAGGAAGAAGGGCGAAGAAGGTTGGGGAAGAAGCGTCGCTGGTGTTCATCGTATTCTTCGCTGGAGAATGAAGTTCTCTCAAGCTCTCCCCCAAAAGGCACAAGAACGTGCCCAAAATAATAGAATATAATATATTATTCTTAGTGACAGAAATTAATTAAGTGGGATGCACTTAATTAAGTTCAGGATGGTTGGAACAATTCAAAATTCAAAAAATTGGAGAGGCTCCACCAAATTAATTGCCAGAGTGGATGACATAATTAATTTGGGGACTTTCGAGGGGGTTTAGGGGACCGGGTGGTCCCCAAATATTTAACAAGGAGAGGGTCAAGGAGTCTCCTCTCATTAAATTTGGGGGGGGGGGGGGTTGAGGAGGTTTTATTATCCTCCATTAAGGGGGGAGTGAGAGTCCAAGAGGATCTCCCTCATTAATGGGGGATTATTGAGACATTTCCTCCCCTCCCATTAAATGGGGGGTTAAGCCCCATGTGGACGCCATGTCATAACCTCTCGTGGGAGGTTATGCTACTCGGGTGGTCCCCACCCTAATTATCCTCCCATGAGAGGTTAGGATGTGGCGGTCCCACCACCAACTCCCATGTGGAGCTTTTAATCAACACCATCCACATGGCGTGGGTCCAACAAAGATAAAATAAGTTGTCACTTATTTTATTTTTTTATTCCACGTCAACCCAAAACCAACTCTCAAACCCGATCATCCGTCGTCGAGGTGAAGGTCCTCTTAAGCAAAAACTGGCGCTGTGATTCCCTCGGTGCCCTCAGATTTCGACTTCGAGCACCGGTTCGAAAGTTAGAAAGTCCCGCTCATTTGTTCACTGAACGTACCCGAGCTAAACTTCGGAAATTTTTTCTGGGCACACTGGACCTCAGAATCCGGCGCTATCAGAAACTGCATTCTTTTAAAATCCCAAAGAATTTATGGAAAAACTTTCCTTGAAATTTTCGGGTCTTTACAACATGAAACACTGAGTTCGAGGGCACCACAACTTGTAATACTAGTCATTCCAAAAAAATAGTTATGATTAGTATTAACTAAATTTTGAATTTTATATAATCAATATAATTTTATAATCTATATTATGTAGTTCTTAGACATAATTTAAAATTACGATCAATTTTTCAGAATGATGAACTAATTTTCAAAAAATGAAAATTTTCTGCCTTTTTATGGTAAAACATTTTTAAATCAAATATTTGACACTTATATTTTCATTTTCAAAAAATGAACATCTTTTTTAGAAGCACGAAATAAAAATTATAGTGTAGATAATTTTTTTATTCTTTTCTGATAACTTTCATATTTTTTTAATAGTGAAAAATACTCAACATTAATTGAAAACAAATTTTTTAATAAAAGTAACTTACTTAGTTAAATAATCCATTTAAAGGTTTTTTATGTTTAATTAGATAAAATTTTTATCATTTAATCCAATGTTTCTCATTTGATGTAAATATACATTTAAATTTTACATAAACACATATTAATCTTTTGATGGTTTTTACTTCCCAAAATCGTGCTTTCGGATTTTGACAATGGGAATAATTTTTTAATAATAATTAATACAACTTATTTGTTTTGAATATGGTAAAATAGACTTCATTTTTTGAATTTATAATTTTAAAATTATATTTGGGAATTTTTTTTATTTTTCTAAATACATCCAATTTAAGATAAATAGTAAAAAACACGACGTTATTATTTAAATCATAATTTTTATATAAATAATATATATAAATATAAATTTATTTTCAAGTAAAAATAGATACCTTATACCAATATTAGTACAATTTAATTCATTGAATTCATTTTAAAATAATATTAGATATATAAAATTTATTGAAAATTTTACCTTCTTTTAAACACCAATTATGAAAATTTCAAAATTTCAATATAACACAATTTTACCACCTCTATGAATTGAATTTAAAAATTATGAGAGACACAGTCGACATCAGTAATTAAAATTTCGTTAAATATGATGAAATTAATATTTGGTGAATAGTAAATTTTTAATTTCATTTACCATAGTTAAAAGTAAATAGGGAAATTAAAAGTAAATAAGATGTTATAATTACCCTAAAACATGTTCTAATTCTATTGGATATGTTTATTTCGACCAAAATATTCCTTTGGAATTTAATATAACCATTTTGGTCCACATGGATTAGATTAAGAAATTTATTATTATTTTATTTAATGAAAAGCTAAATGTGTTAAATTAAATGTTTAATAACTGAAACATTTTAAATATAGGGTTATACATAAGATAAATTCGACTATAAATATTCATTAAAAATATAATAGGATTTATTCATCATGGTTTTTAATTTTTAATTTTTTAGAAATTATATAATTAAATTTATATACAACACAATAATGATGCTATAATTACCTTATTAATGAATGATTAAAATAATTGCTATTATAAATACCAAAAAAATACAAATTGAGTCATTTGATACATTAAATGAATTTATCAACATAATATGACATTTCGAGGTGGATTTAATGTAATTTTTTCTAATTAATCAATTTTTGTTGTCTTTCACCAAAACCATGTACTTAAAAATGTCATAATTGACATAAATGAGTACTTAATGAAAATACAATATTATTAAATGATATAATATTCCTAAAAAAAATAATGTTCATCTAGAGAAATTATATACTGATATATATTTCAATAATGAACCACTTGAGGATTTTTTTCATTTTATAGTATGTTTACTAACAATGTAATATAAAAATATTAGAAGACATGGTAAAAGTTAAACTATTAATCTAATAAATAAATGTAAAAGACAAATTTAATATGGTGCCATAAACTAGCCTTAAACCTATTATAAGAGAGGATTTATACCCATCTCCATATTTCCCTATAAATAAACTCATTTGGAGCCATAATAAACTGAAAATGATTTTATAATATAATAAAATTTCATGTTTTTTCTAATGTGGCCCTCACATCTCTTATAAAAGTGCACTTCCACTTCTCTCACAATCACCTCCTCAAAACCATTTGGCTAAGAAAATCCCAAATAAAATATACACCAAAATACCCTCACCTGAACCTAATGTACAAACATTGATCATAAATCCAACCTATGGATCCCTTTTGATCAAATCAAAAGGAAGCACCTGAAGAAGGCGTAATAATTACACCACCTCTTCCAACATTCATTTCTTATTCCACGTACTCTTTCATTGTTGTTTCCAGAACACAATTATGACACTATTATCATCTACATAATGTGATGTAATTATAAATATGATACACCCATATTTATTATTCTATCCTCTCTATGAATGCCAAAGCTACCATATGTGCGTACGTACGACTTACCATCTCCACGTCATTGTGTAGTTTGTTATTCTACACTTCATTATTTGTATCTAAATAATAATAAGAATAAATGATTTAAATAATAAATACAAAATGTTAATTATTCTTTATATATAATATAATACCCATCTACATAAAATTTCATGACTAATAGAATGATATGTTCACTCGTGCGTACGTACAGCTTACCGACTCAATGACATGATGAGATTTAATTCCCCATCATAACCATTAAAGAATAATTTTCATTTGATGATGAAAAATAAATTTTAATAACTCAATATAATTATGAATATGAAAAAAATAAATCTTATCCCTGACTAACATGAATTTAATAACTAAAAATATAAAGGAAAATGAATCAGTTAACCCCCAAAACAAGGATACTACTGAAATTTCATAAACAAAGAAATTCTAGTTTGTCATATATGATATAATATTTTAGTATGTGGTTCTTTTTTAATTTAATAAAAATTATTTCACCATTTAAATGGAGGATAACCTACCCACTTATAGGGAATATTACAAGGTATGGTGTTTTCATCTCACATCATGTTCTCATGAGATTCGTTTTATATTGCCACTATTTTCTTTTGTGTGGTGTATGTACTTCCCATAATTGTATTATTTGGGTAATATAAATTAATTTATTGGTATTTACATCTTCATTGTTTGACCCATCAATCATGGGGTTTATGTTTCGTCTGTTACAAGATCCGTAAGGGAAATTCTATTTTTTATTTCCACTCATTAGGTTTTGCACAAACTTAATTGATTATTTTACTCCATGATTATGTGTGAAAACACTATTCATTTATTCAAGTAGTAATTTACACTCTCCAATGTGTTTATATACTTTTTTACAACTAATCACTCTAATGATAAATTCTTATTTTATTGATATGAATTTTATAATGGTTTTCTTAACCCAATTTCCATTCCTGGAGTTAAACATCCAAGTCAATGGTTTTGTTATTATAAAATTTTTGTGAATTTCTTATGATTTATTTACATATAATATCCAATAACATTTTGTGTATTTATATTTTTCACACATAATGATTTAATTTATTTATCTTTAATCTATGCATATAGTGTTTATCAGGGATTCTGTCTCAATTTTTATCATAATGAGACTTCTTTGTGGTTATGAGACAATTCACATGTATATGGTGTATATATTTTCCTTTAAACTTTTACATCTCGTATCCCTTTATTTTCATGATATTATAATGTATTGATAAATTTTATTATTGAATTAGTTGTATTCAAGAGTCTCTCATTTGGTTATGAACTCTTTAAATAAAATATCATTTTAAATATTCTAACGATTTATTCTTCTAAATATTTCTCCTTAATATCCATGTTTTAAATGTATTTATATATTTATTTATATGGAAATCAAATTTTTATAATTAAATTTTATTTCAATGTTTCAATTGTGTATGGGACACATTGATTTTTTAAGATCAACTTGATAAATTGTGAGAATTTAAAATGTATTCAAGAAAGAAGAGATATTTCTCTCATATAGTTTTATTGATTATATTTATCTATTTCAATATAATAATTATTCTTTATTGGGGTTGATTTATTATAATACAATCTTTCATACTTTATTGAATGAGTAATGTTTGACTGTGGATGTGCTATTTTTATGCCATTAATAGTTCGTGGTTAAAATACAGACACATCGTTTAATAGTTTTAATAAAAATGTTTAGATAATGTTCCAACATTTTCATATTAGGAATGAATTAGAATTAGTAAGTGATCGGTGGATCATTCTACAACTCATTGATGCATCAGTAGGTATCATGAGATAAACTAGTGTCTTGGAATAAGGCTTTGGAAAAATCTTATTTGTATTCTTGGTATGAGGCCTTGAATATGTGGTTAAAATGTCCGACATTATGCATTCCATCATTATGAAATTATCCATTAATATTAGATGTGATTATTCAACTAGTAGAATATCCATTTGAATATATAAATTGAATTATTTGATTTACATATTCCATATTATGCTGATGTTTAAGTTTAAAAGGCTTGTGTTTTTGTCATATACATTATCTTAAATGTTTATGCTTATTTATGATAGTTTCCGCTATATTTTTATCCCACACAAGCATATGATCTCACCCCTTTCTTATATTTTCTTTTTCCCAGGATGTGAAGAAATATATTTTGATTAGACTACAGGGGTAGGCTAAAGGATTCGAGTGTGTTCAATGGGGATACTATAATTTTTTCATTATTTGGTGATGTAATGAAAAACATATGTTTTAATGTAATACATCCAAGGATACTAAACTAATTGGTCATTCGATACATGATCTCTTTTGATCATGCCATAGTTATGAAATAGTCCCAAAAATCTAGGTAAATTGGGTCCGGGAATTACAAACCATATTATTATTTTTGTATTATATATTTTATATGATTCATGAAACATATTGTACGTATTTTATTAATTTATAAAACAAAATTAGTTCATTATGATAAAAGAATCTCCAAAATTACCAGAACAAATATCAATAATGTTTTAATACATGAATCATCGTCATGTAATAATTAAAAATAATAAATGTTATAATTTATGGTATTAGAAATATATAAATACCATTACATTATAATTCTGAAGTTTCACTTCAATGCGACATGAATAATTAGAATATTTGTTTGATTAATATTTTTTAATATTATATTTTATTATGTGTATTTAATGTTTATACACATATCTATTTAATTCTATTAATTATCAGTTTAATTATATTTTTAATGGTCATTCCTTTAAATATCCTTTTAATAGCATCTTTAACTAAAATAAAAAAGATAGTTTTTTCTATATATGTATTTCAAGTGTGGTTTCTCGTAATTTCATGATATTATATTACAATGTTATTTTCCATGGACATAATTTATGTTCGGATGAGCCCATTATATCTCACGATATGTTGGGTTGAGCCCCATTAAATCTCATGATATATTGGGTTAATCCCATTATAGCTAATGACAAGAATGTCGTGCCCCATTATATCAATATGTTGCATTGGGTACCCTAATGATTGAAGTTAACCAAAAGGTTATTGAATGTATAATGGTTTAATATACGAGTGATTTGGTAAATATTTCCCAAGCCAACTACTTGATGTTTCTATGCATATGAGTTTTTAGGATTATTGGTTATATTGGTTTTTATGTTATCACATGACTAATGATTTCATTCTTTATATCCATTACTGAGTTTTGTATGCATCCCATGTGTTAAATTTTTTAAAAAGGTTATAAGCATGTGTAATAGAAAAATGGAATAATGTTTATATTTAATTAACTTTTGGCAAAGAGATTATGTTTTATTTAAAATGTTTAATATTTATTGAAAATGGATATAGTATTAATTGTAACCACATTTATGATTGTGATATGGTATATATGTTTTCTCTCCAAATTACCAATAACTCAAGAAAATAAATGATACTAAATGTGTATGAATTTAATTTATTGAATAAAACTCATGATTAAATAATGTGTTAAGGCTAGGTACATATATACATAAATCCCTCCATTAGGAAGTATGATCCCTCTTTGGGAATCAATTCTAGTCATTTGAAAAAATAGAAAGGAAATATGTCCCTCTATGGTAGTATGATCGTTTATTAGGTAGAATTTTTCATCATTCAATGAACATATTGGAAAACATCCCCCTCTGGGGAATTATATTCACTCCTTGGGTAACGAGTTCTATATATTATGAAACAAACAATATACCATAATTGGTATTGCATGGTATATGAAATTTTACTAAAAAAATAACTTAAACAGCATTGATCTACAAGGAATATGAGAAAATGATATAAATAACATGTATATATTTCCACATATACACACACACACATGTGATCAATATCAATCATCGTTATCAAGATATATACATGCACACCAGTGGGATAAAGCCACATCTATTGGTGGTTTACTAGAATCCATCATGAAACAGACTATCATGAACCTTTGAAATTTATTCAGTTAAATTATTCATGGTTCTCCTAATTAGGGAAGTCCTATATGCGATCAAATAATTGAGAAATATTTTGATTTCATGACATAATTATGAATTAATGGTCTTTCACCAATAGTTGAAAACCACTTATCTCTTTCTAATAAACATTCTATAATATGATATGGTAGAGTAAATGGAACCCCTACAACAACATAGAACCAAATCACATCCAATCATTTAATATCACCTATTTCTAGTCCATTCATTTCAATTCATCCTCTGATTATCACCATGAGAACCTAAAACAATATTGTTTAATGAAATTAAAATAATAATAACTATGTTTTAATATATAATTGTCTATATTAAAACATACAACCAAACATGAAAGGAATACATCCCATTTGAAATACATTGTATCAAAATCAAGCCTTCCCCATGACTAACTACCCATGGATGCTATTTAAAACTATTTCATCATTATTCAAGTAAAAGACTAACCATGTGGCCATATTATAATTCCATTTTAATTTATATTAATTTTAAATTCAATAAAAATTCAAACAACTAATATACCTTAACAACCACATTATTCTGTGGATTTCAAGACATTTTTAACACACTCCTGTTCCAAACACATGAGATACCATAAATTAACTCACTAAAATGATTTTTGATCAAACTAAAATGGGCCAAATCCAATATAAGTAACAATAAGAGTCAAACCTTAAATTAAATTCCCATCATAGAAATATGTTTATCATCATGGGACATCCTATATACATGTCAATTCAAAGACCCATTTCTCTTAGACAATTTAATCAATATCTTTTGGAATAATCATCAAATTACTTAATTGAAATAAATAAAATATAAATTAATGATCATTATGATATAGGCGAATATGATTAAATGATAATTGCGTTATCAAATTATCATAAGGTAAAAGAATACCAAGTGGAATCCTCAATGATGAACGTGACTATGATCTTATACTACACAATGAATAAGGGATCCCTAATCATAGAAGGCTGGATGATCTCACCCATATTCACCAACAGTTGGAATATAGATCCACACTACGTCAATGTAAACCATAAAGATTAATAATGAATAGAAAAATCATATAAAACACAATATATGAGAAATGGATGTTAACCCCAATGGTATTCATGGAAAAAATTAATGAATCCATGACTAAAAACATTCCAACACACTGTACCGACAATCGTATTACAATCCACATTATAGTAAGTTGGACACCATCCACTAGGTGAAAGATTAACTTAATGGAAATCAATATAGATGGGTAATAAGTCTACTTCCAATGTCACCGGCTATCTAGTGGATTTATTAGTTTCTATAGTGAGTCAATGCCTCCTCCAATGATAACCCTATATCTATGACATTTATTGATCATCCTTTAATGTCCATAAATACTAAATTTGTGTTGGAAATAATGATGTTTATTTTTGAAAATTGAGTATGGTTTGGGATTATTGTCAATTCTCATATTTAAGATCTTTTAGTTCGTTTTAAATGGTATATTATAGTTCATTTAGACTGTAGTATTTATTTTTTCCACATTTCCTAGTGTTTTCAGATTTTTTGGGTCAAAAAATTAGAGAATGAAAAAAATGTGTTTTTGGATAAGGAAGTTTCACTAAAAAGTCCAGGTAACAGAATGTATGTCTCAAGATCACCTCATCAAAAATACTGAAAAATAATGAGTCATGTGCATGATTTGGTTTCCAAGAATGATTTGGTTATATGCAGAATAGACTTACGCACCCAATACGATGTCAAGAATAGTTTTTTGAGCTCATTTAGAATCTTGAACGTATTTTATTTGAGTCCAATATATAGGAAACTACCCAAATTCAATATATACAACATTTTAATGAATAGTATGTTCTTATTTTGTGTCAGGGAGATGTGTGTGTAAGAGTGTATGAATGATAATATTACATGAAAAGATTTTGTTTGGTCTGTAATGTGAAAGAGAAATGTATTTTGTATTTTTGAGGAAGATAAATGTTGTGAAAAAGATAAGGTATGTGTGAACATTATATTTATTGACAATAAAAAATCATTCACACACAAGTAGGTGTTCCGTACAAGTGACAATGTGTTCTTCTATCATATTCTTATTATCGGGTTTGATTGATCAATTATTTCATGTACATCAACTTAGGACATTGATGCAAGTAGAGTATCATAGTTGATATTGGGAAAGACATTAATTAAAATATACTAAAGATTCCACCAAGTTGAGAAAATGAGTTTGAGATCACTAAAGAAATGAGTTAAGGGGATTCGACTAACATGTTCTGAGATACGTAGTGTGCTATCCCTAAAATCATGCAATCGAAGTGTACATGGAAGAGAGTGATTGTGTTTGAACTCTTGTATTACACAACTAGTTATGACTGAGAAATTATGGTATGACTGGAACACTATTAGTGTATTCTACATAGAAACGTCCTTAGTGGTGAAAAAAGTTAAATCATTTTGTTTTCTTCCTACATGTGATTGTTTGATTACAACAAGAATCCATCATATATGTTTTACAAGATCATACTGCCTTGGAAAAAAGATCCATCAAAAAAATAAAATTTGACTCTCTCATTCACACTATAAGGATCAAACTGTAAAACATTACATAATCATGAATTAATTGAATAATTCACATTGAGGATATATTCAGGATTAGAGTTTTTGTTAATTTGGGAATAACTTTTACATTTAATCTCAAAAATTAAAAGAAGAGACCTTTAATCTATCTAATGTTTCACAATATAAAACTCCTTAAATAAAACATGAGTTATTTTCTAGATGTAAATCTTCTTGAATACTTCCTTTCTCGTACCCTAACTAATACCCTACGAAAAACATTTACAAAACATGGGATGAGCACAAAAAACTCAGTAAGGGATATATATTTATAAAATGAAAACATTATCCCATCAATAAATACAAAATATAGAAACCATGCTTTTCAATTCCAACATACCTTATGAAATCAAATGATTTATGAATAACACACAGAGAACATAAATCATAAAGGTAACTTATGGCATCCATATCATACATACATTGTAGCTATCATAGCAACGTAGGGATTTATGTCGCAATTCCTATCATAGTATATTCCCTAAATCTCTTATACGAAAACAATAAAATTTCCCTTTGTCATGTTAACCTTTTCATTGGAGAGCTATCTTAGGCTCACTAACCCAAGGTTTCTCATGAAACCACCCATATACATAAAAAATCCCCAATAAAAATAAAATATTCAGAATACAAAAATCAAGAATAGAGGAAATATAAAATTTCAATATTTCAATCACAATATATCATATCAGGATATTGACATCATCAATGATTTAGAAACCCATTTTCAAAACCATTTAATACATTTAATAAAGATATATTTGAATCAATGTGTCCCATACCACATTGAAAATTTTAATGGAATTATGATTTTAAACCATTAATATCCATATAAATAAATCATTTAAAACATTATGAAATCATGGACATTAATGACAATTATTTATAAGAATTAATCATTAAAACATTTAAAATGATATTTTAGTTAAAGTGTATTTAACAAAGTGAGTAATAATTAAATACAAATAATTAGAGAATAACATTTAATATATAGTTTATAATGTCATGAAAATACAGTGATTCATGATATTATATTCCAAAGGATAGTATATACACCATATAAGAGTGAATTGGTGCATAACAACATGGAAGTCTCAATGGAATGTTAATTGAGACGAAATCCATTATAAAAACTATATCGTAAAGTTAAGGATAAATCAATTACATAATAATGTGTGATAAATATAAATACAATAATTTGATTTGATATTCAATGTAATAAAATCAGACAACATTAACACATATTTTTGTAAAAACAACACCAATGACATTGATGTTTAACTCAATGAATGGAAATTGAGTAAAAATTACTCTTATCAAGTTCATATCGATGTAATGAGAATTTATAAATTGAGTGATTATGTGTATCAAATTTATAACCAGACAAAGGGGATTGGAAATTACCACATTAATAAATAAACATAAATTTGACACATAATCATTTCATAATACAATTACGAATTAGAAGATTAACTCAAGGAATGGAATTTAGTTTCAAAAGTTACCATACCGATTTCATAACTTATGAAATATTTACCACATGAATGATGGATCATACAACGATGTTATAAATACCCATAAATTAGATTATATTATAAAATGAATAAAATCATGGGAAGATTATTCACCACAAAAAAGTAAATAGTGTCAATTATAACATGATTCTCACAGGAATAAAAAGTGAGATGAAAATCCCTTACCACGTAGTAATTCAATCGATTCTTATGACAAAATATTAGTAAAAAAAATTAATCACATAATACCATAAATATAAATATAATTATGATAGTATATATCAAATTTATGGACACAGTACACCACATGCAATAAATAATTGTTGAACAATGGAAATCTCATGGAATTTGAAGGGAGATGAGAAATCCCTTAACTCGTGTCCAACTAGACTCGTATGTTTCGGGTTCTTCTTGAATAATAAAAATATGGTAGTTTCTACATTATTAATAACATTATTATTGTTTAATATTACTTTTATACCACTTATAACCTTTCTATAACAATTAGATAATTATTTGAGTTCATATCGTACATTTTACCGATGTTCAGAATTTGAGTTAAAAATGAACTTGTTATAATTAGATTTTTTCGATGTGGTAAAAATTAAATCATCTACAAAAATTTATTAAATAATTAGATATTATATAAATCATATATATCAGGTATATATATATGTATTTATAATAGTACATATCATTTGGAGATAAGAAACGAAATCCACCGTTCAAGGAGATAGTAAGCCATATGTACAGAAGAACGATATTTTCATTTATATTTCATACAATAATGGAATTAAAACATAATAATACATATTGACATTATAATTAAATTATAATATAATATATAATATCATGAACTGTATCCTTTATATGTCCCACATATGGCATTAAAGACTCAATCCCTTTGAGGGGCCTGTAGTCTGCACTTCTTCAAATGAAATTATCGTGTTTACCAACAATGGAAACTATTAAGGTATTGTAAAAATGATAAATAAGATGAATAAAAAACATAAAAAATTAAATCATATATAAATGCAGCTCCATATTAATGGCCACCATGAGAGGCAGTAGGAGATAATTGAACAACCATCTTTTTGTGAGGCGTTACTTTTTCTTCCACCGAATTAGTATGTTATTCATCCATTATATGGAGGTGTCTGTAAGTGTAGTTATAATAAATCTCAGTAAAAATTCATAGTATATTTAGGATACTAGTGTTGTTATAAAATATTGGAATAAAAAGAGTTCAGGGTTTATAGATGTAAAACAATGAAAAGATGTTAAGAGAAATCATTGACTTTTATTTGCATAACTCTCTTTGGTTTGAACCAAAAAAAACTTCTTGAAGGTCCTAATACATATGATAAGGCTCGTAGGAGGAGTATAGGTATCATAAGAGCATATTTGGACAGGGATTGGATGATTCATGGTGATTTAGGGGTGTGTGGACTGAGTTAGAAGTGAGGGCTTTTTATAAGGGGAGGGGCTCATTAGGAAAGTGGGGAAATATAATTTTATTCTATAATGATATTCATTTTCTAGAGGTCCAAAAATAATTAATTTCTAAGATAAGATGGCTCATGGTTGAAATAAAATCATCCAAAATTAAATGGACAAGTTTTGGATATTGTCTTAATATTTATAATCATATATATTTAAATCATTTATTAAAGAGGTAAACATGACGTCATTATTGTGTCATATATAATTTAATTAAATAGATGTCTAAAAATTTTAAAACAATACCAAGATGTAGTAAATATTTCTATATTTCAAAAAAAATATTTATAGTCAAATAGATAACTTATATAACCCAATGTAAATAATGATTTACTAAAAGAAAATTTTAATGACATTTTTGTCATTGCATTAAATTAATTAAAATGAATTGTCATTATCACTCTTAAGTTTATCCATGGGGTCCTAAAAACAACAAAAAAGATGGTCATGGTCGGATATTACTCATACAATAAGGATAGGACATGTTTTTTTGGTAATTATATATTATTATAAAAAAAATATTAACCTTGAATTACACAATTTACCTTCAAACACGGTAAATAAAAGTCAGAAGTTACTAATCACCAAAAATTATTTTCTTCTTATTGAACCACATGTTAATTAAAAATAACAACCATGTATGTTGGATTTTCAAAATTCAAATCACAGATGTATTAAAAATTTATATAATTGAAAAGCATGTTTTTTAACTACTACTATGTTGTATCATTATTCATAAAAAATTGATGTTTTTCAAAAAAATTCAAAAAATTAAACCTAAGATATATTTGATATTCCGAATTCAAAAAAGTCGACTATTTTACAAAATTCCAAACATAGAAGTTCCATTAATTAATTTATAATTAATACCCTTTGTCAAAACAAAAAAGCGTGTTTCTAAGAAACCATAACTATCAAAAGATTGATACTTGGTTATATACAATTTCAAAGTGAAATTAATTACAATGAATAAAATTGGATTAAATGGTAAAAATATAATTTAAATAAAATGTAAAAAATTAAAAAGTTAATATATCCAAAAAAATAAATTACATTAAAATACTGTTTTGAATTAATATACTGAATTTTTAACGATTCATTAAAAAAATAAACATTATTAGAAAAATACCAAAAATTCATCAAAAGATAATTTTGGTGTCCTAATTCTAAATTAGAATTTTATTTGGTCAAATAGAACATATTAAAATGAAAGAAAAAATATTTTTAATGAGGGTTATTTATTAAAAGGTTATAAATTGACCTTTTAGTGAATATTATGCTTAAAATAGAATTATTTTCTTATTTTAAGACTCTAACATGTATTGGATAAATGTAAAACAAATTAACAGAATATAAAATAATATTTTAGATAGCTATATTCAGTCCCACCAATACAATAGCTAGGTGTAAAATACGATTTAAAAAATAATATTATATTATTACTGTGCAACGAATGATTCCAAAGAAACCCGTTATTGCGCACCGTTTTCACCATAAAAAATATAATCACATTTAAAGTAAAATTAATATTTAATCAAAAAATATTAATAAATATGAAAATTAAATGTGGTTTATTTACCAGGGATGTTACGTCCTTCCCCCATTTTGGAAATTGGGACCTCACAAATTTAAAATTGGGTTGAGAACCAACTTATAAAGTCTGACATTGGAAAAAAGTAAATATAACTATCACATTAAAAGAATGGAAAAAATACAATGTTTACTCGATATAACGAATACTTGGATTCAATGTAGGAAACATGTGGATATAAAAGAAAATCAAACCATCATGTTCTAACATTGAGTGATAAATATCATTATTAATAGAATGTTAACCACTAGAAAATCGCAAACTCGTGATGTGTTAATCGGTCATTTATTACCCAGTCAGAAATGTATACTCAAAACGTTTTTTAAGTGAATTTTTATAATTTTGAAGAATTAAATAACTACATAGAATAAAAACATAAGGAAATATATTTACCTTCAAGTATAGTTTCATCCTTTAATAAGATTATACCAAAAACTAATATTTTCTCCAAACAATGAGTATATAACCAGACTTGGACACATTAAATCAATAGAATCATCTTCTGAAGTATCACATGATCCAAAAAACGATGAACTATATAATTCCCCTGTCTTTAAACATCACAAATAACCAAAATGATTATAACAATATCAGATAATCCACAAAATCATAATCAGTTGTAAGAAGAAATACTTATCTTAATATCCAATATTCTACAAAATAACCCAATGTTCGAGAAAGACCATTAAATAAACAATTTTCCTTAAAATTATACAAAATAACCCAAACTATGATTGTAACACTAATCTCAGAAGGATTTTATCACATAAACTTCCACAGTAAATGTTAACATTTATATCTAAATAAAATTGACTAATCTTATTGTCTCATAATAAAGTGAAAATAACCAAATCACATATTCTATATGATAGTATTATCATTTCCATAATAATCCCAAATCACCATATGTCCATAATAAAAACATAGATTTCTACAAAATAAAATTCCACAATTTCTAATCAAATGAAAAGATAATTATTCTTGAATAACATTTTAATATATCAATCATCATGGTTATAGATAGTATAAAAATTCATCCGATGTAATCCCATCATCAAAAGAGCCCTAATACTTTAAATCACATCATAATCATTAAATATACCATAACTATTGAATCCTTTATTTGTGAAATTCTTACTCATTCATCATTATTCATGAACAAATAACCATTCATTATCACCTTTTTCTAAAATATTTATTTCTTAAAAACAAAATCATGAATCATATCCTAAGATTCAATAATGAAGAAAAATATGTTAAGAAATAATCCATAACATTCATTGGTAATATTCAGTTTCTTTATCCTCTATTAGAATAAAATTAAGTATTGGTAAACATATATTTGTACGATCCTTGTGATTATATTCCCGAAACATCTTCACATGACATCTATTTGTATAATGATAATACACACCACATTTTAATCATTCAACAGATCCCACAAAATGAACTTCTTTCCATTTCCAAGAGTAAACAAGATGCTTCATTTTTTCATGGTAGGGTCTTTCTTTAAGACCTTCATTCCAACATCAATAACATCCTCCCATCCTTTTGAGCATTTTCCTAGTTATTTCATTCTACATCCTTGACAAATAGGTTTTTGAACATATTTAACTTTATGATTATTACCTGAAGATACAGAGGGTTTAGTTTCATGCATTTAAGATGTCTTATAAAAATAAACATTGTTCAAGTTTTTAATAATGACTACAAATATTTTGTTTTAAATAACCACAAGAGTTCCCATTCCACCTCCCATTTCATTCAGTTTCTTATTCAAAAAACCACCACAATATTATTCACATAAACTATTATATTTCTGCATGTTAGTTCGATCCATTTAATGAAACCCCAAATGGTATGTGCGATTATATCAGAAAAATAATCATATAATATCTAATGATGGGGTAAATACTAAGATATACTTATTCATGTTTTCTTAGACTCATTAAATTTATTTAAAATAACTATGATTCACTCTAATATTTTAACCATTATGGTTATGTCACTTATGCATAAATGACACCATAACCTCTAATGTTATCTTAACCGACCTCTGATACCAACTATAAGTATCCAACCTTAAAACATTTTATAATCTTTAATTAAGTGAATAATTCACATTGAGGATCGTTTCATGTTTAGTGTTTTAGAAAATTAGGCCATAACTATAAAATTACATCTCATAAATTACAAAGAATCCACTTTTACTATATCCAATGTTTCACAGAATAAAAAATCATAAATAAAACAAGGGTTATTTTCTTGATATAAATCTTCATGAATACTTCCATTCTCATTCCCATCCGTATTCCCTATGAAATACATTTCAAAAACGTTTGATGGACACAAAAAGCATATTAAGGGATATATATATATATATAAATGAAAACCTTATCCCATTAATAAATACAAAACTATGAAACCATACTTTTCAATAATAACATACATTATTAAATCATAATATTTACGAATAACATATAGAAATCATAATTCATAAAGATAAATTATGAAATCAATATCATAAAAAAATTATAACTATCACAACTACGTAGGGAGTTAAATTGGAATACCCATCATAGTATATTCCCCAAATCTCTTAAGAGAAAAATTAACATTTACCTCTACCACGTTACCCAAATCATTGGAGGGCTAACTCGGTCTCAACCTCCCTAGTTTTTTCATGGAACCACCCGTATACGTAAACAATGACCAATAACCATAACATATTCGGTACACATAAAACAAGCATAAAAGAGATAAAATTTCAATATTGGAATCAAAATACATCATTTCATGATATTGAATTAATCAAGGATTTAGAAAACCATTTTTAAAAACATTTATAACATTTAATAAAGAGAATTTGGAATGAAAGTGTCCCATATCACTTGAAACCATTAAAGGAATTAAAATTTTAAACCATTAATATCCATATAAAAAAAATCCTTGAAACCATTTTTAAAACATGGACTTTATTGAGAAATATTTAGAATATTAAATCATTAAAACATTTAAAAAGATAGTTTAGTTAAAGAGTTTTAAAAAAAAATTAGAAATGCTTGAATAAAAATAATTGAGGAATAAGATTTACTCAATACCTTATAATATAATGCTAATAATGGGATTCATGATATAAAATTCCAAAGAACAGTATTTACAATGTATTGGAGTGAATTGGTGAATAACAACATTGAAGTCTGAATAGAATTTAAATTGAGACCAAATCCCATATAAAAACTGTATCCTTAGATTAAAGATAAATCAATTACATAATAATGTGTGACATATATAAATACACTAAATATGATTGGATATTCTAGGTAAATCAATCATATAACGTTTACACAATTTTTTGTAGAAACAATATCAATGACATGGATGTGTAACTCAATGAAAGGAATTGAGTTAAAATTACTCTTATCAAGTTCATATCAATGACTTGAGAATTTATAAATGGAGTGATTTTGTGAATCAATTATATATCCAAATAAAGGATAGATTAAATGAAAACAAAAATAAATAAAAATTTATTCCACTCATAATAATTTCATGACATAATTAAGAATTAGAAGATTAACCCATGGAATGGAAATTATGTTTAAAAGATCCCTTACAGATTTGTTATCTTACGAAACATACACCACATGAAAGTAGGATCATAAAATGAAGATTTAAATACCCATAAATTATAGTATATTATACAAGGAAAACAATTTTGGGTATTAAATCCACCACAAAAAAGTAAATAGTGTAAATTATAACATGAATCTCATGGGAATACAAGGAGAGATAAAAATCCCTTAACACGTTGTAATTCAATCGAGTCCTATGATCAAAAGTTAATAACCACCAAATGAATCACAGAATACCATGAATATAAAAAGTTTCATGATATTATATATCAAATGCAATTAAAAAATACACCACATGTAATAAATAAGCGCCAAACAATAGAAATATAATGTAATTATAAGTGAAATGAGAAATCCCTTACCTCGTGTCCAACTAGACTCCTATGTTTTTGTTTCTTCCTGAATTATAAACATATGTTAATTTATACATACATAATAACATTATTCAAGTTTATTTTTCGTTTTATATCACTTATTACCTTTCTATAACAATTGGATAATTATTTTTGTTCATATCAGACATTTTGTTGATGTTCAGAAATTGAGTTAAAAATAAACCTGTTAAAATACAAATTTTCCATGTGGTCAAAATTGCATCATCTAAATAATCATATAAATGATTTATATATCATATACATTATATATATATATATATTATATGTATTTATAACATTACATAACATTTGGATATAAGAAATGAAATGCACCATTCATGGGACAGTAAACTGTATGTATGCATGAACGCTGCTTCCATTTCTATTTCATACTTTAATGGAAATAAAAAATTATGATACATAGGAATATTATAATTCCAGTATAACATTACATATAATATCATTAACTATATCCTTTATAGGTCACACATATGTAATTAACGAGTCATATCAATTTGAAGGGGCGATAGTACGCACTACCACAATTGAAATTATCACGTTTACCCACTATGGATACCATAAAGGTATGATATAAATGAAAAATAAAGAAGATTAAAAGATTAATAAACATAATATATATCATATAAAAATACAGTTCCATCTTAATGACCACCATGAGAGGCGGTAGGAGATAATTGGCCAGTCATCTCTTCGCGAGGTGTTAGATCTCCATCCACAGAAACATTAGGTTCTTCACCCATTAGATGGAGGTGGGTGTATGTGTAGTTCATTTACATCTCATAAAAATATACAAGTATATTTAGGATACTTATGTTGTAACAAAATAATGGAATAAAATGATTTTTAGAAATGGAGAAGTAAAATAAATGAAAAGAAGTTATGAGAAACCATTACCTTTAATTTGGGTAACTCCCTTTGGATTGAACGAAAAGGACTTTTTAAAGTGTCTTCAGCCTAATGTAACACATTTGGGAGGAGTAGAGGGATCTTGAAAGATTATTTGGGTAGGGGTTGTATGAGCCATGTGTCTTGAGAGGTGTGAGTAATGAGTTATAAGTGAGGGCTTTTTATAAGGGGGAGGAGGGGCTCTTTAGGAATGTGTGAAAATATTATTTTATTATATAATGATATTCTGTTTCTAAAGGTCCAATACTAATTAATGTCAAATATAAGATGACTCATGGTCGATATAAAATCATCCAATAATAATTTTACTGGTTTTGAATATAGTTTAAATTTTTATAATCTATTATATTTAAATAATTTATTAATGAGGCAAACACTTCATCATTATTGTGTCATAAATAATTTAATTTATTTGAGGTCTAAAAATTATAATAAATAACATGATTTTGGAAATATTTTTATATTTCAAAAAAATATTTAAATTTAAATAGATATCTTATATTCCTAAATGTGGAAATTGATTTACTAAAATATATTTTTTATGTCATTTTTGTCATTACATTAACTTAATTAAAATAAAGTGTCATTATCACTCATAAGTGGCTCCATTGGGTCCCAAAATAGACCCAAAGATGGCCATGGTCGGCCATTACTCATCTGATAAGGTTAGGACATGTGATAGGGTAATTATATATTATTATAAAAATAATTTTCTTGAATTACCCTATTTACCGTTAACAGTGGTAAATAAAAGCCAAATTTTACTATTCACCAGATTTTATTTTAGCACATTCAACCGCATTTTACATACTAATAACGACCATTTATATAGAATATTTGAAATTTAATTCAGAGGAAAAAATAATATTTCATTTAAATGAAAAGTCAGTTTTATTAACTACTACTGAGTGGTACCACTATTCATTAAAAATTGATGTTTTCCAATGAAATACCAAAAATTCAGCATAACCTGTATTTGATATTCCGAATTCAAAAAATTATGCCTATTTTAAAAAAATTAAGACATAGATTTTTCAAAAATTACTTTAAAATTAATTTCTTTTCTCAAAACAAATAGCGTGTTTTTAAGAAACAATAAGTATAAAAAGTTTGATATTTGTTTATGTCCAATTTCAAAGTGGAATTAATTCCAATGATACACATTGGATTAAATGTTAAAAATATATTTTAATGAAACATTACAAAAAATTATTAAGATAATATTAACATATAAATAAATTATATTAAAACATTTTTTTGAAATAAAATATAGTATTTTTCACTATTAATTAAAAAAATGAACATTATCAGAAAAATACCAAAATTTCATCCAAAGTAAATTTTAGTGTCTCATTTCAAAAAAATAATTTTATTAGGTCAAATAGAACTTATAAAAGTGACTAAAACTAGGTTTAAAGAGTGTTCTCCACCAAAAGGCAGTAAATCGTCATTTTAGTGAATATTATGCATTAAATCGAATTATTATCTTATTTCAAGCCCCTATCCTTTATTAGATAAATGTAAAAACATTTAACAAATATATACAATCATATTTTATTTAGGTATATTCATTTTTTCCAACACAACTGATAGTAATTAACTATGATTTAAAAATAATAATATTATATTATTAGTGTGCAACGTAATATTTTAATGAAAATCATTGTTGCATTTCAGGTACGCCATCAAATATAGCATCCCTTTAAAAGTAAAATTAATATTTAATCCAAAAATATTAATAAATATGAAAATGTCATGTTCTTTATTTACCTGGGATGTTTCACACACCTCCCCTCTTATGGTGCTCTCGGTCCTTACAACATGTATCATAGATACGATTCTTATATGTTGGATACTCTATAGTAATTCCATTATCTGTTAAATGTCAACATTTCATTCATGTGATAAAAATTATTTGTTGTATTGATGATGATTTGAAATCTCGGAGTAGAATTTTATATCCACCAATAACATGATTAATAGGAAAAAAGAAAGATAATTGATAGTTTAAGAAGTCTCTATTATATAAATAAGGGCTAATTTATGATTTTCCATGCCATTTCAATAATAAAGATATTTTAGGAAAGGAATGTAAAGATAAGGGGAATGAGGTTTCCACCAAAAAAAGTACAAAAAATAATCCTCACATAAATTAAAATTTTCCAGTGATTAGGATGAATGTGATTTCACCATTCAATATTGTCCAAAAAATAAAGACCATAGTATATGTGGTGATGTTGATCAATCTACAACATTATATTAATATTTAATTGAGAGAATAAGAAATTATCTACATTATATTCCTAAAGAAATTGTTTTATTTATTTGTGTAATTTTTCGGTATATGGAGGGAGTGATCTCCCAGTTGGAAGTAGAATGTAATTCAATGGAAATTGTATTGGAAGGAAAATTTATTGGATTTTAATTCTCTCTAGATATGATTAACCATTTGAATAACGAAATTGGGTTATTGAAATTATTTGGTTTTGAAATCCACAAAGATGTTGAAGAGAAATAGGGTGTCAAAAAAGTTCTTAAAAAATGATCCATTTTCATAATGAGAATTTGAAAAATATTAGTGATGGAAATGGTCTAAAATTAGAGGGAATATCCATGAAGATAAGGGAATATGACTCATTGATTTATAATAATGTGATTCTACATGAGTAATAACCTATAATAATGAAGAATTATAGATATGAAAAGAATATTGTGATTGATGTTAAAAAATAATCATCAACAAGAAAATTATATATTTAGTAGCATAGTAAGCCATTATTTAGAAGGAATATATTGATACATCGCAAATTAAATAATTTTTTTTTCAGATTCAACATTTTCAATAGAGTATTCTATATTTTAAGAACTCCATTATGTGATAATAATATCATGACATAATTCGATTATCTATCTTAAGTATCAAAGAAGAAACAAGTATTATCTCTACCAACTTGTGTTAATGTCTCTAAACTTATTATCATGAATATAAAAAGTTATATGAAAAATTATTGACCTATAAAGAGGAATAAATTTTATATGAAATATAAAACAAATAAATTGTATGAAATGAAAAAAATTCACAGTCTGGTTATCAACAAAGAGATCAACGTGTCATTATGATGATCAAACAACCCTATATTGAAGATATAAGGAGATAACGATTTTTTGGTCAATGTTGGTGGTAAAATATATTTGGGAAATTTTAATTGGGATTTTTGAACAATATAGTAAATAAATAATCACAAAGGAATCATATTTTAATGGGGACTAATCCTGAAAAGAAGGGGAAACATCCATATATCCAAAACACTCATTATATTGCAATCTGATTTGGGAATATTGATCACATAATTGATGTATGAAATGATGGTGGGAAAAAAGTGGGTACATTATTATCTCAAAATTCACTCATTAGGTATAATGGAAGAAGGCCACAAAAGTTGAATAAGTACTAAGAATATAACTTTAGAAGAAATCATATGAATTTTGTGAACAAAAATTATCCTCATAAGATATCTTGTATAGATTCTGGGAGGACCCCGTGATTCTAAATCCATAATGATGAATGATATTTCATCCAAAATAACAACTAAGAGGGATGACACAAAGAATAAATTATTTTGAAGATCCAAACAAGCTACAAGACATCATATGTACATGTAAGTCAGCTGGCCAGATGATATTGAATGACTGAGGAAACCTAATGATCGACATAATACGACTGATGAAAATGTAATAGAAAGGATTAAACAGTATAATGAGAATGTGTTGGAGTGTTTTCATGCTAAAGGAATATAGGGTGTTAAAATTCTAATTTTATGAGGTTCATGAATTCTGGTCACATTGAAAAATTATTATTAAGATTAATATCTGAGAAATAATCAATCCTTATGATGAGTATGAATGATTCCTCCATGATGGTTGTTAAGAAGAAAAATTATCCAGTCAAATAAAAAGTGAATATGGGGAGATTCATTCCGTGATAACATAAATTACAACATATTTTTATATGTTTTATCATGAATTATAATGAAAATGTATAAAATTAGTTTAGGAAATCATATAAACAAAGCAGACCATATTGACTAGTCAAGGTGGAGCTACCATATTTTGTTATTCTTTTAAGAATTTTATATGCGGTTATAATATTTGGGACTGAGTATGAATAATGTTTTCATGGGGGCGATCTTGATATGTAGACATAGCTATTATTTAATGATATCCATCTTGATTAATTCTCCATCACTGAATGTCTCATAAATTCAATATTTATTTACATATATGATTGAGTATCATTTTTTAATTGAGATATAAAGGATCAGTTTGGAAAATTTATGCTAAAGAATGCATTTTCATGGTTTTATCATATTTCTAGTATAATGGAAAACAAATGTTCCTTAATATTATCCATGTTGAAGTTAAGAATATTTTCCAAAATGGACATTCACATGTTAAAAATGCAATATCGTTTATTGTCCATAGTAAAATTTCATGAAATCCATTCACGATGATATCAATCCTTAGAAATATATTGATATGTTTTCCCCTTATTGGGGAATAAAATAAATAATCTTCTGGAATCATTATTTCAATTTGTATCAAATATAATCATTCTGTAAACCGCATGAAAATAATGTCCTTGGAAAATGGACATAGTAAGATTAATATATTCCCAAGGACACTTATCTATAATATTTCACATTAATTCTTTTGATATATTTTCTAATGATTGTTCATGAGTTTCAGGTTATTTATTATTAAAAATATCATATCAGGTTTAGTATTTTTATCTTTGAATGAATGTGGAAAACCTATTAAGATAATTATATGAGTTCTCATTTCATATGGTATCATGATCCGTATGGTGATGCTACCTATGAGAGAACATTCCTAGGATAATAAATTATGTTTAAATCATATAAGTGGAACACATATTTAGATATGAATGATGATGAAGAAGTATTTGGTCATGTAGAAGATTATGATGCAGAATAGAAGACGGATTGCAGTTTAATTAGGATTCATGTAGTAATAATGTCATAGAAGAATAATTTGAAGAACCCACGGATGAAGAAACATCATCAGAACCTCAAAGATGAAATTGAATAGTACTATTTAGTCAATCCATCATCTGTGGGAATTAGACTCTACCCATATAGAATAGAATGATGAGGAATGAAGCACATACCGATTTTCAATAGATTCTGGAACAAACTTCATTTGATGAAGCTGTGAAGGATGAATATTGGGTTACAATCCTAAATGAATAACTAGATTAGATTGAAAAGAACTAGTCAAGGTATCTCATTAATAAGGCTAGAAATCCAATGTGATTAGAATAAAATATATCTTTAAAAACAAGTGTAATGATCATAAGAATGTGTTCAGAAACAATGTACCCTTGGTTTGTGATGTCTATACATATATTGAAGGCATTGATGTTGAAAAAACATTTCTCTATTAGCGAGACTTGAATCAATCAAGAATTTCCTTGGTATAAAAATTCAATGAAATTATAAAGTATATCATATGGATATCAAAATAGCTTTCATAAATGTGTTCCATTAATATTAATTTTACACTGAAAAAATGGTGGGTTTTATAATTAGTAAGGACGAAATAAAAGATTATAAATTCAATAAGGAAAATTATTGTCAAATGTAGGAATTAAATGCATGGTATTCTTAACATGATACATGTGTAATTAAACATTACTTAAAAAAATAGTTATTCATAAGTATTTATATATATAGAATTGAAAGGAAGATTAATTTATTGTACTAGTGTATGTTGATAATATTTTACTTAGAAGATGAATGAAGTAATCAATTGGAATTTTCATATCACATGAATTTGAAAACTTAAGTGTCCATGATTAGAGATATCAAAAAAATTACTGGGGATATCAATGATTCATGAAGAAGTATTTCACATTCCTTTCTTAAGAGAAAAATGCAAGACACAAAAAAATTTTGATTTTGATTTTGGATGGTAAAAACATAGAAATCATGAAGAATGGATATCTGTGTACCTGACCATATTTATGAAATACATTAGAATCATATTGTACATGATTGTAACATGGTCAGATATAGTCTTTGCAACATGCTTCATTTTACTCTTTATAATTAATCTATAGAATGAACATATAGAGATAGTTAACGGAATCATGATGTAACTTCAAGGTAGTCATTATTAGGGGTTATAATTATCTTAAAGAATTGATAATAAACTATAGATTATTTTTAATGCAGTATAGGCTGGAGATATGGTAGATAGACAATCCAAAAGTGGTGTAGATTTATTTATTGACATGAAATGTGTGGGATCATTGAGAATGAAAATGGAATGTATGTTTCTCAGTATTACTGATGTAGACAAATATCTAATACAAATTCTTTCACTCATCTATTGTGGATGAGGAAAAACTAATTGATATTGTTGATGATGTGAACTAACCAATGGTAAATCAATGTGATTACAATAGAACGATTTATCCTATAAATAATCATGTTCAGAATTAATTTGCGAAATATATTGAACTCGGATATTAATTCATCATCAAAAGAGTTGGAAAAGGAATTATTAAATTTACCATGATGGAACTGATGACCAAGTGGATGACATTCTAATTATTCCATTGGGATCACTACTTTTTGAATAACTTATGTTGATACTCTATGTTAAACCACCTCCCAGAGCATGATGTGGTTATGAATATTTACCTCTTCCATGTTTTATTAAATATATTAATATTTTTTTGGAAGTGATGTTGTTTTATTGGGTTATATGAACCATGGAGATTGTGTTTTGAGCTCTAGAAAAAATCATTAGGTACATTAGGATAAAATCTGAAGCGGACGAATGGATAAATTCAATGTTTTACGGTTATATGAAAATGTAATGTGGAAATTTTAATGAAAAATTAAATGTGTTATAGTTGAAGGATTTTGAAAACCATGAAATGATCTTGTAAAATGATGAGAAATCTATGTTAGGAGTTAATAGTCATATCATAGCTTAGACATCATTTAAAAACCCAAATCACAGTAACCTGATGCATGACACATATCTTGTTTTCATCACCGAGTATTTCTAACATACAATTTGAGTATTCAGTGACATGTCTTCCATGTTATTGAATTTTATATTGTCTGGTGATTCATTTATTTTATCTACAGATTGAAAACAAACACAAATAGGGAAATTTTTGGATCCAAGGATATTCATTGCTTGAAATAGAGTATGGTTTGAGTTCATTTTCAATCCTCATAGGGAAGGTAAATTTATTATCATGGAATTGGATCTTACAGTTCATGCAGTAAATTGTATTAAAGGTGTCATCATTTTCGAATTTTTACCATATTTTTGGGTCCAAAAATTAGGTAATGATGAAAATTTATTCTAGAAAATGAAGTTGTTAAAAATATTGAAGTTTCATCTATAATTGTTTTTCACTTATATTTTACGATCATCTTATCAAAAAACTGAAAAGGAACGATCCAAGTTCATGAATATTTCTACGTGCAATTTATAATTCTACATAGAACATACTTTCATTCCTAATTCGACGTCAAAACAAATTTACACACTCATCGATAATTTTTTATTAGGTTCATTGAAGACAATAACTGGGCAGCTACCCTATTAAGGACATTTAACATTCAAATGATGATCATAATTATTTACTATGAACAATAAATGCATATTGATGTGGTGCTAAATGTTATTCATGACTGTAATGTGTTCATGTTGGCATTTTAGTCCAAATGAAACTTATGGTGTCACTTTTTTGAAATATAATAGTTGATTGATAGTCATCTTGAGTGAAATTACAAAATCTAGCATTCTAGAGATGGTGCTCTCCCAAAGTGACAGTGTGTGCTTATATAATATTCTAAATAGCATGTTTTTTTATCATTGATTTCAGGACAATCAACTTTGGAAATTTATCCGAAGAGATTCTAATTCTGATAGGGGAAAATAGATCAATTCAAATCATTTCATAAGACCATCATGTCGATAAATTGGATAAGAATTCAACCAAGGTAGTGAGGTAGGTGAGTTAGTAGAAGTGTTTTGTGGGATGTAGTGTGATATCCATAAAATCATGTGAAGGATGTTCTCCAATAATAGAGTGACAATATATGAATTCTTATATTCCACAAGTACTAATTTTTATAGGATGATGGTATTACCATGGAACTTTTTTTATGCTACTGGGACTAGCCATTAGTTGTTAGCCATGTAAATCTAATGTTTTTTTCTTCATGTAAATGTTTTATTACTAATATAATACATCATATAGTTTTAATGAGTTCCTACCAACATGCGAACAAGATCAGTCACATAAAAATAAAAGTTTGACACCATGATTCACTCATCCCCTCTCAAGGTGGTATGGGATCCACCATTTAGTTTTTTTAACCATGAATCATATCATAATATCATCTAGTTCTCCAGATCGTCCAACTACTAGATGAAAATTTCATGGTCCCTCCAAAATCCATAAAACAAAATTCTTTATGGTGTTACAATATCCCAAAAATACTACATCTCTACCTCAAGAAGTTGTGGTATAATATAAATCACACCTCTCATTACTTCTTAATTATCATCCACAAGTGGGTATCAATATTAAGTACATGAAATCCAAAACACTTCCTCCAGGCCATGATCACCCCAAAACACCCATCAAGCCCTTCCAATACAGTTCTAATCCTAAAACCACAAGTCAATCCAAAATCACATTATAATCCTAAAATTAGACTTAGATCACCAGCTGCATGTTAATAAAACAACTACAATGTACTTATAAAATTACACCTAGATAATTGATGTTCTTCCACTACATTAATCATCTTATGTAATTACATTTTGATAGCCCAACAACACTATTGGTGTGGTTCATCTCCATCATCTGCACATAAGAATAAATCAAGGGTTAAAATTCCATTATATATCATTGTTTCAGATTCCGAATCGAAACATCATATATTTATGAAGAAAACACTACAAAAAGATTCAAACCCATTTATAAGGGCCATGTTTTATTAATAAACACCACATTCATGCCTTCTCTAATGATCTAGATATGTATTTAACCCATCGCATTTGGTTTCACACAGAAGCACCAGTTGGTACTCTTCTCATCTACTTCCTCAAATGGTACATAGCATAATGACCAATAATCCACTATATATTATTTCACTTTTCATCATTAAATAAATGATACATCTTTACTGATTTCATAAAAAATTGAAAAATTTCACCGGTTGGTTCTCCAACACCTCATAGAATCTATAATTCTATTATCTGTGATATATTTCCATACCAATTACACTCACTCTCATATTTCTATAACTACACACCATTTCTTATACTTTCATTTGGCCTCCATCTAGTTCCACATCTATAATTCACATCTATCAATAATCATGGAACAAGATACTCTCAGATCTATTACATGACTTTCTTTAGTGTCCCACGAACATTCAACAACTAGTCTAACAAAAAACCATGAACCTTTCAAAAAGATAGTAATTTGATCATTAAAATACTATTACTACCTATCATATATGAATACATAGAATCACCATATAATGTGTGAATATGTACACCTAGCCCTTGAATTGTTCATCATTTAATTCAATGACTAATTGTGACAATCTGTGTATACCTGACACTGTGAAAAACATAATTCATTATGCATACCATTAATACACAATATTAAGTTCACTACATTAGATGATCCATTATTGATGTGATATAAATTTTTTCATAGTATATATGTGGGTTACAACCTCTAGAAAAAGGGGTAACATTCCCTCACACAAGCTGCTGTATAGAACCTCAACATATAAATAAATGATAAACGTGGGGTAACCATATAATGGTATAACAATCCACTAACGATGAAATCTCCTTCATGCAGAAATATCTACACAAATCAAACATTGGTCCAAAAATCCTTGAGAACTATATTACAAAATCACTTGTTTATATATCATTGTGTGGCCCTAAATATAATTCATCAGTGGTATACCACCATTGTTCCACTTTATCTTTCCTCACTCAATAAGGCACTAGTTCCACCAAACCAAGCTTCCTCAAGTAGCTTTTTTAGTATCTTGAATTTAGTTCATGAATAGATGATCCACGTGTTCATCCAAAAATGAATAATAAATATTGAAGAATAAGAATGAAGAAGAATTCTCATTGTGCCTTCAAAAGAACTCGTAGATCTAATAGGGTTATGTGACAAAAATTTCATGTATTTACAAAAAGCCTTAGATCTAGAGTACTATATCCTAATATTATATATACGTTAATATTGAAAGAAAATTTTCAAGGAAAACCGCTTTTACAGCAAAATAAAATTTACAAGAACATGGTAATTAATCATTTAAATATACCCCTCATGAAATAACATTGAATATTTCATCACTTGTGTATATTCTCACATGGTTGATTCCAATGTTCTATGAGGTAATATATTAATAATAACAAAATAAACATATACTTGTTCACAATGTATTTTCCTATAACCCATAAAATAGTTCCTCTGACGTCCAATACTCTAATAATGTTTTCTCATCTCTAATCCATCGATATTCTATGACTACTTCTCAATTATATCATCCTCTACAAGGAACCATACTTATATTTTGGTTGATGAGAATTCCACAATGTGAAACATGGATAACTCCACAAAATAAATAATTAGAAACATAATTTTACCATCCTTCTCTAATGGTTACTCATACATGATTTTTCTTTATGGTATTAAAACCTAACAATGACCTATAATGGTTCACTACACTATACATGCATTGAGGGGTTGTGTCATCATTGATGTTACACCATTATCATCCACGTAAACCACATAGTAGACACACATAACAATTTCTGATATGTTGAAATTCATAGAGTTCTATTCCAATATATCATTAATAAATCATATGTGAAAACCCAATATTGTTCTTAGTAATTTAACTGGGCCCTCCTTCAACTATTTAATCAGACAAAATAACCAAATATATCATATGATAACTATATATCAAACACGATTCAAACTATTCCTCTTTCTGAAATGGATGATAGTAAAATACATATGAAATTGAAATCATCAATAAAATCCGCATCACACAGGATGAAATCGCATCACCTTAATAATATAATCTATGAACATCAAACTTATTCCATGATAACGTGGTATTCCCTTGAGAAATGCATCAGTAATTCACCAAAATATGTTTCATAATAATATATGACACATTTTTATATATCCTATCTACCAAATAACCTAATATGTAATAAAATAATCATATAATGACATTTTTTAACACCATAGTCCATATAAACGGGTCTACCCCAGATACACTTGACCTTCACAATTCATCCTCATAAAATAGAAGAAATCAACTATTAGATATGGAATAAAATTAATCATGGGTTTAATATTCCACAAATAAGAGTGTACAATCACTTTAAAATAAAAAAATGACATAATATGATTTCATAGTTTACAGAAAAATATATACAGACCATCAGTAATTTATAAATTTGAAAAGAAACATAGTATATGATTATAACCAAATACAAGGACATCAATCTACCAATCTGTTCATCAAAGTTACTAGATAGAAAAATAAATGAATTATAAGAGTCCATGTACACAACTACATCATGAATCTCTTATTGGTAGTCAAATTCATATCGATATATTCCACTCATTGAAAAAACACAGGAGTCATCTTAACATGAACTTAAAATAATTTAGGGCCTCTCCGTTCCCCATGTTCCATGCACACCTGAGCTAGATATGAAAAAAAATTAGTATGTATACACTGATAAATTAATGATCCATTAAAAGAAATATTGTTTACATGCATTTCATAACATTAGTAAATTGCAGAAACACAGTAAATATACTATGAAATTGTAACATAAAATAGTAAATGCATTAGTATGCACCAAAAACCCATATAAAGAGATGTAATGGACATACCAAGCTACAAAACCACTAACCATACATGTTTTTTATCCATACTAGATTTAATTTAATAGGTTATATTATTTTAATTATGTTACATTATGTTCCTCATTCCATCATCTTGGACAGTTCATGTTCCACCTTCATGAAACACACCCACACACAACCTTTAAGGTTAATGAAACTCCCCTCTATTAAGGATACATCTAGGAATCATGAAATTAGATCATTTTTAATCAACCATACATGATTTCCACCTCTTTGTTTGAATAATCCCTCTTTTTTGATAAATTCACATGATTTAGTGAATGAATAGACAAATTTTCCCCTCACATGAAGTATGATCCCACATTGGGAAGTAGTTATCATAATATAGGAAAAGAAAAAAATCATTAACCTCTAGGGATAAATGATCCTTATTTGTCAATAAGGTCCCATATTTCATTAGACAAATGGGAAATCGTCCACCTCTGTTGGCGTATGATCCATCTTTGGCAAATAGTTCTCATCATTAAAAGACTGAATTGAAAAAATAGCCTTATAATGAATTATGATACATTTTTGGGATGTAGTTCATATCATTTAAGGAATGAAAAATATATCAATATAGGTATATTTTAGATTGCTAAACATTATTAAAAATAGTATAAATCATATTATGGAATACCCTGGAATATTAAAAAACTACTTAAATAATAGGTATTAGTAACCACAAGCATACACACACACATGTGATCAATATCAAACAAGGTTTCAATGGGGTACACATGGAGACACGAGTGATCAAGCCTTATCCCTCATAAACTGACATCATGTAAGTGTGATAGGTTCTATTATGACCCTCAGCACATTGATCATTTATGTTAGGAATTATTCCCTTAATTATTTAGGATTTTTATATAATTAACAAATTAATCCTTAAATGATGTTAATAACATAAATATTAAGAAAGTGTAATTTTACTATTATGAAACCCATTTTATTCATGACAATAAAAATTGTATCATAGAATAGTGTAGAATCAATTTGTCTACCATCCTCAACATATTTCCAACACACATCCCTGAAAATCCAAGATGCATTTTATTTTTCATCCATGTACATTCAACCTCTAACGATCACCATAAGATTATAAATAATGCTCATAAATTAAATTTTTTTAATTATAAATGAATTAATATTTTTATAAATATTACAATAACATTTAAAAAAATGGTAAATAAATACTTATTAAAGGCCATATAGGTTATCACGTCTTATTTAAAACTGTGACCAACCACCCCTGGAAGATCGGTAACACACATATGACTTCATTTAGATAAATTCCTACCACATTGAATGAAACAGTGACCTATTTAATTCAATTACATTGGAACAATAAAATAATTGAATAAGGTTTCATACATTAGTTGCAACATCACCTAATAGAGTTCAGGCCACTCTGGAAACTCACATGATCCAATCACTTGAAAAAAAATCCATATTGAAAACATAAAATGATGTTTAATATAACTAAAATCATCAAAAAACCATGGAATAAACAACAAGGGTCATACATTAAATTAATCCACAATCAACGAAATGAGTTCATCATTATGGGACTTCCTCGTGCCGTTTCTGACAAAGCCCCATCACTCCCAAAAAATTTCATTATTATCAAGTGTAACTATCATCCAACTCTATAATTATAATCAAATAAATGATAAATTAATAATTAGGTTGATTATGGGGAATGATTTTGAAAAATAATTGATACACCGAATTATCAAATTGGTGATGAAATACCTTGATGAATCATCCACGACAAATGACACAATGATCTGTCACCAAATAAGGAAGAATTGAGAAAGAGAGTATTAGAATATAGAATATCATCTATATCACCAATGTCTTATAGATACATCCACAATTATCAATCCAAGATAAGGAAGAACGAATAGGAGGAGATAATAGTTGAATCACCCATCATATATTTAGCATTGGAGATTAATCCTGAGGGGTATTGTAGTGAAAAAAAATATATCCCCAGGTAAACACATCCTCGAAACCCAAATTGAGTGGACTATTATATCCAATATCTAGGAGGATGGACACTTTCCATCCATTGTGGGATCATTGACTAGCTGGTGAGCCATTCTAGGTAACATGGCTACTTCCCCCCTGAATCAGCCATATTTTCACTACTGAAGAAACCCATGTGTCACATAGCCTCCTCGGCTGATATCCTAATCTATGTGACTCCAACAAAGCTTACAATAAAGTCTAAATAAACCACAATATTATTTTTTAATGTGAGGAATCCTAACTCATCTCTCTATTCATCAGATGATCCATCCACTACATGAAACTATTAGGTTCCCTGTATAATTTAGAACCCAAAAATGGCACTAATCATTATAGTTATGATATGTTATAGTAATAATCATCACAAGAAGAATTTAATAAAAAGAATTTGGGGACATAAAAAGCCAATTAAGGAAAAAGATATCATCATTTCATTAAAGGGAATATCATAATCATGTTGGAAGACATGAATAACAACATAATTTATTATTAAATGAACATGGGATAATAGGTTTTTAAAATTTTACCTGATAAGACAATAATGATTCTCAAAAAACAAAAAATATACCATTATATAATATCTAAAAAATTTGATAAAATAAACATGATAACTGGTGCATAATCATATTCTTATAGATTGCAAATCTACCATTCCCTTCAGAAAAATAATGAGTAAAAAAACTCACTATCATTTGATCATTGAAATAATAACATTTAAAAGAAATATAATGTCTAGTATTCATGTTATCAATAATATATATATATTCACACATCATGATTTGAAAAAAAAAATCCATGATTCTTCTTATGAAAAAATGTGCATGTTTCATATACATAAGAAAAAAAAATTATTATGTTTCACATCCTTTTTACATGTGATATCTAATTATAACCAATTCCTTATAGGTAGATATATGAAACCACTCATCAGTAATATAAAAATATTTGTGCCATATGAAATCAGTAAATATTTATACCCTATGTAATCAATGGAAAAAATAGGTTTCTCATGATATCAAGATGTTATTACTAAAATTAAACTATATTCTATAAACTGATAATAAAATAATACATTCACTGTAAAATTGTTTTTTAAAAAAAGTTCTAAGGATATAAATAAAATAAATTTCTAGGGAAAGAAATCATATAAAATTAAATAGCAATATAGTGGTGAAGTTATTAAATACAACATATAAAAATTATATATCTTTTTGAACAAAAAATTACATATGATCACGATAATGTGTAAATTTTTAAAAGGTGACATGAATCTTTTGGAGAAAAAATAATACATTAAAAAAGGAGTGTTATATATTATGCTTATGAGAAAGTAAAATTTTTTTATAAAGGTTATGTGAAAACACTTTTTTGATCGTATTCTTTGTAAAATAATATTAAATAATAACTTCTATTAAATGAGACAATGGTTTCAAAAATATAATGTGAATAAATACTAAAAACATTTAGAATTAAAAATAACCATTTATCAAAATTTCTATAAAATAAATTAATGTTATATAAAATTATTGTGGAGTGGAAGTTAAAATATTTACTTTTTAATGAATAGAAAAGTCATTTGAACATTTTGAAATACCATTTTTGGAATCCCGCATCGGAAAAGAGTTTTAAAATATCCATTGAAATGATATGCATGGATATAAAAAGGTCATATTAAATTAACCCATAATTTGGGTTCAAAATATAAATAAAATTTTATTGAATATAAAATATTCATATGTAATGTAAATGAATCTTAATGATGATGATAATTAATATTAACGATGATATACTTATTTAGGACTAATCTAATGAGGAAAATAACATTGAAATAGAAATCAATAATCCAAATATAAGAAAAAAACATTATTTTAAATAATATCATATGTTAGTGGAAATGATTAATAGAATTAAAAAGTTCAATAAGATAATTTATTACTAAATAAATAGTGTTTTGTTGAAAAGGAACTTTCAACATTTGGGTCATTTGTATTGAGATACATTTGGAGAATGAATATGATATAGCTCTACCATCCCCACGAATTTCATGAATAAGGGAAAATTAAATAGGAATTAATCACATAGTATCAAAGATATCATGGTTTATAATAATAAAAATATCCTAAGGATTTATATTAGAGTCAAAAAACCCTTAAGATATTATAATCTTACAAATCAAAACCCCCTGAAAAATATTTTAATACACTATTAACTTCCTTCATGTATGATTCAAAACATCTTTTTGATTTCAAATTTTTTGGGCATTGTGGGATTCTCATTCATAGTGAGACATTGGTCAGGAAAATGATCTAATATCCATGGATTTTGGTTTTTTTACATAATTAATTAATGGATGAAATGTGTTAATGGATTTACTATGTGATCCATGGGATTGGAGAGCCAAAAAATTTGATTGGGACTATATAATATGAAATAATATTGTTCTCTACCTGCTGGAAATATTCACATTGTGAATTGGTTAAAAGACATATACCATTTTTAGGTAATTTTTCATGAGTCCTATTTAGTGCATTATTGTTTAGAAGATGTTATACAATTATACACCTTGAATGGGTCAATAGATATGTAATTTCACATCATGCGATTCCTTTTTCAGCATACTTGAAATTCATGGAACTCACATCATGAAAGTGGTTCACAATAGGATTTTTTTGGGATGAGTGATTTCAGACATGAATAATGCATAATTTTTTTTTATTTATTGAACTAAACTCCCTCTCACTCTTTGGACAATTTGAGGTGATTTGGTTGATTTCCCTCCTTCTAGATCTATCTTTTAAACATTTTAATCCCATGGCAGTTATGTTTCATATCACTGGTAAGTAATAAACCTGATTCATCATTATTTGTTTATGTTTCAATGGTATTGGATGTTTTTTTATTTATATTGTGAATGGGTGGTGTTTTATATAAATAAATTTTAGTTTCAATCCATTCTTTATCATATATAGGATGATCTATTGGTTTCCAATCTATTTTGTCAAAGGAGGTTGAGATTACATCATTTGTGAGATATATATATCAATAGAAGTGGTTCCAATTCTTGAATTGAAATATATTTGCCTAAATTATTTTGGTAAAAAAAATAAATTCCTTTTTGGAAATTTTAGAGGTCTTATTGTATATAATTTACATTTCTAAATGGATTTCAATTTATAATCACATTTTTTATTAAATAAAAACATTTAATTAAATGTGAAGTCATAATTTGAGATAATTTTTATAGACATAGCACATGGAAAACCTTGGTTGAGTCAAAAAATAGACACGGTACTTTACTCTGAGTAATTCATTTAGAGTTTCTATGATATCGACATACTATGATAGATCTTCATATCAGTGAGATCAACATATTTATATTATAGTATTATTATATTACTAATATGTTTTCACATAGGCCAGATGCTAGATTTGGTGATTTTTTATTTATTCTTTCGTTCTAAACTGATAGATTGATTTAGGGATATTTTCTCAATATCTTATCTTACAGTTTATCCCTGATTTGTTATTCAAATGTTCGCATGCTATTATTTTTTATTTGACATTTTTGTATATATGGTGAATATGGTATTAATTTAAGGAAGGTAATGAATATTAATAAAATAGATTCATTTATTAAAAATCATTATAAGATGTATTTTTTTATAATTATATAAATTTTTCACTCATGATATTTGAACATTAATAGATTAATTTGATGTATAAAACTGGGCTCTATTCTAACACCCTTATTTTTCCATTGGTATGTTATAAGCCTTATTTTGTTGACTCACAAAAAGGTAAGGCCATCATGTAGTATTTTAGGTTCTATTTTCCATTTCACCTACACAGTGGGATGGTTTGGTGGTGATAGATAGTCATATAGAGGCTTGTTTAATCTACTCTTGTTTATCATTCTAGATTATCCATTATTGTTTGACATCTAGGTCTCATTGATATTTATTTTCTTAATTTGAATATTAATTTTATGATTATTTAGTTATACAGGATAATTTTGTTTCATTTATATATCTCATTATGTGGTGGCCAATCATGGGTGTCTTTTCTAGCTAATCAAGGATGGATAGTTAAAAATTGTTATCAAAATGAATTCCAATCGTAATATTTCATTGAAACATCTTTGGTTTGGTTTAGTGCATCAGTTGAATAGAGTTATTACTATAATAATTTGTGTATTACATTTTGAATTGGTGATAAAACCACACATATTTATGTCTAAATATGGGCTTCCACCAGTGGATAGGGGTTTTGGTTATTCATGATACATGGTGGTAAAAGATATTTGAATTAAAAATATATCAGGATTTTTTAAATTAAATGGTTCATTAATTTATTTAATAATTTATTCAATGGATTCATAATGTATTTTAATTAAATTTATTTTAAATAATTGATTTGGATACCTGAATATGGTCTAAGTCATTATATTCTTCTCATGATTGATAGGTTTCAATATTTAAAGTACTAGAATGTTCCTCCAATAAAAACTCTTCCAAATCCATGTTAAGAACCTGTGATATTGATTACACATGTGATTCCTCTTATGTACCATTCTTTTCTAGAAGCTGTAGTCATAACTATTTAGAAATTGGGTCAAGAAGGTGTTGGTAACTTGGGAGGAGTAGTGGATCATGGATCAAAATTTTATATGTATCATTACCATTTCATCCATTGTGATAATAGACCCTCAAAATATGATGAAAATCATTGAGAATATTGGGAGGATCTTAAAATTTTTGAACACTCATGAGGTCTATATGGCAGGATTTTAAATTTATATGCATGGGGGTGAAGAAGGGGCGATGGGACTCTATAGTGAATGTTAAGATTCTTGAGGATATCACCTGAGTATCTTCCAAGAAAATATTGAACCCGTAATTTTATCTTGAGACATTACAAGGGATAAGTTCTTTGGAGTTTTTGACCTTTGAGTTAGGAGAGTGTACCATTATTTAGTATTTCACCTATTTTTCTGAGTTGGTTTTCTTTGAACTAGATATAGTTAGCATTTATTATTTGAATCCTTTGAAAATTAATTTGGTTTTGAGGGTATACATTTGGTAAATATTGATTCTCATGGGATATCTGACCTTCTTTGAGGAAATGGATATTTTTTTCCAGATGTTGACATAGATGGAAAAATAGGTTTGGGTGGTGGTTTAGTTTGTACTATTCTTAGCTGGGGATTATCTTATAACTAGAAAATATACACTAATGTAGCCGGTTTTATTTATGACTAATGTTTAGGTCTTTCTATGGATATCATCATGATTTTTTATACCACATTAGTAAAAATGCCTATGAAAATAAATTTACTATGGCTCTCACAACTTCTAATTGTTGCAGAAAACCTATCTGTAAGAAGTGTCTTTGTGAATTGATGTAAAAATTAATTAAGTATGGATACACTATAAACAATATTTCACATATTCATCCTAATTTTTCAAAGGGTCTAAGAGAATACACTCATGATGAGGATGATATTTATATGTTGAGTGAATGTCAAGTTTGATCTTAGATGAGAAGACATTATGTGGTAGAGAATACACTAAAGTATTCGGATGTAGGGCTCGCTATAATTAGAGGTGTAGTGGTTATTTTATCTTCTATGATACATGAATTGTTTGAAACCAGTGCTACAAATTTTTTATCTCTACAAATTTAGTATATATTTGGGTCCTGTATTCAATTATTTTTATATTCATTATGAATCTATCCATTCCATTCGTAAATATGTGGAAACATGGTTTCATGTTTCTAGCATTCTGAGTGAGGATAGAAAATCACAAGGTGGAGGGGGACTTCTAGGTGCATTACATTGATATATTCGACCTGATTATTTTCATGGATTAGATGATCAATGTTAAGGTCTATATTGATTGATATCATCAAAGATTTTAGTTTCCATCTCATGATGGATTCACTCATTTATTTTATGGGGGTAGGATTACAGGACTGGGAGATCATGTTTTATTGTTCCCTATGGTGGGGATATCTCATGTTAGTTTTTTGAATGTCACTATATTACATTATTCTTTATTTAAGTAGCCCAATTCATATAAAGGTTTGTTCTTTCCCCCATGGTGTTTCAATTATATTTTATTAATATTCAACCCCATAAAAATATAAATTTTACAATACACAGACAACCTTGTACAAAAGTCAATTTGTTATCCAAATTATGATGAATATCTTGATAGGGTGGTGAATTATGGAATGAATGTAAAAAATAACATCCCCATTGTACTGTGTTTCATCATTATAAAACAATGTTCTCTATTCTTACCTTAGTAAAAAATGTATACAAAAGAAATCATGCAATATACACAATTATTATTACTTGGTTCACTCTCATTAGGATACTACCAATGGGGAATAAAATGACAATGTTAAAATTTTACAAAATTCACAACTGAAAACAACAAATTTTAATTGTCAAGATAGATCACTTCTATGCGTAGGATCACTAACTCTAAAATAATTTGGGTAATCTCACTACATTTCCAAGGGACACTCCATTTGTCTCTTTCTCTAGCTCAATAATGGTTGAAATGATCACCTTTTAAACATAGCTTTCTGATTACATTTGAAATGATCCACTCACATTTTATGAACATGAAGGTACATTCATTATTTATAATGAATAAATCCTAAACTATTTGTAGAATCTCTATTGAATATATTTTTGGGTTTCCCTTTCACTTCTATGAAAACACTTAGATACAAAACATCCACATTCTATAAAATTAGAACATACTTCTGTATTCTATAGAATTATAAATTAACTCCACTTATGAAATATATTCTTCAGAAGCCATGTCTTTATTTAACTACATTAAATATTGATGTAAATAAACTTTTTTTGAAATTATTTTTGAATATTACAGATCCTCTATCTTCTCCTTATCATTCCGATATATGATGTGGAAATGATAAAATTCACATGGAAATCTAATCATGTATTTTCATGCCCAGTATTCAAGTGTGATACCATGCACATGTCCCTGGTGTATAACTCGTTGAACTTGTTCTTTTTCAATACCCTTGTGCAAGATCCTAGCATAAACCATTGTCACCTTCTGCGAGGTCCCTAGTATGAAACCTTGGCAACTTCTGTGAACCCCTATTTACATGAGTCTTCTAGTGTGAACCCTTGTCATCTTTTTTGAAACTCCAACACTAAAAACCCCTATAGTGACCCCATATTCACACATTTTGTGAGTCCTAGTCTATGCATGTATGTTCTATGATTATGATTTTGTGATCCAGCATTCATGAGTCCAACATTGTGAGTCTTTATTCAGGATTCCTCTTTCTCTCTTTGCACAAGATGTCCTTAAGATCATTTCAAACACCATGGAATGAGTCCCTATTTCCTAAAACATTGTTCAAATCAGATGAAATACTTAATTGATACCAATCACTTATACTCCTTCTCTACGATCCTCTTTTGCAAGATCTCAGACAGAGACTCTTCTCTGGACAAGCATCAAATCAATATTTTAAAAAAATTAATCATAGATAAAGTATGGTTATAAGGATGGATATAGGGCATTTTACACCACATTAACTCAAAAAATATTTGAAAACACTCCACATTGTGGTAATCATACACTCACCAATATCTGGTAGCATGATCTACTCCAGATTTTAATGTGATCTGAGTGTGATCCCATATTCAAAATCCGCGCTTTGCATGGGTACTCAATCAGTCTTGCGACATGGATGTCGTTGGTTATGTCTAGAAAACACTATGATCTCCCTTCGACTCAATAAGAAAAAAAAATCTATATTTCCATGAATTTCTTGTACACTCTCTGTATGACCCATATTTTTAATGTGAGGGATCATTAAAAAATTAAGTAAATTTAATATAAATTATTCATATATAATTACATATTCCATGCCATTTGTAAAATAATTCAATGGGGAAAAGGGAATAGGAAATAGGTCCTCTTTTTCATTGATGGAATTTGAAATCCCTAGGAAACCAATAATACATAATGATTTATTGGTATATATTCACACTTTTCATGATTCCTCTATCTGCATTCACAAATTGTATGAGACTGTAGCCCACGTTCATGTTTGCATATTGGTGAGTCCTTGTTCATCATTTTCACTTCTCTAATGATATAGGAATGGGCTGCAGTGATGATAATGTGTTCTATATGATATCCCTATTCAAGATCCAAATACAATTTGTATTATCATGAATGATCTCACAATTAAGCTCAAATTAAATCACTGAAAAATTTTCCATTTTAAATGTTGTTTTATTACAATACATTTCCTAACCCATATTATGATCCAAAGGAAACTATGGGTTTTTTGTGTGATCATATTTCAGGATATGTTCAATACCCCCCCCCCCTTATTTATATTCCATCACTATATCAAAATTCAATCATGTGATTGTATATTTTTTTGTATTGAAATGTTTTTCGTGACCCATCACAAGTTCTGTTCAAAATTTCTGCTAACTCTTCATGAATTATTTGAAAACATGCCTTTTTCAACAACCTTAATCCTTATCAACAGAAAATATCAACCCAAAATCATCATCATGAGGGATTTTTGGCTAACAATATCCTATTTTGGGTTTGTTGATAACTCTTCACATTCAGATACATCATTAAAATGTCTTCAATCTTTATCTAAAATTTGTATCCTTGTGATTATGATAAATATTAGAGAATTACTAAACACAGTCTCTAAGCCCAGATGATCCATGATCATCTTGTTAAACAAGATTATAATTTTATTTTATTCAGTGAAACACTTCCTTTCATTACAAAACTACCATTATAATTTTATCACTGACCTCAACATTCGTGATATAAAATATTTGATCGATCATCTCTAGAGTAATAATATTTAATATCCCCCTAATATGATGATACCCATATCAGATTCTCCCTTGTTTGTTATTAATTCATTTTCTCCCTTTTCTTGGAAAACTCCCCCCCTTTCAGTGAAACCAAAGATTTCTTCGTTGTGGTCTACAATATGGTAATGAACATGGATCATAATATTTTGGAAAATCACATCATACCTCAGGGAGAGTTGGTACTACATCTATACATTTTCATGTTGAGGTAGTTGACTGAACTCCATGATCATGTCAATGATATTCAAATTATTCTTTGGGTAAGCCCTTTGACATAATGTCTGAAATATGAAGTTATGAATCCATATAATTCAACTTCATAAGGCAGTATTCTACATTATACATAATAAAATGAACCTAGATTTCGATTTACATTTTCCTAGAGTGATGGACTGGATTTTTTCCCAGATATATATCACTTAAATTATCAAAATGGACTTTGACCGGAGACTTCACCTCCCCTCCCAACTCTTCATACTACTACTTCATCCACAGAAATTTCCTACACACATGAGTGGATGAAATGTATAAAGCATATGTGATGTTCAATGAAATAAAATCATGTTTCTTGTTTAACGAACAAATACACAACCATCAATGATAGAATGCACCTCCAAATGTCAATTTTTAGTCATCTATTGACCTAGACCAATATGCATATGTATATCCCTGTAATTATTTCTGGGATATTTCATTATATAGAAAATCAAAATCCACATTTCCATGGATATACAGAAGTATTCATTTCAATAGAATCTTGTGAGTATCCTTTGGATTATATTTATATTTTACTACTTGAAATGCTGGAAAACAATATATGGCAATGTAAATGTTATGTGTAATATGATTCCATTTATTTTTATGTATTCTGTGACATTATCCACTTTACCTTCACTATCTTGTGATAGCTTCATCTGGGTAGCCACCGAAATCATCATCTCCTAATAATTATCATTTCCAGATCTTCAAAAAACATTCTTGAAATATTTATATTTATTAATTAATGTTTCATTCTTCCCTTCTGTCACCTATTAACTAATTAAAAAAGATAGTTCACCAATAATTTATATTTCAAACTCACATTTCATGAATTTCATGAACTAATTTCACTAATATGAATCTAATCTAGAAAATATTATGTCATAAATCTATATTATCAACCTCATCCACTAAGTACTATAATTTTTTTCATATATAATGTATTCAACTCCACCAGGATAAAAATTGAGTTTCTTATAAAGCTGGTCTAGACTTTAATATCATGTCCCTATTGATTTCTTTAACCCATATAGAATCTTCATCATTCAACAAACTATGTTCTCATCTATACGAATAAGACATAAATATGGATTCCTAATATGAAAATTTTCGTTTATATCCCCATTCCAAAATGTGATCATGAAATCCATCTAAAAGTCTTTGAAATATTTTTGCACTACTATGGCCATGAATATTCTAATTTTCTAGAGCCTTAAAATAATTTAAAATTATTCATCAACAGTCATACCCTCTATATTGGTGTACCTTTTCACACCAATTGTTCTCTATTTCAAATTATTGGTCCATCACCGCTAATCTTGGTATGAATTCCCCATTTTAACCAATGAAATTATTATATTTTTCCCTCAAAACAATCTACCATCCTTGATTCTTCTAAATTTTGTTGATCTCATAATTCATAGATTGGCCCATATTTTGTCTCCCATCACATTCTCAAAACATTTAAGCTCCACCTATGATAAGAATGATGATTTATGTAGAGACTTCATCCTACTTGCCTATATTGGTGGTGTCTAATCCCTGAATATGTTCTGCTGATCAATTTAAGCTCTTCTCTATAATCATTGTGCAGAAAATGATTTCTGATCATCCTTTTCATTATATGAATCTTCTTCTATGTTAAACTATAGAACTGAAACATCCCCTTATCTTCATATCCCTACGTATTTTTCTTTAATACACTAATATTATATTTTTTTATATATTCTATTAATTCTCTAATATATCTACGTAATGGATTTAAACAAACATTCTAAACAACATATTAAAAAATTTATATACGTTTCATTTCATTGAGTATCCAAGAAGTATCCCCTCATCTCCATGAGATTCAAACACCATGTGTTTCTTCATAATGATAATGAAACAACTATTACTGATGACTCAAATGTACTTCAAAGATGGATTTTTTCCATAACATATCTCATATAGAGTAATATATTATTTTGGAAATAAAAAATCATTATATGATTTATAGACTTGTGTCCTCTCTACATATTTATATGACATCTCAAAAGGTCATTCTTAATGAGCATTTTCCTGGCCATGTTGGTAACAAGTTGATTTCATCTATTAACTACAACATTATATTATAGAGATCCTACTGCTATGACATGATGCATTATCCCATGTTTCTCAATATAATGTTTCACATGTCTATTTTGGATCTCTGATACATTATCCATTTATATCATATATCTTTTTTACCAAGAATCTATTCAAATTCCCTTTTATAAGTTCTTATTCAACTAAACACTCCATATTTTTTGTGGTGATTGAAACCCATGAAATTATACTAAAATCATTAATGAGGAGAACATAATATCTCCTCCAATCAATAGATTTTGGTGAATTAGTTCATATAGATTTCAAAGTCCTACATCACTAGTGCTTTCGATATGATAGGATTTATCCCAAAAAAGAAGCGGTCATCCATGAATTATGGGGTAATGACAATGATGGATGCATATTTTGAAATATTTCTGATGTTTTCCAAGTACACTCTGACAGATTCATCATCTATTTTCTTGAGGGAAAGGAAGTCCCTTTACACTTAAAATTTTAGGGTGTGAGGAAAATATTTTTAAAATATGTTTTTAAAAATTTCATTCCATTCAAATGCCTCAATATACTCATCATGCTTCGTATTTTTGATCAATTTCCACCATTGACCAGCTTCAACATGAATACAATCATTATCTAAAATCGTCTTCTCTTTTTTATAACATTTAAGGATGATGAATATCTTCTCAATGTACATGATCCATTGTATGGTGATTAAGGGATAAGATAATCTATTAAATGTTTTTGGCCTATTTCTCATGAAGTTCTCGATTGTGACTTGGTCTCTCTTAGTGGGGGTAGATTGTTCCTCTTGAACCATGTTTCTATTCAAAACATGTGTTAACTGAGAGTATATCGTGACAATGTTCTTGATTCCTACACCCATCGGATTGAGAATCTTATTAGAACATTAATCACATTGATCATAGATACATTTTATTGCCCGATTCCATATATTACCATCCATAGGATGGAATAAATGGAATTCAAGTGGTAACATGTAAAGGGAATTCCAAAGGCAAAAACAGATTACTTAAAAATTACTTTTATTTCCATAACCTATGAATTTATAGGCATCAATCTATGATATCCATGGTCTACTTACAAACATATATTCATAAGGTAAATAGTATTCTTCCCTTAATAATGGTTAATAATAATATTTTGAATTTAACAAAGAATATCTCCTGAGAGTCTCATAACCAATAGTAAATCATGGCCCAATTTCATACACTAGTTCCCGTTGTAGGATAACAAAAAGTGTTGTTTTCGATTTTTACCACTAGATACATCTGTGCCAGAGCCTCCTTTAACTACTCATATCCAGACCAACATTTATTTCTTTATAAGCCACTTAATCAATACATACCAAAATTTAGTGTTGTTTTTGCAATATATATTTTTATCCCTGTGGATTTCACTAGGGTTTCTAATCCAAATCCTTAATATAACTGATCATATCTAATGATAGAAACTATAACAACCATGATATTTTTACACACATAAAAATATTTTACTACATAAAATATTTACTTGATACAACACAGAATATCGGGAGGTCTACTGTCTTAGGGGATTAAGAAAATTTTCTAACTTAAAATATAATAGAAAAAAATATTATTGAAAAAATACATTACAAGACCACACTATTACCTCATACTTTTCATTGCATGGGATAACATGATGAAATACATATGAGAGTAATGATATATAAAGCCATGTAAGGGAGTAAATAAGGAATAAAATTAATAATAAAGTACATGTTAGGAAATTTTAATATCAATGTTTCATAAGAGAAAATGAACATAAAGGCCTGATATATCCTGATTATCAAAACATGGAAATATAGAAAAAAACATTTAACGTGATATTAGCATGTTCCAAGACCAATTGCACTTGGAGAATGAGTAAAACAACATTGCACAATAATTATAAAGATTAAACCATCATTTCACATGATGTATTATGATACTAATTGTTAACCAATCCATTGGAGTGCTATCAGGACACACCCTTCTTAATCATTTCATTTCATGTGTAAGTGTGCAAAATGGATGATATAAAATTGATTCATTAAACATCATAATTTATTCCCCAAATAAGAGAGGTGGAATACATAAATATAATTTCACAGTAAAAAAGTACATGTATGTAATAGTTAAAACCCTTAACAGATAAATGGGTATGGTATTAACTTACACGATTTTTTCATGGGAAATTTTGGTGTAACTTCGGTAGCATAACAACATCAAAAAAAATTGTAAAATGGGCAAATGCGAAAGAATATGGGTATCTCATAATTTATATACTAAATGGACATTAATGGGGGTCATGGAACATTATATCCCAACATATATATAATGGAATTGACATTCATTATATAAAATTATTTCATGAATGTAAATGAGAAGAGAGATATTCCTTACGAAATTTCAGCATGGAAATGGGTGTACATTGGAGGCATTGATGATAACGAATGATGTCTATCATCATTAAATCATATGGATTTATTAATGGGTGAGGTGATAAATCATATCCCACCATTCAAAATTGAATATAAATGGTTTTAAAAACACAAATAAATTTGAAAAAAAATGAGAAATGAAGAAATCACTTTCTTGGATGTGTGATCCCAATGGGTTGGGAAAGTCTTGGGAGAGACATATTGGGGGCTTGGTGAACCTTGGGAGGATTCTAGAGAGATAAGGTTAGGGTTTTCCGATCTCAAATTGCTTTTAGTGAAGTGGAATTGAGTGCTTTGGGTGGGATTTTATACGAGAAGGGATAAAATTATTTAATATTTATTTTTATGACCGAAGGAATTAAACTAATCAAAACCACAAACAATCCCACGGGTTTTTCCTATTGTTTTCTCAAAAGGGGAGAGGAAAACATTATTTTATAAGGAAAATGTCCAATCATCTTAAAATATTTGGCTTGTTTTTGTTTAGGGGAGTCACACTCTCCAGGAAATCATTTTAATAAGTTAAAATGATTTATATGTCATGGGGGGGTCAACTAAGGCTTTGTAATATAAACTAAAGAAAAATAAAATGAAATTATTTTAATGGTAAAACATATATTGGCCGAAAACCCGTTTATTGTATTTTATTACACCACTATTAGGTCATTATGTTATCATAAAACACATTATATATTTAAAAACTATTTAATTTATTTTAAAACAATTGATTGTCTTGGAAAATTATGAAAGATTCACTTTAGAGAAATTTCAATTTCTGAATTTTGATATTAATATTCATTTTATCTAAATTATTTTATAAATATGTGAATTATTCCATTTAAAATATAATCATACATTAATCTAAAATCCATGGATTTTGACAAAAATAGCTTTTAAAATTTAATAAAAATTACAATTGTATTCATAAATAAATATATTATCCTTTTTATTTTATAAACATTAATATTGTAATAATATTTTAATTAATTATTTTTTAATTCCAAAATCAATTAGTTAATCCAAATGTATTTCTAAACTCAGTAATATTATTTGTTCTTTAAAACTATCTACAATGTAAGAATAATATAATGAATTTATATTATCTATACAAAAAATCCATATAATCAAAGTTCTAGGGTATTGTTAAATAAACCCCTATAACACCTGCATAATACCTAAGGGTATGGTCCGCGATGGTTATAGACTCTCAGGGTGGCTCAGATAACATTGCACGGGTGGTAATCGTTATAAACTTTCACTTCTCCCGTATGCATTTCTACTCAAGCTTAATGTGTTCAAGCCTGTGTTGGTCTTGTTCAACAGATAATCCCAGTGACACAACCTCCATTTCATGTTCTAAAAAATGGGCTTCATGTGGAGTAATTATACTGGATGAGGATATCACTTCTTTTTTCTATGTCAAGTGGATTTATTAACACCCTATGTTTATATTAATCATTTGATAATTGTTTAGTAGCTATATTAGCAATGGTATCATTTCATAAAGGTATTTTAAAATCAAAATATATAAAACAAAGGAAGTGAATATTTCATATTACAAATTAAAAAAATAACTCATTTAAATAGATCAGGTGGAATATTCATTAACTAATGTTTGGGTCGTTACACTAAATATTTAATGTATCATGATAAAAAATAGAATAGGGAAGTAGATACACCATTTCGAGAAATTTATATTAAATATAATTAAAAATGGATCATGAAAAAAAATTTGATCCAAGAAACCCTTAAATTTAATTATCTCAATGTTTTGTGTTGTTTGACCTCATTGAGAATTTTTGTATTCTAATAAATTAAGTATTTTAATTGAAGGAATTGATGAAATTTAGTGATTATTCTGTCTAACAATATAATATATATTATCTATTAAAAATAAATTTGTATGATTTTCATTGTATTATAAAACTTTGGGTTAGGATTGAAAAGGTTGGATGTGAGGTCCTTTTATAGGTGATATGTATGTAAAAATATTTTCAAATGAATGATATGTATGGTGTAATAATTGAGTTTCCAAGTATTTAGGTGATTTAGGTGGCGAAAACTTACTTATACATGTTAATATGATTACCCAAGCTAAAAAGGTATTATATAATACCCATTTATCAAATTGATATCAAAACATCTAATACACATTAGATTACTGATTAAAAGACTTAAATATCAAACTTAAATATTAATTATATTGATTATTTTATCACATAAAATAGAAGATGGCCCTTCGTACCAAATTTATAAATTTGGGATAATAATTTAAACTCTATTTAATCTAACTATATTTCTAATTATGTTAAATTTATCTTTTACAATACTTATACTTTGTGGAAAAAATTTTATTTAGAAAAGGCATCATTTTAATCATCCTGTGTTTTTAATCTTATTTTAATTTTTTTAGAAATTAAATTAGTGTCAATTCAGTTTTATAAATTTTTTATCATATTTTTATTTCCCTAATATAAAATATAATGATTTAACATTTAATTAAACAATATAAGAAGTAGTAACATTCTTTTGAAAATAAATTTTTTATTACGGTAAGTGATATTTTCTCTGTTAAGATAATGTAATGAAAAAAATGAAATTGAACTCACTAAATAATTTGAAAATTTTGGTATTTAATTTTATATAATCTTGTAAAAAAATTATAATGGTTAGAAAGATTATTTATAATGCTATCATGCATGTAAAAAATATTTATCAAAAGTGTGTATTATGATATAAATTTATTCCTCGTAAATTTTTATAATTGTATATTATATCATGAAATAAATTGTATTTCTACAAAATAAATATTATTTATGTTCCTTCAAGAGTAATAAAAATTTGAGTATTATATTTGAAATATTTAATTAATGACAAATATTAAAAGATATAATTAAATTAGTATAAAATAGTTTGTTATGTTCTAAAATGATGAAAATAGTTTTTTAATTTGAAATTGATATTTTATAATAAATATTTTCACTCTTTAACTAAATATTTTCTTCAATTAAAAGGATTTAATATCATTTAGGTCTGTACTCACCTATTGATGAATTCATAAAATTTATAATTTCTTGTAAAAAAATTATATTTTTCACTACTCACATAAAATAATTATTTTTTAAAAAAATCTAAAAAAGTCACAATTTTATAATGTTTTTATATATAAATAAATATAAAATAAATATTAAGAAATTAATTTCTTTTTAATTTATCTTTTAGAATAGATTGTAATATATAATGAAAAAAAAATATTTCAATTGAAATTTTAAAATGTATAATGATAATAATCATGTATTATATGAATTTCAGTTTAATTAAAATATTTTATTCAATCAATATATTTTAGTATTGTTATATTTTTCTAATCTAACATTTCATGGATCATTTTACATTAGTGATTCCTATGGAGTAATCTATTTAATATAGTATTAATTTAAAAAATTTATACCAGAATTTATAGGTGTTACAACCCCCCCCATTAAATTTATTATATCCTCTATATTTTAATTATGAAATGATAATTTATGCGTGTTTCTAAAATATAGTGATACATTATTGTAGAATATCTAGGGATATACCAACAATATAAACCTAGTAACATATTTTCCTTCTAAGAATGTGTATAACAGTATTATTGTGTTTTTCTAACTATTTGAGCCCAGGGTCTATCATTATTTGGTATCAAACAACTCTTTATATAATTGAATTCCAAAGGGTGTTCATAATCTCCCATATTCTAATAGACTGTAGTAGAATGAAAATAGCTTTGAATAACTTATTCCAAATATTTTTTCATCTAAATATCAGGGATCAAACGATTTCAAAAATAACATTAAATTCAACTTATATAAGTGAAATATTCTTTTCAAAAGGAATATTACCAAAAAATTAAATTTTGGATACAATACATTTTTCATTTATTTATTATAAAATCCTTATGGTGTTGATATAATGTAGTGAGAAAATTTGTTCGATACCCCAGACTAGAATCCAATAATTCATCCCCAAAATTTATAGATGAGGATAAATGTACCTTAATTATCATGATAAAATTAAGTGATTTTTATTGGATAATATTTATTTTTCTCCCTTGGTATGGGGATTTTTGGGGCCTATAATCCTTTTTAGACCATAAATTTGGTCATAGATTTTAATAATGCACAAACTCCATAGATTTAAATTATTTATGTATGGATGGTGTATTAGTTAGGACATAAATATTGTACATTGTATTGAAATAAATCATCATATATCTTTGTCAATCCCATGATCAATGGTCAATCAAGACATGAAACATTTGGGTGAGAATACCTATAAGATAACTAACCCAAGATTTTATCTCATTTTCATTCTCATTAAAGAAGTTACCTCACTCTCTAGCATGTCATGTATTAACTTGGTTCCACCTTTCTCCATCGATTTCTTAATCCAAAATGAATTAATAATGAGTGATGATTAAGTTGAACCATAATAGGATTATTTTAGCATAATTATATGACATATTCAAAATAAAAATATCATAATCATCAAAATAATTACATGGAATTTCTGTAAATCCAAAATTACTATTAGTTCAATATCTATTTCTCTATGTTTTGTTCATTCATATTCCTTATCCAAATTACATAACATAATAAATTCAACATATTGGTTTCTGAATTGAATATTATTAAACCAATATTTTCGCTCAATAATGTCTATCCATGTTTGTAGTATTAATCCCACTGATCTTGTTAGATATTTTATATTGAATCAATTCCCAACCATCATTTTTCAACATGATTTCCACTCAGTTAATCAGCTACATACTCACATATTCTATCTAGTATCTATGTATGGATTTTATTTTTAATATAATAACATAATATATTCCATAGATTATGGTTGAGTTGTTATTTTATTAGTAGATGTATCCCTTAGTCTTATCTATTTGGTTTTCAATAATTTTCTCTCATCATGATCCCCAAAATTAAAAAAAACTAATCCTAAAATACAAAATCCTTTACTAATAAACACTTTAGGGACCCATGAGAAATCCATAATTTATATACAAAATTTACATACGCAAACTATATAACCCATAAATCATATATCAATACAATGAAATTATGGTTCAATGAATTTTATTGTTATCTTAATAATCAAATTATTCTAACAAACAAATAAATAATACATTATAAATAATCCACATTAGACTACCTTCTATACATATCCTATGATATAATCATCTTCATAACTTATGGAATTAAATCACATAAATGTGGTGATCTCAAACACTCAGTAATGGAAAAACAATGAGTCATTTCATCAATGGTTAAATCATAAGAAATAAAGAAAAAAGGACATGTGAAAAAGATTCTTTTCAATATATCAATGGATATTCCGTTTTTATAGGTGAAATTATATAAATACAAATAATCTTATCAAATAAAATGCATTACATGGAATAAATGATTGGAATCATGAGACAATAATCATGATCCATGGTGTAAAATCACAGGAATATGTCATTAAAATGTAATATAGATTTGAGATGTAGAACACCATAAAACATTCGAAATAAAAGAATAACATAAAAAATATTAATTTTTAAATAATTATATGGCCATGATTCAGGTTTTTATCAAGAAAAGTTCTACTCTTCTCGATATTAACAAAAAACATGCGTGATTCATGTTGTGATTAAACAAATTTTCCACGCTTCATGTATTGAAAAAAAATTCCCAAACTTCACTTCATTTTCGATATTGAAAATAAACAAAAAATAATATTTTTTAATTATACATAGGACCCCTCCCTTAAATAATCCATATATATGTGATAATTTTGATATAAATCATTCATTGTATCATAAATAACCAATGGAATGAAAACTATGATTCAAAACATTCCACTCCGACATCACCATAATTTCCCTCAATAATGTAAATAGTTAATAACAAAAAAAAACAATTTACCTAACAGAATTTTTCATAAGAACATTTATAATGTAATTTGTCAAAAATAATTTCCACGGAAATAATGACTTTGGAAATAAAGAGGAAAATTTAAGTGAAATCGAAACTATTTTTGCAGAATGAATCTTTCATTGATGTCAATTATGAAGTCAAGACATAATTTATATTTAATTTTTAAAAATTCTAATGATAAAAATTTTATAAAATAATTTCTTTTTAAAATTGAAATTCCAATCATCTATCCCTTAAAAATTCTTATTTTTTTAAAAAGGTTATATGAAAAAACATTATAACCTTCTACCTTTAAAAGTAATTTTAAATAATAGAACCTTAAAAATGGCCAAAAGGTTTGAAAGAGGGTTACATAAATATGTTTTCAACAAAGAAACATTTAAATGGAATCGTAAATAACATATCTCTGAAAATATATAAATGTTAAAAAAATTGAATGTATAATGGAAGAGAAAACCATTGATTTTGAAAGGATTCAAACCATTTGAACAGTCCCAAATACCTCTATTGGGTACCTAAATCAGAATAGAGTAAAAAAACCATTATAAAAGATAATATGTATGAACCTGGTTATTCTATGTGGTAACAATATTTTAAATTTTAGATTAATTAATTTTTATCTAATATGGATTCCTAATGATGTTTTAGGGTAAACCAGGGTGTTTAGATCTTTCTCACATCCCAGATCCCCAGCCGATGAGATAAATAGTTAGGATAGATGATTAGTAGAAACCATTATGCCCATTCTTCATGGTTTCTACAAACTGTGTGAGGTGTTTCAATGATATAATGTGGGTCGAAGAGTTTTAGATAACTCTACATGCTAGGCCACATGTTTTGGATATATTACTCCAGTTTTAATAGAATTAATATGTACTATCATCAGATGTATTGCCTAATTCTGTATTAGACTATGCAAGGGGGTATTGAGGTAGCTCATGGAAAACATTATTCATATAGATTTGGAAATTATGTGTCTGAAACATGAGACCCATATAATTTCATTAAAAATACCATTTTACCTATAATTTCTAATAACATAACCCATTACTCATATTTCCTCCACCATGGGATAAAAAAACAACATTTTTTCCCATAATGATCACATAATCCCCATATTCATATGTTCACTAATAATCCATCCATTCATCCTCAGAAATGAGATTCGTTCACCTCATTGAACTCTTATGAGGTGTTATTCTATTTTTTTAATTTTCCTCTGATCTAGGACAAACCAGAGGCCAATAGTGGATGAGTGAACCTCCATGGTCACAAGGTAGGAGTCCATGTGATTATCCCTTCAATATTGTTTCCATATACTCTAATTTTTGTTTATCAAGGATGAATTCTCTATGTTTTCCCATAATAATACACATAATCACTGTTTAATTCAATATCTTAGATAGAAATGACCTACTATCCCTTATTATCTCATTGCAATACGTCCCCATTGATTTTTTCTAACACATGAGGTCTACCTATAAAATATACTTGGTTATTATTAAAGCTTCAACAAACAAACAGTCATTTATATGGTTTCTGAGTGTCATATAAGTGGGAGGATTAAAATCAATTATATATGAGTTAGTTGAATGACCACATTACTTGATTTTTTAGTAAGGTTTTTATTTACTTTTTAATGTGAGATTATAATAAAGGAGGGATAATCTATTTATTATTACTAAAACCATTGACAACTCTTTAATTTTGTGACATACTTCCATGGAGTCACTTGAATTTATGATATAATGGCATGATGTATCCAATTTTTTTACATGCAAGAATAATATCCATTGCATCTATAAAACATGGGAACAAAGACCCATAAATAATATGATAATGGAGCATGGAAATTACTATGAAATAGGATGAACAGGCATGGAGATCCCTATAAATTATGATGAAAAGGCATGGTGACCCACTTGAATTATGATAAAATGTTATCATAGTAAGTGTCCTTAATGAAGTAGAGGCCTCTTGTTTGAGTCGACGTAGGTTGTGTCATCATAGTGTCCGTAATAAACCAGAACTGTTCCTCTATACAATTTTTATCACTTTATATGATTATTGTCTATACAAATGTAATATTATATGAATAGACAGTATATTTCTAATAATCATTGATGGTGACTATAATAACACTACTATTTATTACACATTAATTCATGATTTATTACATAATATTACACATAATAGAAACTAGAATATTGAGTATAATAATTTTTATGGGAATTAAGTATAGTGCATTAAAATTCAAATCTCAAAAAACAAATCTTTATTGAACACATCCATAACACGCTGTCACTGAAAACCGTATGAGATAACATGGGGATATACATGGGAAAGTGGTGAGTAATAAATATTAGTAAGGAACTAATCATGGAATACCATGATAAAAATAATACATATTGTAAAAGTAATATAAATGGGGCATAAAAATATTACAAATCATAAACATGAACAATGAGACACGATATAGCCTGATAATCATAAAGACAACAAGGGAAATGTTAAAACAACTAAAAAAACAACATCTTAAACGTATGTAATGGATATATTCTGTGAAATTAAAAAGGAAAAAGTTTTACATTGGAATTAGGTGCACTCAATTTCCCAAAAATATTATATCATGATTCTAAACATTACCCAATTCCTTGGAGTGCTATATTTTTCTAGGATCACCCATCACATTCATTTCTGGCATACACCTAGTTGTGAAATGTAGAACATAAAACTTGGTTTCATCCATCATCATTATTTATTCTAGTATAATAATTTGTGGAATAAAAACATATAATCACTAATAAAAATATTTATATGTATATATTTGTAGAACCCATTAATGAGAAATGGTTATGGTATTCACTACACAATTTTTTAGGTATGGAAAATCATGGTGAATGTTAAGAACCATAATAGTATCACAGAAAAATTTATAAAAATAGGTTGATGGTAGAAATTTTTTATTAATCATATGGAAATTAAATGGTATGTAAAATAGACATGAAAATATATATCCCAATATTAGGAGTTGAAAGTAAGAGGCAAAAAATAATAAGGAAACATGAATAATTAAGAGAAGTTGAGGATCCCATACTAGATTGTGTGACACCAAATTTTTTGGAGGGGCTTCTTGAGAAATTGGGGGTGCCTCTAGATTAAACTAGAAAGTTTGGGAAGGAGTATTTATATGACACCAGTAGTTTTATTAGATATAAATTGGAGCACAGGTGGGTTTATATATGAAAGGATGTGGATTTATTATTTATATAGGATCTGGAATCTACATAATCAAATAACCAAAACCAAAAACCTTACCATGGTTTTTTTCAATTATTTATGCAAAATGAGAGTGGTTTCATGATATTATAATTTTTAGTTCCGAAAATAAGGTATACATATATATACCTTTTCTTATAGGGAGTTTAGTCATACTATAAAAAAATGTATTAAATCCTTAAAATATATTAAGGTTTTTAAAGGATTCAAAATGAATTTATAAAATAAAGACATAAAAAAATTATTTTATAGATAAAACATGAAATTGGTCATGGATACATTTTAAAGTATTTATTACATCTCTTTAGGGAAATTATGATGTCATAATTCAAAAGGTATATTTATTCAGTTTTTATTTTTTACCAGAAAATATGAATATCATAGAAATTTATTAAAAATTCACCATTGGATAATTTAATTGTTATGATTCCAAAAATAATATTCATTTTATAAAAATAATTTCCTAAATATATGAATTTTTACATAAGAAAAATCATGATTTGGAAATAAATTCTTATTTTTTTGAAAACTAGTATTTGAACCCTTGCATAAATTAAATTTCATTTTATAAAAATTATATGATCTTGTATATTTTATTAAAATATTTTAGAAAAACTATTTTATTAAAAATAATTGTATAAAAAATTAATTAATTAATCATAATAAAACCCTTAATGGAAAATTAATATTACAAAAAATATTACAATTTGTGTTTTATTATTTTAAATTAAAAAACATTTATAAATAAAATATAATATGATAAAAATATATCCATTATTATATAATAAATAATGTCATTAGACATATTTCTAGGGTCTTAATACATATCCATTTAACACATCCCCGTACTCCCTAAGACTAAGGTGTGCAATGGAGATACTTTCATGGGATGGTTTGACATACATGGTTCGGGTGGTGATCCTGATGAGCTTGAACATATTTTTTAAATGGGTTTCCTTATGATTATATTATTGGGTCTCAACTTGCGATTTATCAATGGTAAATTTCATAGATGTTCCTCCCGTGGAAGATATTAAAAATTCACTTCATTGGGTATGATCCTAATGGATGAGGCCATATCATCCTTTGTCGTAATCATCCCCCATTTAAAAATTTAACCTTAATTTTTTTAAAATATTAAACAAATAAGGGTAACTCGGTTTCATCACCTCCTCCAGTTCCTAAGTCAGTTTTTTAATGTTGTGGTTTCTTTGTAGCCCCTTGAACAAGTCCAATGTCTAATTCGTTTTAACACTATATCTATTATCAAATATCATCATCTTCTTCTTCACAGTGTATGGTCTTCCTCTAATGGTACCACCTCTGGATTATACACATGTGAGGGGTCCGGTATGTGCATTCCCCAAAGGGATACATAGAATACAAAAAACATTTGAGATATGTTTTAATTGATTTCTCTTCAGTAGGTCACTGCTCAAATGATATCAATGATCTCCAAGGGACTATTGTATCTTGCAGTAAGAATTTACTTAATAACAAATATCATCACTCTATCTCATGGTGATATGAAGAGGAATACCATATATCAAAGTCGAACATAAGGACTCTTCAATGATTTTTGGAATATCTCTCCAGTTAATTAAGAGCAGCCAAGTGGTGTAGTTGAATGGTTTTATCCATTACCACCATTTTATAAAACATTTTAGGACCATTCAATATTTGGTCCCCAACATCATCCTAACATACAGGTGTTCTACACCTCTTCCCATAAAGGTAATGTTAGGAATCCATTTGGATGCTTGAGTGGAACCTATTTTTCAAAGATATGCCATCCAGAAGAATATGTTGTTCCCACCCTCCATTGAAGTCCATATAATATGATCACAACATGTCTTCTAGTTTTTGAATAGTCCGCTCAAATTGGAATTTAGGTTGAGGATGATATGCCATAATGAATTTCATATCACTATATACATCATGTAAGAGAATTTTCTTGAACATGGAGGTGAATCTATGATCTTGGTCATATACAATAAAAATCGGTAATACATACGGCCTTACTACTTTGCAGATGTATATCTGCTCTGGTTGACCTAGTGAGAAGTACTATCGAATTGAAAAAATATGAGTTATCATTGAAAGAACATACACAAAAACATGAACATAACTTCTTCCCCTTGATGAAATGGGATTTCCATTGAAAAATTCCTTGTTACTTTTTCCTATTTCCATGATTGTATTGGTAATGGTTATATCGTCCCGTTATAATTCATCCTTTCATCCTTCACTTAATGAAATACCAGTCCCTTTGGTGTATATTCAGAGATCTCATACATCATATCGTACCAAAAATAGTGCTCTCATAGATCTCGATACATCATTGTGATTCTTGGTTTAATTAGGAAGGTTAATCTATGTGCATTATTCAACAGCACCTTCATTAAATAGGGATTTTATTATACGCATAGTCTTGAAAGAATTCTCATAATTCGTTCTCCATTAATAATGAACTCCAAGGATTTACATTTCCTAATTGTTTCCTCATTCTTCATAATTCCCACATCATCTTTTGGCACATCCGTTTACATATACATTATAGAAGGTTGTGAAATTATATGTAAAATTATTGATGATTTTCATTTTTTTATAATTCCTATGTTCATCCTTTTCAATATATGATGTTTGGATCATACTCAATTCCTATCAATGATAAACATACTTTATTGGTTATTTTGATTACATATTTCACTTTATTTACATTCTTCGGATGGTATAAAATTGATCATTCATAGTCATTGATTAACTCTAACCATCATACTTAGTTCATATATACCTCTTTCTATGTGAATATATACACGAGGCATTTTTTTATTAATATATATTTCACCCTTCTCCACAATTAGATAATTCCACTATATATTCAAAGAAATAATCAATAAATCCACATATTGATCAAGTATTAGGTAGGTCATTTTGTGAATAGTCAACTTCTATTGAAGCATGGGCTACAATATTTTCATTCAGCATAAACAAAAAGGAAAATCCTTTTTTGAAGAAACATTGAATACTAAAAAAACTTATCCACTAATATGTACTATGAACAGAAGTTCATTGATAATACTCATTTTTACCTCCTTTAATATATCTTCAAATTAATCATTCCAAGAAAAAATAACTCCATTCTATGTCAAAATTTTATAGGTTTTGTAAATTATGATATATTTTTCACAAATCAATTCTAGAACACATCTAAACGGTAGAAACTATGGATATATATCATAGATTTTTCCTTAGACATCATTCAATTGATTCAATCATTTATGATTCCATATATATCCAATCTATCATGATGATATTTTCAAATAATTATACATCCTTCAACCAAAAATCTCATTTTATTGTACTTTCCATAAATATTTTCATTTCGTATGGTAATTATGATAGTGCTTACATGGTTCTCATACATCTCAATTATTTAGGATTAGATTTGAATAAAATATATAGACACTACCAAAAAAACTTCACCGAAATATCTAAATACAATATTTACCATGGCCATGAATATTTATAATGAATTAATGAGTCTAAATAGAATTAAAATGAACTCATTGTGCAAGAACATTGTACAAAAATATGTATTGGGGAAATCCTCCTACTTCAACCTATCATGGTAATATCCTGACAATAAATCTAACATTGTGATGTATTGTGACCAACATAATTGATATAGAAAGTAATAAATATGAGTTAGAGGATAATATTTATATTTTGGGATTTGTTCGACGTCATTAAAATCAATGCAGAACGCATTTACTCACCGTTATTCTTGATGTAGAGGACTGGTCACCCCTTGGTGAAGCACATGGGAATATGAAACCATAATCAAGATTTTCCTCTAGTTAATTTAATTTAAACATTTTCCACAATATCAAATCTATATTTAGTCTTGGATAATAGTAAGTCCCCTAGTATAAGCTCTCATAAAAATAGAACATCTCAACAAAGAGGAAAACCATGAAAATCATCAAAAAAACATCAGTGTATTCCCTAATAATATGAATGAATTAAAATATTATACATTCTTTATACATGATTATTTTAGAATGATACTCTTTCTCCTAGTGTAATAATATCTATTTTTGACATCATCATGCTTCAAAGAATTAACTATCCTCCTTGCATTTGTATGGAATCGAGGGTTAAATATCAATATGAAGAGTTATTTCATTCTCATAGAAATTAATATAGACTCTATATATGGAAATATAATAGAAACATTGAATTTCATCACATTTCACTAATGTTAGTATGTAATGGTTTGTTTGGAATATTAGTCAACAGATTGTGGCAGCGGAGGTGTTATATACATGGGATAAAATAATTTCCATGTTTTTTCTAAATGAAATATCTACATTCATCCATTTTGGAGGTTGCTGAATATTTCTAAAAAAATCATGATATGAATGAATGTGTAGAAAAATAATAAAAAAGTTTTACCTTTATTATAGAAGTAAATGTTAGTGTAACTTTCACCACATTATTATTGGGATCCACCTCAATGATTGTGATTGAAAAATCTCTCCCTTGATTCCTTATTATTTTTTGGTTTACTCTAAAAACCCTGGAATAGGGAATGGATTTTAATAGTTCCCTAGTTCCTTGTAGTTAAAGAAATAAAAAATTTACTATGGGTAGATCGCTATATTCCTTTCCTCCATTTCATCGTCATGTTTTTTATATAGAGATTCATTAGGTGTGTGAACTACATTCCCACACCTTAATCATTTTCTCATCATGTTTATGCAATTTATATGATACTTCTATCATCACTTTTGACAAGTGGTATATGTAAATTTCATTGTGTTGTTATATTTCAACATCAAAACTCGAAAATAATAACATATTTTCGACTTCTTCTACCATTCATAAAATAACGATTCAATTATCTATAATTTTAAATGGAGGGAACATCAGATAATTCTTTCATAGTCATCAAAGTTTTGGATCACCGTATATTTTCGTAGACAAGGATTAATCTTTCCAAAGAAGTAGTAAGCCTTGTATTTGGTGGTAAAGAAAATTATCAAGGTGTATTTTGAATGTATTATGAATTTTTTCTCATACACTCTGATAGATATTTTATATTCATTATTGAGGTAGATTCAATCGATTTCCATTTTATATTAGAGTGCCTGAGGAATTTATTTTTCAAATATCATTTTCCAGAAATCCTTACACCCCATTGCATTGATTTCTTCATCATGCATTATATTATTCTTCTATGTCCATCACTGATCACATTCACCCTCCATACAATAACACGATATTGGAACCATATCTTGTTCGGGACATTGAATAATTGTAAAGACCTTCTCAATGGAGTGGATCCATAGTTGTGAAATTAAGGGGATAAACGATCCATCAAATTACTGAGTCCCTTATTATAAAAATGAATCAATCAAAACCTGTTCTCTCTTAGGGGGATTTAGATTCTCCTCTTAATCCATGTTTCTATTCAATCCTAATTCATCTGAGAGTGTTCTTCATGAGGTTCATGATTACCACTCACAATGTATTGGGAATCTCATTAATTAAGTCATTAATATTACTCGCCGCAGTTATTTTTTACATGTTTCCTCATATTTTTTTTCCATTGTGTAGAATAATGAAAAAATTGTAGATAATTTTTCTAAATTGTAAAACACATAAAAGGTAATCTAAAGACATTAAATTGATGACTTATAAATTTAATGTATTTCCTCATCTTATGAAATTCTAGGCTTAAATCTATGTGATCCATTATCTAGTTTATAACCTATATTGTTATTATTTTGTTCCCTCAGTATTCGTTCTTAACGGGATTATAAATTTACCAAATAATAACCCTTGATACTGTCAAACTAGGTGTGTAGTATGGCCCATTTTTATATACAATGTCAAACCGAGTCAGGCCGGATAAACCATGTAAGAGATATTAGAAATAAAAAAAATCTATGCCAGAACCAAACCACATTTAATATCCATAAAGTTATGTATTTACAAGATAAACATCTTTTTGTAAACTTACCATTATGATGGGATTCTTTCTTATACATATTCTTACCCATCAAGATTTTTCTGAAAATAATTTAATACTCATCTGAGAAAGACTATTCTTTTCCTTTGATACCAACTATAACAAACCTATTGTTTATAATAAATTAAATAATTTTTTATTATATATTATTTAAATTGTTACAAACCTAAATATAACGAAGCCTATTGCCTGTGGGAATTAGGTACATGGAAAAACTATTCAAAACATTAAAAACATTATCATCATTGAAAATATCCTTAACATGCTCACACATAAAACTGCATGGGATAAATGGGGACATAAATCAAAAAAATCGGGAGCTATAATTCCCAGTAACTGCATAAGAAAAAAATTACATGATTAGAATAATACTTGTTAGATGGTGCATATTGAAATGGGTTAAAATTATTCTTAATGAAAAACATATAGAATTAGACATGATATAACACAATTATCATAAAGGCAACATGTAAATGTGGCAGCAATTTAAAATACTACATCATAATCGTAGGTTAAGGATTACTACAATGATATAATGATAGAAAATGAAACATAAATGAATATGTTTGAAAACCTATCCAAACCAGATTTATCATGATGATAATCTTTACCCAATGCATTCGAGCGCTTTACAATTCTATGTGAACCAATCAAATCATTGTCATTATCATGCATATGTGTGACACATATATCATATAACATGGATTCATTCATCATAATAATTTATTTTTCAACCAAGAAGTGTGGAATATGTACATTTATGCAACAATTAAAATAGTTAAAAGTTTATAATGATAAACACCATTGATAAGAAATTGGTATGGTGTGGATTGCATAATTATTTTTTCATGGAAAATTATGGTGAAATTCTTGGATCATAATTGTGTCATATAAAAATTCATAAAATGGTCTGATGATAGGGGTAGGGTTATCTCATAATTTTTTAACCAAAGGGGAGTTAATAGTTCCACGTAAATAGATATCACAACATTATGAAATAAAAATATAATGCTTATGATAACAATGAAACATGAATAATGGAGACAATGTGAGGATCACTTGCTTGAGTGTGTTACTCAAAATGCATGGGAGGGGATACATATGAGAACCGGGGTGCCTTTGGAAAACTTTAGAGGGTGTATGGAAGATAATGGACAATATCCATAATAATTAGTAAAAATAAGTTGGATATTGGGTGGGTTTATATAGGGAATGAGGGTGATTTCACTATTATTTAAGTTTTGGAATAAATAGTATAAAAAATGAAAAACCAAAAAACGTCCCATGGTTTTTGCACATGGTTTCTGAAAAATAGGAGTGTTTTTTATTTGATAATAATTAAAATGGAATTATTTTATAAATTATTAACCATGATTATGTGGAGGTGTTTCATACTCTTAACCTAATCATTTTAAAACCATAATATATATTAATTGGTTTTTATGGATTCAAAATGGATTAATAAAAATTATTAAATAAACAAAAAATCATGTTATTTTAAAGTTAAAACATATATTCGGTCATGAATACCCACAATTGTATTTATTACCTCACCATTCAGTCATTATGAAGTCATAATAAATACTATTTTTCTATAAAGTAGTTAATTTTTACATATAAATTTGATTATCTCAACAAGTGAAGAATAAATCACCATTTGATAATTTATTAATTATTATCACCACAAAAAATATTAATTTTACCAAAATAACTTCCTACATATAATTATTTTCAGTTAATAAATTGTGTTTTTTCTGAAATTAACAGTTTTCAAACCCATACAAAAATTTCAAATGATTTATTAAAAATTATATGATCATTTATATTTAGTAAATATTATTTAATAACAATAATTTATTAAAATATTATTTCTTTAAAAAATACCTTAATTCATCAAAATAAATTCATTAAATTCATTAAAAAATTTCCCAAAAATGGATTTTTGTTTAATTATATTAAAATAAAAAACATTCAAGATATAATAATAATAAATTTAAATAAATCCATTATTCTATAAGAAATTAATGTATATACTCTTATTTCATGTTTATTGATAAATATCCATTTAATATACACACAGACATATTTATAGTGAGGTTCAAAGTGGTGTGACATTAATGGGGGGGGGTTCAACATTCATGGTTTGGGTCATGATCACGATGGGCTTGAACTTCTCCCATAAAATGGTTTTATCTGGGTTATGTAATTGCATATCAGATTGGGCCCTGTCAAAATAAATTTATAGTGAATATATCTCTTTTATATGTACTAATTAATGGACATCATAGGGAATTATCCTACTAGTTGAGGCTATCACTTCCTTTGACCATGTCAACTAGATTTCATAAAACCCTATATTCACACTAATAATGTAATCACTATTCAAAAACTACATTATCAATTGTATATATTCATAGAGGTCATTTAAATCCAATAGGATATAATATATCCAAATAATTTCATGTGTAATCTTTAACCATATTAAATAAAATGGATTCTTATTAAATCACAATGGAAATTTTATTTATAACATTTTTGGCCATTATAGTGACCTACTGAGTAAATATCACACCCTATCGGGGTTACTAATGGTACCCAAATAGATTATGACGATGAAGGTAGGGATAGTGGAATGCACCTAGTTTTTTATTATTTTATGATTATAACATGGGAGCATGGGATCATAGTAACGTTCAATGGATCGTGTTGTTATTAGAGATATACATTTTGGCCTTTTCTACATTTGAAACATGCATTATACCAGATGTCTACTGCCTTGTCTCACTATTTCATGTTTGTATATATTAGAAATTAAAACCTTTTTTATATGACATAGAATATTGTTGTTGATAATTAATTATTAAATCTGCATATTTTATCCTCGTGATGTTAGATGATATTATGCTTTCGCTACTTGTCCATTTACATCGCCACTGTGTCACTCTAATCTAGAGGGTATAGTCTCCAATTTTTACCATAATATATAATCATTTCTAGTTAGTAGCATCTATAATATATGGGTGATATCCTATGGTAATGTGACCCATCTAAAAAGGCACCATTTTTTGGTTCTCATGTCAGAATGTTTCAATAAGTTAAAATAACATTATTTTATTTTTATTACACTTTGAGGATTATAGAATAAGGATTTGGACATTACATAAATTTGTAATGATTTTATACCTATGGTTAGTTAACCATCATATAATTAAAAAGTTGAATTTTATGGGATGTGATATCATGTTATTGTCTATGAATATTATTGTTGATTTAATTACAATGTTGGATGACTCACATGATATTTCAAGTTTAAAATTATTATGATGTGGGATTAAAAATTATCCTTTGTTCGATATGGATAATAAGCATTGTTCATTAATCATTTTAGGAACATTATAGGAATTATATTTCTTGAATTAAGTCATTCCATATAGGATGTGTTGCTTAAATGCATAAAATTATTAAGGTTCCTTAAGAATATTTTTTTGGAAACTATCATTTTTAATGTATAAAATGAGATTTGAAAATGGCTTATTAACGGTTCATCATCAACCTTAATAGTGACTTCCAGAATAGATTGATAACAGAACATTAACTAACCATTTTCCATATGTTTGAGTAATGAAATTGGGCTTACTCATAGTGAAACATTAGATGATTTGAAATATATGAATGTAATTAGAAATCTATAGAGTGTATGTACCAATATAGATTTTGAATTATGATTTATATAGTCAAATAATCTCATAAAATCTATTTCATTATAGTTTCAAATATAATAGTGTGGATGTAGATAAATTAATTACGATTCCATTTTATGGAGCATGTAATTGTATAAAATGGTATTTTTATTTAGATATATTTTCTCTTATATAATTTTAATAATTTATAAATTTTATATATTGAAATAAATACACTGTTAAATGGGGTTTTCAATTTCCGATTAATTCTTATTTTCCTCAAAAACGTATATCGAAAGTCCATATATAGGCATGCTTAATGTAAAGCACATATCCCGGCCCATACATGACCTTAGTAGTTGGAATTAAGAAATGTATACATTGTTTTATATGAGCATTTCCATCATCCATTCATAGCCATAGGTGAAGGTAGATGGGTGTTACATATTCATCAAAAGTCTTATACATATCATATTCATGAATATATGATATTTACCTGTGTGGATCCAATTTGAGGGATAATTTTGGAATTTCTTGAGGTATACCACCATGAAATCATATATTTGTGTACTAGGTGGGAGGTGAAGCCCACAATCATAAAGTGGTGCACAATATGCCACTAGGGATACCTCATGTTGTGCCACATATGGTATCTCATGTTATCCCTGATGTAGACAATGTGTTTAGTTTTGAGAGGAGAATTTATGGATTTTAAAGACTTTATGGGGATCTGCAGGACCTCTCCTTCTATTGAAGAATTGAATTATGAGTATTACCTATATAATCCACCTAATTTTTCATGGGATAGTGTCCCCAATTCTAAAAATCGTTTCTTGTGATAGTCTTATATATTTTAATGAACATAATGTCATGTATCGGGAGGAGAGTGAGTCTCACTAAAAATAATCATTAGAGATCCACCAAAAAATGGTGGCTAATCTAAAAAATGATTGTCGGTATCCGGAATTGATTTCATGTGATTTATAATCTAGCTTCTATGACTATTTCTCCCTTGATAGCCTAAACGTCGATTGTTCCAGGGAGTTCATGAACCAGTATTAGGGATCTAATTAATTTATGTACAATACATATAATTTTAATGAGATTCATTTTTTTATTCCAATATATAATTTTTATGACCCCACAAAAGATTGATGATTAAAATAAGGGATTAGGCGTCCTATTAGATCACATGTCATCATTTTCTATGTTACTATTGTGTTTGATATAGTAAACCATGATCCCAAAATTAAGTGAAACCAAATATAATGTGATAGTATGATCCAAGGATATTCATAACGGAGAAAGGGGAGTTTTTTACTAGATTATGGAAGAAAAATTTTGAGACTGCAAATAGAAGCCACATTACCTAGATTTTACCCAATAGAAGTAAATTTATTTTCCACCACTATGAGAAGCCTATAATAAGAAGCGACAGTGTCCTATAAACCCCATTAAGTGTTAAGGTTGCATTTTTTTCGGAACATTCATCATTTAATAGACCATACCAACTTTTCCTAGTGGGACATGATCCATATCACCTCTTCTTTTAGGATTGGGATATATGGAACCTTTTCAAGAGGGTAGATATGGTACAACTGACCTTAAATGTATAGGAGGAGGTCATGTATGAGGTATAAAATCTTCAGTTACACAGTGAAAATAATGTAAACTCTCTCAAGGCAATTGGGTTGCAACACATGTGTGTGTATTATGAGGTATTTTTTTAGTGTATCCTATATGAGATGGGTATTTTTTTTGGGACATCTATTATTCGACATACTATTCTATTACCATAAACTATTGTGTCGACCGTATTTGATATGTGTGCTTCACATTCCATTATCCATTTGGATTTTGTAGAAATCCATGGTCTTGGTATTAAGTACTTCTTTGTGGTAATGAAACATAAAACTCTTTCGGTATACATTCAGAGTGTGTACACCACTGTATGTAATTCTCCCTTTATGTAGGTATCTATAATTTTTAATGGGACCTTTTTTCCCCTGAGATGATAAGATATGATGTCATTCTAAAGATTAGTTTTATAGTCTCTCACAATGCATATGTGGACTGATATCACTAATATGTATCTTTTACATAACCTGATGGTATTATTTAACACCACATGGGTGAATTGGATATATACGAATGTATAAATGGACAAGAGAATACTGACCTAGGAGAATTGAATGCCCAAATATATTTCATTTTTTATCGATGATCTATGTTTACAACAGGCTGATTTCCCACCTATAGTTGATTGGTTTGGAGATGTATTCCCTCTAATGATTTTCATGTTTTACCTCTTATGTGATATGTGGTGTTTACTATTGATAATGTAGATAGAGATACACCATTATCCATTCTTAATTATAGGATAGCTACTGCCAAGATTCAAGACTGTTAGAGGTAGGTATATGATTTAGAATCCATGTTTTTAACATCCATGAACATCTCCCTAGTATTATCAGGTCCACATTTCCATGAATTCAGATGGAACAATCAAGGATTGTGATTATTACTAGATTATTTATTATCATACATTATAGAACATATATACCATTCCTTGTATAGATGACCTATTTGGCCATTTCATAGGATCATGAGTATTCTTGAATATTTACAGGAGGTCAAGATAACCCTATTATGTGTAAAACAGAAAAAAACCACATATGGATTTTCTATATAATTGTGCTTTATAATTGTGTTTTTTAACTTTTTACATTATGGATGTACCGTTGTTTTTTATATATTGGATTAATAATTTTTTCCAACCATTTTTGGATTCATTTGAGGATTTCGTTATAAATGAAATCATGGTTTATTTTCATACTCAAATAGAATATGAAAAGATACTCATGAACATTCTATGGTAAAAGAGAGACTTCCATTTGTACGATAAGATTATTAAATTTAACTTTTGAATAAATAAGTTTCACTATCAACATGATATTATCGTAGCGGAATAGGTATTGAGTGACCCAGAATGTGATGTTTTATATACTTATGAGTATCCCATGAAATTGTTTTACATGCAGAGTTTATTAGGGATATATGGTTATTACTATAGTTTCACATAAAAATTATCACACTTTATGGAGCCTCTCAATTGTCCTATTAAATGGGGGTGTGATGTTTTTTTGTATAAAGTTTGTGAGAAGGCCATTAGGATAAAGAATGGAAGTCTCACATCTTCACTATTCATGATTATCAAATAGTATGCAAGAGGATATATATTTATATATTATGCATTGGGCATCAGGAAAGGTTCTTCATTGATTCATGGGGATTGAGTCATTATATTTGTCTCATTCTAGTTGGGTCCTCACATGTGTAATTATGTGTTTCATGGAATCATGCTTTTGGCAGTTATTCATTCCTTTCTTTGTTGGATGGATTATATAATTAGAGATATTTTGTTGTGTAAATAGAATACAAGAGTCTGAAATATTACATTATGATGTTTGAAATGATTCTATTGAATCTAATACAGGTTTAATACATTCATTATCCACATTGATCATTCCTATACTCCAAGGATGGGAAATGTGGCAGATGATGAAAACTATAAGAAAAAAAAGTCTAATGCCTTTCTATATTCTTGAGATGAATTAAAATTGTAGTCCCTGATATATTATATGAATCTGGTGTCTTAGGATAGTAATGATTTTAAATTTCATTCATCCTTTTATATTTTCTAATCCATGAAGGGATGGGTGAAGAGAATGTAGTATTTTGAACCTAAAGGGTCGGTACTATGGGAATTCATTTCTGGTGAGGACCCGACCACATATTTTTTTATATAGACAAAATCCCAAATATACATTGAAATTTATGGGTTAATACAAACATGGGAGAGGTTATTTTTTGACAATCACATTCATCTCTTTTTCCAGAGCACTATGTTATCTCCATATTGTCTTACAATATGTTCCAATAGTATTGGTGGTAGGGATGAAATTTCAGATACCAGGATTTATCACTGGGTGTTCCACCTTTTAGTTGGTGATGGTGGTGCACCCATACCCTAATGTATATTTACATTCATTACCATTTATAAAATAAAAATGGGATGAAATAATGATATATTTCCTATTTTGATTATTGAGACTTCCATAAAGTAATGTTGTGGTTTGGGTAGTAAGAATTAGATTGAAAAAGTATCCCACTTCTTGTGTCACGAACCATCCCCTGGGGCCCATACCATGACTACCCCAAGCCCTCCATTTATAAGCATGGGGGTGTAAACTAGCTCTGGAAAGGTGTATCCCTATAATTGGAAGGCATTTCCTTTAAACCTGTACAAACAAACAAACTATGAACACGGCAGGAAGAAACCTCAAAGTAAACTGTTGTAGTAAATAGTGTTCTGAAAGTAAATGGGTTGGAATACCAGCCCAACTAGAAAGTTCAAGTACAACAGAAAGTGTAAATAGCTCATTGAATTTCAATTGAGGATCCAACCTGAATGGTAGGTACAACTGAAGATCCGTAGTAACTATGTCATGTCACACCTTATGGTCCACCTATAAGGATCGTCTAATATTTTATCCCTTATCATCCGTCAACGATGTATGTAAAGACCCAATGCTTGACGTACATTGAAATAACATTATATTTGCAAAAAACTTAGTACATAACAAAAACACACACACAAGGATTGTAATAGTTTAGTGTCTTTGGAAACTCAGAATATAATCTTCTAATCATGGCGAAAGATCATCAACATCTCCCATAATGATCATCCTTTTTTTACCTAAAACCTTTATTTATATCCTGGGGAAAAGAAAACATAAAAGGGTGAGCTCAAATGCTCAGTAAGGGTAAACAAAAGAAATATAAATCACATCATATTCATAAAAACATAACTTTTGGAAATCATAACCTGCAAAAGAGAGTATAATTTCATAACATGGGATAAATTATGGCCGTGAAATGTAATCACAATAATCATAACGTAAAACATGAAACTTTGTGGCATACACACATAATCATAGAGAATCATTTCTTGTTAGTCGAGACTCATTTCCAAGACTATCTTAGTGGACAAAGTCCTTTTCTGAACCGAGTCACCCTCGTTTCAGTCCTGTTTCACTGAACCGGTATAACCTACCATTCCAGCCATGTCTATCTCATGAGATATAAAATCTTTACCAAATGCATTGGAGGGAGATATAGGTCCCACCCATCTCATAATGATACCATTCTTATGTGTGCCACAAAATCATAAATCATTCATCATTGCATAACCCATGTAATGGGAATCTTAAACATCATGACATCATAAAACAATTCATAAAGGAATTCATAAAAATAATTCCATCACAACATAATCAAATCAACGTAATAATAGGGATAAAAACAGAAACCTTTATTATCTTATATGTAAAATAATTTTGATAAAACAATTGAACTCCATTCTTGAGGAAAATATCCTTTCTGCTTCAAAAACACTTTTCCTTTCTTAACATGTCATACAATTATAAACTAGAAGAACTTGATTAAAAATAAACATGAAAACTTGTAAAGGAAGCTTCTTGGAAATAATGTATTAAAAATTCATTCATGCCATATAAGTTAAAAAAAATTCTTTGTACTTTTGTCGGAAAAGTCAAAAAGTACCTCGTATGAAAAATGACAACAGATTCCTTTCATATCCTTTACTAAAAACTCACCGAAGGGTAAAATTGTATTTAAACAATTGTAGGTGGATGGAAATAATATTACATATTGAGGAAACATGGATTTGGATGATAAAATACACCCCAGTAAATACCAAAGTATAAACAATCTCGGATAAAAATGAGATTGTGGTATTTCCCTTACCTTAGGTCTGATTTGCCTCGTAAGTGTCCGAACCTCCTCTTCTTTGAAGCGCCTCATTGAGACCTCCTATTAGGGCGCTAAAATTGGTCTTTGAGGAAGACCAGAAACTCTAGGATGTTTCTAGGGAATTGGAGAGGAGAATTTGGTAGGGGTTGGCCGAGCATGAAGTCTCAAAGATGTGTGAGGAAGAGAGGGAGGAGGTGCCCTTTTATAAGGGAGGAGAGGGGCACCTTTGGAATAACAAAAAATATTATTTTATTATAAAGTCAAGTTCGGTTATAAATAGCTCCAAATTGATTTATTTCGAGGCTAAGGTGGGGATGTGTCTAAATCCTCTCATCCAATATAATTTAGACAAGTTTAGGTTCCTATTTTAACCTTATCATTTATATTTAACATTATCTTAAATAATTTTACTTTTACCGTTTCTTCTTGTGTTCTTACACTATAAGGTTAATAAACATACTATAAGAAGACACACGAACACAAAATTGTTTATTATTAATATATATAACCTTATCTGAGTCATTTGGCCGAACCATAAATTTTTAGGAATAAAATAACAATTAATAATATAATATTTGTTTCAAAAACAATTTTATGTCAATTTTGACACTATTTAGTAATTGATTTTTATGAAACTCATAAAAGATTGATAAGTTCTCAAAAATTTAATTAAATCAATACTAACATGTTATTTTAACCTATAAAATTATTGTAATGCATAAAAAGTCTCAAATTATATTTATTTGGGTATTTATAACATCAATTATGTCAATATTTTATTAATATGATAATTACTGCATCATCGTTGTGTCATAAATAATTTACATTATTTAATGTCTAAAAATTACAAATAAAATACCATTATGTAGGAAATATTTTTATCTTTCTAATTAATATTTATAGTCGAATTTATCTTATTTATAACCCTATATAAAAAATGGTTTATTAAATAAACATTGATTTAAACTCTTTTGAGTCTTCATTGAATTAAATAATAATAAATGTCCTAATCTAATTCAAGTGGGCCTAAATGGTCATATTTTACTCCTAATATTGTTTTTGGTAAAATTACACTTATCCAATAGAATTTGAACATTTTTTAGGGTAATAATAATATCATTTTTACCCTTAATTACCCTATTTACTTTTAACCGTGGTAAATAAAAGTAAAAAGTTACTATTCACCAAAAATTATTTTCATCTCATTGAACCACATATTACTAAATGACATCAAATGTGTCTCTCGTATTTTTGAAATTCCACTCACAGAATATTTAAAATTAAGTTTTATGAAAAAATCAGTTTTTTTAACTACCACTTAGTGGTTTCACTATTCATCAAAAATTGAAAGTTTTCAGAAAAATACCAAAAATTATGCCTCAGCTATATTTGATATTATGAACTCAAAAATGATTTCTATTTTACCAAATTCAAAAAATATCAGTTTCATTAATTAATTTAAAAAATTAATTCCCGTCGTCAAAACAAATAACGTGTTCTTAAGAGATAATAACTATCAAAAGATTGACACTTGTTTATGTCTAGTTTAAATGTGAAATTACATCCAATGACCAAAATTCTATTAAATTGTAAAAATATATTCTAAATATACTTTAAAACCACTCAAATTAATAATTTATCACTATTAATTATTTCGATTGAAAAAGTTGTTTTTAATTAAAATTTAATAATTTTCACTATTCATCAAAATATGAAAGTTATCCGAAAATCACCAAAATTTCACCCTAATCTAATTTCGATATTACGTATCCAAAAATAAATTCCATTTTGAAAAATAAAATTTACAAAATTTCAAAAAGTGGTTATTATGATTCATAACGGCTAGTTTTAATAATATTTGAATAACATATTGTTGTTTAGTGAAACTCGTTATTGCGTACTACACACGCTATCGAGGAAGGTTGCGATTGTGTGTAATGCAAGGAAAGTCAAAGATGCATGTTGTGAAAGTTCCTTTTGGTGTAGCATATAACACAAGACATTAATGAAATTAAAATAATATTTTTCATAAAATCTCGGGGTGTTACATTCTACCCCCCTTAAAATGAATTTCTCCCTCGAAATTCGTCGGGGTTATAAATGGTTTACTACTTGAAAGATTCTTTAATAGAAACCCACATCGTAAAAACGAATACCAAAACCAATCTTTAAAAACAAAAGTATGAAACGTAACGGTTACCCAAATAAACTAATCACTGGGTTTCCACATCGGTGAAAATATGGATATGGAAGAAAAATATAACCATCATGTTCTGAGGGAGAGTGGTAGAGAACATGGCTATGGAAAGGACAAAAATCACAAATCCATAAATTTGTGACGATCTAAGGTACCATCTGATTAATCAGATATAAGAGAATTAGGACAACATTTTTGGTTTTCAAGATCATTTCCCTAAAGTTGAAGAATTTGAATTAGAATAAATACTTACTTTATTTTGGTACAATATCACTGTTGTTCGTGCCTTGAAAAATTTCTACTTCATCTCTTAAATAAATGAAGTTGAATTTTTTATTCGTGAAGTGTTAGAAGATCATGTGATAGAATGACGGGTCATTCCATCTACCTCAAACCAAAGGTTAGTAAAAGTTATTAAATATACATAAGTCATTCTATAGTGAGATTAAGCATATATGGTTCCTAAAATGGACTTATAATTCATATATCATACTGCTTAATATAATAAAACTAGTTTCTACTAAACAGGGACTTCCTGTAGGCTAGTGGTAGGCGATAAAGGCCGGACGCACTTCGGTTGTGGGTTCGATTCCCACAGCCTTGTCCGACGCGATGGGCTGTCGCCCGTCCTGCAGGTTGTCCTTTTCCTAAAGCTATATTACTATAACATCCCATAAATAATATCGAAAAACGTTTTATCCTAACTTATGTCCAACTTAATCCATTCTAATCTTTAGGCTTATCTAAAATACTTCGGTCCAAGCTCATATTATAAAGAAAATGATTACTTGAAATGTCATAGAACAATCACGTGAATTCCATCATTTATCCCCCATATATCATAAGATATATATTGTTGGTCAAATTACAAACATGTGAATACCATAATCATGTATTCTCTTGAAGAATGAATACCCATTGAACCTTAGTGAAAACATGAATGCTGACAAAAGTTAACTCTTTCCACATACCAAAATCCAAAAATTCTATATACTCAAACCATGATATAACCTTCTCCTTATATCAGTCATGAGGTCATGAATACTATCAAACATTTAATTTTCTCCTTATCCCTTCATTATGTGCATATCATCTACATTCCAAAAATATCTGAATAACCTTTCATGGATACTAGTAACATTAATCATACACTTTCAAAACTCATGGAAAGAAAACAGTGTAACAATCCATAGATGTCTCTTTATTCCATAGTATCATGAGATTACTTATACAACATTACACATGATAAACATGTAATCATTACACTACATTCTTAAACCATTGACCAAGATTCAATAATTCTTTCAACTCACATATCATTTGTAGTCTCTTCATCATCATCCAAATAAATACTACCCATACGACCATACTGATTCTCTTCATTAGACTTTCCCTTAGGGCATTGGTTTGCATAATGCCCGTACATTCCACATTTAAAACATTTAACCTTTGCTGATGTCGTTGCAATACCATTATCCTCATCCCTGGTGTTAACTGAACCTTTTCCTTTACACTTACTAGCTTTGTGTCCTTCATTTCCACACCCAAAGCATCTTCCAGTTCCTTTGAAACATTCTCCTTGATGCCTCTTCCCACATGATTTACATAGGGGAAATTGAACTTTCATTCCTCTATGATCATCATGAAACTCCATCTTTCTCATATTAGCCGAGTCAGGAAACTTACCAAATTTTACATTATTGATCATATTATGAGATTGCTGATTCGTCATAATAATGATGTTTGGACTTCCAAATCCCATTTCATTTGGTTCCTCATGAAGCATATCATTCCATTGTCCATCATATCCTCCATTATCGTGAATCGTCTTGTTTCCAGCCATTTTCTAAAACACAAAAAGAATAGTGTGAGAGGAAAAAATCATAATAAAGGGGGATTAACTTCAATATCTAACATCTTTGGTTTAATCTAATATTGTTACCATAGTTCTAGGACTATATCCTATACGTATACTTATCCTTAGGGACATCCCAAGACATACCTGAGAAATATCTCTAGGGGTCTCACTAACGTTTTCGCATCCTAGTTTCGAAAGGTTGACTAAACTATTCCTCTGATACCAACTGTAAAGACCCAAATCTTGACGTACATTGACATTACATTACATTTGCATAATACTTAGTACATAACAAAAACACACACACAAGGATCGTAATAGTTTAGTGTCTTTGGAAACTCGGAATATAATCTTTTAATCGTGGCGAAAGATCTTCATCATCTCCCATAAAGATCTTCCTTTTGTTACCTAAAACCTTTCTTTATATCCTGGGGAAAAGAAAACATAAAAGGGTGAGCTCAAATGCTCAGTAAGGGTAAACAAAAGAAATATCAATCACATCATATTCATAAAAACATAACTTTTGGAAATCTTAACCTACAAAAGAGAGCATAATTTCATAACATGGGATAAATTATGGCCGTGAAATGTAATCACAATAATCATATCTTAAAACATGAAACTTTGTGGCATACACACATAATCATAGAGAATACTTTCTTTTTAGTCAAGACTCATTTCCAAGACTATCTTAGTGGACAAATTCCCTTTCTGAACTGAGTCACCCTCGTTTCAGTCATGTTTCACTGAACCGGTATAACCTACCATTCCAACCATGTCTATCTCATGAGATATAAAATCCTTACCCAATGCATTGGAGGGAGATATATGTCCCACCCATCTCATAATGATACCATTCTTATGTGTGCCACAAAATCATAAATCATACATCATTGCATAACCCATGTAATGGGAATCTTAAACATCATGACATCATAAAACAATTCATAAAGGAATTCATAAAAATAATTCCATCACAACATAATAAAATCAATGTAATAATAGGGATAAAAACAGAACCCTTTATTATCTTATATGGAAAATAATTTTGATAAAACACTTGAACTCCATTCTTGAGGAAAATATCCTTTCTGCTTCAAAAACACTTTTCCTTTCTTAACATGTCGTACAATTATAAACTAAAAGAAGTTGATTAAAAATAAACATGAAAACTTGTAAAGGAAGCTTCTTGGAAATAATGTTTTAAAAATACATTCATGCCGTATATGTTAAAAAAACATTCTTTTTACTTTTCTCGGAAAAGTCAATAAGTACCTCGTACGAAAAATGACAAAAGATATCTTTCATATCCTTTACTAAAAACTCACCGAAGGGTAAAATTGTATTTAAACAATTGTAGTTGGATGGAAATAATATTAAATATGGAGGAAACATGGATTTGGATGATAAAATACACCCTAGTAAATACCAAAGTATAAACAATCTCGGATAAAAATGAGATTTTGATATTTCCCTTACCGTAGGTCTGATTTGCCTCGTAAGTGTCCGAACCTCCTCTTCTTTGAAGCACCTCATTGAGACCTCCTCTTAGGGCACTAAAATTGGTCTTTGAGGAAGACCAGAAACTCTAGGTTGTTTCTAGGGAAGTGGAGAGGAGAATTTCGCAGGGGTTGGCCGAGCTTGAAGGCTCAAAGTTGTGTGAGGAAGAGAGGGAGGAGGTGCCCTTTTATAAGGGAGGAGAGGGGCACCTTTGGAATAACAAAAAATATTATTTTATTATAAAGTCATGTTCGGTTTTAAATAGCTCCAAATTGATTTATTTCGAGGCTAAGGTGGGGGTGGGTCTAAATCCTCTCATCCAATAGAATTTAGACAAGTTTAGGTTCCTATTTTAACCTTATCATTTATATTTAACATTAACATAAATAATTTTACTTTTACCGTGTCTTCTTGTGTTCTTACACTATAAGGTTAATAAACATACTATAAAAAGCCACACGAACCCCAAATTGTTTATTATTAATATATATAACCTTATCTAAGTCATTTGGCCGAACCTTAGATTTTTAGGAATAAAATAACAATTAATAATATAATATTTGTTTTAAAAACAATTTTCTGTCAATTTTGACACTATTTAGTAATTGATTTTTGTGAAAATCATAACAGAATGATAAGTTCTAAAAAAGTTAATTAAATCAATACTAACATTTTATTTTAACCTAAAAAATTAGTGTAATGCCTAAAAAGTCTCAAATTATATTTATTTGGGTATTTATAACATCAATTATGTCAATATTTTCTTAATAAGATAATTACTGCATCATCGTTGTGTCATAAATAAATTACATTATTTAATGTCTAAAAATTAAAAATAAACTACCATTATGTAGAAAATATTTTTATCTTTCTAATGAATATTTATAGTTGAATTTATCTTATGTATCACCCTATATTAAAAATGTTTTATTAAATACACTTTAATTTTAACTCTTTTAACTCTTCTTTAATTAAATAATAATAAATGTCCTAATCTAATTCAAGTGGGCCTAAATGGTCATATTTTTTTCCTAAGCTTGTTTTTGGTCAAATTACACTTATCCAATAGAATTTGGACATGTGTTAGGGTAATAAAAATATCATTTTTACCCATAATTACCCTATTTACTTTTAACCGTGGTAAATAAAAGTAAAAAGTTACTATTCACCAAAAATTATTTTCATCTCATTGAACCACATTTTACTTACTGAAATCAACCGTGTCTCTTCGATTTTTGAAATTCCACTCATAGAAGAGGTAAAATTAAGTTTTATGAAAAATTCAGTTTTTTTAACAAACACTTAGTGGTTTCACTATTCATCAAAAATTGAAAGTTTTCAGAAAAATACCAAAAATTAGGCCTCAGCTATATTTGATATTATGAACTCAAAAATTATTTCTATTTTACCAAATTCAAAACATATCAGTTTCATTAATTAATTTAAAAAATTAATTCCCGTCGTCAAAACAAATAGCGTGTTCTTAAGAGATAATAACTATCAAAAGATTGACACTTGTTTATGTCTGGTTTAAATGTGAAATTACATCCAATGACCAAAATTGTATTAAATTGTAAAAATATATTCTAAATATACTTTAAAACCACTCAAATTAATAATTTATCACTATTAATTATTTCGATTGAAAAAGTTGTTTTTAAATAAAATTTAATAATTTTCACTATTCATCAAAATATGAAAGTTATCCGAAAATCACCAAAATTTCACCCTAATCTAATTTCGATATTACGAATCAAAAAATAAATTCCATTTTGAAAAATAAAATTTACAAAATTTCAAAAAGTGGTTATAAATATTCATAACTTCTAGTTTTAATAATACTTCAATAACATATTGTTGTTTAGTGAAACTCGTTATTGCATACTACACACGCTATTGTGGAAGGTTGCGATTGCATGTAATGTAAGGCAAGTCAAGGATGCATGTTGTGCAAGCTCCTTTTGGTGTAGCATATAACACAAGACATTAATGAAATTAAAATTATATTTTTCATAAAATCTCGGGGTGTTACAATGTCCATCGTATATTCAATACAAAGCAAGTTGCAGGCGTATCATGTACAGTGGTTAGTAGAACAATACTAAGTAGGGTCCCCAAGACACCCGAAGGTCTCCTAGAGTTCCACAAAGGAAAAATACCATAATGTAAGACTTCAATCACAAATCATGGAGTATCCATAAAATCTACTTATGTATATTCCAATACATATACCTATATTATCAAAGATACCTGTCACATTCATGAGAAGGATTAAGGCTCCAACTTTTAAGCCATTTTTACAACTCCACCACAAAGGTAACACCACAAAGGTTAGAGTACCACAATTATTACACCATGAAGGTCATAGTGCCACATTGGTAACACGATGAAGGTAACACCATGAAGGAGTACCACAAATGCAACAGTATGAAGGTAACACCACGATGGTAAAATTACCACAAAGGTAACACCACGAATGTAACATCCTGAAGGTAAGTGTTCTAACAAGGTTACTCCATGATGGTAAAATTACCTCAAATGTATTGAATCAGCTCAAATAGGCAAATAACATGAGCATAGATGTACATATTATTGTATTTATTTTTAGATCATCTTACTCTTTCAGGAAGCTCTACTTTTGACCCATACATGATCAATTGGTGTCGACCCACACAGTATTGCTGAGCATTGACACAAATAAGATATAACCCACATAGGATCGATATGCATTGACCCACACAATATCTTTGAGCACTGACCCACATATGATCGAAAGGTATGGACCCACACATGATCACTATTCATCTTTCCAGTCACAACCAATCTCCTCCACCACACAACTAGCCATTGGATTATCACTCATAGTATGCATGATTATAGGAGAACTGCTCCACAAGTCAGCACTCATATTTCAACTAGAATGATTTTCTACGAAGAAGTATCCCAAAATACATCCATGTCTTAAGGGTTCCAATGTGAAAGACGATGCGTCTCTCAGATGATGGGTCTATGACATATAAGTGTTTTAGTTCCAAGGGCCCGATTGGATTTGGGTCTGACTCAATCCTGCTATACTCCAACATTCTCAAAAACAGAGGTGGTGTATACCAAAAGGACCGTATCCCTCCAAGGATCACAGTGTCGTAGACAGTTCATCAAATAGACTTCTGGTTCACAAGATATGGCTTTTTTAGCGAAAATAGGAATGGAAGGGTTCGGGTCCAGTCTGACCCGGTCTGAAAGACACTGTTCTGGTCGCCTAACCCGGTCCGGGACTAAGAAGGCATGCGTTGGGCTCAGCCTACTGGGCCACAGACCGGCCCAAACCTACCTAGGTTGTGCGGCCCACCAGGATGGAACTGACCGGCCCACAGACGACCACTGCCAGGTCTGACAAGACATGTGGGGGGCTCAGCCCACTAGGCCACAAACCCGCATGGCCCACCTGGGTAGTGTGGCCTATCAGGATGGTGCAGACTGTCCCAATGATGGATGCAGCTCTCTGGGCTCATGCAAGAAGGCCCACAAAGGGTGCGGGCCACTAGGCTCACATGCCCTGACCCACGGAGGGGCACAACCTATTGGAGGTATGGCCCAACATGTGGAGGGTCATGGTCCACTCGTTAGGGCCTTCCCTAGCATGCATGGGGTATATCACCTCCCCCTTTCCCAAAATAAACTATGCAATTCAGGGTGAGAAGTGGTGGAACAATTTGGCACTGCCCTATCACCGTGGGTCCTGCGGGATTATTTCCCTCCTCCTCCATTGTGGCTTCGAGCAGTGGCCATCTCTAGTAGTGTGCGACGACATGCCACTCTATATCCATCCGCCTCTGGCCAGTGCAGGTCGTCGCATTCTGCCACGATGACGCCGCGACCCCCAACTCTGGTGGTGTGCACCAGTCGGCCAACCCTTTCTAAGTGTCATGTTGTTTTATATCACTTCCATCACTACCCATTACTATGGACTCAACCTTCTTCACTGGTTTCACATGACGGCACACCACAATCTCCTCTGTGGAATACCGTTGACGACTGCTTCTGTCACCTAGTGTTATGTGTTTCATCAAACTCCAATTAAATTCTCCCAAATAACACAAAAAATACCGAAAAATTGTGGAGCATCTGGGCCTTGTTACTTTGGCCATCACCCTTCCTGTTAGCTTGATATGTTGAGGGAAAAATAGGATTTGACAATCTCTTGAAATTAAAACAAGATAAATCCCTACCTCAATATCATTGGAGAATGTCCAGGTTTTAAGAAGAGTCAGTGCTCGTCATTCCCACAACTACCCTCCAATGACATCGCTCAATTTATTTCCTTCGGTTCCTGATTCAATGTCACTCATCACCTCTCGTCAGATCATTTCCATAATCCAAGTTGTTGGTGTTGCTGCACATTATTAGATCTTCATATCTTCGTATAACCATGCCAATACTCCTCCCCATTCTCCATATAAATAGAAGACGAGCACGATGAGTAACACATTTGGAATTAATGGGGGTTTATTTAATAAGAACATTCCTAATTCCAATGACACTGTTACAAAGGATTTGACGAGTCAATACATTTAATGGATTGACACCTCCTTGGCCTCACCACATTGACATGTCTGTTGGAGGAAAAGAAAAGTGAGATATAATATATTATTATTTTAAACAGCCCAAAAATCTATCTTTTTCTCCATATATACTATGGTTTAAGTGAATTATTATTTAAGAGAATCTACATACTGCGGATTCAATGGTGCCCTCATATTTTTAATATGATCACCAGTTTAAAATATTGAAAACACTGCCCATGCGTTTACTGAGCATGCCATATAAAATGATCAGAAATTCATTTTGGGCACACTAGTCCTTGGAATCATGCCACATAAATTTTTTAAAAATCATAATAATTCCATCTAATTAAAAAATTTACATGGAAATCAGGTTCTTTAGATTCTCCCCACCTTAGGGTTTTACGTCCTTGATATCCATAACAAAGATTAAGAAAAAAATGGGGGTACTGGGCACGAATTTGAGACAATCTCTCCCATGTGATCTCCTATAGGTTCCCGTGCTACCAGTGATCACGGACCAGAGGTATCGATCATCCATAAAGGACCCACTCCTATCGATCCTCAATATCCATTGGAACCACTGTAAACATCTCCCATCATTAATTACTAGCTCATCGTGGTTGATGATGTGAGATGGGTCATACACAAATCTCCTCAGCCGGGATACGTGGAAAAATTAATAATCCTTTTCCAACTGTGGTGGTAGTGCCATGTGGTATGCCACCTCGCCAATTTTCTAAACTATCAGAAATGGTCTGATAATTCTCGGTGATAACATTCTGACCCAGCCAAATTTTCTCAAACCTCGATGTGGTTACACCCATACGAAGACATGATCTCCCTCATCGACTTCCAATGGTATACCTCTCCTATAAACATAAGACCTCTAACTACTCTTTGAAGTCTTCATTTTCTCCTCGATGATCTACACCTTCTTAGTAGTAGATCGTACTAACTCTGGACCCATATTTACTGACTCCACTGGGTATGTTCACCATAGAGGTGATCTGCATGGTGGAATGTATATGTCCATGGATGGTGCCATACCTATGGGGGATTGATAGATGTTGTTGTATTCGAACTCACCAAATGATACGTGATCCTCCAAACTGCAGTCAAAATCGTAGGTGCAAGCATGTAGCATTTCCTCAACTGTTTGTATGGTCTGCTCCGTCTGACCATCCTTCTATTGATGAATGTTGGATCTTAAAAGATTCTATGTCACAAATGCCACAATTTATATCTTCCGTAGCCAGAATGTAAAATATATTTCATTTTCAGAGAAGATCGTCAATGGAACCCCATGAAGCTGTACAATTTCTTGTATGTAGATTCATCCCAAGCCCTCTATTGATCCCTACTCTTGGATCGGTTGGACCTGGGATGGAATGGTGATTCGGTCAATGATCACCCAGATGAAATCATGTCCCTTAAATGTCGGTGGGATCCCTGTCAGAATGTCCATGGGGATGCCATCCAACTTCTAATATGGTACAACTAGTGGCTATGCTAATCCTGTTGGAACATGATGCTCGACCATCATTTGCTGACAACTGAGGCATCGTGAACCAACTCCGCTAAAGCCCTATCTTTCCCTGGCCACCAATATTGACACCAGGGGTCCTAGTACATATTCACCACACCAAGATGTACTGCTAAAGCGTATGTATGGAAATTCCTCAACACCTTTTCTCATAGAGCCAACAAAAACATGGTGCATCCTCTGAAGAGAATTATGTGCTCCCCATCTTTAAAAATTCAATTAGGTGACTATCCTATAGATATATGATAAAATCATTCCTCAAATTAAATGTCCCAAGTTTTGCATCCCACACACACTGAAGAAGTGGGGGAGTGACAGTCATAGACAAGAGGTGAGCTGCTCCATCTCTATCCACAAAGGATATATGTAACACGACTAGGTGCTATGTTGCCTCACTCAGTAGCTGTAGATGAAACCTCCTGCTGAGTGTGTCTGCCACTATGTTCCCCTTCTTAGAAGTGTAGACTATCTCAGAGCCATAATCCCGGAGGAACTCTAGCCATCGTCACTATCTCAGGTTGAAGAAATTTTATGAGAAGATATACTATAGACTATTGTGATCAAAGTATATTGTAAACCATTCACTCATCAAGTAGTGTCTCCAAATCATCAAGGCTAAGACCATTACTGCTAACTCCAGGTCATGTGTAGCATAGTTCTGCTCATGCTCTCTCAGCTATCATGAACTATAAGTGATCACAGCTTAATCATGCATCATGACACACCCATGTATGGTCCCTGATACGTCGCAGTATATTACATACCCAACACCCTCCTCTAGTAGCCTCAATATGGGGGCACTCGTTAGTCATTTACCCAACTCCTGAAACTATTTTTGAATCTTTCCTTCCACAGGAAGTGATGTACCTTCTTCATCAAAACTGAAAAAGGGTTTCAACAACTGTGGAAAATTCAGGTATGAATCTCTGGTAGTACCTAGCCATCCCCAAGAAACTCCACACATCAGTCATACTCTTAGGTGATTCCTAAGCTAAGACATCCTCTATCTTCACTGGATCCACTGCAACTCTAGCCTTAGAGATAATGTGTCCCAGATAGTCGTTTTCCCATATCTATAACTAGCACTTCAAGAGTTTACCATAATTTTGGTGATCTCAGAGTGTATTGTGTACTATCAATAGTTGATGGGAAGGCTCCTCCTTCGTCACTGAGTGTATCAAGATGTATTCTATGAAGACCACCACTAAGCGATCGAGGTATGGATAAAAGAATATGTTCATGAGTCCCATGAACACTCCAATGTCGTTGGTTCTACTGAATGGAATAATTAATAAATCAATGTGGTAGTACCGACATCTGAAGGCCATCTTCTGCACATCCTCATCTTATACCCTGAGCTGATGATAGCTTGATCTGAGGTCTATATTAGAGAACCAACGATCTCCATTAAGCTTATTGAAAATATTATCAATCCTTGTAAGTTAATAAAGTTTTTTCGAGGTCACCTGGTTTAGGGTATAATAATCCGCACAGAGCCTTAAACTCCCATCTTCATTCTTGGTGAACTAAATAGGGGCCGACCATGGAGACACACTGATCCTTATGAAACCCTACCTCTTCAAGTCCTCTAGCTGCACTCGTAACTCACGAATCTCGATGAGATCCATCCTATATGCTAGTGTAGATATCTGTGTCATACCTTGGTACATTTCAATGTAGATGTACACATATATAATATGATTTAGTCCCCGTACATCATTAGGGAAGACATCCGTATATTTATCCACCACTATAGGATACCTCAGAATCTCAACGTCAACTGTTCTAAGGGTAAGGATAACCAACTGAAGTTTTTTCAGTTCCACCCTCCTCCGTGTAAGTTTATCCTATGTTGGAAAGGTTCCATTATCATGGGTGAATGAATCCCCAGTCACATCTTCAAATAAAAACTTTACTTTGCGCCTAATACAGTCAATTTGAGCATTAACTGTGGATAAGCAGTCCATACATATGATGATGACTTACAACCTTGATATCACTCCTAGTAGATCCTAGCCAAAGCTCTCCCCCCTAGAGTAAACTCAAAATATCTACACTAATGTTTAATCATCCAGTCTTATCCCATAGGAGTTTCTAACCGAGAAGATAGATCTAACGACTCCATTGAAATCATTGATCTCCGAATGACTGTCATGGAAATTAAAGAATGAATAGAACCTATGTCGATAATTACTGCTTCAAGGATGTTATAGACTTAGATCATACCTCGAATCATCTATGGAGTGTCGTGGTCATAGGACTCAGCTTCCAGGCGATGAGATTGTCTTTATCCACATGCTCTCTATGGTAGGGGTGGACAACCCTGAGTTGGTGGCCATAGAACCCCAAATCGTCACCCTATGCCTGCTACATGGGGAGCTCATCTGCCATATTGGCCACCCTATGGACATCCTCACTCAAACTTCTGCCTCTGCCACGACAGTCCCTTGATTGTCACCTGGTTGTCCGTACGATGGGTGAGGTAGTAGTGAACCTTGTGACCCTACCCGCCACACGAGTACCATTTCCTTCTCTGCAACTATCCTCCTCTATCTTGTGATCCCTGTACCACTGACCCTATATCCTGAGGTCTTCCACTAGAAGAAATTCCCCATTTGGGCCCCAACATCATTTGTATACTGCTTGTTGCATATTATTCTATTACCAGACATCATGTAGTGCCTCTCGATGTCGGTACCTGCTTAACTTGGATGATCTCAACTAATAGAGATCTCTCTAGCACCCCAACCACTGTTAAAATCCATAGAGATATCATTGATGCTCTGATCTCTCACCAGAGAACCTACTTAGAGGTTAAAGCATGGACGAATGGGTCTTGTACCATATTGGTGGAGTATCAGGAGAGTTATGTTAACCTCGCCCAGTAATGGTCCAGGATCACGCTTCCCTTATTAAGTGAAACTACTACTATATATGCATTGAGAATAAATTCACTATGAAAAACCTATATCCTAAAAGGGACCTCGATGATCACCCTGGTATGGGTTTCCACGTCATGTAACTAGAGTTTCAGAATCCACTGTCCCCTAGATTCTCCCTTGAAGATACTGGTAGATATGACCACCATAAGATCCACGAATTTCCCAACTAAACAAAAAACTATGCCCACAGCCTCTTGCCAGTCCTCATCGGCATGTGGATCCATCTCTCCTTGGATCCTCTAAGGCATCTTCCACTAAAAGTCCTTCAATGCGCTTAGTCTGCGTACACCCTCTGCTGGTGTGGCTGAAGGAAACGACTACCCAACGAGTAGTGGTGCTGCAGGTACACCATTCGAAGGTTCTAAAACCATAATATGTACCTTAACCGAGGCCTCATCACACTGTGGTCTATCATCACGTACTCTGTTTTGTTGCCTACATGGAGGAATCTTGGATGGAAATAGGTGTGTCATGGTCAATATGATATACCTGGTGAGATGACTCAATGAGATCAAAAGTACAACATTTCAAAATACAGTCAATAAGGTTTTTCGTGCGCATAGTCAGAAATAAGAATTCAGGGTCTAGAAGAATGAATTTGTTGGCCATTTCACCAACACTAGATTCCCCAAACACAAAACCACACTCATAACACATATCACTATTTCCACATAGAAAAGAACAGAGTCCAATTTATTCATTAGAACTGACTCCAGTGATAAAACTTTTCCACGACCAGTCCCTAGGGGACCATGCATTGAAAAACCCAAGCCTACCTTCAATAGGACCGGGGCTAGCCACATCACCAGAAATGTGTATCCCTATAATCAGAAGGAATTGAATTTAAACCTGTATAAACACACATTCCGAGAACATAATAGGAAGCAACCACAATGTAAACTGTTGTTGTAAAATGTTTATAGAATGTAAAAGGGCCAGAATACAAGACGAAATGGAAAGTACAAGTACAATTATTGGAAAACAACTCCTAGAATTTCCACTAAGGATCCTACATGATGATTAGATACATTTCATGATTAGAAATAACTGTGTCATGTCGCGTCAAATGGTCCACATAAGAAAACTATTTAGTCCTGACTCCCTCAGCCTCAATCAATGTTGTTCATCGTCTACACTATACACAGCAAGGTGGGGGCATAGTCAGTGTAGGGTGAGTATAAAAATATTCAGTTGGGACCCCGAGACCCCAGAAGGTCTCCCAGAGTTCCAAAAACAAAAACTTCCACAATGATATACTTCAATCAAAGAGCACAAGGTATTCATCAATTATACTTAGGTATATTTCTATACATATACATATGTTATCAAAGATAACCATTTATTTCACATGGAAACATAGGGCTCCAACATTTAACCCATTTAAACAACATCTCCACGAATAAAGAACAACACAAAGGTAACACCCAAATGTAACACCACAAAGGTGAGAGTACCACAAAGGTAACACCTCGAAGGAAGAACCACAAAATTAAGAGTACCACAATGGTAACACCCTGATGGTAACACCATGAATGTTAGAGTACCACAATGTTAAAACCATGAAGGTAAAACCATGAAGGTAGGAGGAACACAAACGTAACACCATGAAGGTTATACCACAAATGTAATAGTACAAATAACATAACTCCACGAAGTTGAAACCATGATGGTAAATGTACCACAAATGAAAAGCTTGTCCTCGCACATGAATATATCTTAAGAAAAAAAGTACAGATAATTAGACATATCTATGGTTCATTTTACTCTTTCAAGAGGCTCTGTTGCAGACCCACACAAGATCGATATGCACTGACACACATAGGATCATTGAGTGCTGACCCACACAGAAACTGACCCACACATGGTTGTTATATGCTGAGTCACACAGTATCACTAAGCACTGACCCACACAAGATCAAAAGGTACTGTCCCAAACATGATCGCTTTTCATTATTTACGTCACAACCAATCTACTCCACCTCACTACCAGCCACTGGATTCCCGCTCATAGAATTCTTGATTTTGGGAGAACCGCTCCTCAATCGATTAGTAATATTTCAACCAGCACGATGTCCATAATGAATTACCACAATGGAAATCCATGTCTTAAGGGTTTCAACATGACATACGACGCGTCTATTGAATGCATGGTCTGTGACATATAAGCATTTTAGTCTTGAGGGTCCAGTTTGATTCCGGTCCAATATAACCTTAATATACTCCAATGTACTCCAAAACTAATGTGGAGTATACCAAATAGACCTAATCATTATAAGGATCTCATCTATGTTGACAACTTGTCAAACTGACAACTGGTTCACAAAATATGTGACTTTTAGTGAAATTGGGTTGACCATGTGCATAGGGCCAATGGCGGGTTTAGCCCACTTGGCTGGCGTGGTTCAAACCACAGAGGGGTGCGGCTCAATGGGATTACATGGCCCAGACAATGAAGCGTGCTGGTAACAGAGGGTCGCATCCCACTAGAATGTGTGGCGCATAGGGATCATGCGGCGTGTTGGCTGGTGCCACCCTAGGTTGTGCTGGGGGAATCACCTCCCCCAATTCCCTATATGGATATGAAACTTAGAATGAGAAGCAGCGGCACAGAGTGGCACCACCCGGTCACCGTGGGAGCTGTAGGGGTGGGTCTCTCTTCCTATTATGCGGCTTTGAGCCACAACCATCTCTAGCGGCATGTGATAACCATCCACTCCTACTCCAACCACGGCTGGCTGACGACGGCCGTCATAGTCCATTGTGGCATAACCGTACCACCCTTCTACAACAGTGTGCGACGATGCACTACTGCTTCCTTTATGATAGGTAGCTGCTGGCCACCGTCGTCACCCCTCGCAGGTATGGCCATGTACTTCTTCACTAGAGACACATGATGGTGGGCCGCCATTTCCTCCACGACTGACTATTTTTAGCCACTGCTATCACCCGATGATCCGGGTTTCGTATAAGGACCTGACCTTAAACATTACATAATATTGAATTAGATGAATAATTTATATTGAGGATATTTTTAGGTTTAGAGTTTTAGAGAATTAGGAAATAACTATTACATCTCAAATGATTACAAACTAGAAACATCTTCAATGTTTCTATTTTTTCGTAATATAAAAACTCTTAAAAAAAATAGACATGTCTAGTTCCATGTTTTAGATAGCATGACTTTTCATTTAATCTCATTCTTGACCATATTCATCTTTATCTCCTGTGAAATGTATTTCAAAATGTGGGATGAGCATAAAAAGCTCAGAAAGGGATACACAAAGAAGGAAAACCATTAGTTTTTCTAGACAAGTAAACCACTAATACATTATCATAAGTAACACTTTTCACCTTCAATAAGTATTAAATAATCTTCATTGAATAAAAGATCAATACATAACATTCTATAACCAAAATATTACCATAAAAAGAATATAAAGAACACATAATATATAAAGGTAACTTGGTACATAATCATACTTAAATGGAATAACCATACGGTCAAGTTCCACACATATAACTAAATGGAATAGCCAAACGTCCGAGTTCCATACGCAATTCATTAAAGGTTATAACGTAACCACCATCCTGGTTTATCACAGCACCACCCGTCATTTGGTTTAACACGTAACCACCTGTCAAATGACCAAGTACCATCATTAAACATACAATGATACAAATATAAACATTTCACGAATAACAATTCATTTTCAATCATAAGAAATAATTTCAAGATATTGAAAAAATCATTTCATTTTCAAAAACCATCTAAAAAGAGTGTTCTTAATCAAAATATCCCATACCACATTGATGCTTTTAATGGTATTAACATTTTAAAACATTAATAACCATATCAATCCTAAAAAACATTTTGAAAACATGGACATTAATGAGAAATACTTAGAATAATAAATCTTTAAAACATTTAAAATGATATTTTTGATATAGAGTTTTTAACAAAATGGGAGAAGGTTGAATACCAATAATTGAGTAATAACATATAATCATAACTTTATAATATCATAAGAATAATTTTATTCTTTATGTAATATACCAAAGGACAGTATATACACCATATCAATGTGTATTGGCTCATAACAACAATGAAGTCACAATGGAATGTTAATTGAGATGATATCCCTTATAAAGACGGTATCCTTTGATTATGGAGAAATCAATTACATAATTATGTGTGAAAAATAATAATACACAAAATATAATTGGATATTAATTATAAGAAAATCATAGGTCACTAACATATATTCAAAGAATGACATATTCATGAAGTACAAGTTTTACACATAGAATTGAAATCGGGTTAGGAAGTTCCCTCGCCAAAATTCGATAGCCTAATGACATTACTTTGAAAATTCATAAAATTAGTTGATGAATGATAAAATCGAATCTCATCACTTGGAAATAAAATTTAAATCAATAAGGATATATAAGAACATATCACAACATAATAATATGTAATTTAAAATACATAACAAAACGAATCCTTTAAAAAATGGTGGTTGAATGGTTCCCTTACCAATTGGGTAACATACGAGACATACGCCACATGAAAGAAGGATCATAAAATGAAGATGTAAATACCCATATATGAAAGTCTGTTACACAAGTATTACAATAATGGGGTGTACATACACCAAAAAAATGTAGATAGTGGAAAATTTAGCATGAATCTCACAGGAATATGATGTGATATGAAAACTCCTTACCATTTAGAAGTCAATCGAGTGATATGAAAAAAAGTTAATAAACACCAAATGAATCATAGAATATCATGATTATAAATACAATAATGATAATATATATCAAATAGAAGTTAAAAATACATCAAATGAAATAAATAAGTGGTGAACAATGGAAATCTCAAGTAATTGAAGGTGAGATAAGAAATACCTTAACTCGTTGTCCAACTTGACCGGTTCGTTCTGTAATATCATGAATAATAAACTAATGTTAATTTATAATTGCATAAGAAACTTTTTATTGTTTATTATTCATTTTATATCACTTATTACCATGTAATAAACATTATGTAATAATTTATGTTAATAACGTTCATTTTGTCGATATTTGGTACTTGAGTCAAAAAATGAACACCTTATATTTACATGTTGCCCATGTTGTCAATAGTACATTATATCAAAAATGATATTAATTATTTAGATATCATATATATCATAAATTTCTATTATATATATATATATATTTATTTATAATAGTATATAACATTTGGAGGTATGAAATGAAATGCACTATTCTCGGAGATGAAAAGTCGTACTTACACATGAGCACTACTTTCATTTATATATCCTATTTTAATGGAATTAAAACATAATTATTCATAGGTATATTATATTTAAATTATAATATCACATATTATATCATTAATTCAATCATTAATACATCCCACAAAATACATTAACGAGTCATATCACTTTGAGGGTGCGGTAGTCCGCACTTCCTCAAATGAAATTATCGCATTTACCCATAATGGAAACCATAAATAAATGGCAGAAAAATGAAAATAAAGAAGCATAAAGAAAATATAATCATAATATATATCATATATAAATACACTTCCATCATAATGTCCATCATGATAGGCGGTATGAGGTAATTGAACTATCATTGTTTCGTGATGCGTTAGTTTTCCATCCATAGAAACATTATGTTCTTCACCCATTAGACGGAGTTGTGTGTATGCGTAGTTTAAATAAATCTAGTAACAATATACTATTATATATAGGATACTGGTTTTTTATAAGATAAATTAATAAAAAGAGATTTGGGGTAAGTGATGTAAAATAATAGAAAAGAAGTTAAGAGAAACCATTACCTTTAATTTGGGTAACTTCCATTGGTTTGAACCAAAAGAAATTCATGAAGTGACTTATGCTTATTGTAATGATTGTAGGTGGACGAGAGGGATGTATGGATATTAATTGGGCAGAGGTTGGATTAGGCAATAGGCATTAGAGGTGTGAGGAATTGGTTATAGGTGAGGGCGTTCTATAAGGGAGATGAGGGGCTCTTTAGGAAAGTGTGATAATATTATTTTTATTATATAATTATATTCGGTTTCTAAAGGTCCAAAAATCATTACGGACAAATTTTAGATGACTCATGGTCGAAATAAAATCATCCATTATGAATTGGATAGGTTTTTGATGTTATTTTAATATTTATAATCTTATTAATTACAATGATTTATGAATGAGTTATATACTATATCATTATTGTTTCATAAATAATTTAATTTATTTGATTTCTAGAAATTATAAAAAAATAACATCATGTAGAAATATTTTGACCTTTCCAATGAATATTTGTAGTCATAAATATTACTTATATAACACCATATAAAAATTAATTTACTAAATTATTTTTGTTTTTATCATTTTTGCCTTTACATTAAATTAATTAATCTGAAGTGCCATTATAATTCATATATGGCCACATGGGGTCCCAAAATAGACCCATGGATTCCCATGGTCAGCCATTACTCATCCAATAAGGTTATGACATGTTTTATGGTAATTTGAAATTTTTATATTATTATTTTAACCTTGAATTACCTTATTTAAATATAACTGTGGTAAATAAACATTAAAAGTTACTATTCAACAAAAATTATTTTCATCTTATTGAACAAAATTATTCTTATTAATAACAACCATTTATGTCTTTTTTTTTAATTTAAATTCACAAAAGCGCTAAAATTTCATTTCAAAGAAAAGGTTAATTTTTTAAACTACTACTATGTGGTTTCACTATTCATAAAAAATTCTTGTTTTTTAGAAAAATACCAAAAATTCACCCTAACAAATATTTGGTATTCCAAATTAAAAACTTATTTCTATTTAACCAAATTCAAAAATAATAAAATTCATTAATTAATTTAATATTAATTACTGTTTTCAAAATAAATATCATCTATTTAAAAAAACAATATCTATCAAAAGATTGACACATTCTTATGTCCAATATTAAGGTGTGATTACTTCCAATAACCAACATTGGATTAAATGGTAAAAATTTATTCTAATTAAACATCAAAACCATTTAAAAAGATAATCTAACTATATTAATGAATTAGATTATAAGGCACTTTGGAATTAAATTACAATAATTTTCTCTATTCAATAAAATAATGAACTTTATCAAAAAAAATCCACAATTTTACAAATGTAAATTTTGATGTCCCCATTCTAAAGAATACTTTTATTTGGTCAAATAGAATGTATTAATGTGACCAAAATAATATTTAAATAGGGTTCACCATTAAAAGGTGGTAAATCGACCTTTTAATGTAAATTTCTCTTAAAATTTGATTCATTCACATTTTAAGCCTCAAACTTTTATTGGATAAATTTAAATGCATTTAACAAACATGTTTAATCATATTTTAGTTCATTTTGTTCATTCCCTCTAATAAAAAGTCTAGAAGTTGATACCAATTAAAATAATAATATAATATTATTAGTGTCTAGCATAAGATTTCAAAGAAACCAATTGTTGTGTATTGGGTACGCTATTGAACATAGAAACCCCTTTAATGTAAAATTAATATCCAATTCACAATTATTAATAAATATGAAAATTTCATATTCTCTAATTTCCTAGGTTGTTACATCCTTCCCCCTTTTGGGAATTTCATCTTCGCAATGTTAATACATGGCTTGGAAAATTTATTAAAAGTCCCTCATCAGAAAAAAGTCAGTAAAACTTTCACTTTAAAACAATGCAAGAGAAGTACAAAGGACAATAGAGATAACCCATACTAAGATTCCATGTAGGAAACATCGATATGGAAGAGAAATAAAATCATCAAGTTTCGTTGGAGAGTGATAGAAAACAAGATTAGGAGAATGTTAACCACTAGAAAATCACAAACATGTGATGGGTTAAACAATCATTGATTCCCTAGAAGGAAATGTTAACAGATAACAGTTTTGTTTTAAGTTACTTTTCATTGAAGAATTTATTTATGATCTTAAATAAAAACATAAGGAAACATAATTACTTGTCATGCAGACTTCATCCTTCAATATATTTCTATCAAAAACTCATATTTTCTCTAAATGATGACTATTTAGGATAACGTGTTCAAATTAAAATCACTATAATCTACTTCGAGAGAATCACATAATCCATAAAAAGGTACTATATATTTCCCATGTCTTTAGACCTTGACGAAAACCAAAATTGGTTACTAGAATATCAGAAAATCCCGCAAAAGTATAATCTTTTACATAAAGGAAAACTGATCTCAATCTCTAGAATTTGGAAAACAATGCCTAATGTTCATCCAAGAAAATTCAATGAAAAATTGCCCATAAAATTATTCAACATAATCCAAAATAATATTGAAACCAAATTTCAGAAGGATTTAGTCACATAGTCTTCCAAGATAAATCTTAACATTTATCTCCAAAAAACATTAGTTACTCTTATAGTCTAATATTGGAAAGTAATTAACCTAATAACATATATTACATGATAGGTTAATAATTTCCATAGATATCCTAAAATCATCTTATTATTGATTCATAAAATCGTATTACTAAAAAGAATTAGTTATACTAACTGGGGACTTCACGTAGTCCAATGGTAGGTGATAAATCCCAATTGTACTTTGGTTGTGGGTTCGATTCCTACAGCTTTATCCGACGTGATGGGTTGTCACCTGGTCTAAATGTCTTTATTTTTCAAAAACTGTATAATTTTATAACATTTCAAAAAAGAGATAAATTCATCAAAAATAACCATACCATATTTTAACTAAAAAATTTATCTAATAACATTCATTTTTCTTCCCAAAATGTATTAACCTGTAATAGCCTAAAATTCAAAGTTTATATAAACCCATACGGTTATTTATATTTATATCCACATAATAAATGAAAATTATTCCATGAATAAAATATTCATATATCAAACTTCATGGTTACACATACTATAAAATTTCTTATAATGTAATCCCTTCATCAAAATATACTTAATACTTTTAAGCATTTCACCATCCTAAAATATACCATAAGAATTAATCACATATATGTTGACTTATTACTAATTTAAAATTCTTCATGATCCATTAACCCTTCCTTTCCAAATTATTCTGAAATATAACATTTCTACAAACAAAATGATGAATCATATCCTAAGATTCAATAATGTCAAAACATTTGTTAAAAAATAATCCATAACTTTCATTGGTCATTTTCAGCTTCATCATCCTCAATCAGAATGGAATTAGGTATTGGAGAACATTTATTTGTAAGATCATGGTGATACCATTCATGAAACTTCTTTGTAGGACATCTATTAGTATAATGCCCATGAACACCACATTTAAAACAATCAATTGATCCATAATAAAGAACATCATTCCATTTACTAGAGTCAACTGGATGATAAATTTTTCCATGACATGTTCTTGCTTTAGGACCTTAATTTCCACTCCGGTAGCATCTTCTCATCCCTTTGAAATACTTTCCTAGGAGATTAATTCAACATCCTTGAAACATATTTTTTTTAACATACATAACATTATTATTATTACCTAAACTTTCGTGGGTATTTGTTTCTCACATATACGAAGCCTTATAAAAATCACCATGGTTCAAGTGGTCAATCATGACTCCAGATAGATGGTTGAGAATAACCACAAAATTTATCATTGCAGCTCCAATTTTATTAAATTTCTCATTCAGAAAACTGTCACAGTTTTCTTCACATCCATTATTACTTTGATGCCTGTTAGATCCATCCATTGACTAAAACAGAAAAAGTTATGTGTGAGTATATGAGTAAAATCATCATATAATATCTCATGAGGAGGATAAATAAGAAGATATAATAATTCATGTTATCTAAAACTCATTCACATTATCGAAAATAAATATGACTCATTCTGAAATCCGTACCATTATCGTAATGTCACTTATTCTTAAAGAACACCCTAACCTATAAATTTATCTTAACTGGCCTATGATACAAACTATAAATACCTGGCCTTAAACATTACATAATATTGAATTAAATGATCAATTCACATTGAAGATATTTTCTCTCTTAGTGTTTTAGACATGTAAAATGAAAACTAACAAATTTCAACTTAATACAAAGTAGAAACTTCTAAAAAATTTGCATTTTTCTCATAAAATAAAAACGCTTAAAAAAAGAGACATGTCTAGTTCCATGTTTTGGAAAGAATGACTTTTCCTTGATCTCATCCTTGACCATATTAATCATGATTCTCTATGAAAAATAATTTTAAACATGGGATGAGAATAAGAATATCAGTAAGGGATACAAAATGGAGGAAAAGAGTTTGTTTTTCAATACAACAAGGAAGACACTAATACTTTATCATATGTAATAATTTTCATCTTTAAGAAGTAGTAAATACTATTCATTGAATGAAAGATCAATACATACTATTTTTAACCAAAAAATTATCCTAAAACCCATATAAAGAAAACATTACATATAAATGTAAATTGAGTCATAAACATACTTAAATAGAATAACCATACAGTCGACTTCCAATAATATCACTAAATTAAAATTCCATATGGTCGACATCCATACCAAATGCATTGGAGGTTATAACGTAACCACCCCTCCTGGTTTATCACAACACCACCCTCCATTTGGTTTATCACATAACCACCCATCAAATGTCCAAGTGCCAACATTACACATAAAATGTTTCAAAAATAAACATTTCACTAATAACATTTAATTTTCAATCATAAGATATAATTTCAAGATATTGAAATAATCAATTCATTTTCAAAAACCATTTAAAAATAGAGTTTTGAATCAATGTGTCCCATACCATTTATAATAATTTAATGGTATTATAATTTTAAAAAGTTAATGTCCATATAAATAAAAAAAAACATTTTGAAAACATAGACAATAGTGAGATATATTTAGAAAAATAAATCTTTAAAACATTTAAAATGATATTTTAGTTATAACTTTTTTAACAAAATGAGATAATCTTGAATACAAAAAATTGTGTAATTACATTTAATAATAATTTTATAATATCATGAGTATAAAGGTATTTGTGATATAATATGCCAAAGGACATTATATACACCATATCAATGTGTATTTGTGCATAACAATAATGAAGTCTCTATATAAAGTAAATTGAGATGAAATCCCTTATAAAGATGGTATCATTTGATTAAGGATAAATAGATTACATAAGTATCTGTGAAAAATGAGAATACATTCAATATATGTGGATATTATGTGTAAAACAATCAGGGGTCATTCATACATATTCATAGGATGACATATTCATGAAGTACAAGTTTAACCCAACGAATTGAAATTGGGTTAAGAAGTTCCCTTGAAAAAATTCTATAGCCTAATGACATTAATTTAAAAATTCAGAAAATGAGTTTATGAGAGATAAAATGGTACATCATCACTTATAAATGAAATTTAAATCAATAATAATATATAATAACATATCCAAACATAATAATATGTAAATTAAAATAAATAACAAAAAGAAGTCTTGAAAAAAGTGGTTGAAAGGTTCCCTTACCGATTGGGTAACATATGAGACATATGCCACATGAAAGAAGAATCATAAAATGAAAATGAAAATACCCATTAATAAAATTATATTACACAAATTTTATAATTATGGGTATTACATACTACATGAAAAATGAAAATAATGGAAAAAATAGCACGAATCTCACTTGAATAGGAAGTGAGATGAATTTTTTTTACCATTTTGTAATCAATCGACCCATATAACAAAAATTTAATAAACCCAAAATGAATCATAGAATACCATGATTATAAATAAAATAATGATAATATATACCAAATAGCAGTAAAAATACACCTCTTGCAATAAATAAGTGACGAACAATTGAAATCTCACGGAATTCAAGGTAAGATAAGAAATCCATTACCATGTTGTTCTACTTGTCCCGTTCCTTCATTAATCTATTGAATAATAAAATAAATTTAATTTCAACTTGATTAAGAACCATTTTCTTGTTTATTATTCCTTTTATATCACTTATTACCATGTTATTAACATTATCTAATCATTTATGTTAATAACGTTCGTTTTGTCGATATTTGGTACTTGAGTAAAAAATGAACACCATGTATTTAAAAGTTGTCCATGTTGTACATTGTCCATTATATCTAGAATGGTATTAATTAGTTATATATCATAGATATCATATATATCAAGTAAATATATATTTATAATAGTACATATCATTTGGAGGTAAGAAAAGAAATGCACCGTTCATAGAGACGGTAAGTCGTGCGTACGAATGAATGCTGATTTCATTTTTATTTATTATTTTAATGGATTTAAAACATATTTATACATAGTTATATTAAAATTAAAGTATAATAATATATAAAATATCATTAACTCAACCCTTTATATATCCCATTTAAGGCATTAATGACTCATGTCACTTTGAGGGGGCGGTAGTCTACACTTCCTCAATTGAAATTATCAGGTTTACCAATAATGAAAAACGTAATGGTATGGTATAAAATGTAAAATAAAGAAGAATAATGAAATCATAAACATAATATATATCAAATATAAATACAGTTCCATCATAATGGCCACCATCAGAGGTGGTAGGAGGTTATTTAACAATCATCGTTTCGTGAGATGTTACTTTTCCATCCACAGAAACATTATGTTTATCACCCATTAGATGGAGGTGTGTGTATGTTCCGTTTGAATAGTTCCCGTAAAAAATACTAGTATATTATGGATACTAGTTTAGTTATAAAATAATATAATAAAAAGAGTTTTGGGGTTTGATAAGTAAGATAAAAGAAAATAAGTTAAGAGAAATCATTACCTTTAATTTGGGTAACTTCTTTTGCTTTGATCCAAAAGCACTTCTAGAAGGGCCTTATTCTAATGTTAAGGATTATAAGTGGAAGATACGGATGTTGGAAGATTAATTTGGTAGGGGTTGGATGAAACAAAATGCTTCAGAGGTGTGAGAAATTGGTTAGAAGTGATGGATTTTTTTAAAGTGGTGAAGGGCTATATAGGAAAGTGTGATAATATTACATTATTATATAATTATTTTCGATTTTGAAAGGACCACAAATCATTATAGTTGAATCTATGATGAATAATGGTAAATATAAAATCATCCAATATGAATTGGATAGGTATTGGATCTTATTTTGATATTTAATATCTTATTTATTTAAATGATTTATTAATGAGGTAAATAGTCATAAGTATTGTGTCATAAATAATTTAATTTATTTGATGTCTAAAAATTATAAAACAGTTACCATGATGTATAATTTTTTTATATTTCCAATTAATATTTATAGTCAAAAATATTATTTAAATAACACCATATAAATATTAATTTACTAAAAGATTTTTGTTTATATAATTTTTTCCAATACTTTAAATAAATTATTCGAAAGTTTCATTATCATTCATAAGTATTTCCATGGGGTCCCAAAACAGACCCAAGGATATCCATGGTCAGAAATTACTCATACAATAGGGTTAGGACAAGTTTTAAGTTAATTTTGAATTATTATAATGTTATATTTACCTTGAATTATGCTATTTAACTTTAACCGCTGTAAATAAAAGTAAAATTTTACTATTCACAAAAAAAATCGTATGATTGAACCACATTTTACTTATCAATAACTACCATGTATTTCATAATTTTGAAATTCAATTCACAAAAGTGGTAAAATTTTATTTAAATGAAAAAGTCGATTTTTTAACTACTACTAAGTGGTTTCACTATTAATTGAAAATTTATGTTTTTTAGAAAAATACCAAATATTCAGCATTAGCTATATTTGGTATTCCAAATTGAAATCTAATTTATATTTCACCAAATTAAAAACAAATAATTTGCATTAATTATTTTAAAATTAATTCATGTTGTCAGAACAAATATTGTGTTTTTAAGAAACAATATCTATCAAAATATTGACACTTTCTTATGTACAATATCAATGTGAAATTAATTTCAATGAACAAAATTGGATTAAATTGAAAAATATATTAAAATTAAACTTTAAAACCAATTAAAAAGATTATCTATCAATATAAATAAATTATATTAAAAGGCAGTTTGGAATTAAAATACTATATTATTCACTATTCATTAAAAAATGAACATTATAGGAAAAAAATCCACAAATTTACACATAGTAAATATTTATGTACCCATAATAAAGAAGGAATTTATTTTCTCAAATTGAATGTATTAAAGTGGCCAAAAATATATTTAATGAGTGTTCCCCATTAAAAGGATGTAAATAAACCTTTTATTGTAAATTATGCTTAAAATTTGATTCATTCCCATTTTAAGCCTCTAAATTTTATTTGATTAATGTAAATATATTTAAAAAACATGTATAATAATATTTTAGTTATTTTTGTACATTCCCTCCAATAAAACGGCTAGTAGTTAACTACAATTTAAAATAATAATATTAAATTATTATTGTGCAACGTAAGATTTCAAAGAAACATTTTGTTGTGGATCGGGTACGCAATCGAAAATATATTCCATTTTAATTTAAAATTAATATTCAATTCACCAATATTAATAAATATGAAAATTTCATATTTTTTATTTTCCTGGGATGTTACATTTCGTCCAACTAGAATTAAATACTCACGAATATCACACAAAATTCCAACAAATGGTGGAGGGTATAGGCCTTGTACATTTGGCATGAGCCCTCCATGGTAGCTTGATATCCCAAGGGATGAAAAGTATTAAAAAATATCTTGAAATTAAAACAAAATAAATCACTACCTCAAGATTGATGGAGACCATCTACATTTGAAAAAGATTTGGCGCTGTTCATTACCACAACAAACATCCAATGATGCCACTCAATTGGCATCCATCGATTCATGATTCAGTGTTGCTTGTCACGGCTCACTAGAACTGGTCCCGTCCTCCAAGTGGTTGGTGTCGCGACACATTATCATAACTTCGTCGCTTGATGAAGCAGTTCCAATACTTCTCCCAAAGCTCTATATAAATCAGAGAGGGTGAGGGTGAGTAATACATATGGAATTAATGGGGGTTCACTTAATAGGAACCTTTCTAACTTCAATGGTGTTGTCACAATGGTTTTTAGGAGTCAATCAACTTAATGGCTTGACATTTCATTGGTCTTCCCATGGCCGCTTGTCTGTTGGAGGAAATTAAAACATAGAAATAAAATAAAAATTTATTTTATTATTCTTTTAAAAAGTCCAAAAAACAATCTTTTTATCTAGACCTACTATGGTCCAAGTGAGGCATCTCTTAATTGAATCTCAGCACTATAGATTCTTCTTTCCCTTGAATTTTTAATTTGAGAAACAGTTCAATAGATAGAAAACACTGCCCACGTGTTTACTGAACGTAGCATAATTTTTTTTTATAAATTTCATTCATGGGCACATTGTCCATTAAAATAATGCACCGTTAATTTTTGAAGACTCATAATAGTTTCATATAAATAAATAATTACATGGAAAATATGGGTCATTACATCATTCCTATCTAGAAAAAATTCAGTATTGATGATGTTGTAAAATAGTATGTTTATGATAATATATGTTTACTCAATGTACCTCATACAATAACATAATATAGGTATGATCATTTCATTTTGATGTTTTGGTATCTGTTTTAGAGAGATTTGGTTAGGCATATGCTTGTGAGAACATATATTCACCCTAGGACTGATGGTCTGTAGAAATGAATGATGTAAATGTATGAGGACATGGTTCGAGCATTTTTCCATGATTTTGTGGCTTCATGGGATAAATTTATACCCCTAGTTTATTTTTCATATAATAATATCATTCAATTGATAATTCATACTACTTTTTTGGTCTTATATAATATTCCATGTTGTTCACCATGTTAATGGATAGAGGTAGGGGAGGTTGTGCGAATAAGTCCTCCCCTCATACAGGAGTGATTAGATTAGGAATAATAGATCAGAAAATCAATGTGTTATACTCAATATATATACAAATTATATGATTCTCACCATTAGAAACCTTTAGAGATCATGTTTTGGGATTGTGTTTTCTTTTGATTATCACTCAAACATTGGAATATATGGAAGGGGAGGGATGTGAATCTATAACCTCTTTTTTGGGAATTTTGATATCACAAATAGTGATAGGATGGATTCCAATTATTTTTTATTACCATAGAGGTACATTACCATGGAGAAAACCTTCCACATTTCATAGCTTCATTGTTATCAAGTTGACCCATCACATACTTTTGATATTGGGGATATTATAGTAGATGGTGATTCTTATTCTGAGGAGTATCCCATACAGATCATTGATTGAACTAAAATGTATAAGTAAATATAGAATCAAAAATTATTGTGGGTTCTATTATATAATAACCATTAACTAGAATATAATTTAGATCCATAGGATTATGTACAAGAATTGTGGTTTGAGTTGTTCTCAAATAAGGTTTTACAGACCATGGAAGGGAAACTCATGGATGAGTTCCATTAATTGGGGAATAATATAAAAACCTACTTTTAATATAGTTATAGATATATTAATATTAGGATTATATATTTTTTTGTCCTAATATGTATGCCTAGTAAGAATATGGATGAAATTAAGGTGTACTAGGTTTTTTCAGAGCCTAAAAACCATGTTTGTAGAAAAAACAACTAGGCCACCCAGCTACTAGAAACAATGTTTCCCAACCCTTATGGGTTCTCTCGACAATATAGGTTGTTTATGTGAGAGGAAGTGGGAACAATATTTTTCCTAAATGTCTAACAGAAGCTACACACCAATGTGATATTGTTAAAGTCCATTATGAAAAATAATATTTATAAAATCTCAAAAAGTGTGTATTACTATTCATAGTGGCTAGTTTGATTTTTCACCAGCTATTTTATTATTTAAAGGGAAATGAATTATGGATTCTTGGTGTGTTACAATATATATAATTTTTTCACCAATTCGTTAATTGACATTTGGTGTCATCATCAATTCGGGTCGGAATTTCATTATTTTATCATTTATATTTTAGTTTCAAAATTTATGGTCCATGAAATTTTATCATGGATTAATCATCTCAAATATTTTAATCATTATAAAAATATCTTATATATGTAATAAAATTATAATAATAATTAACCATGACTCATGGTCTTGTAAAACGAATCATATCCCAATGTCGAGGAGGTATTCCTCATGTACGCATGGTTAACGAAGTCGTTTTCAATAGAATTAAGAAAAGGTGTAATACAGTTTATCAATTCATAATATATGATATATCATTAATATAAAAATTTTATTTTTAATTCTCTATTTTTATTATCCTTTTTAGTGGGTGAAGGTAAAAAAAATAATGTATCATATAAGTGATAGACTACAAAACACATGATTCTTGATTTTGTTCATCCTAATACAAAATGGGCATGTTGTTATTGACTGTACGATCATAATAAAAACACAAATATATAATAATAATGTTTATGTAATAATTTTATAATGGAGAAATGAAATATTAGGTATAATAAAAACACATAAAGAAATAGAAAATAAAAGAGATATTTAAGAACATTTACCACACTTCTTGGATTATCTCCTTTGTAAAGAGGATTAAACCATTATGGGATTGTATTTTTTGAAAAAAAAATCACCTAATGGTATATATTATTTTGTAATATTATATAGGGTATATTTTTACCAAATATGAAGAGGTGTTTGTGGGAGATGATGTGAGGAGATGAGTGCCCCATTTATGAGAGAAAAGGATTTTCATTTTTTTAAATATAGAAAACATTTCAATTATGCAATGTCACACACAAAGAGAGTGGATAAATATTGGATAAATAATAAATTGTAGGGGGATATTTTTTATACAAACCCAAAAAATTCATATATGATAATTTTTTGAATATTTTATTCTTTTTTCCTCTTAGGGAACTGAATTTTCTATTTTTTTCAATATAATAACTAATTTTTAACTGGGTAATGTATCCTTTAAGAAACAAAAAAATGTTTTATATTATATAATTGTTACCCTAGGATTCTTAATATTAAATAATTATTATAAAATTTAAAATATGATGTTTATGTAAAATTAATTTGAACACAATAACATATAACCACCAAAATATGTTATTATTGATTATTTTTTGAATTAGGAATTATGATTATAACATAATTATAAATTTCATTATATAAAATTATTATCATTAAATTATTACCATTAAACTATTATTTATATAAATAAATTAATAGAAAAACATTATTATATAATGTTAGTATTTTTTAACGAAACGATCAAAAAATACATTTCATTAAAATGCTACAAAAATTTTCACATTATTAATATTGGGCTTAAAAATTAAAAATTTTATTTGTAAATGATTTTTTATACATTTTAATATAATCAAATTTGTTATATTTCTGTAAAATATTTAAATTCATTCATAAAATATTGAAATTTCCTAAAATTGGTGACATTGATAAAATTATTATTTTAAAATATAGGATGAAAAATAATTTTTTAAAACCTCAATATCCTCCATAATGTAATATTGAAATTATGATTTATACAATTATATTCAATATATAAAATAAAATTTCTTAAAATAGTATAAATAAATTAGAATATCAAGTGAAAAATTAAATTAATTCTATTTTTGACGAAGATACTTTTTTGAAGCATAAAATTACATTAATGAAAATGAATTAATAATTAATTTTGAATTAATGAATAACTTATTATTATAATAAACCATGAAACGTAATAATAAAATATTTTTATATTAAAATTCATACATTTTAATTTAACAGCTATGTTATAAATGTTTACTTTTTCTTGGTTTATATTACATCATATTTCTCTATAAAAAAATATATCTAACACAATATGTTAATATTAATGGAAAAATATATAATATTACATGGTGTTGAAATAATAGAATTATCAAAAAAATAAAATTTATATATTCCATTTCATTATAATATATAAAAATGATAAATATTGTGAGAAAAAATAAGGAACAATATCACTTTTATGTAACTAGTATAAATGATCCAATAATGATCACCTAATGTAGAAAAAAATAAACTTTGTAGAATTAATATAGACAAATACAATATATAATGAGGTAAATTGATATTGGATATATGTAATGATATTAATTAATTGATTAAGATAACTATGTTTTTAATATACAAGGTTAATGTTTTTTACCAATATTTGGAAAAAATGAAAGGGTTTTCTATCTCAAATATCTCATTCTGAGACATGTTTTGTATGATTTATGTAATTTACATTATGTGGTGTATATAGTTCCTATTTGAGATATTATATCACGAAATTCCTTCTTTCAAGAAATTTGAATAGTAATTTTAGACTCACTGTATTATTAGTTTTATATTGGATTATTACCTAATCCATAAGTGGGATTTCCTATCTCAGTTTTTATTTTTTGGGAATCAAATTATATTCACAATGTATTTCAATTTAGTTGGGTTCATAAAATTCTATGGTATAATTTTTTTCATATAATTCAAGAAATTAAATGGATTTAAAATAATATATTGTTATATATCCCTCATATTCATTTAATTAAAGAGTTTCCCAAACTATTTTAAAACTCTATCCTTTACATGGTGAAAAAACCATCATTAGTTTTGATAAAGGAAATGTTTGTATACATTCCTAGAAAATAGATCTTGTCATGATACTAGAAATATTACATGGTTGTGAGACATATATACCTATGGATAATCACTCCGAAAAGGATTTATTATATATTGAATATATCATAACATTGATGCATGATTAATGGTATTAATACCACACTCCTTGCTAAGAACTCATGAGGGGTATTCTTTTTAATATACACATGATATTTTTTAACCAAGATGAAATATTTATCTACCATTTCCATGGTATCATTAGATTGAAAGCTATTGAAAAAAATTACTATATTATATGGTTATACTATCACATTGAAGGTTCCCTCTCCTCTATATTTCATTTATATAGTCGTGTATGATTATATTAAATATCCTACATAACATCTAAGGTGATTAAACTATGTTATCCAAGATATCCACATTTTTTATTCACTGGGGAGGTATTTATTTTACATATTTTTCATTATATAAAGAAAAATGTTTTTCTCCAGCCATAGGCTATTTAAGGAATTATATTAATGTTCTTAATGTCTATTATAGTGAATTTATTGTCATTAATCATACGATAAGTGGTGTATAGAGTTATATATCCCTCAGTTGAATCTTTATAAGTAATAGTTCAAAATAAATTCAGTATTTTGGTATCCCTATACCCATATTAATATACAATTCTAAGATATGTTAACGAAATAAAATTCGATCTTGTATTATTCATTCCATTAATATGATATTATTGTTTATATTTATCAATTTTATTATTTATTTTCATGGATATAGAGTTATTTTTTTAGCTGATTAATGATTCATGTTGTTTAATTATTCCTTCAATATCACTTATTCTATGATTAAATTATTATATATTTAATGTATGATACTTTATATTGATTATCTATGATCTCCTTAATTATTTTCCTTACCTGAGGAAACCTAGAGGATACAATTTTGTTATTTTAATAGATATTATATAAGGTATAAGAGTGATCTCATAATATGTTCATGTCTTATCATTTGTTATAAAATGTAATGTGTGTGAATGTACACATCCAAGGCAAATAAACTATTGTATCTTGTGAGAAATCTTATATTCTAGACCAATAATGTAATATAACTATGGGATTTGTGTTTTTTTGTGTCTTGGATACTAAATTTGGTATTAGAGATGGTTTTGTAAGAACCTTGTTTATTACATTTAAGGGAACCTGGTGATAGATAACATGTACTATGAAATATCCATGTATTTCAATTGAATAACATTTCATAATTTGATAGGAATTTTATTTTATATTTCAAAATCTTGTAATCATTATTTGTATGTCATTGTATATATATTATGACTAATGGGAGTACTATAAACATTATCAACAACCAAAAAAAATGTTGGGATTTTCTCCTAAACCATTCAATAAAGTTGGTTTTATGATTAATATAAGCAGAAACACATAATAAAATATTTCCATGGTAATTAAAAATAATATTTCCCAAACTGAGAGACTTATTGAAAGATGGCGTAACTTTATTGAACCAATTTATGAGAAAAAAAATATAAAATTCAAAATAACTATTAATCCATTGGTAGGTAAAAAATGGATGATGCCTATAGATAATATATTTTTCACATCTCTAAGTACTGTGATGGAAATAAAGTCTTCATTGTGTTCTATCATTTGAAGGGAAGTGAAACCATTGGGGTTTCTAATTCAAATAATTAAAGAGGATGTTAAGATAACTCATATGGTATTGGTAACTTTTGATGATATATTATATTAAAATACTTTCCCTAAGAGTAAATAGTAAGAATTGAAATGAAATTCCTAAATTTTATTGAAATTGTGGAGGAAAATTTTATTGACTATGGGGAAAACATTACATGGTTATTTATGAGTATTACAAACAATTTAAATAATCCAAAAATGGAATAACTCATTTATTTAATGGTATAATTATGATCCTTTGAATGGTTTTTTTCTCTTGGTACTTTTATAAATTTGGAGATATTGTCTTGGTTCCTTTATGGACAAAAATTACTTCGTGAGGATGTATATATTCCAAGAAATTTAGGATAAGAAGATTTCAGATGAGTACCATGGGATGAACAGAGGAAAAATGGGGATGAATTGAAGCATTTTATTTCCCACCTGTGATAAATATGAGAAGAAACTCCATGGTTCTAGAATGAATGACACGTCATTTTCATAAAAGTGAATTGAAAAATTCCTTCCACATATTTAATGAAAATGAATATCATAATTAGTTTATGTTAACTTCATCAAATATGAGAATAATGGACATAGTACAATCCAATTCCACAAATATCAAGATAATTTACATGACATAATTATAAGTGCTAAAATTATAACTTATGTGATAAACATTACAGATGTAAAAGATACTAATTAACAGTGGAAGGTAATTTTATCATATCCAAAATATATATATATATACTGTTTTATTTAATTTTTTATCTTAATGTTCTGTTATATTATTTGTTTTTTTCAAAAATATAAAATAGTTGTCCACCACCTCTTTAAAAGAGTTATAAATCATGAATACAAGTAAAAAAAAGTCTATGATATTGATATTTCAATATGATCCAATTATGATGCGTGAAAATAACCTACTTGGAAACATTTTTATTGAAATTTTGGTTGAAATTTATATGATACACGGTACAGATTATCGATCAATTTATATTGAAAAGTCTATATTCCAAGGAGAATGATATAATGACTCATGAAGGTGAAGAGAAATCAATATTCCTTATAAGGGAAAATTAATTATCTAAATCATGCAAGGATATCCCTCTGGTAACTATACATAATGAAATTATTGTAATAATGGATTATAAAGTGAGATATATGTATATAAAAGGCATCATATTGATAATGTATTTACCCATGTAATAATAATTCAATAATGTTTTCTAAAAAATAGTATTTTCATCCACTAGAGAATGAAGTTGAGTTTTCTATTGAATTCATTATTAAATCATGGGATATTGAAAAAAAATCCAATAGAATGAAAGGTATAGATTTTGTGGGGTTTAAGAATTGTTTTCAAGAGTTTTACAATAAGAGATTTACATTCCTAGGTTTTTCACTATGTGGATCACCTATTTTATTTTTGAAAAAGAATAATAGATGTTTGAGGATATACATCGAATAAAATAAGGTCAGTTCCATTACAATAAATATTTACTTTCACATACCATTTTTTTATCAAATAATTGATCAAATTAAAAAATCTTAATTTTAAAAGATTGATATTCACTCTATTTATCATCATATAAGGGTGAAGAACGATTATAAAAAAAATTTGGAATTATGAATAATGTATTGAAATCATGATTTTATGATAGTTCATTTTGGAATGACTATTGCATTTTATGTCATTATAGATTAGATGAATGGGGTATTCTAGTATTATATTGATAAATATTCGATGGTATTATGTGATCATATATTAATATAATCTATAAGATATGAAGATAATTAGAGTCATCTACAATTAATTTGGATGAACCACACCTAAATGAATTATATGGAAAATTTAGTATATATAAATTTGAGATCAATGATATTTTCTTCCTAAAAATATTATATCTAATGAAAGAATAAATTGTGACCCTCAAAATATTAATTTTATTAATTAATGAACTACAACATAAAATATAAAAGAGGTAATTTTTTTGTAGGTTTTATATGTCACTATTGATAGTTTATTAAAAAGTTTTCACATCTAGATAACCTATTTACTATGTTATCACCATATGCTATTAAATTAACATGGAAAAAGAAATATGAGAAATTTTTATTATGATTTTAGGTTGATACAAATTAATTCAATATTGTTAAATTTTAAATCATATGGTCAAGAATTTGAAATAAATTTCTATTCAATGAAGAAAGGACTTCATTGTGTCATTATCCAAAATGACTAGGTGATTTCCTATTGAACTAGAAAATTAAAATTCCATGATGAAAACTATCCAAATCATGTTCTTGATATATAAGAAACATTATTTTCATTGAATATAGAGAGAAACATACTCTATGTTGAACATTGTGACATATATTTAGAGACCACTAGGGTTTAAAGTATATCTTATCAGTGAAGGGAATCAACACAAGGCAATGATGATGGTTGTTACTAGTCAAGGATTAAGAATTCTCAATATACCACCAAACTATAATAAAAACCAATGTGGTTGTTGTAATGATTATAATGGTCCTTGAAATTATGACCATGATGAGAATTAACATTGATTATATATATATAGATCTAGTAAATATAGATCTGGTGAATTTTATGTATGGGGATCCAAAATTTGTTTTATAATATTATGTTAAACCCTCTTTATTATAAAATATAGAGAAGTCCTAGCATGATTAAGAGGACATACAAACAACGATTAATGAAATAAGTGATGTAAAATTAATAAAATTATTCTATGGTGATGGAGTGTTGATGTTTGGGATGATGTTATATGGTCATTATATAAAATATTTTACGTGGGAGATAATAGATGAATCACATAGCTCGACTTTCTCAATACACCTCTGTATCAAAAATATATATTGTGATGTAAGGGGACATTTCTGGTTGGGTGGTATGAAATAGAAAATATTAGATTAAATTTCCATAAGATTACTGTTCCAATAGGAAAATCCAAATAAAAATATCATAAATAATATATAAAACTTGTAACCATAATTATATTAAAGTGTTACAATGTTAAAATGTAATTTTCTGTTGGAAATACAAATACTTCAACGAAGAAAAATGTTATCTCGGTCATTGTGGGTCACCATAATAATTATTTTCATTTCAAATCAATAAGACAAGATATACACCCATGAAATCCTTTCTCGACACGATATTAAATAAATAATAAGGAATATTTTGGTAACTCTATTGATTCAATCTATTGAGGACCCTGAGTGCACATTAAAATTTTAGTATAGGGTTAAAAGGGATCTCCACACAACGATACATTTAGGCACCACATATTATCCCAAATCTAATTGGATGTCTGAAAGGACAATATGGATATAGGATTACAGTCATAAATAATATTCTCTTGATTTATAAGGTATATTGGTTCAGAATAAATATTTCTTGAAATTTTCAACTGATAATTGATTTCTTTCGATAATCCTAAAGGAACCATATGAAAAATTTTATGATTTTAGGAGTAATTTTACCACCTATTTGGAAGTAATTGGGGAATGAAATATAGTTTTACAATATATTTTAATATGTATTGTTATTAAATCATTGAAAATTAATGAATATATTAATGTATTATAGATGATAAAAAAATGTTTATGCTAATAATTCCAGGAATCACCTAGAATTCCAATTGGGGAATCATGTCTTTTTTAAGGTTCCCACTTGAAATGGTATTGTAGGATTTTTTAAAAGGTTCTAGGAAAGACCTTGGTACAATTTTCTTTTTGAAATACTTTAATTGTAATTTTTTCACATTGATTGGTTATATAACCCAACAATTCCAAATTATATGAAAATTTTCATGTTACATTACATAAGAAATACATGTTATATCAAATTCATGTTATCACATCTGAGGGAATTGAGTTATACCAAAACATGTACTATAATATATAGCCTATTTATATTATTGAAAGTAGATAACATGTGTCATCGACATAGACAACATAATTAGTATAAGCACATTGAAGAGAAAAACAACAAGTGTAATCCTATGATCCAAAAGAAGCTATAGGAAAGGAATATCGACTTTTTTAAAAAGAATATACATAACATTATTTTTATGAAATAAAATACTAAGGTATGGATAATTTAAAACCACCGACCCCACTATATATGGAAAACACTATATATTGGACTATCTCATAATTTTCAATCTGAATCATATATATTCGAATGTATATATTAAATTATAATATATAAATTTTAGAATTAATTTATAAAATATTTAATCAAATTTATTATTTCGTATATATTTAATCATAAGAATTAAATTTTTTAATATTTTCTAAAATATTATATTTTAGGTGAATATTTAAGATACCATTCGTTGTAAAACCTACATCATTTATGACATCCTTATGATGTAATCATGAACTAAAGAAAAAAAAATTATTTAAAAAAAATTATTATTTTAACTAAAATTTTAGTTTTTAATATATTATTTATAATTTTTAAAACAGTGTTTAATATTATAATGCTTGCGTAACGTTTAAAAAAAATTATTTTAATACATTATATATTTGAAATTTTTTTAATTAAAATAATTGTTTTCAAAAAATAATATTAGTAAATATATATCAATTTTGGAATTATTAGTTCTTAATTATGTAAAAGATAAATTTTTAGTCATTATAATATGATTATGATGACTAATATAAATTACTGTGATATTTGAAATTTTGTTTTTCTCAAAGAATTTTTATAGTAATATTGGATTAATTTCCCTCAAATAAATTTATTTATAAAAAAAATAATATTGTTATTTTATAAACAATATATATTATTATAAAAACTTATTAATTTATTAATCAATACTACATATGAATTAGAATAATTAATTGTGAAATCTACATTTTTCAACAAACAAACTATTTTTGGATATATCATATGTTTTAATTTAAAATGTAATTTTTTTATCAGAATTGGAAAAATCGGTTAAATATTTTTGAAATATAGTTTTAAATCACAAAATTTTTGATAATATGGGTAACCATATTATTATAATAAAATATAAATTTCTTACATTTAAACTGGTTACCATGTTAAGACCCAAAATGAGGAAATGATAAAAAAATATTAAATAACTAAAAACTTGTTCAAGTCATGTGTGTAAATTATATTTTGAATACTAACTGAACAATATACCTCAAAAAATAAATTATTTATTACTTTTTGGTTATTTTTCATGTGATCAGTTTAATTATTTTATTGATAAGTAAATTATATTAAAAATTAGTTCGTTTTCACTTATAAAATAGACTCTCTTCCTCCACTTCATAAAACACATATAATATGTAATTTTAGCTTAAAATAATTTATTTCATTTTATCCAATAACTTTATACTATTTCCTTATGCCTCTAATCATAATTATATAGCTTGATCCTCTTATTTACAATGATTTTTAAGAGGAATATCAATCTCACAATGTAAGTATTGCATTCCTCTTAGTATTTTCATCTTAATATTCTTATAACAAAACTGTAATATAGGTACAAAGATAATTAAAAATGATAATTATTATATTTATATGTTATAATATGAATTTATGAACTTCTAATTATTCCTCTCTAACTGTTAAGAAAAAATATAAATGTTTTTAGAGCGTGTGAGAAAACTACATCCTCAACAAATCAACATTCTTCAATTATTCATGACACTTATCAGTGTTGGTATTAATGCTGTTGTTGATAAATAAATATTTTATATATAATATTAATATTATTTAAAAAAATTTATTTATCATATGCTTTTTTCCCTCTCATGCTTCAACGAATAAAAACATTAATTGTCTATTTTGTGGACTACCTCCTACATGAAATAATGAATATCAATTTTATTCTATTTTATTTATTATTTATAAAACATCTTAAATTTTTACTCACCACCACAAACATATCTAAATAATATCAGTTTTATCCTATAGTTATTATATTCTGTCAAAAATAGACAACATTCATACTCATAAAAATATCTTAATTATAGTATTTTCATGTTTTGGTCGGTTTAACAACCCACATGACCAATTTTAAAAACATATATAATGGATAAAATTTAAAAACATTTATTAAAATTATATATGTAAATAATAATTTTTAAATGGTTAGGGTATTTTTATGTTAATTATTTATCTTACTATGGAAATATCATCATTAATCAGTGAAATTACTAAAACAAGATACCCAAGATTCCACTTTCATACAAAATAATTCAAAACTATTGTAATGTCATAAAAACTATAAATAATAACATTTTATCTATTGAATTACCTTTTATTATCATGTAATGATGATATTTGGTAAAATAATAAATTACCACATCACTTTGATGAATCTATTACATGCGATCATACTATTAACATTTGATATAGTAAATTGGTAAACTAACTAGAATTGATATTGAGAATGTCTATACAATAATAGTATAATTGAAAATATGTTTGGGTATGTTTATTAATTATGTTTTTAATATTATTTTTTTTATTTAAGAGGCTTAAGTATATTCATGGAAGTTAGGACAATAGGTAACAGTTTTGATCTCAAATTCCACTCTCTGAGACATTTTATTTATTATGCACACCATGTACATTGTGTGGTGTGTATACAACCTATTTTAGATGTTATATCATTAAATAATCTCATCAATGATATTTAATGACAAATTTTATTAACTATATTTCAATATTTTTAGATTTAATGAGTACGCAACACACATGTGTGTTTCTTCTTCCAAATTCATTCTTAAGGATTCATGTTATACTTATCACTTATTTAATTTTCCATGGTCTATACATTAACATTAATGAATTTTTCCATATTAATTTTTTCATTTTTTATATTTACATGTCTATATTTATATCCCACCCTCATAATCATTTGATTAATTATTTCCCAAATCATTTTATAACTCATTCATTTATATAGTGGAAAAATCATCATATATTTTACTAAAGAAAAACTCTGCATAGTTTCATAAAAAAATTCATCACTATCTAGATATTGTAGTTTTAATCTGATTGTGGAGTATATACACATATAGTTATTCACCACAAAAATTATGGTAGAGCATTTATTGAAACATCCTTCAGATGAAAAATGTATTACAAAAACATGGAACACCTATCTAGACACTAACATGGTTATGCTTTGTCATATTCACATAATCTTCATAATCCATGATGAATTATTTTCCATAGCATTGGCATAGTATCCAACCTATATAAACTAAAAACAATTAATATCTTCCATGGATAAAAAATTCACATTAAACGTATCCTCACCACATATGGTGATAACATTTGACTTAATATGATGATATGTGGGGCTTGGAATTGTATTCCACCACAATGGATTAATATATCTCATAGGATAATATATCTTTGGTTTTGGTGTATACCTCTCCACATGTAAGTATATTGTCTCAGATCATGACCTTAAGAGTATATTTTATTTCCTCAATTATGCATTCCATTAGTATGATATCAATTATTATTTTTATCCATATATTTATTTTGTTTCATGAATACACCATGAGCATAGTTTTAGTACATTATGGATTCATGTTGTTTAGTTATTCCTTATATATCACATATTCCATTTTAATGTTATGATACCTTTGAAGGATTACTACTCCTTATTACGGATTTGAGATCACCCATATTTATTTTTTATTTCCCCATGAATCCAAGAGGTTAATTATGTATGATTTTTTGGGTTATGATTGAAGGTACAATAATGTTCTCGAAATATGCTCATGTTGTAATTATTTCCTCAAAAGGTATGGTATGTATGTATCTAGTATTACGATGATATTAATTTATTAGATCTTCTTGATAACTCTTTATATTTTTACTCATAGAGTAATATTGTTAAATTATATATTTTTCTATATTTTATATTTTTTAAAAAATAGTGTCTTATATATGTTTTGAATTAATATGTGGGAATATTGGTCAACCAAGATATTTGGAAAGATTGAACTGATAATGTATCAAAAATTATGTTTATTGAAGAGATTATTGGTGAAATATATGTTACAAAAGAGTCAGAGTGTGGATTGTAATCATGGGATATGTTGTAGGACGTTTTTCCCTATAGTTGTGTGTAATTATAATGATATATGATAGTTTTTGTCATCATTCGTCATATTTCAAAATAATATTAATGGTCATTGAATTTTATAATTACATGAAAACAATATATGATGTTGATTAATTGGGATTATTTGGTTATTGAACATATTTATACTTTTAATAAATAATTTGGATTAAATTATTTATGATTACTACAGGTGATCATAAATAGAATGAATAATGGGAATTTGAGTAGGCCCAAATAGATAAATGATTAATTCTATGATTATAGTAATGAAAATAATATAATAAGCATGGATGGGAATTAGGCATTGATTATTTGTTAATCTTAGGTTTTGTTTCATTCTTGAAATTACATTATATAGATAACTCTTAAGTAATAATATGTAATTATTTTTAAATTCTTTCATGAGAATGAATCTATAAGTATGGGTATAATTATATAAAATCTAAATCTATTAGTATATGAAATATATATGGTTATAGAAGGAATAAATTAAGAGAGGTATAAAAATAATATTCATGTTTCAAAATTTTAAAAAGTATATACCTCATAACAATAGTGTACATAGTAATTTCTAAGATGTTGAAGACAAGTCAGATATGATCAATTTAATATTAGACTTTTGTTTTACTATTGATACATTAAAGGTATATGTATTTTGTATTCATGTAATATTAAATATGATATTTAAAAAATTAAAATTATTATATTTCTTTATTTCTTTTTTATTTAGTTCATTTGGTATTACAAAATAAATTGGGTTTTTATGAGTTCTCACTCAATATAAAAAAGTAGACTTCAGAAATTGAAAAATATTTGAGCCGATGAGTAAATAATATATAGTGAGGAATTTATGTGGATTTGAATATTATTAAGAATATAACATGGAATGAGTTTCAAAATATGTTTATGATGGAATTTGAAAAATATAATTTGAATCTATAGAAATATTAGGAGATTATGAAGTAAGAAAGAGGGGACATAATGGTTCTAGGTTACGTAGAACAGTTTCAAGACATCATTTGATTTACATGAGACTTATTTGTTTAAAAATCCATAGGCTATACTATGTGGTTTATGACTTTGATATATTATTATATTAATTCTATTTTTTTATATTATCCCATCAATGAAAATCTAGTGAAAGAACAAAAACTAAATGGAGTTCATATGTTAAATAATGAAGGCATATATATTATTCTTCCTTCGCCTAGTGGAATAATGAATTTATATAGTGGATAAAATTTGAAAAAAATAACATCTCATGATACATTATGAATATTTTTTTTTGTATTCAATGGTTTCATTGAAGGTATAATACATATTTAATGTTATTGTGTGGTGGTATGATTTATTAGAATTAGGATAGTCCAAATAATCTGATAATATTTGTCCACATGGTAAAATAAGAAATTTTAATAAATTTTGTAGATATTATAGTGGTGATTCCTAAAATTGGTAATGATCACTTAAAATTCCATCCATGATATAGAAACATGTTCAATTTTGGTATTATGGAAAATATGTAGTTAACCTCGACAATGGTACACATAGAAGAATCAAGTAATGTTGTTCATAGAATAACATGCTCCTTATGATTCGAAGAAAGGATTCTGAAATTATAAGGTACCATTAATATTTCATATATCATGGTCATTAAAACATTATAAAGGGATTAATCTAATTCATTTATCTTTTCATGATATATATAATATTCAAACATGAATTTGGAATTAATTAATGTATCTATGAAGATTGATACACCACTTGTTTTGAGGATATAGTAAGGATTAAAAATCATTTTTACTCAATTCTATTTATTTATATGAAAATGTAATTAGATATTATAATTTTATATATGAGAAAATATCAGATCAAATAAGTGGATTATATTGTGAGGTTCGTGTCTTATATTGTAAGTTTAAGTCATTCAGTTTGATTTCCATATCCGAATGGGAATGTTCACATTTTTCAAGAAGGATGTGTAATTATTTTATTTTGGTGAGAAATTTTATTATGAACCCTAGATATTAAAATAGACAATAGTATTGGATGTATAAAAATACAATGGAAATAGAATATAAATTTTGGTAGCTAGATGTACTCATTGTATAATTGAATGTGTTTCATAATAAATTTTCTTGACAAACACCTATGAGAGTCATGATTTAATTACATGAATTGTTAATATTTTAAACTATATTATCTTTAAAATAATGTCTAATGGATACAATAAATTTAAAATAATTTATGTCACTGTTAGTAAATTTATAAGGGAATACAATTATTTAACAATGTGTATCCACTTGGGTTATGCTGATTATTTTTTCCATGATATTGGAGGTTATATTATCATTTTGAATCAACTATCATAAAATGATCTAGATAATGGTGATGAATAATTATATTTTAACCAATAATAATTTTATTTATTTTTATTTATAGGAAATAATTAGATTCAAATTTAAATTGAGGGGTTGGGTTTCAGAAGTCGTGGGTGAGGAGTGATGATATTGCATATTTTACATTAAATATATGTTTGTATATTATATGTTTTGAGTAATGTTATTTGGGATTTATATTTGAATTATTTTATTCATATGATGAATTTTACCAATAAAAGATACCATTAATCATTCATAGAGTAATATTTTTAAAATAATATTATTTTATTAAGTCTAAAGAAAATCTATAAATGAAATTTGAATATTTTATAATTGATGTTATTCAAAGATTGAGTATATGATATATATTTCAAATAATAATTAATTAATATAGTAATATAATGTATGCCATGTTTTCAATGGAAAATAAATTTATATGGATAAGAAAATGGTGGAAGTGGTAACATAATGGATGCATTTGAATATTATTTTTAGATAAATTTTATCATGGACATATAAGTTAATATAATAGATTCATTCCCAATTACTTGAAAGTACTATGACCAATGATATTATTGACCTAGTAGGATGTGATGATAAAATTGATCAATAGGTTATACATAAATTATGGTGTACTAAATATATGGTCGAATTTAATACCATTATTAATTAAATTTAAATATTAAAAGGGTGTTCAGTGAATTGTGATGCATTTAGAGTGGTAAAAGGATTCATACTCATTAAATGAGATCGACGAAACGTTGAATTGAACAGAACAATTATCCAATGAATGACTTATATATATAAGTATTTATTAATGACCTAAATATAGGGAGGAACTTGTTATTATGTGACTGGTTAATGATGTTTTATAATTATATGAGTCTGAATTATATTTTATCCTAATGAAATTTATACATTATACCAATGAGATAAGTTTATTGTCTTCAAAATTGTGTTTTTTTTCAAGCTTATGCATTAGGAATAGGTAATTAATTATTATATTCCTTTATTATAATTTCTCAGCTTGTAATGAAATCATATGATTTAATCATGTTGATTATTATTATAATAGATGACTATTTAGTGGCTCTTAAGTGTGGAGATCATAGGTTATTATATAATTATGATGTCTCTTCCATGATATTGGATCAAGTATTCAATGAAATAACAAATATAAACTATAAATACATATATAATTACATGAACATTTGGGATACCATTTAGTTTGTGCCTCTATTAAAAGATTCAACACTCCATTTCCAAGACGAATGTGTGGTAACATAATGTTTTAGATGTTAGGTTATGAAATAATTTCATTAATCAAGTTGGATAGTTTTTAATGGGATATAAACGTATCTCATAAAATTAGGAAATAGTTATCCAAGATAATAATTATGAATTATATGGCATGTTTTATATCCTAAAATTTTATTTTTTCAATAGGTGAAAGTTATACAACATTTTGCAATTAACATTTTACATCCTTTTTATGTAATGAAATGGAAATAAATTAATATTAAAATTATGTTATTCATTTTTTTAGGTCTCTATAAAAGAAGGATTTAATTTGGTAAAATGTAGAATAATTTACAAAATTATCTCATTTCATACACTATATTGTGTACTATTTTTGGAAAACATTTTAATGTTGTATGTGAAAGTGATTTGGAGATTACATAGATATTATTTATCCATTTTAAAGGGCATGGTCCTTTAATTAACATCATGCATCTGGAATGCATTATTTATTTAAATAAATACTAGGTTAAAAATAAGTGCATCATATTATCTTAGAAAAGATATGAAGTAATAATGGAAAATGAGGTTTTTAGAGGACTTAAATTGAACTTATGATCAAGATAGTTGAAGATTATGGGAGGATCATATTCCATCTGTGGAGTTTTCACTTTATAATAGTTTTAACAAATCAATAAAAATGTATTCTATCAAATACTACTATAGAAGAAAATGTAGACTGCTTTTTAATTTATTTATGGTAGAAGGAATTATTCCACATGGAAATTGTTTTTCACTAGATATGGATAATATTATTTATGTAATATAGATGAGTTTCATGACATATCAGTCATGGGAGATTTATTATTCATATTCTTAATGGAAATAATTCTAGTTTATTGTCAATTATAAAATATTATTATGGGTTACATCACAGTTGGTAAATTGAATGATGGATAGATAAGGAAAGGTTTGACCTCAGCATATAAGACCATATGACATCACTGATCAAATTGAGGATATTTATTATATGTTAGTATATCCATAAAATAATTTTTTTTATATAAAATACATCATTTTGCACATCTATGGATTTTTCAATAGTACCCACCTCATGTTATTTAATTTTTTTCATTTTGTTTACAAATTAATTTCAACTTTATTGAACTGCTAATATAGATTATTAATAAAAAATAGGAATTAATGGTAGAAGATATTCATTTTTTGATAGTTTTAGAAACATGGGAATGTATAGGAGAAAAATAGGAGTAAATATATCTCATAAAACTACATTATAAAGAAATATTTTGTTATATAAATTATCAATTAGTTTTTATGGGAAATCAATCATATGGTGGATAGAATTATAGGACATGTTATTTGGTATTTTAAATAATTAATATAAAAACCCCCTGTGTTTTTCTTCTTAAATTAATTATCATGGAAAAAATAAATTTTCCATATATTTATCTTACTAATTAATGGTGTCCTATTTTCAAACATTTTATTATTTGTGAAATAGTTATATATATAATTGTAGAGGATTTGACCTTATGGTATGGATTTACTATCATTTACATGAAATTTGAAATTAATTACATGATTGGATTTGATATTGTTGTCAGGGGATGATGCTCAAGTTATTGGATTGAAAAATGTTTTTTAAAGGGGTATTAAATTTAGGGTTTTTATTAATTTCATGAATATATTTAAAATCAAATCAATTAGATGTTTATAAATTAGGGTAAATTTAGATTTATTGAATGAAGCCATATTTTGTTAAATCATTAATCTTTATTTACAAGATAATCATGGGCTATTATTAAAGTGGACAGTGAAAGGATTAATAATTCCATTATCCATGATGTTATGTTAGAGAGAGATGTAGGATATTGCAGTGGGTATTATGAATTGATTATTTACATTAGTGAAAAAATGGTCTCTAAATAGAGGATCCCCATCGCACACTTCACACTTTGTCACCAATATCTACATCCATTTGGGTGATAATATAATTTTATCAATATTTAATCAATGGTAAACATGTTACAAGGATCATCAAAAATTTATTCTATAACACTCTTAATTAATGTGAAAATGGTAAAAAATTTAAATTTCTAAATAATCCATAAATAGTAATTAAAACACTCATCTTCATTTTTATCTCTCTAAAAGTTAATAGTGAGGGGTTCATATCATTTTCCATAGGGTCATGAAAAATTGAATAAGGTTCACCCAATTATGAGGTTATTTTCATACCAAATATATATTGTCCATGCAAAAATAACAGAAACTGTAATTTTATTTCTTAATGTTTTGGAAATACTATTTGAACGTTATATTAATAACATGACTAGTTCATTTTCCTCATTATGTTCATCATATCTGAAATATGTATTGAATTACATAGAAAACATCTATGTTAGCTAGATCATATTATTTAATTGGTTTTTATGATTTTATGTATTATGAAGTATATTATTTTCATAATATTAATTTAAAATTTTATGTTTATCCAATAATTTTTATAAAATTCATATCATTGAATGTTTTTTCTGAATTAAATTTTATGAAATGTTGGGAATTAATGAAAAACATACATAATTATATTTCAAATAATGGTGTTTGATTTATGGTAATTGGTTATTTATCGAAAATTATATTTCTAAATTAATATATATAAACTATGGTAATATTGGTGTGCAATATAATTTTTGGAAATAATATAGCTTGAAATTCCAATTGATGTAATTTTATGATCATCGAAAACTCCATGTTCAGAAATAACCATATTGTGTTGCTAGAAAAGGGAATGAATTGGGTAAAAAATATTTTTATAGATTAATATTGATTTTTATGACTCAATACATGTGATAAATAATAATATTTGGGTCATGATACTCCTCTAATTATTCCCAACAAAATACGATGACTTATAATGTCAAAGATGGTTGAATTTTTATTTATGGACCTATTGTTTATTTTATAAAACATACAATAATTTTTAACTATTTTATATTTGGGTTCATTACTAATCAAAACATATTAAATAACAAATGAACAAAACAATGAAATAAATACTTTGAGTGGAAATTAAAAATATAACTTGTGTTGTACCTCTATTTCGATCATCATTCATATTATATAGATGATGTTTAATGTGATAATTTAGTTTTAATAAAACTTTTCTTTCCTAAAAATGTGAACACCAACTAAAATAGATCCATAAAATGATATGGTATTACCCATAATCCTTTTAATGATATTTTATCACTATTGGGGTCTTGACCATCCGGAAATTTCCTTTTAGGTTTCCAAAATATTGGTGGTGATAGATAGTATTCTGGTTTATTTCTAGAGGCTATGAGAAATCCATTGACAATTATGGGGGTTATAACACCCTAGGGGTTAGCATGGTCGATATTTTTTTATTATAAACTCAACATGTGTAATAGAAAATTTTTAATAGAGGGCTTGGCACTGGGCATTGAACATTTCTTGAGATCCATTGTGAAATGGGGGAGTGGAGCTCAACATGTCATGGTATTGGTCATTGTGTTTGTAAAATGTCCATGTAAATGGTATTGGGATATGGTCAATTTCTATACTAGTCGATGGAAGTTCCACCATGGCTTGGACTATGTCATGGATTAGGTCACGTTGGATGTCAGATCTCATTTTTTATATGAGGTGGAAATAGAAGAAATGATAAGGGGACTTCAGAATACATGTTGACCAAGGATTAATATAGTTTTCTAGGGGTATCAACTCATAATAGTTATGTTCTTTAGTCTAAGTTTATAGGTAACATTTCATCAATTAATTGTTTATATACATGGTTGAATAAACATTTTTTTCATTATAGTGCATGTATTATGAATGTGAAACATTTCATCCCCCATGACGACATATAGGGATTCTGTTTTCATTAATATACTTTTGTTATTTCCCAATCATTTATCATTTTAATGTGTGGGGTTTAATACTATTATGAATACACTAAATAATATCCAATTGGTGTGAAAATATGAGCTTCATGTTATAGCCTTCACAGTATCTCAAATGATTATTCCATAGGGTAGTCTTGCCCTATAAAAATCCATAGCACTCCAAGGACTTTGCTTCTACCATTAATAGGTTAACATTGTAAATATCATCTTCCTATATTTTTTTTGTGGTTGTATTAGTTTTTATGAATCATAAATAAATCCTTCAAGGAGGAAAACGTAGTTTAAAAAAATATAAAAATAAAATAGATCACTGATACAACCCCAATCACCCTCCCATGCACCCTCAGTGATCTTTCTTTGATCCATAATTGGTTCATTATGTGGTATAAAATCAATGTTTTCATCATTTTGGGCTAGATATTTGAATTTTTTTTACTTTGATTATTTAGACAATGATTTTTAATATCTTAAAATAATAAATTTAGTTAATGAAAAGGAGATTCTAACATTTTGTACAAAAAAATATCATATATGGAAATTGAGGATGATTCATATAATATCCCAAAAATTTCTAGAGATAAATCCGACTTGATTTTAGTTACCATTTTGACTTCTCATAAGTAATATTTTATGGTTTATAACTTGGAAAATGTTTGGGTGATGTTTTAGAATAATTGAAGAAAAATGTGTTTCATATGGTTGTCACATGGATAGAAATTTTTTTGTTCCCATGCCCATAAAACATTGCAATGATGGACTATGAAAATTTCATGTTTGGTGTGTGGTTTGTCAAAATGTGTGCCCTAAACATATAAAATGGGGTAACATGCAATGGGATATGGAAAACCATGCCCCCTTATTTATGAAACCATCTGTGGAAATAAATGTCTCCCTGGGATATATTGTAGAAATCCATGATCTCCCTAAAATAACATAATTGGACCACCATTCGACAATAGGAAGACTTTAACATTATTGGATCTCTTTAGATGAATTTAAAGAAATCTTGACCATTGTTCTTCACAAATCAAATCCCAAATTAATAGACATTTCTATTCTGGCAGGTGAATTATTCTCTCATTTGTCTCTTGTTCTTACCTCATTGCTTTTAATTTCATTAAATGTTCTAACAAACTATATTTGATAGATCTGTATATTTTTTAGTGAGATCTACATCAATGATTCTATGTCTAGATCTGGATTCTAATTTTAGTGACCCTCTCATTCTCATTTCCTTGAGAGCACAAAAAGTCATTACTTGGCCTAAAATGAAATCCCGAATATGAAAAAGTCTTTAAATAAATGCAGATGTGTTTCAAAAACAAGTGGTGGATGATTTATACATTATTAAATATACCATTATACCAACAAATCACTCACTAAATGATTCTTGAATAACAGGAAGAAAACTCAACAACTTCCTGTATATCAAATCTACATGAATGTGGGAAACAACAGAAGACTAACCTAGTATCAATGTACATAGTGGATAAATAACTCAAGACTCTAAAAATACCACATGAATCCACACTCAACAAGCTCTTAGCTCGATAATCTCTGAATAGCACAAACATCACGAGGTAGTACAAAAAATGTGGGAAACCTTAAATTTTCCCCATCCCAAAAGTTAAAATCTGAAAAAGCACCAAAGTTACAAAGGATGGGTGAGTATAAAACTCAGTATGTTATCTCCAATGACACCCTACTAATGCCACTATGATAGAAATGTTATCCACATTTATATAAAACTATTTATATAAAACTATTTATTAAAAAAAATTATAACCAAAAACGACATGTTTCAAAAAACGACTGCATCCATGTGAAAAATAATCTATATAAAACCAATTTCTAGGATTTTATTTTCCAAATGAATAAAAAATCAATGATTTCAAACCAATTATTCTTATAATTTGGCAACCATAGTCCATAGTATACAGCACATTTCCGGTACCAGATTTGGTCTCTATCAAAATGAAACTCGACCCGGCCAGTGGCAAGGCAAAAATGGCATTCCCAATCCCAATGGGCTGGCACAAGTGCCCATAAATCATGAAATGAAATTGGGGAACGATTAACCCATTTCACAAACACAAAACAACAAGTGAATCCCATAATAAAATTATGTATTTTTTAAACCAAAACATCAATTAATAAATTTCATTATTGACTTAAAAAATTTAAGATAATGTTTAAATAATATTAGATAGGAACAAAACCAATAAGTACACCCCAATAACCTCATCATAACAAGAGGCATTGCCCTCAATGCATCTCCATGACACCACACCAAGAAGAAAATTTAGAAACATGATCCATTGTCACTAAAAGATTTACCCAAACCAATGAAAAAATAACAAAGAATACATAAACCCAAACTGTTAGTAGGGTGTGATCCAAATCCCACTATAAATCAACTACAAAAAATTCCATGTGACAATAATTATAAGACAAAAATATTTCATGTTTTGTAAACCACAATTACTAGAAACAATTCCCAAATGATGAAACTTAAAAAAAGCATTCAGGTGGGTTATTTTAAAGAAATAAATACTTTTAAATAGAATGAAAATGCTACAAAATTTCTCCATCCAAACACAATTTATGCTGACGTTAGCATTAAATATCAAATGAGAAATAACAATGGGATGCACCCACTGGCAGAAGCTTGTTTTGGGTCCTATGTACCTCGTACTTGGGGAAAGTAACCATAAAATATCTCTTTTTCATATACATGATCTATTAGTAGGGATCATTCCCATAACATAGTGGTTCCCCAACATCATCCCATTAATCATCATAGTTTAGTTAGTGTTTTCATTATAATTCATTCTATGTGAAATAAGGTCCAATCCCCTATGGGATCACTAGAAAAATTGTACACATCTGCACACCTAGATACACAGGTGTCCCACCTTTTTCATAAAAAAAGTTCCACAATACATGAAATACAAGTTTCACAAGAAAATACCACTTCCAAGTCACACACACCAAACAACCGACAAACATGTCACATGATTAGCTTTTTCCTTCAAATTTATTCTGGAAATCATACTCACAAAAAAACATCCCACAACACATCTCACATCTCATTCAAACCTCTAAAAAATCCTTAAAACAAATTTTCAAAATCCTTTGCAAGATAGTACACATAACATAACATCCCTTTCACACATAAAGTGACCATTTAAAAATTACACTCCTACCAAAATAGTTAAAAAACATAGTTCCATATCTTACTAAAATCAAGAAACCATTAAAAACCATCAAAAAACAATTCCAAGGAGTGTAACCATGTTTTTCACATAAAATCCTTATAAAAACCCTATTTGAAGATCAAAATAATACCAGTATTTCATCAATACCGATTTTTCCTCCATAACATCATTAAATAAAACTATTCAATGATCCCTAAAAAAGACAAATGAACATAACATGGAATAGACCTAATAAAATATTCATTTTTTCACAAAACCCCACTAATAAACCAACATCATATCATATGATACCAAATATAATTTTTGACCGAACACAATGTAAGATAATAATTCTAAAAATAAAAATATATAAAAACTAACTAATTTAATAATTCATACACATAGAATCACCCCACAATTGGGCAAAAAGCAGCAAACTCTTGTGAGAAACATCAATCGCACCACCGTCAAACCACAAGGGAGTTAAATCTGTCCCTAATCCACATGATTCCACAAAAATAACACAATATCTTACCCTACGTCTGACCCATATCTGCTAGGTATTTTAGAATCACAAGAAAAGTGTATGAAACCCTATATAAATTGGAAAAACATGAGAGGAAACCCACATACATGAGATAGGTAGACTAAAATGCCCCCAAAACACCAGTATCTAAATATAAACATATCTAAATATAAAACTAAGGTTCTAATAAATATTATGAGTTCATGTAGAAACTATAATGGGGGAAAAGAGATTACAATTAAGTAGTTCTAAAAGAAACAAATTACCTTATCAAATATTTATGATTTTAGAATGCATGAAAAATTTATCCATAATATACAATGGAAATGACATTAAAAAATGGATAATTGAATATAGGATCTCATTTATGGATGTTGGCTTCGAGTTTGAGGTGGAATTACAAAAAAAATTAAAAATTTAATATTATATTATATGAATTTTTTTAAACTGGAAATGGGATTATTGGTTTCCCCAATTCCTTAAAAAAACCCAAATATACCATTGTTATGGATTCCTATAGGGTCCAAATTAAAAATGTGGTGTTAATTGGTTAGGGTATGCCAGGTTGAATTTTTAATGGGTTTAAAATGTTAAAAAATAAAAGGATTATAAAAGAACCCAATTTGGTTTTTAAATCAGGAAATGGGCTCACGGTTTGGCGCAAATCATGAAAAATATCTCTTTCCTACAAAATGTATCGGAAACAACCACAACAAATAAAGATTGTAAATTAAATGATAATTAAATTTAAATGAACTCGTGTATTTGAAAATTCTACCCACCATAAAATTTCCTCCCTCAGAAAGACACAACACGGCCAAAAGTAAAAACAAATTGAATCAAAAGGCCAAAATGGACTATATTTCCATGTATTTCCCACCACTCTTAAGCCAAAACACCTAAAATTGATCAATAAAGGATGTAATACTATCACAAAAAAACATACACCTCTTCCAAAATTGATTAAGAATATTGAATCTACATCACAAAATAATGAACCTCAAACACTATCCGATCAAGACTCAAGAAACCTACATAAAACGAACATTGAAAAGGAACGAGGTCACCGCAGTCTTATGTCAAAAAAAATGTTGTGCACAATCCAATCCCAATGTTTAATCACGGAGTGAGTTGATAGATAAATAACCTTGAAAGTGAATACTTATTTTTAGACCAACAACTGGGAAAATAATGTTACTGATATGGGGAGACACAAACAGAATCCCCATTATAAGGAGAAAGTCAATTTTTCCGGAGACAGTATCATGACACTAATAATGGGAGATCTGAATTGACTTAACATAATAAAGGGTAAAATTTCATTATAAATTTTAAAAATAACATAAATTAGTCCTGTAGTTGGTATCCAGACCATTTGGAGTAATAATATTAATCAACTAGAATGGTCCAACACGAAAAGACCCCAAAATTTGAAGAGTTGGAATGACCACACAGTTAGTCCACACAGTTTGGGAAACCGTGGGCTAACCATTCAGAGAATTCATTTTAAAGGGGAAACTTTTCATTATTACATGGTCCATGGTGAATGGCTATAAAAATATTGTTCTTTATCAACTGTCTCTTATTGCATTGTTTCCTTGGATGGTGCACGGTTACTACTAATTGTGTTCAAACCATGCGCTACCATCTGCCTAGCCCAATTTTCATACATTTTTCTAAAAATTAAAATTAAAAAAGGGGGAAATCATGAATATATGTGATAATGTGGGAACAATTTTCCCCTACCCCTTTCCATTGAATGAGAACCACTAGAGAAGGACCACAATACAAGAGGTTTAAACTGTTCCCATCATTGATACCAAGGATATAAATTAGACCATCAATTTTTAACCACCTTGGTATTTTCTTGAAAAATTGCTTGGTTCCCTCCGCGACCTATGGCTGGAGCTCAGATGATCGAAGAATCATCGGCCCCATAGTTATGACTTGTAAGAACCCCAATGTAACTACTTTTTTGGTGCCACAAATAACTTGACTGTGATCCCAAATGGTTTCAACGAGACACAACACACTCTAAACTTACTTTACTGAAACCTAACATTTTTCCGATTAAATATCATAGAAGATGCACATACATCACCACATTTTTGTTCAGATATAAAATAGAATGACTAAAGGGTATATTCCAACACTTTTCTCCAAAGAGAGGATGTCAATATATTCCGAATGGAGGCACAATTATGAAAAATAAGGAATCTAAGAAGATTGCACAACCGTCAATTTTTCAATAAAATGAGAACATGAAATCTTATTGTGTCACCAATCCGGACCCTATTGACAAATAGAAATAATTCATGGAACAAGACCTTATGTCAATTCCCCAAACAATACACAATTTCATAAAGTGTCCATAACTGCCTTTGATAACCAAATTTCTTCTGCTGGTGGTTTAACATGATCCCCTTCTTTGAAGAGACTATGAAAGTCCTAGAGGCCCTCTTAGACACCATTTGAACTAACAAACTAAGACTACATTCACCTTCAATGAATCATGTAACATAGAAAAACTAAGGTCTCTTTGAACCATCCACGATTTCTCCCATTCTATAAGAGGATCTATAAAACCATAACAGAAAATGGCTTAGAATCAACCTCCAAATCTCAAGAAAATGACTCCATTAATTGATCAACTAGAGGTCTTTCCAATGGAGAGGAAATATGGGAAACCCTTAATTAATGAATTAAATCATTAATGGGGAATACCCTAACCAATGAGATAACCCATGGACCCAACCAAGCTGGTCCATTGGGCATGAAATCATCACATGTCATAACCGAACACATTAGAGGAGCCACCAAAAGGGCCTCTTGAAAAATTCATAGAAGATACCACTAACTATCTCTTCAACCCACAATACCGACTAAAGTCATACTCAAAAATACATTCATACAAGAGGGGATGTTGAATTAAAAACATACCCCAACAACAACCATTACAAAAATAAATAAGAAACACCACCCAAATGGGTCATCAAGATATCTTGTTTTCCCACAAAATAAAACACTTAATTGGAAATTAACAAGTCGGTGGTTAGCACATCCCCCAATGCTTTCCCATGGGCCTCACACATGAATTTTTCCATGACACATATGACACCCTCTCACATACCTACCGACACCCATACATTCATTCCATTAACCATTCATCATCTCATACCACCCCATGCATGTGGTCGCTCATAGAAATACCAAAGGTTAAACAAAAATTCCTTCTTCTTTTCAAATCAATAACATTCAACAGACACATTATTTTTTGTCAAAACCACTAAAAAAATAATAATAACATAATTTACATCTTATAAAACATTTCATAAAGCCCTAATGATTAAAATAAAAACTCATTTCCAAGCCATACATTACTTTAAAAATATTTCAGCCTATTTCAAAACACTCCCAGTTTTATGAAAAAAAACGCCCTTTCATCCACACCCATCCATTTAAAACCCCATATCATATTATTTAAACAAGATTACAATGATTTATAAAACTATTCAAATTATTACTAGATACCAAATAAAAATTTATCATAAAATCCCACACATAAATTTTCAAAACTCTTCATTCAAATCAAACAACTGGTAAATATTTCATCAATTTCTTTTTTGAATATATTTTCAAAACCCACTCTTACAAAATTAATACATTAAAAATAAGTGCAAATACCCCATTTACCATTTCAAAATGCTTCTAAAAAATCATTTACACCATTTTATAAATCAATCAACTTCTTCATTTATGAAATATCATTTCATAAAAGTTTACATTTCTTAAATCAAACATTATTTGTAATTTTAAAACCAAGATTACAAGATTAATAATTAGACACAAGACAATGTGAGAAGAAATTATTTTTGGTGGGTGACTAGGATATATGGTTGGAACACCTACACAATTCACTTTAAAATTATAGAGAGTGTTCTAGGGAAATATCCCTAGATCCACATGGCTCTCCATCCCCTACGAGCTCATTTAAACTGTTAACCAACCACTCTTTTCATTTCTATAATCAAAAAAAAATACACGAATTCCAAATGAAACTGATAATACCTGAATTCCATTAGAGGCTTGAATCACATCATGAGGTGTGATAGCCCGAAACCCTACTTGTAATCCGAATTTCAAGTCCCGACAATACTAACCTTGAACTATCTCGACCCTTCCCCAAATAACATGAAACCAAAGAGAGTATATTCTATTATACAATTTTGTCACAATAAAAATAGGGTGTCCATAAAAAAACCAGAACTATATCCTCACAAGGCTTGAATGGTATTCCCAATCCCCATGGGCTAGCACAAGTTTTATTGTATCATAAAATGAAATTTTGGAATTATTTAACCTAATATATAATCATCAAATAACAAGTGAATTCCTTTAATAAAATATATAATATTAAAACCAAAACATCAATTTCTAAATTTCCTAATTCAAATACACAATTTAAGAAAGTGTTTAATGACTATAAAAAAGTATAAAAACCAAAATAGACTTCCCATTAACTTTCTCATGGTATGAGGTACCACCCTCAATTCATCCCCACAACACCACACCAAGAAGTACCACTAGAGACCTGTAAAATTGGTACTAAAATAATTACCTAAACCTATGACAAAATAACCACGTCTTGATATACTATAGGTCTATGTAGGGTGGGATCCAAATCTCAATATTATAACACTAAAAAATATTCCACGTGAAAAACATTATAAGGAAAAAATCATTCATGTATTGTACACAATAAATAATAGAAAAGATATATAAAATATGAATCTTTAAATAAAAATATCTTTCAAGTAGTATTCTTTAAAAGAAATCATCACTTTTAAACATAATAAAATTGCTACTAAATTTTTCCATCAAAACATGCCATATATGATAGGGATATATTTTTTCTTGAACAACATTCCAAAAAAATATATTTTTAGACCATGACTCATACTTCACATCATGCTTCTGGTAGAGATTTTAAAAGGATCTTCATACTTTGGTATTATTGAGTTCTACCTTTCAACCCTAGGAATTTGGGAAGTCTAAGAGCACCAAACACGATTTTATGGATATCCAATGGGGTTATGTTCTTTAATTTTGTGTGATTTATGAGAAGGAGTAGGATTTAGAGGAGTTTTCATATTACAATAGTTATCAGAAAACTATAAAGATGGAACCATATGAGTCACATTATGGTAGGGCATTCACACACCACTATGCTGGAAAAAGGGCAGTGTGTCAGATTTCATGGGACAGAGTCTTATATAGGATATGTCGGAGCAGGTACAAGTAATTCAGAAGCATATGTCTATAGTTCATATTAGACATAAGTCATATATTGATACACATTGATGAACCCTACTATTTAAAAATGATTATCTTGTATTCATTCTATTCATTTCATTTGTTGGGTCACCAATGGACATAGAGGAAGTGATAATTAGCACCTATATTCCGAGGGTTTTTTGAGGTTGTAGTAAGAATCTGTTATTTGGGTTACTAATAGAATCATACACATAAATAAAGTACTATGAATGATTTCATTCATGTATCAAAACAAAAATAGTATAACCTTCACCATTTTCAGGTGATCTATTTGGATAATGTTGATCTAGAGTTAGATGCATACTTTGAAGGAATATAATACATGTGTAGGCTCGTAGTGAGAATCTATTTTAGGTAATTTGCATGATCATGATTCTTAAATTATGGAAAAAAGGGAATATGATAGATGAAAAATTGGAATGTTAATTATATATGTGGGCACAATGGTTGACTTTTTGTTACTTGGAATTATAGGGAAGCATAGGGGTGTAGCTCAAGTATGAGAGGTAATAAGGTGGGGAGAGCATACAATCCTGAATAATTCTGATGTGGCCTTGTAATTGATTTCTGGTAAACTATTGACTTTTTTGAATAGTTTTTCCTTGGACTATAAACTGAGGTGTTTTGGGTGAATTAGGAGAATGATAGATAAAAAGGGGGTGTACACTAATTGCGCACGCATAGGCCAAACCGTGTGCCCCATCCCAGCAAACTATGCAACACTGGATTGTGGGGAATTGAATACTCAGTTCCTAGTTTTTCAATTCATTCACCCTAAAGAGAGAATGTGTGAACCCAAAAATAACATGTGCATGATTGATTCATTTTTACAGAAAATAAAGAAACATTGTGAATGAAACTATGTTCAGGGATACAAGTCTCATGAATATTTATTTTAGAACATCTCAAACCCATGGAATTTACATATTATGACCCTCATTCGATCCTAATAGTAATTTAAAATTTTAGGGGCTCTCCTCGTGAATTTTATGCCCTCCTGATATCTATTTCTCAACAATTGAATCTCAGATCGATTGTCCCTTCTCTATCATTTGGTGGATTATTCTAATGTTCTTCCATCATTCTTCCCTAGTTTTATTCATTTTATTCTAGGTATGTAATCTATTATATTAAATATATTTATATATTTTTTCTATAATCAAGATCTATGAATCAATATCTTGATCTATATTTTCCATATCATGATTTTATTTAATCTTGATTTAGGGTTTTGAGATACAAATCTAAATCTATGTCAACATACCACTCAATTTTTAGATATTTCCGTTGGGATATTATTTCTCAACGAATTGATTTGGGTGTTCTAGTATTCAATTACTATAGTAATTATCTTAATATATGGCTATGTCAATCAGTATTTCAAGCGTGATTTATAAATTATAATTATTAAATTATGATATTTAACATAGATATTTTAATATTTGGTTAATTTTTTATATTTTTGATTAAATAAAGTGTTAATCATGGGATTAAATGTCTATAAATTTACATAATTAATCGATTAATTATTTATAAGACTTATATATTTGGGATTTAGATAATGTATAAATGTGTAAATGGATAACTTGTTGGATAACGTGACTAATTGGGGAGTAGATTATGAGACAATAGGGCTACCCAATTAGAAATGAAGTTGAAGAATTAATTATGAGGATTAGAGGATTAGAATTAAAAAATTGAATTAAAGGATTATTATTGATATTTAGTGGTATGTGATTTAGATAATTAATCATGGGATTAATTATAATATACTAAGATAACTGGATTGAGATAACAAATTGATGAATTACTTATGATATATCAAAATATATTATTTGAAAATTGTATTCGAAGATTAGCTATGACATATTAACGTCATGTGTAAATATATTTAAAGGTATAATATTTGTGAGATATTTAAATTGTGAGTATGATTAATTTACAGATGAATTATGTTACAGTGGTTAACATATGTGTCATATTTTGGTGTTTTTATTATTATTTATTAAATTCTAAATGATAACAGGGAAATTTGGTAATGTATTATGAATGGTAACATGATCCTTCAATTATCTGTCATTAAATGTTAAGTGGTAACATGTTCATTTATCCAAGTATTATGAATTATAAAATCCACATTCAATTACATGTTATTAAATGTTAAATGGTAGCATTGCCATTTAGGCATGTATTATGAATGGTAACATTCTAATTTAACTACATATTATTATTTGTTGAATGGATTCAGGTAAATTCAACAATGTATTGATAATGGTATCATGTATATTCAATTGTTTTATCCCTTGGGTATGAAATGGATTCCGTCATGGGCCTAAGTTGGGTTTCAGGCTCGAGATTCCTTTGGAACCCAATGGATTATGTTATTAAAAAGTGATTATTCAATAATTTAACAAACTATATATATAGAAATTATATTTATTTATTTATATTTTTTCAAACACTATTATTTACCATCAATGATTATACACCGTTTTTGGTGTCCTACTGAGTTATTCACACACCCTACAATGGACACGTAATCATTACCCAAGTAGACTTTTTTTGTCATGGGGTAGGATAAGGGAAATGTCCTAGGTTCGACAGTTAATTTGGGGGTTGATCATAATTGATGGAACTAGATGTGGTTGTGGACCCTCTTGGGAATCATCGGTGTGATTATATTCATTTATTATTTTTGACACACAAAACACACATTATCATTGAAGGTTTTCTTTTTTTTTTTCTACAAATTGTTTTCTATATTGATTAACATAAGAAATTATAATTTTTAGTTGTTATATATTATTCGTCTGTTGTTTTTTATTTCCACTATTATATTACTCTAATAAAGGAGTGCATAGTCTCCTAGTGATTGAATTACCCTTCCCTTTATTCTTGTCAGAATTCCCTAGAATACTGGGAGCCACACTTGAGGTGATATGCCCAAACCGGCTTAAGGAACCTATGTATGACATTCTGGTCAGATCACTACAATTCTAATCCATTTATCTATTATATATGATGCATTAGAAAAAAACATATGGGGTTTCCCTCCGAAATAAAGGTGTACATTGAAAAAAAATAAGAGGAATCCATAGAACAATAATAAAAATATTATTATTAATTTATAATCACTCTGAGAAAATATTTTTGTTTTTAAAATTGAATGAATATTAACTACTACAAATATTTTCTATAAACTACCAAATATAGATGAATGAACACAAAAGGTAAATATGGTTATGTTGTAGTTTTGGATATATAAGTATGAAGAACATTGGATTCATGATTTTGAAACATTTGAAAAATTCTTTAAAATGATGACTGATTTTGTGATCACTATCAAATTATATTGAAGGAAATTAGTTGAAACATATTTTTTTGAATTGATTTTTCATATCAAACCAGAAGTATTTATTTCTCATGTCTCTTATTTGAATGAAAAAATATTAATGGGATATTTTCATATTATCTTTACACCTTATAAAATTAGTAAATATATTTTTATTAGGAATATGTCAACTGGTGATAAATAAATATATTTTTTAAGCCTTAAACAAGTATAATTTTATGATGAAGGGTTATGGTAATGATGAATATTTTTATATTAAAATGTATATATGCATAAGAATATTTAAAAAATTAGGCCTCTAACCTCAAGAAACATTATAATAGAAAAATAAAATTATATTTTATAATTTCCTCAAATTTTTTCATGTTTGGAGAAGATGGACATTATATTGAACAATTTCCAAATTTTAAATCCAATGAAGATATTGAAGATTCAAATGATATGTCAGGAAATTTATAAAAGAATTAATAAAATAAGTGAATGTTTAATTAAAATTATAATGAAATGGGGTTCTCTAAATATCATAAGATAAATATCAATTATAATAATGTTATAGATAATTAAAATGAATTTATAAATTATTATTCAACTAGTGGTGAAGAATATCAAAGAAAATACCAATAGTAAATTAAATAATGATAATATTTCTAGTGATGATATTAATTCTAATATTATGTATTAATAAGAGAATGATATTGATTTCATGTAGAATACGGAATAAAAAACTTGTTTTTTAATGATTTCCAAATAGGGGGAGGAGATAAAAAATTGTATATTCATGATAAATATGATAATAATAATTAATTAGTCATTGGAAAATAATATTAAATTTTTCATGAAAAAGATACACGGAAAAATGATTTTTTATAATGAAAATACTCTCAAAAATTATATATAACAAATAGTTTAAGAGAAATAAGAGGATTTTTATAATTTTAAAAAAATTATTATAAGAAAAAGGATTTAATTATGTACATATAAAATGTACCAAATTCTACTACAGAATATATAATAATATCATTTACGAGTGATGAAAAATAATAAATATTTAAACCATCCCATAAATATGATTATCCAATTAGAAATGTTGTTTTAAAATAATATTATATGAAAATAATAGTGAGAGAATGATCATAAATAAATTCAAAATATAGAAATTCTAGGTGGATCAATTTGAGTTATAAAAAAATAATAAATTGGAGAATCCAAAATACCAACAATGGTTATTTATAGTAAGACCTTGTAGTTGTGAGTTAATTAAATAAATACAAAAAATAATTTAAAATTCAGTTCATTAATATTGCTGAAATATAATAAACAATATCTGGATAGAATGTTTCATTCAATGGTAAATATGATTTCAATTTTTATTATTTTAATTATGGTTGATTTATAAATAATGAAAATGTTTCTTCATTAAATCACCAAAGTCATAATCAAATTATAATATATGATAATAATGATTTTTGGGGATGTTATACCTCTTAATAGAATAATAATTAGAAATTATTTTAAGAACTGTGGATATAAATCATTAAATAATATTCATATACATAAATAGATATGTTGAAAGTGTGGTTAGTATTGTTTTCATGATAATCATTTCCATATCATGTTACCATCTAATGAAAATATGTTTTTTTCTTAAATTTTATTGTATTCGTTGAATAAATGAAAGAATAATTTCCTAATTATAGAATAATCACATAACAAATCTAAAGAATAATTTCTGAGGATATTGGATTAAAAATTATTATATCATTTTAAAATATATTTAAAACTCACAAAAGTAATTAAAAACTATAAATATTTCATAGATACATTTTCTAATGATGCATTTATTATATTTAACGGAGTATGATTAGCAGTTTTTATAAATAAAAAATACAAAATCCAATAACACAATTTTTTTGTAAATGGATTAAAAAAAATATCCTATGAGTTTAAAATATAAATAATGATGTAAATGAAATAGTCTTATAAAGGATGGATTTTTTTAATGAATCTGGAATATGGAAAAATAAAATCAAAAATATATTTGGGTAATGGAAACATATTTGAATAGGGTGATGGTGGAAACTCACATAATTCTGTATATAGGAGGAAAATGAATCATGTAATCAAGGACTTGAACATATCAGGTATAAAATATAGTTTTATCCCTCATGTATAAAATTATCATGAGGATTAATTTCTGAAAATACAAAGATATTGTATTTTATCAATATGTCTAAAGGGGGTGATTGTAAACTCTTCACAGAATGAAGGTGGAGATTCAATTTACCCAACCCTTAAAACTCATTCATTAATATATGTGTGGAAATAGGGGAATGTAATAATTAAATATATATTATTATTTTATTACTATTATTTATTATATCTCATATTACATTTCATGGGTTTATGAAATAAAAATCAACGGCCTTACAAAATATTAAATTATTTTGAAGGATTATATGGAAAGGGGTTACATTTTCTATCAATAAGAAAAATATATATTATAAATGATTATAAAATTGGGTTTTTAAAATATTATCATTATTACTATGACATCTACCATTATCTCATGGTACCATACAGTTCAAAAAATTTGATCTGGAAGAATGGATGAGCATTATATATTGAGATGGATCAGATAATTCTAGTTGCCGATGATACACCTAGTTCTTTCTATAGAAATAATATTGGTTTAATATTTCATATCCAAAGGTAATATTTTATAGAAAAAATTAATATATTTTTCCTTTTAATATGTATAATAAACAATAAAAATGATTAGTGTTACTTTGGGTGTTTTGTAGTCTTTTAATTATAAATTTAGAAGATGAGAATGTCAGAATGTTTGAAAATAAAATAGTTGATACAGTCGTTCCTTTACATCCTAAATATTAAAGGGTTCAAATATATTTTTAAACTGAATGGTAAAATATAAATTTTTTTTTTCATGTTAATGTGTTGGGATAATCCAATAATGAAATAGATCATGATAAATAATATTCATGAAGTTAAGTTGATATTTTTAATGGACAATTTGATGAAATTTCATATTAAGAATATAGTGATGATGGTTTAAAAGTTTATCTAGAAGATTCATTCATTATATGTTTTGTGGAATAATTTTATTCAACTCATTCAAGGATAATAAATATTTTTCAAGTTTAAAACATCATTGGGTACCATAGATAAAAATTTGAAACATGGATGACTATGATAATATAAAACCATACCTATTTTTATTTTCATGTCTGACCATGTGATATTTAATAATGTAAGAAGCATCAACAACGTACAAATGTTATGAATTATGAACATGATTGGATATAAAATAGTTATACATGAGGTGTTGTCTCCTAATAAAAAATCTAAGAACATTATTGGAAAAAATTGGGTGTTATAAAACAAGATAAATGACAAAGGGGAAGTGATAAAAAATATAGAATTATTTGGGTGTAAATGATATTAATAGTTTAGAATAATTAACATTGCTGATATCCTATCTCCAGTTCTAAGGAATCATATTATAATAATATTTCCTTCCATTGTACTATAAATTCAATGCATGATTTTTTAGATGCATGTTAAGTCGGTCTTCCTTAATGGTTAATTGGAATATAAAGTGTCTGTTGAAAATTCTAATTATTTATTCATTAGAGAACATGATAACCTATTTTTCCGTTTGATATTTTATTTATATGGGAGAAACAAAACCACTGGAAATGGTATTGTAATCATTAAAATTGTATCATTATGTTTTAATTTATAAAATCACTAGATGACAGAAATAAAAATATTAAGGATGATAATGAGGTGTTCCTCATTGTTATAGTTTATATAATTTCTATTTTTTCACTAATATAATAATAGAGTTTGTGAACAACTTTCCAGGGAAATAAGGATGCTTTTATAACTGACTATTCACTATGATTTTATATGATTTTTTGGATTTAAAATTTCTCATGAATAATTTTATATTTTTTTATTTCAAGAGAGGTATGATAATAAAATATTGAAAATTATTTTTATATTGGATTTTAATTTCGTCTCTATAGAAATTTTACATGGAAATAAATTTTCCAAGGATGATCAGGAAAAAGATATATTTCAAGAGGATTTCTAGACCCTAATTGGTACTCTATTATTCATAAATCATTAAGTCCAAATTTTATGTACTATATTATAATTAATAATATGTTTTATAGTGCCCCAAATCTTTATCATTTCATGGATAAAATGACAAAATAGAGATAAATAAAAGAAAATTGAATAGTGGAATGAAAAATGAGAGTAAATTAAATCTTATTATGTTTGGTTTTTGAGTTGAAAATAATAGAGTAACTATGGATGATATGTATTATATATATAGTGGATCATTCATTCGTGGATAAGGGGGGTTTTTAAATTTAACGAATAAAATTCATTTTCATTTGGCATTTTTATTTCAGAATATGTGGAATCCACTCATTCCTCATTACATCATTTATAGATTAACACTTGATAAGAATAAAAAATGATGATTTAAATTTTCCTCATCGATTGTGATGTGATAATCAAGGAGCTTTTAATATTTCAATAAATCAAGTTCAATATTAAATATCTAAGATTATTTAAATTAAATATCTTGTCATCATATATCGTGTGGATAAAAGTTATTTGACAATTAAATTTATTCTTAATAAGGAAAACGAATACTAATACGTTAAACAAAATCTCATTAAAGGATATATTATAGAATATAATGTATATTTTTAAAATTAATCATCATCCTACTCAAGGATAAGTTATGTTTTTACCCCCTTTCTTATCTAGTATTTAGATATTGTTATCATAGGGGGAGAAAATAACATCATAAATCATTGAATTATGTTTATTTTCCGATTATTTATCATGATGGGTGTATATATTGATGTGTGTTAATTATATCACCAAATGGAGAATATACTAATATAGGGTCATTAAAAGGGAAATACTCTTATTTTAGTGATATTTTACTATTGTAATAGCTCAATATTTGTGGGTTCATTATCATATTTGAGGTTAAAAATAATATTTGTAGTTATGATAAAGTATTATTTAAATATTGTGATATTTATGTTAAAGGATATACATATATATAACAATATTATTATAATCATAGAATTATTTATTCAAGGTTCCTTTTTTAAATTAATTCACTCATGTAGGATTATATTTCTTTAACGTTGATTCATTTATACATTTTCATAATTTCATTGTAATTTATGTTCCATGGTAGAAAACAAAATCCAAAGTGAGATATTATTTATCCCAATATAAGATGAGATGTATGTTTTGTTACATTTAGAAGAATAATTAATAAAGAGATAATGATTTTATGTCTGGTATTTTATAATCAATACGTAAATTTTAATCTAGGATAATTTTGTTGATTCTTATTTTGTTTCTACATATTTTTAAATCATGGAAATAGTTAATGATGTTAGTATATTTTATGGATATGAAGAGGGGTTTCCTCAACATAAAATATTTATTTCATTATACTAATTTATTAGTGAATTTGGTTTGATCTTCAACATAATTCCACAATGCATTTAGTAAACATCAGGTTCTGATACACTATAACAGAAGTTTCCATGTATAGGATATATTTCTGTTGGAATTTAGAAGGAAAATGGTCTACCTGAACTCATGACACAATATAAGTTTCCAAATCATATAATATACTATATACGATTTCTCCATGATATGAAAAGTGGACCAATCTATAGAGGTGGATATGATATATTCCAATTATTTTAGATAATCTAGTACATTCACGTTGTACAATATTTCACAGGATATATTCAGGTGAGTATATGGAGGACTACGTCATACAAAATATTCTGAACCATACAGTTCAAAAGATTTTTTTTGTATTGGGGATTCCTAACCACCATCCCAAATCACTTTTTATATTCCTTATTCATGTGTGGAATATGAGTGATAACAACCAAATACCAACTTTCTACTCTATAATTAAATATACCGCACCCTAGAATCTATTTTACTAGTCTAATCAGGAATTATCTAGATTGAATATTATATTGGATCCATATTAAAAACTTTCTAGTTGTATAAACCAATTTTAATGTTTAATTTAAATTTAATGATCATCATTATGATGTAAATTGATCCATGATTTTTTATTCAATTATGGAATTAGAAAATAAAATTAAAAGAAACAATATGATATATATAAGGATAGAACTAATCTAGAGATATAAAGGATTTATGGATGTATAATATTAGAAGATAATTAAGATGAATATAGAGAGTAAAAAATAAGAATAATATTGGGAAATTTAATATACATTTAAGATTTTTTGATTATACTAATTCGACTAAAGAAAGAAGAGGAAGAAGAATGATGTGGTAGTGTACATATGTGCATTATTTGTGCATAAAAATTAAAGAGAAAACATATTCATGTGCATGTTTTTTGAATAATTTCTTCCTGTACATTATTGATCTATTAGATTTCAAGTGTGATATTTCAGCACACTAAAATAATTGGATAATATCTATTTAGATGAAGGCCATGTAGTTTTTACCCAGTGAATTTTCTTTGTAATGTGCTTAGTGAACTTGTGTATGGGATGCACCAAAGCATTGTTTGGAGAAGGTAATATGTGTGATTATAGTTTATTCCCAAATCATGGTATTCAAAAGATTAATATATTGTCTGGTGTGATCCTATAGGAATTTTTATCACCACAAGGACTAGCTTATTCACATATAGAGTTTATAGTTGAAATGATATTATGTTTCCTTGTGTAGGTGTCTTTTAGGTGATTAGAAACAATCATCACCAAATCCATACAGGTGATGATGGTTATTTAAAATTTTATTTATAAAAACTATAGATAGCTAATTCACACTTATACCTTTAATGAATCTCACATTTTCTCTAAGCCGATTCTACTTATCCGTTGATTCTTAAATTGTGAGTGGTGGTATTATTTTGAGCCCAAAACAAGGTAGGGGGACATTCATATCTCATTATATAGATTTATATATGGGTATATAATTATTTTCGCTTTCATGGGTTATATTTTACACACTATTTTAATAATTCTAATCAATTAGATAATATAATTGAATGGGATGGGAGAACCCACTTGGGTTTTGCTTATTCATGTGATTTATTCTTATAAGGTTAATTATACTTTGTGTTTTTTAAAACAAGTTTTTTTATGATAATTTTCTGTCATTTTGATTCATAGATAACAATACCCACACATGAAAAAGGAAAAGAACATATATTTATATAATAAATTATTTTCTTATGGAATATCATAATTTATTTAGGATAACATTTAAAATAATGATGCAATTTTGATAAATATCTCTTGGTGAAACAAAATGGGAAGCTTAGTGGTTGTGATTTATAGTGGTTATGAATTTTGAAGGTGACATGTGTGGTGGTCGTCTGAGGATTACTTGTGTGGTACGGTAAATTTTGATGGATTAATGATAATTGTAGTGGTTCTGAAGTATTATGGTGATGCAGTGAGATGTGTTAGTGTTCATATTTTGAACCCTAGGATGGGATTATTTTTAATTTATATATCATTTACTTTTATATGATTTTTATTTAGACACCACTTTAGTCACATTTTTAAACGGACTCCTATTTTATTTGTTATGGGTGTTTTCCAAAAACATCCATGATGGTGGGGATATATGTATAGATCCCCCTATCCCTTACACTATCTATCATTTTGAGAATTATTAAAAATGTTTTTGATGTATAGACATAAAAATATCACAACATGTGGGGATTAATGATAGTATTAGGGGGTTCATGTTGTGGTTCATGCATCATAGGAAGAGAGAATGAGGATGATATATTTCATGTTCCCAATAAACTACTATTCTTGTTATAGAAGTCATGTGATGTGATGTCGATTACTCAATGTCTTTTAGTGGGATTTGAAATGGTAGACATGGATCCTTCTTTCAGGATGTGTTGAATTTTATTTGGATTCATTGATCATGTTTATTAAGGAAGGGATGTTATTTCTAGGATGTATGAAGTTTGATAATTATAGGAAAAAATATATGGGATAGTGGTGGGGTACCATTTATTAATATTCTTCTTATTATGTTAGTATATTGGATTCCTTATTATTGTCCTGTTTTATGGTGAGGATGGGTTTGGATAGTTGGCCTAATTTGGTGTCTACTGTTTTTATTGGTTACTTATGGGTGAATTAGTATGCTATTTTCACAGATGCACATATGAAATTGGGTACGGTCATACTGGGTACAAATGTTATACTCACATAACATATATACTAATTATGTTTTAAGAATCTAGGAGGAATTCAGTTATTGTGATATACATTACTATTCCTTATATTGTATTTTTTTAGTAACCAACAAACGATTTATTTTGGAATTTGTTTAAATAATCTATTTGAATTTTATTACATTATTCATGAATTATGGTATGGTTTTTTTCTTCAATTTTCTTTTATGTGATGTAGTTTTTTGTTGGTTGGTTTATTCTATATCTAATCCCATTTTTTATAATTGATGTTAATTTCTATTGTTACGTTATATTTTTATTCTTTTCATAATAGTCATCAATTTGGGATATATAAAAGGTAGGAGATGGTGGAAATTATCTCTCTTCCATTATTGTTGGCCTCAGAGGGCTACCCTTGGAGGAAGGGTTTTATGACCAAGTGGTATCAGTTCCATGATATTTTTACTGATATGTTGGAGATTAGAGTTAGTAAGAATTATAATTGAATGATTTGGTATGGAAATAATAGAATTTTATCATAGCATGTGACATATGACAGAGAGACCTACAAGGACACTATATTTAATGTCCCCTATAATCAAATAAAAAGACATTGCATCCTCCAAATGAACTATAATAGTTTTTATGCCTATAGGGTATAGTTCTTCAAGAATTTCATAAACTATGATGAGTTTTTTCTTACATGTGTTGGGTGATCATCGAGAAGTTTTAAATTTGTTAAATAAATGAACCTTAGTTTAATTTCCATGTTTTTGGGATTAGGATTTTTCATTTTTTTAGGGATAGATCTTGGTCACTATCCATCAATAGAATAGTTATTATAGGTTTTCCAGGATGATTTGGTGGATCATCTAATAATCGACATGATAAAGTAATATATGTCTATTGTATAATGAATTGTCGACATATTAGTGGATGTTCTTGGTTAGGTAAGTGGGTGGGTCTCCTATTAGGTGATAAGGAATTGGATGATATCGATTTTAATTTGATTTTTCCTCAACCAAAGTATTTAATTATTCTAGTAATTAATTAGATAAGGGGTGATTTGAGTTAGTAGTGGATGATTCACCATAGTGATTCAAAGTAGTTGGATGTTTCATAGGATGATTTTTAAAAAATTTAATAGATGAATATATATCCTCAATAATTAATTTATTAAATAGGAAGGAGACAATTTCACTTCAGAATGTGAGTATTTTTTGTGTGACTTCATGGGATCAATTTTAAGGATCTTCTTATATTCATCAATTATATTTTTCTTGATGATGATTCCCATGCATAGAATCTTGAGTAAGAACACTTACCTTATATCTATTATGTAGTTACAAAATTTATGTTTCTAAATAATATTGAGGTTTAAAATAACTGATGTTGATTCAATGTAGTCAATCACAATGTATAATTACATGATAATTGATCTAGAAGTGTTCAATATTTATTAGAATTATTTTTAGTATGTCTCATGTGATTAGGCCTTAAATATTTTCACTAATATAGAGTGATCCATAGAAATATATTCTATGTTTTAATGAAGAAAATTATTCCATAATATCTATCTGGATATTTCACTTCACATGTTATTTCTACAAGTATTATAGAAACCATGAGGATCACTTTGTGAATGATCAGGAATAATGCATTGGTTTGGGTAGTCTGGACCGTCCCAAACTGTAGCATATTCCACCATTGATTGATCCAAAACTAATGAAATAAATATCATGTAAGGGTCATCCTTACTATGTACCATGTTCTTATGGACCTGAGCAAGAGCATGGCCATGAATTTTCACATATGTAGTGAGGAAGGGTATTTATGAATGTAAATTTTTATGATATATAGGTACCAACAATAGAGGGTCGAGAGTTCATTGAATATATTATTATCTTAACATTATCCCTAGTATTTTTATTTTTTGATTCATGGTCCTCAAAATCAATTAATTTACCCACCATAGTATGTGAGTTAAAACATGATGTGTATACTATTCACATTCCCCATTGTTGAATATGAAAATTAGTGGCCAAATCGTATTTTTTATGTCTGATGGGATCCAGAATAAAGATATAGTAGAATTATACATGTGGGGATATATATTTTCAATATATATTTCCATATAAGATCATCAACATCATTGATTGGTTATTTTTTTGGGTACAGTTATCGATTTCATCTATATATTGGTTTTATTCTCTGATGTAGGTGGTTAATATATAGTTCACATTAATAAATGGTGTTATGGAATGTGATATATGAATGTGGGTCCACATATTTTTATGGAATTTTTCTCAATAATTTTAGTGGTCACTATGATTCTATAGAAACACTGGCATATTGGCTCATTTTAGGATTCCATTCCCAAGGAGGACGTGACACTGATCATAGATGTGGTTTCCAGTTTAGGAAATATTTATAGACTGGTGATTCCCTAGTTTTGGTGTATCATTATCTTATATAAACCTAATAGTTAGAGGTGTAATATATTATGATATATATACCAATGTATAATGGTTTCACCTAACCTAGTGCATCACCATGGGGTGTTACAAAGATATTCTTCAAGAAGGTTACTGGTTTTGTGAATCTGTGTCTAGATTAGCAGAGGATAAATCTGGTAATATCCAAAAATCATCTCCATCATACAAGGATTTATGGTATTTTTATCCAACTAATATCAGCTAGTTGGTTTTATAGGATTTATATGTGGATCGATATCATCAGCAGGGTGTGAGGGAAGAGTATGACTAATAATCTTCCTTATAATGTAGAAATGGTCACTTTGAGTTCAGGGTCATTCCATTAAGCGTAATAAATGAATAACCTATATTCATATGTCTCATGAAATATATATTCTATGAGTTCATTGATAACATTTATTTCATATTCTTCAATGGAATATTGATTTAATCAAATCTGAGTACATTAATGTCAAGAAACTCTGTGATATGTTATATGTATATTGACAAAAGTAACTATATTGAATTTTTTCCATAAACAAATACAGATATTGGAGATTCAGTTACTCTAGAATTTGGTGTCCCTATATGGTGTGTTCATGCACCTATCAAAGAGTGAAGATGTATTTTATTTTGAACCACCAAATAATGTGGTTTAGGTTTGTAGTCTACTCATTCTCAGAAGCTGTTATTAGAGTTTTCTGTCTAAGTTATTAGGTATTTCACTACATTGATAGATCTATCTAGGTAGGACCATGATTTTATCATGATAAATTAGTTTCTATTAGAATATGACTACATAAAGGGGAGATTTATTAGTCCCTTGGAGCTTCTTTTACTAGAATAATATTAAATGTTTTATTTTTCCTTTTGAACTCATGGACATGGATTAGGATTCATACTGATGTTGTATAATGTGGAGATATATAATAATACTAGGTTGTTACATATATATGATTGTAACTATTCCACCCCGGATTTTGGGTTGGTGGTGATTTCTTTTTAGAATCCTACTGTGGTCAAATTACCTCATCGGAGAACTCATTATGGTGTATACATATCCTTATAGCATGAAGAACATTTCTCTCACCAAGAACACAATCAAATACAATTGTGGCGGATTATGTTACTTTAGGACTACAAAATTGAGATCTTCTATATCTCATGAGAGAGGAATCTCATTGTTATTAAACTGAAGAGGATGTATCGATAGGATGTTGTTGATTTTATGGATATTCATTGAGGGTGATAGAGGAGTTAACAGCTAGGAAACATGATGTGGGAGTGGTTGATGGATGATTAATCTTGGTTTTGATAATAGTTTCATATTATTTAATGTATTATGTGGAGGTTTATTTTACGGAGATTTAATGACATAAGTGACTCATGGCTGTTTTGGGCATAGTGATTCCCTTGAGGGATGGTTATAAGATGATCTGAATTGGGTGTTGTTAATGAGGAGGTCGTTCATCTTGATGGATGTTCCTGAGGTATTCATTTGTGAGATTCAAATATCACCTTTAGAAATGTACCTAGGAGTATCTAAAATGTACAATAGGATGAAGATATAGTTTTTGATATCCATGATGAATTGGGCAGTAGAAGTGTCCATTTCTTGGTCTTTGTTTTCAGTAAAAAAATAATATAATGTTTTTAGTAGTTTGTTCAAACCCTTATATTTTATCATGTGGAGGTGTGAGAAATAGTTATGGGCTTCATCATAGGATTGAAATTGTATTCGATACTATATTATGATATGTATGTAATTATAGATCAGATGATAATGTCATCTCATATATTAGAAATAATAATGGCCTGATTGATAGATATGTTATCAGGGAGGTATGTATATGATGTCATACAGTAGCATAGAGATATATGTTCTATTATTTCAAATCCAAATTATTTATTTAGCTTCTAGTATTATAGGGGATTTTAGTATTTTTTTGGTACTCAATTATTACTTATCATTGTTTTCCACTATCTTATAGATGGAGTAGAAAATATTTAAATTATATGATATTTTTTTATAATAACACTTTGATTTTTGTAGATTATTGGAAAGGAAGATTCATTTTTTGAGACAAGTTATGATAAAATCTTATAATAATCCATTATAATGTCATTATATGATGAGTTTTATGGGAGGTAGGGTTGATCCTTATTGATATGGACTATGGTTAGAGAGTCATCAATTGTCAGTCATGATGTGGTGAAGAGCATGACATATACGGTTTAAGTGGTTCATGAGAGGTAAAATATTGTGTGGGACTGATTTAAAGCATATACCAACTGCATTAAAAATCATTGGAGTATGTTTTTGTCGAACACATGTTTCTAATAGTTTCCCCTCATTAGAAAAAATGGAAATTAATAGGTGGAGGGATATTTCTACCATTTCTTCAATACTTTTGAGTTATTACATTACATTGGTGAGGTGGCACAGTAGTTAACCATCCCTTTATCTCTAGATAAAATCCATGAAGTCTTCCATAGGTTTTGGCTCCACATATATCTTTGTGATGGCCCTCATATCTTTGATGAGGGGGAGTTGGATATCGAGGATGACACAACCATTATAAACTAACATGAAGAGATCCATGATCATAAAAAAAGGTTTTTCATGGATGAATAATTCCATTGGATTAAATTTGGTGGAGTCATAGTGGGTTAGGGGTAATACTTTGGATCCTGAGATGTAGATTCATGCCCAATACATAGAGTTGTTTTGATTTTTTAACATGTATTATTATAATTTGATATTGTGATACGTGATTCATACAAATATATATAATATTTATTTATATTTTAAATGGTGTGGGTAATGTATTAAAAAATATAAATATGAATAACCCCATTACCAATAAAAATGTACTATGTTTACAAATTTCTTAAAAAAATATAACTCATTACTACCCAAATAATACAATATATTGACATAGAGAGTCTTATCCCAATTTTTTTTCATAGGTAAGTGTTTATTATTTGTTTTAGTAGTCATTTTCATAGGATTTATTGATGTTGGAATAGTGTTGTGGATTGTTCTATGGAATAGTGGTTCCTTGAGGATGGTATAGTATGGTGTGAGTACTTTGGTTATAATGAGATACCTAGGGGAATCATGTGGGGTAATTTTTTTGAACCCCTTTTTTTTCTTTTTTATATGTCATATATTGAATCTAGAGTGTGGTAAGTATTTGTGGGGTATCATATGTAATGGTACATTACATAAATAACATCTATTGTTGGTTATCCAGGGCTTGGTGGGGTTGAAAAAGAGTTTTTCAGTTTTCTAGTGAATATGATATAGATTTGGGGAATTCATGGTGTCACCACAACATGGTGTTGGGTCTGATGGAGGTCACTTTCTCTTGGATACTACCTTGTGAAAAAAGTAATCTAGAAATACCTATTTCATAGTAGATAATTTTACATGTAAAATTGGTAGAGAACCTTTGCAAAACATAGAAGAGGATCTCACTATGTCATTTCCTTGGCCATAGTAATGGTAAATTGTCTAGGTAACTAGTATCAGGAATTAGGGAATAGTTAGGGATGTAAATTGATGAACCACCACAACATGGATTATATCATGGTCTAGGTTGTGTTAGTCATAATATCTTGTTTTTAAAATGATATAAAGGTGGAGTATTCAAGGTGGATTTAGACCATGGTTTAAGAAAAGGACATTATAGTGTCTTGGGTGTATCGGCACTCTGTAGTTTTTCTCTACGGTATGTATAAAAAATTAAGTGTTCATCTACCCCTGAGTCTCAAATTTCCGAGAATCCCCCAACTCTAGGTTGACTCATTCCCATTTTATCATTCTCCGATAACCACCCATAGTGTTTCAAACCCCTTGGTTCATCTAAATAATTTAAATTGAAGAAATTTATATTGAGTAAAGGCCCTCTTTTAGCATTCTATATTTCCCCAACATTCTATAATATCCCTTATTTCACTATGGTAGGATTTATCCCCTATTTTGGGTCGAATTGTTTGGTGTTTTTTTGTGAATATTATTTGTAGATGATTCCTATATGACAAATGGGTGTTGATATATTATTTATTCATTTACATGTAGTGCTTTACGTTGAATAACTAATCGAGATTGTGGATTATTCATCCCTCATTATATAGATTTCAATGTGGGGATATCATTATTTAATCATTCACTGTGAAGATGTTAAACATTGAATTAATAAAGTCAATTAATTAGATAAATTGAAATTAAGGGGAAGGGATATATCTAATGGGTATTAATTGTTTTTTTATTTATGCATATATAGTTGATCATGTTTGTTGTTTTTCCAAATATGACTTAGGTTGAGATTTGTGTGTTACTATGAGTGTTTGATTAAACTCATGACAAGTGAAATGGGATAAGAACTTATACTTATATAATAAATTTTTTTCGCATGGAATCTCATATTTGTGTGAAAATGACCTTGAACATAATGAAGTAATAGTGTTCAAATTAGAATGTGGAATCTAAATGGGATACGTGGTGGTTGTGATGTGTAGTAGTGTGATTTTTTATTTTTGTGATGTGTGGAAATTGGTATGGTTGTGAATTATGGTTTTCATGTATGATATATATGGTTAGTTATGTTTTTTGTTCAATAGGTTCAATACATCTATGTGATGGATATAAAATATTAATATCGATAATGAACTGGAATAGGTTGGCATGATTAATGAACATACTTGGAAATTAATGAATATTAAATAATTTAATATATTCAATCAATAAAGAATGGGATGAATTATAATTTGAAATGAATAGTATTTATAAATAACGATGGATGAGAATCGAAAAATATTGAAATTGGTTGTTTCTAAATGAAATACAGAATTTTGATTTTTTGAGGAATTCATATGTGATATGGTGAATTTATATGTATAAATGGTAGTGGAAAAGTCTGTGATAACTTGAGGTGCTATAGATAGATATGTGGGTTCTTTTTATGCATTGAATACTAAGTTGGGAATCTATTTTATTTTTTAATATTCTAATTTTATGGGTTTTCTATAGTCACACAACCATGGTAATTTGTTTAAACATAAGCGGAATGATTATGGGTTATAGTTTTTTTTTCAAAAGAAAATCGTGATGCTAAGGAAAAAATTTTGGTTACCAACTCTTCCCCACTATTACTCTTCTATGAAAAATTTATATGAAAATACTATATTGGAATGGTTTAATAATGTACACTGGGGTGGTTATTAGTAATAGGGTGTGGTTATTTATAGTAGGGGGCTCATACATGATAGAATAAAGGAATGAGGATGGTGTACCTCATGAACATGATTCCCTAATATTCTTGTTATGTATGTGATTGTGGTGTGATATAATTTGGTTTCCCATGTGTCATTGGTCATGGATATTAAAAATGGATCAAACCATTATGATGTATGATTTTGGGGCATAAGAGTGAAAAATAATTTGATATGTGGGGAAGGGAAACCATTATGGATATTATTATTAATAAGTTATTATATTTGATGCATTATTTAGTGAGTGATTGAGAAAAAGGATGGGTTTGGTCAGTTGAACAATTTAGGTGAGTTTTGGTACATCTGTTTTATCATTGGTGAATTATCAAGAACGATTCACATTTGAAATAAAAAACAAGGGTGTCATCCTATTAAGTATACATGTTTTTATCACACTATATATAAAAAAATATTATTTTAGGTTTCATGGAGGACATTTGGATCTGAGATAACCATTACTCACATATAAATTTGAGTTATTTTTTTGTATCTCATTTATTCATTCTTTTGGTATTAATTTATAGGAAATATTAGTATTTATTACATTACACATTCATTATGGTCTACTTTGGTTCTTAATTATTATTTATATTAAAATGTTTCTTGGTGGTTAATTTATTCGATATCCTATAAATTTTTATATAATGGATATTAATTTATTATACAGATACATTTAAATACCCCTGATACATGTCACAAACATGGGTCCTACTAAAGGTATTATCCATTGGGAATTATATCCCTTCTTTCACTGCAAGGAAATGTGGGGTAATATTTGATATTGGGGTCATGAAAATAAACCCCTATGATGTTTTATAATTGAAAATAATATTATAATATTTTAAATATGTGATTATCTTCGCTATTGTCTACAATTGAGAACTATGATCTTCATTAAATAGAATAATTACATTGAATAAAATATCTACATCAAGTTCAATTGTTTTGTATATTTTAAAATATCCAAATACTAGGATCTTCTATAATTTCATTTATTATAGTCCATCCTTTAGTTAGTGGTAATATAATCTACCATAATATTCACTTAATCAAATTATAATAATCATATGATGTGTAACCAGTTAACTATATGAAAATAAATGATAGTAAATAAATTATTAAAATCTTATATCATTTTTTATAAACATTATGATGTACTATAATGAACCACATAATATAAAAATCCTTAATATAACTAATACCCATAGGGGAGAGTGTGAAACTACTAAGAGGGGTCTAAATTAGTGGAAATCGAAAGAACAAGCTCTTACCTTCTCACTATGTGATTTGCATATTATGATACTCAATGTCAATCTCAATGAATATGATGAGATGCTGAAACCCATAGTCATAAAAAACACATGGAAATACGGGTTATTATAGGTTCCACTTAGAATTACGAATAAATATATATTTTTTTGTATGTAGTAGTTGTAGTAATGTTACTTATGTTAAAAATTTTATCAAATGAATAAGAATTTGAGAAATTTATCTCTTTCAAACTATAGTAAAAATTTTAATTAAAATATACAATAATCAAAACATTCTCTTATTCCTATTCCACAAGTTCCTCCAGAATTTATAAATGATGTGCATCAATCTTCTCCACCATAAAATACACCTATATAATCCTTGAATTACTCATAGAATATGTGTATTTCTCTTTGTTTCATTATTTGAACCTTGTCTAGGTGGTTTTTATTTATTTATATATATATCAAAAACATTTCTGTGAAACCCATTTTTACTGAATGATCATCATATGTAAAATATATGGAATACTAAATCCAAAAGGTATAGGATTATCTCATTTTATATTTGATTGATTTTTTAAAAAAATGATTATAGAATGGAATATTGGATCCTTATATGACTAATAATCAATGGATCTCTATATGTCACACCCATTTTTTTAAGGATCTTAATCTATGAAGTGGAAATGATAAAATCTATATAAAAATAAAATAATAGTTTTCACCAATTTTGCAATGGGTTAGTTCCTTATAATATTTTTTGGCCTTATACCCATTAGTACCCCTTATTTTTAACCAATTTTCTGGATGTTCAATAACCACACCAACTTGGAACTAGTGTTCAAACTAACAATCAGATGGGTTTTTCTGAAAAATATTTCAGTCCATAAAATTATTCAAATGCAACATTATCTCTTAATCATCTCAGTTTCACCACAAGGTTTCTTATAAAACCCTAATTTTTTATGAACACTTTTATGGAAAACAAAATTATTTATTTCTAACATTTCATGATCCACTATGTTAATATTTCATTATAATATATACCCAGATTTTATTTTTCTAAATTCACCAATAACAGATTTTGTGTTACATGCAACATTGAGATTCTTTGAAACATTACTGTATTATTATAATTATATAAATGATATAGATATAACATAGCCGTTAAATATTTTTATCAGAATAGTAACAACAACAAAATAGAAAAAAAAATTAATTTTTTATGTAAATTAAACATATTTATAAAAAACATATAATTTTCATAAATTCATTATATTTTTGAAAGTAATATTTTCTCGAATGAACTACTTTTTTTCCTTATGTGAATAATAATTAAATTAGATTTTTATACTTTTAAAAATTTATTTTTCTAAAATATACTATATTTATGAATTAATAAATTGAAAATCATCTTAGTATTCATTTAATGTAATTTTCTGAAAAACGTCATTTTTGGATGAATAGTGTAAATTACTGATTTTTTCCTAAAACTTATTTTTCATCTAATTTATTTTTATTATGATTTTATATTTTAATTTCCCTTAAATATAAAATTATATAAAATTTAATCCAATTAATTCAATTGAGTTCATTGGAACCAGTTTCAAAAAGAAATTGGATATAAATCATTCCCCATTGTTAATCATTTTCGCTTAAAAAACTGTTGTCAAGACACATCAATGGGATAAATTTTATATCTATTTCACAAAATTATGTGATTATAATTTTGAAAAATGTATTCCATATTTTAAATAGTAATAATTTAAAATTTCTAGTAATTGAAAATAATATTTTTACAAAAAATATGATTCGATGTTATTAAAATTAATTATAGAAATTAAGGTAAGAACATGATTACTTATTTGATAAAAATTAACATAATTTAAAAAATAAAAAATTTTATAAAGAATATTTTATAGAATTATTTAGAATAATTAAAATCGTCTATAAAAAATTAAAAAATTATTTGAGGTAGATAATGTAAGTGAAAACTCTCAATATTGTTTCCCTTTTTTATATTTACCTGAGTTAAACTCCTCCACATTAAAAGGGATCTCACACCCCTTATTTATTCAAAAAATTCATGCCATTTGCCTCATCCAAAATATCCCAAAATATACTCCCAAAATATATGAATTTATGTGATAATCCTATCATTGTTAAGAAGTCCATCCAAATAATCCTTCAAAATCATACCAAAAGGAGTTACCCAAAGAATATACAACATCCTTCCACATGCTCTTCTGTATTATCTGCTTTCTCCACCACCTCCATTAATATTATTAAATGATTACATAATAACATCAATATCCTCTATATACTAAGATTATTTTATGTTATGGTAATGATCTACACTCACACACACCTCCATAAAATGGGATATGTAATCATCGTACATGTGTATATCAGACTACCGCCTCGAATATGGATGTCGTTAATTCTTGGATTTCTACCATTAGAAGTTGATAATAATGATGAAATATATTGTATTATCACATATATATTATATTAATGATTTTATTATTCTTCTATTATTATATAACACATACCTTTAGGATTTCAATTTTGTGTAAATATGATAACTTCCTTTGTGGACGCATGGACTACTACCTCCTCCAAGCGATGTGAGTTGTTCAAACATTACAAGGATTGTATTACGGATTATAATACCAAAATTATATGATATTAATGAAAAAATTATTCTAATGTAATTAAAATTTAAATATATACATATACGTCATTTAATTTCGTTATTTCAATATGACAAGAAAAACAGAAAACATATTTCATGTGTACGTATAACAAACTATCATGGTGTATTTCATTTTTTATTTATATATTTTATTTTTTGTTATAAATATTTATATAATTAATATATATTATATTCAAATATATATTTTAAATATTTAAATATTAAAATCATGGTCTATATAATAGGATCAATAATAAAAAGACAAAACATATATGAAAAACAAATTAGATATTACTTGAAACATAACAATACATGGAGTTATTAATAAAAATATAATAAAAATAAATAATAAAATCATATATGGCTTTCGATATAATAATATTTTATGGTGGTAGATTTATAATGTACTTATATTTGTTATTCAAGATTTTTTAATGTTTTTAATGAAATTATAAACTTATGGAATGGGATTTTTCATCTCAAATATATTTATATGATACATATGCTATATTCGCCACTTAATCAGGTTGTATTGTGTATATATTTCCCTATGAAATGTTATATCATGAAATTAATTTATTACATGATATTATAAGTTTCATTGTATTTTTTTTTATTTCTTGAAGATCGTGATTCAAATGTTTCTCAATTCATAATGGGATTTCTAGTCTCACATTTATTTTAGTGAGACTTATGCCTCATTCACCACTGTATTATTTTGTTTGGTGCATATAATACCCAAGATTCTATTATATGATTATCATCCCTAAATTATAAATATTAAAATAACCAATTATTTATATAACATTAATTAGGGTTACAGATCAAAAGAAAACAAATTGGTTCTATAATTTTGTCACAATTTCCTGCCTTTGATAAACATGACATGTTATACACATATATTCATATAAAAGGTGTATATACTAGATTTTAAATGATAAATCCTGAATATAATATTTTTAATTATATTTTAAGCTTAATTTAATGTTATTATTTTCTTATTATTATGATTCAATGTTACTAAATTGGTAATTAGTTTATTACTACAATATCAAATTTTATTGCGATTTTCTATGATAATGTTTCCATTGATGAAATAATATCTCAATAACTCTCTTGAAATATTTTATCCTCTAGTATTTAATAAATTATTTATTTATTGGTATCATTTTTTACTCTTTGTATCATCATATAATTAATATAATCTTTCTATGAAAAGCTCACCTTATTTTTCTCATCGATAAAAAATTTCATTTATTCACAAAAAAATGTTTCCTAAAAATGTTTCAAAAAAAGCATCAATATGATGTGTAAATTACATGTTTATACAAATAAATTTTTTTATATTAATATTTTTAAAACGATTCTTCTTTTTAATTTTCCAGTCAATGATATTTTCTAAACATTTTATGGTGAAAAAGATATGTTCAACATGTTTTATTATACTATCCTACATTTACATGATGCTTCCTTTCAATATTTATAGAGTTATTTTTACATGAATAATGTTTATCCTCATATTATATAAATTCATCATTTTATGTTTTGTCAATGAAAAAATATTTTAAAATGTTTTTTTTGCATTAATAGGTTTTTAAAATTGTTTTCAATGATTCCTTTTATATTTTTGTGATAAATTTCAATGGAATGATTTTTCAAATGTTTTTATGTTTCAAAAAATTGTTTTTTAATGTAGAAAATATATTTTAAAAATGAAATTTTTTAAATTAATTTCTATTTTCTGTTATATTTATTCAATATTGGTCTCAAAGAGAAGTATTTTGAAAATGATACATGTTTTAAAAAGTTATTTTCAAAGAAAAATTATGTTTTATCTAATGTTTCAAAATAATTCTCTATCAATGATTATATCCTTTGATATATATTATACAATACTGGGGTCATGATCCAAGAATAAAATTATTATTTTTTCATTAAACAGTTTATGATTAATTTGAATAGTTTATTTATGAAATCCATTTCACTTCTGTGTGTTATACCATGATAAGAAACCTATGAAAACTGCATCCTTTCATGGGTAATTCCATGATGAAATGATTATAAAACCAATATATTTTCAATATTTTATGATCTGAGGTTTATGAAAATCATATTTTTTATGGGTATGGATATGATTAATGTTCTATTATCTTATGATACATGTAGGTATAACTTCATTATGTGATGGGTGGGACCAATATTGCATTACAATGAATTGGGTAAAGATTTATATTTTATGGTATATTGGTGGGAAACAATTCAATGAGATCGATCCATTATAGGAAACTATTGTGTATTAATGCGCAATTGGAAATAGGTTTTTATTGATCAACAATGGGAAAATTATGATAATGGGATGTAGGTGTGTCTTGATGCACAATTGAAAATAGGTGTGTCCTGGTCCACTATGGGAAAAAGGATGGTCCTAATCTAGTCTGTTGATGGTCCTTGTATTTATCATTTACTCATGATATGGTTTCCTATATTTATAATGGTTCTATTCTTTTATGACCAAATATTGTCCATTTAGAATGATTTATGATGTTTTATCTCCATTGTGAATCATGGCTTACGAACTGAAAATATTTATTCCAGGACTATTGTATATGATCATTCATATATAGGGAATGATCTTAAAATTTAATTCCCAGGTTATCTTACCATTATTTTGATAATATTCCATACCGATCATTTGAGATCACCCTTAATTATGTTTTTTCACCCGTTTTGAAGAATGGTTTTATGTATAAGTAAGGAAGGGGATGACCTTTGACAGAAATATTTATGATCATTCCCCAGGTTTGATGATTTTTTCCAGTTTTCAAAAGACACAAAAAAATTACAGACCTTAGGAATTTATTTTTGGAATGTTCTAAACATTCATGTAAAATAATATAATATCCATATGTGTAATTCATGGGTCACAGTAGTTTGTATTGAATAATTAATTAATTAAACCATTTGAAACTAGTATGTGAATTTTTTTTAAGATACCAATGTATATTTATGATGATTTTTATATATATACATTAAATGATATCCTTAGGGGATCATAGATTAATGAACTATGTTTTATGATTTGTTCATCATATACATAATCTTTCATGATTATGTTTTTTCCTAAAAGAAAAATGTTTCTCAATATATGGTTGTAGGTTTTAGTCAATGACTAGAACTAAAATGAATCATGTTCATACTGAATGAAAAAGATAATTCTATTACTATCCTCCTAAAAAACAAAATTTTTTGGCAGATAGAATGGGAATTCTTGTTAAAATTATTCAAAAACATTTTCTAGATATGGATCATGTTTAAAATATATGAAATAAATGGTGGAAACAATGTTTTATCGAGTCCTTTATGGGGTAATTTCAACCCTCTTTTACTGGTTCCTTTGATCTACTAGTTGATGACCAATGTGGCAATAACCTTTATAAAGTTATTTCCAATTATTCAGTTCTCAGAGCATGAAAAATTCATTTCTGATACTTATATTTTAAAATGTGAATCAGATCAGTGGTTGAGACTTATTAAGAACAAAACGGTACAAGAAGATATTTAGTCTTTGAAATAAAAAGTGTCTAAGGAGATATTTTTCTTTATGTATATCCCTAGTTTTCTATGAAAAAATACAGATAAATAATTTTATGAGATAAAAAAAATGGTGAATGAATCTCTTAGTACATAGGAATCTAATTATAAAATACTTTTATAGTATTCTTATGGTTTGATCATAATCCTTGATATATGTATTGATCCAATTTTTTTTTTCTTAAAACCAACACTTCGATAAACCATGGATATAAGATAGTTTATTAGTTATGTATAAATAATTCAATGTGCACTAGAGGTAGAAATGAAAATTTGATATTCCTATCATTATGTTGGATATCATAATAAAAAAAATTGAGACACTTGAAAACTCAAATAGTTAAAGGAAATTATATATACCAGTGTGCCATAAATGTGGGAAAAATGATTGAGGAATTTTTTTTTGGATAGAACTATGTGGTACTTTAAATTCATACATTCATGTGATAAAATTTATGACTATCAAAATATAAATAATGTGATAGTTAGTTAAATGGAAGTGAAGGAAATTACATCTAATGAACAACCCATATTTCTTTGATTAAACATCATGGTATTTGGGAATTATGTGAATAAATGATAAAATCCTAGGGATAATATAAATTATTATATAAAATCCCCACTAAGTAAGAAAGGACAAAGCTAAAACTCAATCAAAACAAATAGATGATGTGAATCATGATAATTTGGGAAAGCATATCATCCCCACCTTATTTGAGAATTTAATGTATTATTTTTTATTATTATTCATTAATAAATTATATTTTTCACCCTTTAGTGATGTTTAATGTAATTATCTACCTCTTTATAGATTTTGGAATCATAAAATCACCTTTAATATCCAACAGTACAAGGATGAACCCATGTACCTAAAAAAATATGTTTGGTATAAATGAAGAGATTCACTAAGGAATAAATGTAGATTTATATTTAGAAAGAGATATAAGAATGAAAATTTATGGAATAGATTAAATTAAATTTTTTTATGGTTTTATATATTAATGTTATTATAATTCCACATTAGGATTTATGCATATTAGATAACTTGTGATGAAATTTTTCTATTTTACCTTAAGAAAAATGAAATGAATTATCAGTCTATCCAAGGGTATCATGATCCATTATAGAATTGGGTATCAAAATATTACCTTCATTTCATGGAGTATGATATGACGTGGAAATTTCTCAATGAATAAAAAATGATATGAATTTGAATATGAAAAGAAGGTAAATAAAGTATGTTTATTTCATTATGTTCCTATATAATTACTCGACTCTATGAAATGGATATTAAATAATATTTATCCTAATAAATAGGTTTCTTTTGAATATAAGGTCTTATAAATAATCAGAACTTTATGGTTTTTAGGCACTTATATTTCCATTGATCACTCTTTTTATTGTAATCATTGACATCAATTGTCAACTATAATTATTTACACTTTTATTTCATATCCAATATTCCATTACCACCTATGTTCATAAATATGGAAACCAAGTTGTGATTTACATCTGGTAACTATAATTTCTATGAATTTTTTAAATGATTTTTTAGTATCAATTATTTCTATATGGGTTCCTATGAAATTAAATTTCATGTATTAAACAAGTAATGTCCTAGAATAATTTTGTGGGAGAAATTCATTTTAATGGTTTAGAATGTAACTCTATGAGTTTTTATGAACCTTGTTTTCAAATTGTTTATTTATCATTTTTGTCCAACATTTAGTGATACACCAATTTAATATTTATTTATCTTTTATATTTATATCATCTTATTCTACACGCATCACCTACTTGGCTTGTTTTACACAGAACATTGAGTTTATATTAATAATAATATTATTATTATAATTATTTAAAGGTGATAGTTATAAAATAACTATAATACTTAGTAATATTAATTGAAACAAAAAAAATTAAAAATTTTATTAATTTTTTTATATTAAAAAAACAGATTATATTTTTTAAATTCATTATATGTTCGAAAATAATATTTCATCAAATGAACATATTTTTATGTCCTCACGTGAAAAATAATAAAATTAATTTTATAAAATTTTAGAAATTTAAATTTATAAAATAAAAACAATTTATGAATTTATAATCTCCAAATTATATTAGGTTGAATTTTATGTATATTTCCAAAAACCATCATTTATTATGAATATTGAATAAATATGAATGTTAATTCAGAACATCATTTTCACTTAATTTATTTATATATATAAATTATACTTAAATTTGATTTTAATGTTTTATTAGTAAAATTTAACATCTATTAAAATAATTGTGTTTATTTGATCTAATTTCAAATTCGAATTGGAAATAAAAACATTCCAAGCCTTTACTCATTTTCACTTATAAAACAAGTTGTCACGACACATCTATGGTATTAATTTTAAATTAATTTATTACACATTTTGGATTAGAATTTCAAAATTAATATTTTATATTTCTAATATTAATATTTTATAATGTCCAATAATTTCAAAATAGTTTTTATTAAATATTAGTAATGTTGTAAAAATTAATTTAAGAAATTATGGTGAAGACATGATTACTTAGTGGTAACACTTTAACATGAGTACACATGTAACCTAGACATTATATCAAAAGGAATTGGATGAAATTTTTTCATATAGGTCTTATTTTGGATAACAAATTGAAAATTATAGGAGGAAATTGATTTAAGGTAGATCACTCAATAGTTCTTAAATTTTTATATTTTCAAGAATGCCTCTCCCTCTATTTGAAATAAACGGTGAACCCCCCCCCCCAACAGTTGTTCAGACATGTAAAAATATTTTTTCAACCAAAATCTAAAAAATAACCTCCCATAATAAATATCATCTTTCTATAATCACCCCTTTTGGTATAAACCCAACCAAAAAATCCCTTTAGTGCAATCCAAAATGAGTTACCCAAATAAGTGGTAGTATACTTCTATAATCTCTGTTCATTTTTTTATCTTCTCAACCACCTAAATTATTATTATTTAATGATCACATAATAAAATCATTATCCTCAATATACATAAATAGTTTTATGTTATGTTTTATACCAACACTCACACCCACTTCCATCTAATGGGGTACACAATAATCCTTCGTGTATACAGCGGACTATAGCCTCATGAACAGATATTGTTCATTATTCTATTACCACCTTTCAACGTATGGAATAATGATGTAAGTTTTTATTATATATATTATATTTATGATAGATTTATGATTATAAATTCTTATATTACAAATACCTTCATTCATTCCATGTTCTGTAAATTTTATAACTTCATTAGTGGTGTGTGGAATAGAACATATTCAAAGTGATATGATTTGTTCACAAATTACATTGAATGATTTAACGATGGGTTTATTAAATTTATATGATATATATGATTAAATTATTAAAATATAAACTCTATATATATTATTTACTTTCATTATTTCTATATGATATGAAAACAGGAATAACATTCATGTGTACGTATAGCCTACCATATCCATGAACATTGTAATCTGTTTTTTATAATATATTGAATTGATTCAAATAAATATTAATAAAATGAATATATATGATACTAAAAAAGAATAGAATTCAAAAAATATGTAAATCAAGATCTATGTAAGATTTTCAAGAATAATAAAACATAAGATATTTGAAAAACAAGGTGGATATTACCAAAAATATTAAATTAAAACAGAATCGTTAATAAATACGTAATATAGACTGAAAATAATTCAATATATTATATTAGGTATAATTAAATTGGTTGAATGTTAATTTATATTAAAAATATATTTATTGAATAGAATTATTGAACATATACAATGAATGTTAGTACTTATGGTAAGTGTCTTCTAGTATCAATTTTATTTCTATGAGATGTATTCTATAATCAAAAATTAATTTTTTTTACATACATAAATAATAATTTTTTTAATGAATTTAATTTTTTTAATGATTTTAAAACATTAAATTTATATTATTCATACATGGGGATCAAAATTCAACAGTTACTCAAGAATTAATGGTATTTATTGTATCGCTTTTATTTATCGAAAACATATGCCTTATTCACCACTCATTTCATTTGTGTAGTTTATACAATTTATATTAATTTATTCAATATTTATTAGAATTAAATTTATTGGTATTTAAATATCTGTTTTGGGATCTGTCATTTATTTTTTTTATTGTTCAAATGTTATCAAATCGTTATTTTTTTTATTTTCATTCATAAACACCCCTGCAATTTTATGCACCTATATTCTACCATAAGGTGAATATATTTGACTTTGAAAGGTTATATCTACCATATATTTTCCTAATGATATTTTATTTCTTCATTTAATTTTATTACATATATAGGATTATGATACAATTTTACCACCTTTGTAATAGTTTATTTCTATAATCTCTTATTTTTTCGAGATTTTTATGATTATTCATCCATTAATAATAATATATCTCAAGAATTGTCATTAATTGTATTCTCCAATGATTATCCATTTAATATTAATGTATTGGTACCATTTATAAATATTTCAACTTTTATAATAAATAATTTTATTTATGAAAATTTGAACTTAAATCACTCTATGTTAGAATAAAAAATTATTCACAAAAGTATATATTTCTAAAAAAGATATCCATGTTTTTTTGAGAAATTTAAAAGAAATTTTTATCAGTTTATAACTTTTTTAATAAAAATTAAATGGAATATCCTTGTTATTTTACTATCATGACACTTATATATACTTTTTACGAAGTGAAATTAATGTTTGGTATGTACAGGTTTACAAGATATCATTTCCATGAATAATATGTTGAATGTTTATCGGTATATTTTCAAATTAAATTTATTTTTCCTAATATCATAATCTTTTTTCATTAATCGTTCTTGCATGGTATCTTTTTCTATAAAATAAATATACTTTAAAAAGTATATTTAATAGATTTTGATGATTTTTTATATGTTATCATGGTTATATTAAATGGAAAAAAATTTCATATTGTTTTGTGTTTTAAAAATAGAATTTTTGAATGTGGAAATGACATTTTTCCAATGAAATGAATTTAATGATTTTTTTATGATTCCTTTATACATTTTCAAACTTGTTACAAGGAAAATGATTTTGAAAATGTTTTGATTTTAAAAAAGTGATTTTATAATAGTTTTTATTTTTGAATGGATATTTCAAAACCCATATCAATCGAATATGATACCCTTTACTAAAATGAATGCTTTAATGGGGTTATTATATAATGACACAATTAATAATCGTTTGTGTAATTGGTTTGTAATTACTATGACATGTTTTTTATGAAAAAAATTTCTCTTCAAAAGATTATACCTTAATAAAATGTTTATAAATAATATTCCATTCATAAATTATTTTATGCTGAAATTATTATGAAATATGTCTCCTTTCAATAGGTTATGATATGATGTATATGAAATACGCCTTTTTTATGGATCATTATATGTTCACAGTTTTATTTTCATGTGGTACACATATGTAGTATTTCATTTGGTGACCACTGGGGCCTATATCTCCCACAAATTCATTGGGTAGAGATTTATAACTCACAAGATAATTATGGGAAACTGGTTGATGGTCTTAACACACTATGACAAAAAGGTATCTCTACATCCACTATGTGAATGAGGTGTGACCTCATCAAGATTGGAAAATAGGTTTTTCCTATTACACAATCGCAAAAAAGTGTTCCCTGATCCAAAATTGAAAATATTTGTGAGTTGATACAGAATGGGAAATAGGTTCATCTTAATTTACATTTAAAAAAATGTGTGTCTTGATCTTATTTGATTAGGGTATTTCAAGTTAACATTAAAAATGAAATTTTATTCATTATTTTTGACGAATCCTCACTTATATAACAAGATATTTTCATTCATGATTTATTTATTTTTATTTATCAACATTATGATTCTGGTATTATGAACTGCTAATGTAAATTACATGGCTCATATATCTTATATTTGATATATATTATTGGATCATTAAATGTTATTATCACGTTATTTTACACTTATTCTCTAGTTATTCTTACATATCTTATATATTTACTCTTACTGGCCATCTATGCACTCCATTAACTATGTTTCCATTCACTAATTAATGAAAAATGGTTTTAATTATTTGTATTAATGGGTAGGTCCATTGTGTTAAACCCTAATGAAACATTAGTAAGTTGTAATATTTTTCACAAATTTCCCAAATAAAGTAAACTATTACTGTCCACGAAAATATATTTTTGTGATATGGTGAATATTACACTAAAATTATGTAATATCCCAAAATTTTATGCATGGTTTTCTATATTTATTTTATTATATTCACTCTATAGTATATCCTCTAACATTATATTAACTTATAATATTATTAGTATCGATAAAGTGAAAGATATTATCCTATGGAATGATCTCCCTCCCATTATTATAAATCAAATAGTTTCTGGAATAGCTCAAGAATGTGTCATTCTCAAATTATCTATAGTATTTCATATAAAAAATTATCATAAACATTTTTTGGTTGAATACATAATTCAAACTATGATGTTATATCTCTTGTGGAACATCATTCCACACATTCCTCAGAATCACCAGTCAAAAATAATATTATTCCTAATGACAGATGATATTTTTTTAATAAATTCAATTTTAAATCATCTGAAACTCATCATATTGTTTTATCAAAAAAAATTCATGGAATGCCTCTAATATGAAGGGAATCGATAGAACACACTATATGATAGTGTGGTGATTATCTGTAAAATTCAACCCTATATGTAAGATCAATTCCATATTGAACATCAATAAATTATGATAACATAACCCTAATTTTTCAATTTAACCTCAAAAGGGATATATAATATTTAAAATCTCAAATTTGTACACAATATTCCACAATTTTTTATAAAATTGATTCATCACATGAACTCTTCAATAAAAATCATCATAAAATACCTCAATCTCCACAATAGTCAACAAAATCTCATATTATCTACCACTTATGTATTACCTCCAAATAAAACTACAGTTTATACCCTTTATAGAAGAGATCATTCTATATTCTTTGACGTTGTCAAATAATCAATATAACAACATGAAATTTCAAAATTTATTTATATTAAACATATTTTATGTTACTATTTTACTATATATGAGACACTAAAAAGAAAATGAAATATTTATTCATTAACATTAAATTTGGCCATTAAAATGAATTTGTTAAATTAGTTACTATAAATGAATGTAACCAAATCATGAAATATATGAGGAAAAAGGAATGAAATGGAATTTAGTAGCTAATGTCTCCTTAATAATGATAATCTATTCTATCCTAGAAAAGCATTATAATCAATATGGTTTTCCCAAGTAAAATATTAGTTCAAACATCACAAATTCTGATAAGAGAAAAATTTAATATGAGATAATTTAATGTTCATTAAAATTTCCACAAGGCCCTTTCTCTATGAAACGTGACATTCGACTAACACTAGATATTACCTTGTCATTAAATTTTATATAATGAATTTAATTAGGTAATTAACAAAATATTAGGATGATAAAAACATTTAATAATTAAGGTAATACTATATTTTTCAAATTTATTTAACAAATTTCATATTTTTAATTTTATATGAAAACAATATTTTTTTAATTACTTATAGATTAAACTAAAAAAATCCTTAAAGTGTGTTTTTAAAAAATTAATTTTTTTAGGCTAAATGTATAATATATATGACTAATTCATTGTATGAATAATTTCTTAATTACATTATATTTATTAATTAATAAGAAAACATATTAAGAATAGATAAAAAATTTAAATGTTATTTTCCTATGAAAATGGTTTTTATTTATATTCTAAATAAATTATAAATAATAAAATATGATAATTTTAATGTGATGTAATTAAATTCCTTTGTAATGAAATTATTTAATGTGGATATATATTTTTTATTATTATGAAAAATATGATTTATTGTTGAATAGTTCTATATAGCGTTTTTGAAAATACTGTGGCATTTGTGACATTATTAGTTTATAAATATGAACTAAAACTTTTGGAAACCATTTTATAGAAAATATATTTGTTGGAAAATAGACATTTTAAATTTAAAAATATTAATTTTTGTTTTCCAATCTATATTTTATATTTTTGAATATTACTTACATTATTCTCCAAAAATGATAATCAAAAGTTATGCACTAATTATTTTGAAATTATTTTTATATATTTTTTAAGGAGAATATAATAAAATATATTTAAAATTTCTATGTGTATTTTATATATTATTCAATAAGGATTGTTTTAGTTTTATTTTTAATTAATGATTTACCGAGGTAAAAAAACTAATTACCATGATAAAATCCTTAAAGGTAAAAGTGGTTATCCCACGTAGTAAAATACCTATCATGTTAAAAACATGTTTCTAATTGATTTATTGTGGTGTGTATTAACAAAATTAGATCTTATTTCGTTATTTTTTTTAATTTTGAGTCTTCTTGACATGAATATCATGTGACCTATTTATAACAATTGAAAACTGATGTTCTCCACACATATAAATTGGGACTCTTAACGCCCCATCAATACCACTACTAATTTTCGTTCTCATGTGAAAAATAATCCTTTTTTTTTCTTACACTATTATCATATTACACTAATTTAAGCTTATTTGGATAGTATTTTTTTCTCAATTCTTTTAGTTTCAAGGGACCCTCAACAGGAATCTCAATGTTTCTAATGTATGTATTTGCTTTTACAAAAAAGATATTTCATTTCTATAATTCACATGGAAATATATTTTTCCTCATATTTTTTTATTAAATAAATACAAATAGTATTTTAAATATTATTGTACTCTAGGAATAACCATTAACCTCATTTCACATTTTCAAATTATGAAACTGAAAATTTCATTCTTTAGTGTAAGTGGTTTACCACCTCAATAAAGCATCAAGGTTAAATTTTATATCAGCACTATACATGGTTGTTCCTAGTGTAGAATTTTAAAATAAGTATGATATTTTTTACCTATATTATATTTTAACCAAATAAAAAATACTATATATTTCTCCTTTTAAATAAAAAATGATGTCATCCACCATGTGTATGTACAGACTATAGCCTCCATTTAACGATGTATTCATTATTTCAATATCCCCATTCATTAATTCTAATGAGAATTATTTTTGTGGATAGATATTATTTTACTGAAATTATTTGATTTATTTAATGGAAAATTGGAAATATTTTTAATAATATGAGATAAAATGATATCTGTAATTTTAATCGTCTAAAAAATTAGTTAGAGTAAAAACAATGCATACAAACAATGTAATAGGTTCGTATGCATTGGATATTTTTAAATTTATATTAAATTTTTATATGTGTCCATAATAAACTCTAGATTAAATATATAATTATGACATTTGAATTATTATATTTTGACTAAATCACTGAATATGCATCCATCAATAATGGTATGTTCATGATTAGGTCAATCTAAACACCTACCAAAAAATAATAAAGAAAATATATTAACATAGAAGACAATGAGGACATAATTAATAATAATATTTTATATAAACAATTAAATATTTATTTTATTTTGTTTCTTTAATAATTACATTAATATTAATCTTGTTATTTAAGATACAAATGTCTATTCATTATAAATCCAAAAAACATGATCAAAATTTAATTAATCTTTAAGGATAGTAACCAAAAATCCCACAGAGTGTAATTATAAAATAGTAAATAATTATAAAAATCAAATACTAGAAACATTAATTAAATATTAATGATAAAAATTTAAATTATTGATAAACAATATTTTTATTTTGAAATAATTTCAAAAATATCAACATTACTCACACCCAATATCCGAAATTGATAATATCTTTCTAATATACAAGGAAACACAAATTATCATTATATTTACAAAAACATTACAGATGTCAATATGTTTCTTGTATAGTGAATTATTGTGATTTTTATATATAGGAGATTCAATATCGTTATTGTATTTCATGAATAAAGGAAATGGTTTATTTATCATTAATTTAATTTTACGATAAACAATTATTATTGTGAACCATTATATATTTAATTTGTTGTGGTTACTGACTAAGGTATTTCATTTCCAAAATTCACATAATTTATGGGTTATGGACAAATACATGATGTTCATTCTTAATAGGGATTTTTTTTTTGTGAATGATTCTAAATTTGTAATGGATTTTGTTAACCCCACTACCTTCATTTAATTAAAATAATTATCTATAAATTTATTTATTATTATATTCGTTTATTACACTATAATAATTCCATTCATGGTACCTTCTCTTCCACTATAGTATAAAATTACTTTCTGGTCCAAATAATTAACATTTGTGATCTGAATTCTACAAAATGTATACCATTAATTAGTAGAAATCATATCCCATTTACTATTCATTTTCTCTAATCGTACATACATTTCATTACCTCAATTGGTATTCTTTATATATGGAAACACAATTCTGTTTTATCTCATGTTTCCTTCACGTCACTTTTTCATCATAGAAAAAGTAAATTGTTTTATCCATTTTATAATGCATGATTCTAAAAATGTATTTTAAAATATTAAAATGGTTTTCCATCTATGTCCATTTGATTTATCTTCCACTCCATCTTTTCTTAAGATAACATTTATTTCATTTTTTCAATACTCTATTATGGAGGATTATTTTTAAAAGGAAACCCATAAAAAATATTAATGAGACCTTTTTCTAAAAATATATTCAAAATTAGTTATAAAATATTGTTTTTTGAAATTATAGAAATGTATAAAAATAACACTTTTATTTTTTGACAACATTTATCCAATTTATCATTAAAAGGGTTTTATTTATTTGGAAATATTTTTCCATAAAATAACCTATAAATTTTCATATTGTTTTATGGGGTGTTAAATTCATAGAAATATATTATTTATATTTTATTTCCTTATCATTTAATGTTTATTATTTTTCATCATATTTATTTCCTCAATTAACAGTCTATAATTCCATATATTGGTTGAAGGGTATTCAGATAGATTTCATACATTTATTTTTTGGAAAAATATTTAATTTTACCATATATCCTTTATCTATATTCTTCAAATATATTATTATCTATACCATAATTGAAGGTTTTTTACCTTGAGAGTTTATTAATAGTTTGGCTTACCATTTATTTTTTATGTGAATAAAATTTTATGTTTGTTGAAAAATTTATGATTGGTTTTCTAATGTGAATCCTGATAAATATGATTTAAAATACATTATTCTATTGGGTTTTTTCTGATATGAGGATTGACTAATTTAAATTAGTACATATATATATAGATGGTGATGATTCATTCTCTTAACAATGTCCAATTCAATGGGTAAATATCACATGATTTGTATATGTGGGAACACTATAGTTTTTTGTAATTGTGGGAAGATGTGTATGAATAACAATGGTGATATATAAACTAGTACAATTAAGATGACCCAACAGTTTGGGTCAAAGTTCGTTATTCATTATGTTGATGATTATTTATTAATATGGTTGGTCTATAATTATCAACGATGCCTTGTATCTATGATATTCATTATTCCCATGATATTTTCTGATATTATTTTATTATTTATTTCATGATTTATGTTCTATGATTTATTGGTTGTATCATTCGCATATATATTCATTATACCTATATAATCAACCTATGCTAACTTGTGATATTTTAATTTCATCACTTACACAAAAACGTGATGAAAATATGAGCTCACCACATTCTGAAATGTCCATTTCCCATCTTATAAGGAAATAAAATATTTACGATGTTTCTATAAGAGTAACATTTTTAGATAATTTTTGGGAGATGTTGACAAAATTTTAGGTATTAATAATTTACATATATAGTGTTAAAAATTAATATTTGTTGCAAAATACAATTCGTTGGATTATTCTACATAAAAAAATTATAAAACTCATATATTATGGTAATGTTTTATAATGATGTATTTGGTTTAATTCATCAAATTTTGATATATCTTTTTCTATGGGATTCAAAATTTTATTGTTAAAATTAGATTCAGATAAATCTTGTTTAAAGGATGTTAGTTGAAAATAATTTAATGGATAAAAAGTTAAGGTTGGTCATTATTTCAACGGTATTGATAGAGATTTATGTTAGTTAAGGAAATATTTTATATTTTTTAGATTATGATAATATATATTTATGAAAAATACAAAGGATAATTATAATGGATATTTCTAATTATAGGATAACATAATAATGTTTTGGAAATATAGAGGATGTATTGTACCCATAAAAATTATAACTATATATAAGCACATAAATGTGGATGGAATTTTTGAATTTATACACCTACAAGAAATATCCATAAAAATTACATGTATAATATCAACGAAATCTTAACTTTGTTGCATGATTAGTGGACGTAAGGCTACACAACTATATAGACACTCATTGGGAATATACTTTCGTTGTTCATATTTTCATTTCAATCTATTATTATATATATATTATGTTAATGAATTAGGATTATTAATAATATATTACCCAATAAAAATAAGACTATATTGGAATCATATGGAATATGTTTGATTTAATATATAATTAAATCTATCAAAGTGAAATTCAATTTGACGTTTAATTTTTTATGTAATTATATTATACTAACTATCTTGTTGATTTAATTTTTCAATACTCTTGACTATCTAGTTTCTTTATAATTAATCATTCCTAATAGACACATGTTAACAAGAGATTCCATGTACAATGTGGAGATTCTCCCAATGAGAAACAAAATGAGATATGAGATGATTTGGGATGTTTTGTGCTAATTTCATGTCAAGAATATTGAATTATGACTAACGGTGTGAAATTTGTTTGATTCACAAACATATAAAATAATAGAATAATGGAGTCTCATGTACATTAATGTGATGAATAATTTTATGTAATAAAAACTAAAATTAAGTCATGTTAAAAATTCATTGAGAATCAGTAATTAAAATGTTCTAATGGAACATGATTATACTTTATATGTGGAAAAGGCTGCAATCGAGAAACAATGTTTTGAGGAAAAATAATGAGTTAATGTGATGTAGTGAATGGAAAACAAAGAGTTCATATTAAAATAAAACAAAAAAATCATATTCTTAAATGAGGTAATGTTTATCATTATAAATGTTAATGTCATAATACTTGGATAAAACAGATAATATGAACCAAAAATTCCATGAAACGGGAATGAATATAAAAACAATTAGTAAAATGGGCTCTGAAAATTGTACGTAATGACGATCACTAATCACCCACTCAAGGATTATGATTGTTATATTAATATATTCTCGGATATAATACTATATACCTAACAAGATAAATTATCCACCATGATCCATGTTTGATGAATTATTAAAAAAAATTATTTCTTCGATTATAGTATCCCAAGAATATAAATCTACTCTAATATATGTGTATAATAATGTGATTACTATGAAATTATGTTTCCATTCTCTTAATAAAAACTAATATGATATTAAACATGATTTTTATCACCATAAATAAATCAAATGATAGATTCCATGATATAAAAATCAAATCTATAAATCTAAAAATCCTCTAATCTATATGGGTACCCAAATTGTTTGAAAAGATTAAAATTTTAAAATAGTAAGGGATATAAATTTAATAGGAAGTTTAAAATAGAATTTATGGAGTTGGAACACCAAAAATAATTTTTTTAGATAATTAATATTGAATGTAAGGTATCATGAGTTCTTAGTTGATCATATAGAACTCCAATATATGTATTCAGAGTTTTGTAATATTTGGACATGGTGAATCATTTGTTATTTATGGTTTAGGAGTAACTATGTAAACTCATAAGTGTTGGGTTGATTTCAGTTCATATTGTATTGAATTAAATAGCGTTTCATTGTTAGTTCATAGTTTAGTATAAATCGAGAGAGTCGAGCAGAATACCATGAAATTATGGGGGAGTTTGGGATATGTCACATGGTATATGCATGGATGAAAATAAACCATGCAAACTACAATCGTGGGTTCTGGTGTGGTGTTATATCATGTGAAAAAAATACATCCAACACATGTGGGACCTATTGATTTATAATTGGGCCAACCTCATTATTGTGTAATGGTTTGGAAAACTATATCTCTGCCCATAATTTCACTAAAAGTTGAATTATATAAAATTGAATCCTCATTATATTTAATTTTCCTCACTTCACATTCTTCCTTGTTCATAATGAAATAATGAGTTCCCCCCATCGATATTTCCTTACCCCCTTTTATTTTTGTGTGTCTTAATTGATATTAATTTCTTATTAGTGAGTGTTTCTATTATGATAGTTTCCATAGATCTTCATAATCTTCCACTATAATTTCTATGTTCTTCTGTTAAGGTATTATTTTGTGATTCCAACAGTTCCTTGTAGAATCACCTGTTTTTCATGTGGATTTTGTTTATATTCCATAGAGGGCATACTATGATGATTTTTTCAGGGTTTCTCATGTTCTTTAATTGAAAATATGTTTTTTCATTTAATTTATTAGTGTTTTCATTAATTATGGCGTAAATATATGTTTGCATTGGTGTAGTTTTGGTTCGAAATATGGTGGGGAATTTACTTTTAATTATTGTGAATGGTTAGAATTTGTTCTCGTACAATATCATGAACTAGTAGTTTATTCATAATTATTTGTAACTGGTATATTATTACTGAAATGAAACAATTTATTAAGATAAATTAATTATTTTTTTCTTACATGAGTTTATATATTGGTTGATTATGTGGATTTTGTTTGGATTTCATGGAGTGTGGATGTGTCATAGACAGGTCTTAAAAAGGTTATAGAACCAATGAAATTCAATGGAAAATCGTCATTAATTAGTTAGATAGTCTAAGAGCTTTACCGACATTCTTTTGAATTTATTAATATTAAAATTTAGTATGTGAGATTGCTAAATTTTGTGTATAATATATATATAAATGTATTGAGGAAATAATTGTGGATATTTGGATGATTCCTTAAACATACCATGGATCCAATTGCATTTATTGGTGACTATGATACCATGCCTATTTCCACGCATGGGTGGTGTGGACATGTTAAAATGGAATTTCATTATATTAAAGCGTATTTTTTATTAATATTCCAAATAGTTGTTGAAATAGTGTATTTTGATATGTGAATGGACTTAAAATCCTAGGAAATGTATTAGTTTTTCAGGACAATTGGGAACTCATTAAATAAATAATTCTTAAAAGGCTCCCTTATGGTTTTGTATCTTTTTATAAAAGATTATGTGTTAAACCATGGAATGGTGAAAATGATGCAATGGGTACGTTATTGGACTAAGGGTCTACACATAGGTAAAATATTTTATGAATTAACTATCAGACATAGGATGTAGAAACTTATATTTTACTTTATGTTCTATGATCCAACAATACTCTATGATAATTAATGGTATTACATATATAATATAATGGTGTGAATACAACCTATATACCTGGTCTAGGTGCTGAACTGGTGCTTTAGTGAAATATTGATTTTGATAAATGGTTAGATGACAAATAGAAATTTAGAAACTACCTATTTTTAGGTATTTTTTTGATGTCATGTTGATTCTCCAGGAAAGTGTAATATATTAACATAGTATTTGTCCCTAGGAATGATTCATGTAGGATCCAAGAAAGAGATAGCTAACGAAAAACATTTTCTACAAGAGGCATTTACCACATAATGACTTCCATCTTGAATGATTGTAATTAGACAATGTATGTTTTTTAGGATTAGGTATAACTTTAGAAACCAAGGGTCAATAGTTTATTTAACAAATAGCTGTTTTAAAAATATATTTTTTTATATTTTTTTATTCCCATGTATATTCTCAAAGACTCTACTAGAACATTATATTTTATTACACACTGTTAGTGGGGGCCTAATGAGTTATACTCACATCACACATGAGCTTCCACTACTCATGGTTACCCATGCATATCTCATATGTTTATTGTAGTCATTGGTTTGTTTTGTGGGCTCGAGCTATGTTTTTCATGACCAAACATGTTATAATGGATGGTATTAGGATACTAAATGAGTTTCTTATTGGTGATAAAGTGGATCCTTCAATGAGTTTATTTTAGTTTGGTAGTTATATACAACCTGACTAGTGGGTGTTTAGTTTTATGGATGACATGGATATTTGGGCCCCACACTATTTCGTTATTTGTTAAGTCCTTTTAATATTTATCTACTTATATATACATTTTAGTTTGAAATGTTAGTATTATTTTATTAATTCATAATAATTTTATTATCATTGGTATATGATACATGGTTATTTTTATTCATTATTTCACACTTTTGTATAGTGGTATAATATCTCTATAAAACTACTTTAGACACATTATTCTAGTTTGTAGCCTTTTGTGTCAGTGGAGTAATGCATATGTTTTTGTAGTTAACTAGTCTGGTATACATTAAATATTGAACTATGACAACATGTTACAATGTGGTGTCATATGAAACTTTTTTAATTTGACTTTTTGTTCTAATAACAGGTCGACTAGAGATTTAGGAATATGTTAAAGGATGAGATGGATATAAATTCATTGCATCAAGAAAATTTTTCTGTTATAAAGCCCATGTTATAATCGTGTGAGATTTATGATCTTATTATTTCATGTAACACTTTTATATTATTTTCAACATAGGTGTCACACTTGTGTTTTTGATTATTTTTATTTATAATGGGTTTCTATATCTTGTACATTTTGAAAGTGGTGAATGATTTTTTGACTCTAATAATGTATAAGGAAGAGGAAACTTGTGCAGAATATTTGGAATATAGGATTCAAATGACATATCAAATTTCTTCTATGATACATCACTAATAGTTGAGGAATTATTGTTTATAGTGTCAAAAACTACTCATATGTTGTTTTCCCACAAAAGTACTTGGTGTAATTATACACTGTTTTACTGATATGTATATGATTCAATTTTTTATGGAAAATAAAGTCAATATTATGTTAGATGCTGCATGAAAATGATGGTGACGATAACATGTCCCTCATGCATAATTTATGTAGTAGCCTTGATGGGTCATCTGACCATTGGTTCGTAACTATAAGATCCCCCGTCGGTTGTTATAGATCATGTTCATTCTCTTAATGACACCTATAAAAGCCTATATGTTGGTTTCTTATGTATATTGAAATGAAATTTAGTTAACTACACCTAGTTTTTATCTTATATTAGTTGCATGCAACATGTTCTATTTTTCAAACATTAATCTCCACCACATCCATGTACAAGTGTTAATATATATGGATTGGACCTCTAATTTTTTTTGAAGTTAATATTATTACATAGGGTTTCTTATATAGTTTTGGTTTTTTAGTTTTTCATATGATTCATTTCATATGTGTGATCCTAGATATGGGTGTCTGTTATGTTGATGTTGCATGAATTTAGGGAAGGATCATGTTATACTCCCATTGAGAAATTCCCTTTTATGAGTTTTCCTAGTCCTAGGTTGTTGGAGATAGTGGCCATTTTAGAGAATTCACATGTATGTATAGGTGGGAGATCCTAGTGATATGCTTTAATGTGACTCCATTTTTTGGTGTAGTGAATAGTGACATTAAAGGGTGACCTATGAGAGGGGTTAGATGTGATTTCAGTTCTTTTAGGATCATGAGGCACATGTGGATGACTTTAGATGTGGGTAGTGGTGAAAAAATGAATATCTTAGTATTTGTATTCAGACTATATGATGTGTTCTGTTTTGATATGGGTCAGTTTTGCGCAACTGATTATCTCTGTGGTTAGTTTCTTGTGGGGGAGAATCATTATAGTTGATATATTGTGTAATAGTTTTGTAAGCGGGATGTTTTGTAAGGTTATTATCTATATTTTTAGCATGAATGGTTATCAACTGTATTTTTTTTGGTGTTTATGTTTTCCTAGTTTTTATAACACACTAGAACAGTAGACATGGTGTGTTTGAGGAGAAGATAAGAGTTGTTTCCTCAGTATGATGACAAATTTAAGTAGGGGTTTTGTTTGAGGTATTAGTAATATGTTGTTTTATTGAGATGAAAATAACATAGAGTGTAATTATTTAATAGTAATTATAGTTTCCAATGGTTGGATAATCTGGGTTCCTGGCACATTCAGATATAGATTCCTCATCAGGTTCACAATGAGAGCCTAAATGAATCATGTGGACCCTCTCAACATCATTTCGGTATTGAGGTACCATGCATTTGTTTTTGTCTTTGTATTTTGTATGTGTTTTTAATATTCACCATTGTTTATTATCACTAGATGATATGGGAATGTGGTAAATGATTGGATAGTGGATAGGGCTTATGGGATGAGTTTCAATGAGAGTTGATATAATAATTTCATAATTAGGTTTTGTGTTTCTAATACATAGGATCATATAATGGTTAAGCATAAATGTAATTTTTGAGAAAGAAACTCATGGTTTAACAATGATTCATTTGACTTATTCATGGGGCATTATTCAAGTTTTCATCCATTATTATATAATTGAGAAGGAATACACGCATTGGTTGACAACTGATGTTTGTGTGATGAGAGGCTTGGGGCTTGGGGTCTGTAGGCTCTCTGGTGAGGATCTGGATGTTCCAAGAGTGGGAAATAAAACATGGATAGATCATGTGTGCTGTTATGGACAATATGGTTTGAACATCAATGAGTGTATTAATTGTTATCATTTTGGATATGGAAGAATAGAATGGTATGGGGCCCACAAATGTTATTTCAGTGAGACCTATAAAGGTCCCAGCTATGAAGATAATTTAAGGATAAGATGGGTTCTGTGGATCACACCATCAGTAGTTTAAATATTTGAACCGAATTTTTGGATTATTTTAAAATGTGTATTTGGAGTGACTATTCTATGATCCATCATCATTAGTTGGATTCCTTTTTTGAGAGAATATCATGGGTGAGCAGTCTTAAACTATTTTGACCATCATGTTCGATGATTCACGGAGTATGGGTCATTGATATGGGTAAATGATTCAAGGTTTAAACAACAAGGTTTCTCATATAGTGAAGAGTGTGATTTTTTATGTTCAAATTGAACCTTCTTGCGAGAGGGATCAATAATAATTATCCCTGAATGAAATAAGATCATTGTTGTATTATATTAGTTGTGAATAAAAGGAGTTTGTTATATTTGGATTCCATGATTAATTCTGGGTTATAAATAAAACATTTTATAAATAGCGGTATGGTTTTTAGAGTCGAGATAGGTTGGTTTAAGGATATGTCAGTGATATGGATATGATGTTTTACCATTGATCATAGTTTGGTTTGATGGTGGGAAATTATGGTTGAAGGATCAATTATGGTGTGTCATGGGATGTTTTGTTTGTGGTTCATTTGGGTGGTATTGGGTGATCGAGTGATGCCTCTAGGTGTGGAGGATTCAGGGTCTTGTAATTTGGTGTCACAATGATAGTGGGAGATGTGTTTTTTTATTATTTAGTCATTGATAGTATATTTTTTTAAGTACATTATGTATTTATTATATTATAAACCTCATCTGAAGATTCATTTTGGTAATTATGAGTATTATTTGAGAATTTTATTGTGATTTAAAGAAAAATAAGGTTTGTACTTAGATCATGTATGTACAGTGTCTATGCCACCTTTTTAGTTAGTTTTAGACGATGATGATGATGATTAAATATATTTAGTTAATGTTCTAATTATTTATCAGGGGTTATAATTTGATAAAGGTGTCGGGAAAATTTTGGTATGATATATTTTAGTTTCCAATTTTATTTTCCAATTTCGGAGGTTCTAGGAAGCAGAATTTGGTATTTATAAGATGAATATTATAGAACCGAGAACTATAGATATGATATTTGATCTGGTGTTGATAAAATTGGTGTTACAGGATATATAAGATCACCTAAGCATTATATTGGTGTTTTTGGTTACAAAAATTGGTGTTGTAATAGGTTTTATAGGATAGAGAACTCTGAGTTAGAAGTTATCCCTAGAACTAGTTTCAATCATTCAGAAATATTACTAGACCAATAGATTTAAACTATGTTATTGATGTAGTACATGGGGTTTGGTGGGGTAACCACCAAGACATTTGGGAGACATTATATATTTTTATGAGGAGATTATAAAGGTGCACATCTATATAGGTTCATGGGAATTAATAAATGATTCGATATTCAAAATGGGGATGGTATGGTCATTGATAATAGGTTTTTGAATTGAATTTTAAGAGTTGAAACACATCATTGTGTTTTTTAAGAAGAATAAGCCTCATGTGGTGTCCCATGTGCTTAGGAAAAACTATGAATCCTGAAGAAATGTTTTTTTTATTTTTGGAGTATCTTGCTAGGGATTAAATTTTAAAGTGAGGTGCTTTAGATTAACCTTTGATCTTATTAGTATGGTGTGGTTTTCTATTAACATTTTATGAAACACAGTTGAGTGGAATGATTTATGGTAAAACATTTAGGGAAAATGGAAAAACATGAGAGGTGGTGGGAGTCTAAAACAAGGAACATGTTCTATTCATGATTACATAAAATCAACATTTCTTTTAATAGAGGTTCCCAATAAAGTGTTTCACATTAATAAAACCATTCATCAAAACCATGGGGGTAGTTCATATTTTGGATAATGAAAAATTCATAGTTTCCATGTGGTTTGAAAAAACTATCTATCATACAACAAGGATTCCCAAAATATTATTATAATTCATATTTTACAAAATATTCCCCTTCATCTATTTCATTCCCCAAACCCTCCTCCTGTAATTTTTTTTATAATCCAAGAGGGTATCCCCCTCTATATATTTTTCTGTATAGTTTTTTCATGTTTTATGAATGCTTCATAATTATTTTGGTGAGTTTTCTCACAACATGGCATTCATTTCACTTCATCTTAATCCTATCTTATTTATATGGTCTCTTATTAGGTAGTTGTAGGTTGTTACACTAAATCAATAAGAATTCATATATTTTTCAGCCAATAATCACATGAGTTCTAACATGGGTAGCATATTTTTATATTATTAGAATCTTTTTAGTATATATTTTTAGATAAGTTGTAAAAAAACATACATATCACACCATTAAAATAAAAAATATGGATATATCCACTCTATATAAATTTTTCAATGAAAATAGGATACTTAAAATAGATAAATAATTTTGATTAAAATCATGTTTTTATCATTAATGTTATGTCCACATAGTAGAAATTTTAACCATGTTATAGTATCGTAATAATCCGTAGTACATGAAACCATTTGAAAACATGGTATGAAAAAAAATTCTTAGTAAAGGATGAAAATATAAAGAAAATAGTTATTCCATTTTGAAAATCATGTAATCCAATATTAATTAGATTCATTTTTTTAAAAAATATACATTCACATAAAATTCATCATTTAAAACTCATGAAATAGTCTTTATTGTAAATATATTTTTATAAAATTTATAATAAAAAATATAAATGATAAAATCATAATCATGATGGTTTATTAATAAAAAATTGTACTCGTGATAAAATATTCATAAAACCCTAATTTTCACTAAACAAGTTAAAAAAAATTTCATTAAACAAAATATTATTATCATACCTTTTGAAATAAAAATATATCCATGAAAAAAAATTCTAGAATATAATAATTATTCAGGTAACCTAGGATATCATCATTATATAACCCCTAAAATCACTCATAATATAAATCATTCAAATGGAATCATCTAATCAATTGGTTTTAAAATTATTCTCCAAAAAACATAGACATCACATAATGAATTAAAGAAATTTGTCAACATCACCAAATCATAAAAAATTCCATGGAACATAAATAGTATAAAATATATTTAATATTTTATTTCTTTCAAATGAAATTTTAAAATACCCTTTTAACCCATGTGAAAATGTATTTTTTTATTTTTATAAATTAATGAAAAATAACATTATTATGATAATATTTACAAAAAATCTAAAATATTTGGATATCTATTATCATTGAAAATATACAAGGAAAATTGAATGTTATTCATCTTAAATAAAAACATCCATGATGGTGGAAAAATATATTCCTGGCATATATGTTTCAAAAAATTATTTTAACCTATTTAGTAAGAAGTGACTAATTCAAAAAATGATATGAAGCTTTATTTTTTTAATATTGTAAATTAAATCAACGGTAATATCAAAATAAATTAATGAGACATTTATAAGAAAATACATTCATCAATAAACTAATTTATTAAAAATATAGATATGGAAAAAATAATTTTAAGGGATACAAAATAATGATTAAAGTAGTTTTAAAGGAAAAAACCTTGCCTCATGTATGACATTCCATGTTAATTCATTCATAAATTTAAAATAAACATATATTAATTTATATTTTTATTATGAACCTTCATTATTATTAATTACATAGAATTATCCCATTTATTTCTTGACTTATAAAGTTATTCAACTATTTAAGTTCAAGTCGGCCATTTTAAAGAGGTTCAATAAATAATCACAAAACAACTTTTGTAGGCTAGACAGGGTAAAAGCGTTAATTATTCCAAAAAAATATAGAATAATAATCAATAACTATTAAAAGAATTTATAAAATAATTTTACTTTTAAAATGAACCACGAATTATGGTGATGAAAAAATGAAAGACATTATAATCATGGAGATAGTAGGTCATAAGTATGCATAAGTGGCATTTCTATTTTCAATTGACATAAATATTATTTTACTTATCTAAAAAAATTATATTTCAAATATATTTTTATATATCTAAATATGGTTATATATACCATTAATGTGATGTGTTAATGAAAAAGGGAACACATCGGTTTGTAATAGTTATAATCCCCACCTATGAATGAACAATGTTTACATTTTTCAATAGATGGAAAGGTAATGAAATTTATTATATATTATCTTCAAATATTAATAATTATTCGATGAATATCATATATATACATTAAATCTAATATTATAACTACATTTTAGAGGTGGTTATGGAAACAAAATTAGCAGTTTTTGTGGAAATAGTCTTCCGTACAAGAAAAATTATTGTTTTATTTCCCATTTGATAGAAAATGATATAGATGTTATAAGAAACCATACATTAAATATATAGATATTACATCACAATTTAATAATATTCATTAAAAAATATAACAAATATATGACATTATCATATAGGTATAGTGTAATAAGAAACTGAGAAATATAAGAAATAGGTTCATAATACAACTACATTGTCTCCCGCTTATTCCTTCATAATAGATCCCTTTGTGACATAACATACATAATAGGATTCATCATGAACTATTGATAATAATCATTATATAGGGTGACATAATATTCCCAATAAGGGTTAAAGAGGGAGATATCAATCATGTCATAATGATATGACATAAGAACATGACATTTGAAAATTCACTCCTCTATTTGAAAGATCATAGTATACTTTCATGGGACAAATCATAGATGTTAATAAAGTATTAATGAACATATTAATAAAATAAATACTATAAATAATGGATTTTTTTCATAAAAATAATCTTATAAAATTATTTCATTTTAGTAAGGTCTTGTTTCCAAAAACATCATAGAAGAAAAATTTCATTACATAACCATGTTTTCATCCCATTCCAGCCCTGTATTACTGAAATGAGACCAATTCATGCTCCATCCAAGTATATCTGAGGATATATTAATATTTAACATGTTAATTGGAGGTATATAAATGTTCCACCCATCTCATAATGAAATCATTATTATGTGTTCTAGAAAAACATTAATCAACAATCATAGCATGAATAATTGAATAAAATGGGTTTCTTAAAAATTATTCCATCATAACATAATCCATGTAAAAAAATAGATATCATAAAGATTAATTACAATATAAACATAAATACAAATAGTAAAAATAGGGATATTAAATTTGAAACATAACCCTGTTAATTAATTCCATCAAAGATGGAAAATAATTTTTTAGAACACTAGAAATTAATTCTGGAGGAAAATATTATTCCTTTTTCAAAAACATTTAATTTTATATACATTTATCAAAATAAAAAAATAAAACAATTAATTTCATAAAATATTATAATATTTAAAATAATTACTCATGGAAGTAAGGTGTTATGAAAAAGTTAAAACCCATCATGTCATATATGGTCAAAGAAATCATTCTTATCATAATTTTATCGAATAGGTAAAAAAGTACCACATATTAAAAAATGCCAATACATTCTGTTTGTAAAATTTAATAAAAATTCACCAATGGTAGAATTGAATTTAGAAAATTATAGAAGAATATAAATAAAATTATATATTTAGGAAACATGGATTTGGATTATAAATATATCCTTGGAAAATCTTCCATAATAGATATCTTGGATAATAACAAGATTGTTTTATTAACTTTTACATTGAGTATCTTATACCTTGTATGTATATGAACCTCATTTATAATGATTTAAATAAATTCATTGAATTATTTTATATTCACATTCACTTGTATGATATCATATATGATCATGTTATCATCCATTTGTTAATAACATTTCAGTACTAATCATTATTCGGGTATAAAAAAATAATTTTATTATTCATGTTATATCAGAAAAGATTTCATTATAATTTATATGATATATATATATAATATATAGATTTATATACATATAAAATATATAATATTTATGAATTTTTATCATTTATATAATCATTCTTTAATTGATACCATGTAGAATGAAAAGTATTGCATCCTGGATACGATAGGTCATATGTACGAACGAGCAATGATATTAATCAATTAATTCTAAAATTGTCTGGAAGTGAATTATATATATATTGTTCCAAAATAAATATATTTTTTTAATAATATTAAATAGTTTTTATTTCCATCATTATACTAATCTATGTATAGTGGTGGTGAAAAATAGAATACACCATGGTCTGGGGGTGGTAAATAATATATACGCACGAGTTGTGATTTTATTTTTTTTATGTAAAGAAGGGGTAATAAGGATTTTATGTAGCCATAATAACATATAATTATATAAATAATGCTACATTTTTTACTTAATAATGTTAAAATCAATGGAATATGGTGTAAAATAAGATATAATTTTAATTGAATTGATAGAAGAGATTAACACTTCTTCGATGATAACCATCTAGATCTCCACTTAAAGGCTCTAAATTTGGTCTATTAAGAAAAATATATCCTATAGAATATGAGTTGAGATGTTTAAATGTGAAATTTTCATGGTATTGACAAACATTTAGGTAAAATTAGTTATCAAGAAATGATATAGGAGGTCCCTCTTATAGTTGAGGTTGGAGTCACCACAGAAATTTCAAAGCAATATTAATTTATAATAAATTAAAACATCATAAAACCCCTCAATATTTTATTCAATTGAAATATTAGATGAGATTATCTTGTAATATCATCAACCAATAATTTTTTTAGATTTTTTGATATCAATTTAAAACTTATCATTTTCATTTAAAAATTAGTAATTCTTTTTAATTTTAACTAAGGTGACAAATATATTAATATTAAAAGGATGAAATGTTTTCTTATTTTATGTCAATAAGACAATAAAAGAATATTTTAGAAAATTTTAAACCATTTAATAATAATATAATAATTTTTAAAAAATGTAATATTATTATTAAATAATTTACTATTTTTTTATTTTGATAAACATTCAGTAGTGTCAATTTTGATGCTATATAATTAATAGATGAATAAAATTATATATATAACAAGTTAACATATAATTAAATGTTTTATCTTATTAATAATAGGTCATGTTCATCTATAAGATTCTTAGGACATTTTAATTATCCAAAATTATATTTATTTTAATATATTTAATAAAATTAATTTTTTTCTCCATTAATAAAATAATAACAACATCATTTTTCAATAATTATTTATCTTTCTTATTTTTTTGAATAAAAATAAAAAACAATACCATGATTAATATGATTACACTATATTTATAAGTAATAATTATAGTATAATATATATTCTGAAAATTCTACATTAAATATCTTATATTTAATAAAGCATGAATGTGACAACTTTAACATCAACATAAATAAAATATTATATTTTTAATCCCTTTTTATATATCGATAAAAATGGTGTATAACTAGAACATTGGATGAATATCTTATATATATCATAGAACAATTATATTTGGTCTAGTTTTCATGTATTTTAATGGTTATTATCATTTAAATAAAAATTATTTTATTGATTTCACATAAATTATATAATTTCTTCATCATTAATGTATAACAAATTAAGGTATTTATTTATTTCCTAAAAATTTAAAATAAATATTATTCATAAATAAATAAATCTTGTATTTTTTATGATTATTTATTGTTGAATTTATCTTCACTATGTTTTTATATTAAAAATGATATAGTTATTAACATTTGAGTAAGACATGTTGAAATTTTCTTTGAAAAAAATAAATTACATTAACTAATATCATAGAATTTCAAACAAGGAATTATTTATGTAGAAAAAAACTCATTCAGTGAAATTTATTATAGTATAAGTGTAATTTTATATCATTAGTTTTACCCTTCATCACTCGCGATATGATTTTACCATATTAATAAAAACTACTAAACATAATATTTATAATGACCAAAAACAAAGGAAATATATTTACATAATCTGTATATATTATGATTCCAAGTATGGAATCCAGTTTTAAAAATTCAAAACACGTATGTTTTAGTAATTAATTCAAAAACACATCACATTTTTGGAAAGTGAAAACATGTTTTGAAATTTAAAACATTTCACATGATGGAAATGTTTTTACATCTCAATTCAATGTAAAATTAATGACAATAGAATAAATTATATTAAATGATAAAAATATATTATATTTATAAATTAAAAACATACAATTATTTAATATAACCTTAACAATTATTTCAATGAAAAATGTTTTTTTCAATTAAAATTTAATATATTTTTACTATTCATAAATACATGAATGTTATCAAGAGAATATCCTAACAACATCCCAAGTAATTTTTTATATCCATCGTCAAAATAAGAGGCTTATTTTGTAATATTATAATTATTAAGGGGTCAAAAGATTAATTTAAAAGGGGTTATCCATTAAAAGAGATTAAAATTACCTTATTGAATATATGGGGTTTTAAACATAAAATGAGTTTATTCATACCCTATGACTAAAATATCTATTGTATGAATATCATAAATATATTACTAAAAATATAACATATTTATTTAATTAATTTATTTACATATTGTAATTCTCTTAATTTATTATTTCCAAAATAAAAAATTTTCATTTACATTCAATTGGTTTATATTATTTGAAAATAACTTTAACCAATGAATTCACTGTACATTTTCATAAGATATTTTATATTTATTCCCACTTATATAATAGATAGGTTATAATTTTCATTTTATACTGGTTTAATCATTCTATTCATTTTACTCAGGAGTCCAAGAAACACAAAATATTAATGAATTAAAAATATGTAATGAAAATATTTCATAAAAACTACCATGTGTCACATTCAACCCCCCCATTAACTACATTTATCACTAAAAATCATCAATAGGATACAAACAGATGAGGATACCTCTACCTCATCACATCCTAAATATTCTACAAAGCATTCTCATATTGGTGGGTCCTACAAGAAACATTAACTAAGTTAGTGGTATTTCTTCGTAGAACATTTTCACTATGGTCAAGAATCTATATCAGTTGTTTATCATAGAAAATATATTTCTCCAGCGGTAAAACATTTGGGTTTAGTACACATGAAAGTACCAATATGTACTCTCGAGAGAGAGATACATAGTATACTTCCTTGTTTTAGAGACATTCGTTTGAAGCGACAATATATAAACTACCATCTAAACATGATCCAAAATCTCAAAACGAATGAAATACATTGGGCCCATCATTCCCTTCATTCCAAATACCATTACTTTAATATGTAGTGATATTCATAGAATCACCTTATCGCAAACTTCAAAATCTGGATATTTTCAACATTTTCCAACATAATGTTTTTTCCGAATTTGAGATACTCTTATGTGTTATTGAATAGATCAAACCGTCTCTAAAATTTGATCAATCAGATTAGGTCCGAATAACATTCTTTCCCAAACATCAACGCAGTATGTTGGAGTTTTTCTCTTCTTTTCATATAGGGATTCATAAGGATCAATTAGAAAATTTGAGTGAAAGGTATTATTGTAATAAAATTATACAAAGGTTGGTGTTTATCCAAACCACCTTTGAAATTATTATAGAAATATCTCGCCATGTCATCTAGAGAGTAAATTTTACTCATAGGTCACCATCCATCTGAGTAATATATTCAATTATGATAGTTAACATTATATCTATATCATACTGAATACCTTTCCAAAACATCAAGATAAACCATGGATCCCTATCAGATATAATGGAAAGTGGTAATGTATATAATATTACCACTTTATTTACATATATCCTAGAATGTTTATCAAGAGTGAAATCCTCTCTAATAGAAATGTAGTGTTTTTCCTTTGTATGGTGGTCAACTATAACAATGATAGAACTATGGACTTTTTATGTTTTAGGAATTCTGAAGAAAAATTCAATAGTGTTTTTTTCCCATTTCTCATCTAGTTTTGGAAAAAGTTGTAACATCCCCAAATACATGTTTCATGAACCTTATTATTCCATCATATTCAATTTGAATGACGGAACATTTCTCACCATAATTTGTAGCTCCATATATTTATTCTAGGACTCATTACTTTTCACATGTATATATGGTTGAACATTTATTAAAAAAAGATAGTATTTCTCTTATTTCTTTAAAATTTCAATATTCATCATTTGTGAATCCATTATAATTCAATTATTTGTGAACATCATCATCGAAATGATAACTTGGTCCTTTCAAATCATCAAATCATCCACCCTTTTCACTTTCCTAGGGTGGTAATGTATCAATAATTTAGAATCACTAATAAACTCTAACCCTTTTTTATGTATATTCAGATTCTTCTGTGTGAAAATGTGCATCAAACATTTATTATTAGTATCAATATCACACCTTTCGCCAATAATATTAATCCTACATATCATTAATGAAAATATTACCACATCATACTCCATACTCATTGTTGGGAAAGTATTATCATGGATTTTCAATTGTCACGATGCATAAGCTATCACCATATAATTTTTCATGTAAACATATCCCAATACCCTCTTTGAGGAACCACTATAGATCACAAACCCTTCTCCACTACAACGTTGTGAAAGCACAAGTTCATTGGCTAACATTTATTTTGGATCATTGTAATTATATTCAGATTCTGCCATCCACATGAACTAAACTCCTTTCCATGTTAAATTCGTTATTGGATTATACATCCATGAAAAATATATCACAAAATGTCAATAATATCCATCCACAATAATAAAAATTGTATATCAGTTACCATTGTTTGTCTATGGAAAAATTAAAAAACTTATGTTTTCCATGATCCACAAATATCCTCTCCCTTGAAATTATGTGACCCATAAAATGAATTTATATGAATCCAAAATTCAAAGAAGAAAAACATTTCATAAATCATCTCCTTTCTCTGGGTCATTCGTATAATTCTCATGTAAAATTCATGTAATTCCTTACTCTTTGAATATATAAGTATATCACTGATAAATGATACCGAAAACTAATCAAGATAATATCTAAATACTATATTCATTATATCCATGAATATAACAGGGGAATTAGTAAGACCAAAAGGCATCAAAATAAATTCATAATGTCCATTCCTCATATGAATTATTGTCTTTGGAATATACACCTCCATAAACCTTAATTTATGATGTCATGAATGAAGATAAATATTATAAATATATTTACATCCACATAGTTAGTCGAATAATTCATCAATGTAGGGAAGATGAAATTTTTTATTGATAGTGATCATTTAAGGTTCTTGATAATCAATATACAGTCTCATTGATACATATTTCTTATTAATAAATAATATACGTTCATCCCATCATGTTATAATATGGAGTATGAATCCCTTGTCAATATTATCTAGGAGATTATTTTTTGAATTACAAAAAATAAATTGATATTATTCAATAAGGGTTCTGTAAATTATGCATATCAACTAGAATGGGTTCTATTGAAAATTCAACTTTACGATTTGGTGGATAACCCAGAAATTCTTCTGAAAATATATCAAATTAAATACAATACTATATGTTTATTATTTGTATTTTTATTCTCCCCACCCATTTGAGATATATAACCCTAATTTATAGGAAGAAAGTCCCAAATTATGGGACAAATTTCCACTTGAATGTCATATTAATCCTCGCATAGATATATGATCATTGATTGAACCTAAATATAAATTATGGATTCCATTACTTGGAAAATGATATGGTATCGATAAAAATAATGATAATTAATTCCATAAATCACATTAAATTCCACTAAATGACATATCACATGATTTGTAGGAACCTCATTCCCACAATATTATACTGGGTAATAATTATAAACATTCGAGGAGACATCTTTTCTATTAAAAGTTTAATAACTAAAAAGACATATACTTGTTGAGTTCTTACAATGATACCCATTGAAAATTATTTATAAATAACATATTTGGGTAATAAGAAATACAATAAACCATTAAAGGCATTATAGTGGATGGTATGTCTACATTTCAACACTTTATTATCGTACTCCACATAAGAGATAGTGATCGCATGTGACATTTCTTTTTTTCTTTGGCCTTAGAAGATTGTTATTGATGATCATCATTGATAACCATTGTAATAGATCATTGGTTTTAATAATTACCCATTTACATGAACTAGTAAAATTGAAGTGTAGGATGTGCATTTTGTGTATCCTTTTCCCTATTTTCATAATTAGACTCGTTGTTACCATTACATTGAAATAAAATATCCGGAAGTCCTTCTCTCCCACACATACATGATTTTATAGTCCCCATGATAAAATTTCCTCCATGTTTCATTCTATAAATTTAGAATAAGGGAAACACATATTATTTTTTGTGTGGTCTTTATATTCTCCTTAAATTCCATTTTTATATTCTTATAAAACCCATATGACTGATGGGTTTCATGAATGATCATCACAACCATGAGATAGAATTGAACAATTTCATCATAACTATTGATGCCACTTTTGAATAATTCTATTCAAAGACATCGTTTTAAGAAACTAACCATTAAATCAGTTATACTCTCAAGATGGATAATAACTATATAGTCATAACATGCAATTCAAGTAAAATTATCTTCATAGGGACCAACATATCCAACTTTCTTTTACATAAGATCATGGAATTCTCCAAATTTGATTGAACAAAATGTGTAATGTACTTATTAAGATATATTTTATTAAAACATTCTCATTTAATAGATTCAACATCATCCCATTTCCACGTATTAATGACAATATTCTACCATTGATCTTCTTCACATTACAAATGATATACAACCAAGATCACATTATCATGTTCTGAACATTGGAGAATTGAAAATATCTTTTCAGTGGTAATGATCCATTTTCTAGTCAATATTGGATTAGAAGACCATTTAAATGAAGGTGGACACTACCTCATGAAGGATTCAACATAATTTAGCTCCTTACTTTGTTCTTTTCTAATTCATGCAGGATTCATATATTGAGAAATTTTTGTGATTATAGAAACAAGGATATTAAAATCCAACTCCCATGACATTATGTTTCTCATAAGGAAAATCATTGCATTATTAGTCATATTCATTATTAACATGGGTCCTCCTAGTTCCAAACATTAACTAAAACCAAGAATCATAGAATTATAAACACAAATCATAATGTGACAACCACAAAAAATTAAATAAAATTTCAATTTATGACACTTTTCGTTTTATCCTTGGTTATTCATGATCATTTATAGAACACAAGTATTGTATATTATACTTTAATCTATCCTTAGGGGTTTCACTAAGGTTTTCTCATTAATGTTTCCGAACATAAACTATATGTTTCCTCTAATAAAAATTATAATGGGCCATACATTACATACAAATGTATCAAATGAAAATTGAATAAAACTCATCACAAGATATAACAATTCTATGGCTTCACTGTATAAGATTATTGTCTTTAGAAAATTCTAAACAAACACAACTGGTTCATAAGACATCTACATTTCTACAACTTATTCCATTATAAATAAACCCCTTTTGACATATCTTATGTAATTTCATACTTCATGACCGGTGGAAAAGAAACATATGAGAGGGTGAGATCATATTCCTGGTAAGGGTAAATAAGGGGAATATCAATCATATCATAATCATAATACATGAAATCATAAAATTTCAAAATGTTATCCTACATATGATATATCATAATTTAATTTCATTGGGTAAATAATTAAATAAAATAAAAATATAATGAACATATTCCTAAAAATCATAATTTAATTAATGGAATTATTGGTATTCCAATAATAATATAAAATCATTTCATATCAGTCAAGGCACATTTCTTAATCCATTATAGCAGACAAAGACCATTACTCACCCATGTTTACTTATTGTTCAATCCAAGTGTTACTGAACCGAGAACATTATTTGTTCCAGACCTATCTATATAATAAAAAATAAATATTTAACCAATACATTAGAAATCGATATATTCACCACATATATAAAAAATAAATCATTCTTACGTGTTCCACAAACAAAATCAATCATTATATCGTCCCCAAAAGAATAAAATGGTTTTCTTAAACTTCATTCCATTATAACATAATCCATGTAAAACAAATGGATTTCATAAATACCATTCTTTTATAAACAATATAAACCATAGTAATAATAGGAATATTAAAATAGAAACATGACCCTATTAATTAATTCCATCTTAGATGGAAAATATTTTTGATATAACACATGAAATTAGTATTCGATGAAAATTACCTTTCTTCTTCAAATTAATTTTCTTATGTCAAATCAAAACAAAATTTTATAATTAAAAATTTCCTCAAAAATAAAATTTCAAAATTTTATAGTAATTTTCATGAAAATATTGTGAAATTAAATTGTAATAATTTTTTATCCTGTATAATTTAAATGAAAAAATTTATATCATACTTTTGTCACATAAGTCAAAATGTACCTTTTATGAAAAAATGAAAATAAATTCCTTTCATAATGTATCTTAAAATTTTACCAATGTGTAAAAGTTTATTTGATAATTTTTATTTAAATATAAAAAATGTTAAATATTTCAGAAACATGCACTACGGGAAAAATGGGTATTTGCGACGGGTTATCTGCGACGGGGATAAATCCCATCGCCAATAGTCCCGTTAAAAATTTATTTGCGACTGGAAAATAAACCCGCCGCAAAAGGTCTGGCGCGAAATGCGCACAAAATCGCGGGAATGTTATTTTTGACGGGGGGTTACCACCCGTCGCAAATAACCGGTGGCGGTAAAAGATATTTGCGACGGGGATAGCTCTTTGTCGCAATAGGTTATTTGCAGGAAAGTTATTGGCGACGGGGGTTACCACCCGTCGCGAATAACCGGCGGCGGTAAAAAACATTTGCGATGATAATATACCCCTGTCGCAAATAGATTTTCAGCAGGTTATTATTCGCGATGGGTACCGTCGCAAATACTACTATTTGCGACGGGACACCCATCGCAAATGGTCTCATCGCAAATAAGCTAACTTATAAATACCCCCATCCGTTTTTTTCCATTCATTCTCAGACTCTATCTTCTACTTCTCTCAAAAATCTATTTTTAGAGTTCAGAGTTTCTTAAGTTTAATTTTTATTTTTGGAGTTGATATTGAAGTCTGCAACAACGATCAGAGATCAACCTCAGATCTATTTTAAAGGTATTTATGTTCATTTTAATTTAATATTTATTTTAAATTTTTTATTAGTTTGAATTATTTTGAAGTAGTTGTAATTTAATTATGTTTAGATTGTTTTGTTACTTAATAAATTTAAATTATTAGTATTCATTGTTCATAGTTAATGGTAATTAGGAATAATTTGTAATAATTACCAATAATTTAGAATAAATACTAATAATTAGTAATAAATACCAATAATTAGGAATAATTAGTAATAATTGCCAATAATTACCAGTAATTAATAATAATTAGTAATAATTACCAATAATTAGCAATAATTACCAATAATTAGTAATAAATAGTAATAATTATTAATAATTACCAATAATTATGAATAATTACTAATAATTAGTAATAATTAACAATAATTATCAATAATTAGTAATAATTACCAATAATTCCTTATAATTACCAATAATTACCAATAATTAGTAATAATTACCAATAATTATCCACAATTACCAATAATTACCAATAATTAGTAATAATTTACTAATTGCCAATAATTATCCATATTTAGTAATAATTACCCATAATTACTAATAATTACCAATAATTAGTAATAATTGGTAATAATTAGTAATAATTACCAATAATTCGTAATAATTAGACATAATTACCAATGATAACCAATAACTAGTAATAATTAATAATAATTACCAATAATTATTAATAATAAGTAATAATTACCAATATTTAGTAATAATTCTTAATAATTACCAATAATTAGTAATAATTACCAATAATTACCAATAATTAGTAATAATTGCCAATAATTATCCATAATTAGTAATAATTACCAATAATTACCAATAATTAGTAATAATTGGTAATAATTATCACTATTTGCCAATATTTAGTAATAATTAGTAATAATTACCAATAATTAGTAATAATTACCAATAATTAGTAATAATTACCAATAATTACCAATAATTTGTAATAATTACCAATAATTATCCATAATTAGTAATAATTACCAATAATTACCAATAATTTGTAATAATTATCACTAATTACCAATAATTAGTAATAATTAGTAATAATTACCTATAATGTGTAATAATTAGAAATAATTACGAATAATAACCAATAATTAGTAATAATTAATAATAATTTCCAATAATTAGTAATAATTAGTAATAATTACCAATAATTAGTAATAATTAGTAATAATTACCAATAATTACCAATAATTACGAATAATTAGTAATAATTAGTAATTATTAAAAATAATTTGTATTAATTACCAATAATTATTAATAATTACCAATAATTAGTAATAATTAGTAATAATTACCAATAATTACCATTAGTTAGAAATAATTACCAATAATTACCATTATTTAGTAATAATTACTAATAATTACTAATAATTACTAATAATTACAAGTAATTAGTAATAATTACAAATATTTAGTAATAATTATCAATAATTACTAATAATTACTAATAATTACCAGTAATTACCAATAATTACCATTAATTAGTAATAATTACCAATAATTACCAATAATGACTAATAATTAGTATTAATTACCAATAATTACCAATAATTACCAATAATAAGTAATAATTACCAATATTTAGTAATAATTATCAATAATTACTAATAATTACTAATAATTACCAGTAATTACCAATAATTATTAATAGTTAGTAATAATTAGTAATAATTATTAATAATTAGTAATCATTAGTAATAACTAGTAATCATTAGTAATAATTACAAATAATTAGTAATAATTACCAATAATTAGCAATAATTATCAATAATTACCAATAATTAGTAATAATTAGTAATAATTAGTAATAATTAGTCATAATTATTAATAATTATTTATAATTAGTAATAATTTATAATAATTACCAATAATTATGAATAATTACCAATAATTAGGAATAATTACCAATAATTAGGAATAATTACTAATAATTAAGAATAATAACATTATTACATTATTTGTATATTATATTATTAATTTTAAAATAATATAATTTTCTATATTATATACAATTCTCCTTTCATCTGTGTGTTTTCTGTCTCCACATGTAATATTTGCATTATTTTTCAAAATTATCAACATACTCATTAATGGAGAGGTGAAAGTGAATGCAAATATTACATGTGGAGGCAAAATGTTAAAGACCCAGATGAAAGGATAATTTTATATAATATAGAAAATTATGTTTTTTTAATATTAATAATAAAATATACTAATAATGTAATAATGTTATTATTATATAATTAATATTTATGAAAAAATAATATTAGTATTATTAAAATAATAATGAATTTATATAATATTAAAATTATCAATATTTGTAATAGGTTTTTCTTTATTCTCAAAATATTCAATTCATAAAGGGTTAATTTTTATGTCTATCTCAATAAAAAGTTTGCGTCAGTTGTGTCTGATGTAGACTATAATTATCCTTGCTAGAGTGTTTTTCTGACAAATTATTCAATACTAGTAATGATTTTATATTTTATAAAAAAACATGGAACAACGAGGTCATCAACAATCATTATTAGATGACCACATATAGATAAATCAACGTATAAATCCAAATGGTTCTAGTTTAAATCCAGTATATATAGAGGGTGTGGAGAATTTTTTATCATTTGCGGTATCAAATCCATAATTTGTTTCAGAAGGAAAAATAAAATTCCATTGAAGAAAATGTGCATTGATAACTTTTGACACATTTGACAAATTGGGGGGACATCTCTTGCGTTTTGGTTTTCAACCAGATTATGTTTTTTTGTATCAACACGGTGATCGCAGTTCCAGAGTAGGTGATACCAAATTGATTCCGGATCCATCCCGGTTTCATGATTTAGTACATGATGTTTTAGGTTCATCTGTTCAACGTATAGAAACTCCGGCTGATGTAGCTTCAGATCCTGAGTTGGCATCGTCTAAATTTTATGAGTTGTTGAGGTCTGATTAGGATCCATTATATCCTGGATGCAAGATGAGAAAATTAGAAGCAGTTGAAATATTTATGGCTATCAAATCAGATAACGGAATGTAAAACACCTGTTTTGATCATATATTTTTTTTTCTTAAAACACTATTACCTGAAAGAAATTTTTTTCCTCCAAATTACTATGAGAGTAAGAGGCTGGTTCGAAATTTGGGACTTACTTGTCAGAAGATTCATGCATGTTCAAATGACTACATTTTATATTCTGGGGAAAATGAGTCGTTGGATAGTTGTCCCACATGTGAGCAACTGAGATATAAAGAAGGGAAACATGGGAAGTATGGTTTGATTCCTGTAAAACAGTTGATATATTTTTCGCTTACATCTAGACTTCAGCGTTTATTCATGTCTATGAATACAGCGACAATGATGTCATGGCATAAAGAGAATATTTCAACCGATAAAAGCTTGAATCATTCAGCCGATGGTGATTCATGGAAACCTTTTGATAGTGTGCATCCATCCTTTCCTTTAGAAGCTATAAATGTTCGACTGGGCCTTTCCACTGATGGTTTCTGTCCGTACGGATCTTATGGTAGTCAATATTCATGTTGGACTGTTTTTTTAACTCCATAAATTTATCTACATGGATGTTGATGAAGGAGCCATATATCTTTTTGACATTACTAATTCCAGGACATCCGAAGAAGAATATTGATGTTAATTTGAAACCATTGATTGATGAATTAAGTTTATTGTGGAGTACTGGTGTCAGTACATATGATGTTTCTACGAAACAGAATTTCATACTAAGAGCAGCATTGATGTGGACAATTAGTGACTTCCCGGCTTATGGGATGTTATCTGGATGGAGTACACATGGTCAGAAATCATGCCCTTTATCTATGGGAGAGAACAAATCATTTATGCTAATTCATGGAAATAAACCTTTTTATTTTGACTGTCATCATAGATTTCTTCCAGCTGATCGTCCTTTTCGCAGAAACAGATCTCATTTTAGAAAAGGAATAATTGAAAGGGATGGACCTCCAAAAATGCTATCAGGTTCGGAGTAAAAATCAGTTGTATTTTCATTACCACCCATCACTGTTGGTCCCACAATAAACCAACAGAAAATTTCTGGTTTTGGGAAAGAACACAATTGGATTAAACGTAGCATTTTTTTTTGGGATTTTCTATATTGGTCTGATTTGTTGGTCCGCCACATGTAGGATGTCATGCATATTGAGAAGAACCGTTTTGATAATTTGTTTCATACAGTTTTGGATACGCCAGGAAAGAGAAAATACAATGTAAATGCACGTTTAGATCTTGCCCAAATTTGCAGGCATCCTGAACTGGAACTGTTTGAGAATGTTATAACAGAAAGGTTACTGAAACAAAAAGAAGCTTATACACTGTCTAAAGAAAAGTGTTTATTATTTTGTTAGTGGATTACAGATTTGAGACTTCCAAATGGTTGTGCATACAATTTGGGTAGATATGTAAAGAATGGTAATATTAATGGATTAAAAAGTCATGATTGTCATGTTATAATGGAAAGAATTCTACCCATTGGATTAATAGGTTTGTTGAATTCTGTGATTTTGGATTCCATAACAGACATGTCTCATTTTTTTTGGGAAATTTGTGTGGCTACAACAGATTATGATGCTCTATGCAAACTTGAAGATGATGTTGTTGTAATTATATGTAAACTGTAAACAATATTTCTGCCGCCATTCTTCGACTCAATGGAACATTTGATATTACATTTTTCATATGAATCCAAATGTGGAGGTCCAGTACAGTTTTTATGGATGTACCCATTTGAAAGATGCATGAAAAAATTGAAAAGAAAAGTACGTAACAAGGCATCTGTTGAATGATCTATTGCAGAAGCTTATTTGCAAGAGGAAATATCTTTTTTCTGATCGCATTATTCTGAATCTCAGTATCCTTCAAAACACAACCGAATGGGATGGAACGAGAGGAATATTGATGAAATCGATAATCAATTATCTGTTTTCAACCAGCCAGAGCATGGTCTTGGTGGAGTTTATGAACGCTGGCTTTCGGATGATGAACATCACCGAGCTCATATGTATGTTCTTCCCAACTGTGAAGAGACGATATCAGTTGTACTGTAAGTGTTTATGTCACTTATTCTATCATTTATGTTACATTAAATAACTTTGATTTTTATGGGTTGTATGATAATCATATCAAGAAACAAATTCCACAAATTACAGTAGCTGCTCTCGAAAAACGCCGATAGAAAAATTTCTCTCAGTGGTTTCAAAAACTGGTAACATAAATTCTTTATCTTTTTGCAACTCATTCAATGTATAGTTTACTATATTGATAATTATTTCACAAATTTTCAGATGTCTCGACATGCTGATAATATTGACAAACGACTGTGTATATTGAGTAACCCACCTTCCAAACTTGTTAAAACTTATAATGCATATGTGCTGAATGGATTTAGATTTCACACACATGCATATGTGAAAAAAAATGAACAGTGGAGTTAGCTTGAGAGGATCTCATCATCGAGAAAATGAAGTTGGCTTTTATGGAATACTTGATGAAATCAGTGAACTCTGTTATCTTGGAAAACATTACATAACCATGTTCAAATGTCGGTGGTTGGATACAGAGAGAGGCGTGCGTGTTCATCCAACTCATGGAATCATCGATATTAAATGTAAAAGTGTTCTCGCAGTAAATGAACAATTCTTATTGGATCAACAGGCACATCATGTTCATTACGCAAAGTACTGTGCTACATCAAGAGACTTTACTGATTGGTGGAGTGTAATAAAAATCAAAATTCGAGACAATCAGTTTAGTCAAAGTGAATGTGCTTTCACTGATGTGCATAGAATTAATGTTTTTCAAGAGAGTACTTAAAATCAATCTTTTTTACAAAGAGACATGAGTATCAATGACGACACCCCATATTTAAAATTCAGTGATGATGATGATTTTAATGACGTCACATATGAATTTGAAATGGTAAGAGATGAAGAAACTGGAACTCGAATGGATATCAATGATGTTGAGGAGGAATATGAAGATGACATTGACATATATGAAGATGATGATGAAGATGAACACTGATTAAATTCCATGGTAGTTATATACAATCATAACTAATATATAAGTATATATAATTGTAATTATCAATTATTTGCTAACAAAATTAACATTTTATGTTTCAGATGGACGGCGAGACATTTCGTGAGTTGGTGGATGCTGACCTGCTTTTCGATGCAGATGAGTTGCTGGCAGATGACCCTCACCCTGTAAGCGCTCTAGGGAGTAAGTGGAGGGTACGCGGTCATGCACGATTGATTATTCCTGACCCCGTCCCCGAGAGACGTCCACGTCTTGGGTTAGATCCAAGCACACGGAGGTGTGATAACCTGTGTGATAACCTGTGGATTTAACTATGATTTCATTAAACTATTCACATAATAAATGTGTATTATTTTTACAATTTTCCGCATATAGAAGTCGGACAAGGAAGCTCTATTTTATGCAACTATTTCTCTTACCCTTGGAACACATGGGAGTAGATTCCCATTGATGTGTAGTAGGCCATGTTCGACCATTGGTTGGTACGTACGTAAATAAATAATTTTTATTTTGAAAATTATTTCATTCCTAACTTGATATTTTGATTTATTTGTAGGTTTTATGGTATCCAATAGAGGATACCATGTGTGATTCCATCCACGAGGTGTGGGAGGTGGCCATGTGTGATCTCTTTCGTCGGTTTTTGCACAATTTAAGAAAAGCTGCCACGAAAAAAGTAGGAGTGTCAAATTTTGATGAGTCATGTAAAGCACACCGACCAGAGTACATTTCATCCCATGTATGGGATGGATTATGTGTGCACTAGTTGAGTGAGGCCTTTCAGAGGAGAACATCGGTGGGGAGGCAGAATCGGGGGAGACAGGAGGTGACTCATCGAGCTGGGAGTCGTGCTTTTAGTACTCATAGACTGCATCTGGTACGTTCATTATTTATAAATATTTTATATAACTATAAATATTAACAGTTTATTTTGTATTCTTATAGGCTGTCGAGCACCCTGATATTACGGAGTACGACGTATATCGGCAGATGTATAGTGATCCTGCTTCTAGGGAGCTCAGAGTTGATCGTCAGTGTCACATCGTGGTCAGTATTATTTGTTTTCATGTTTAAAAATTAACTGCATATAATATATTCACAATTTTAATTTTAAATTGCAACTACAGGAGTCATATAAGGCCGCAGCGTCACAGACCCGGGCTGAGAGTCAGGCCGAGTCATCAGATCAGACCACTGGCTGTCAGTTTAATGAGGCGGCATGGATGCATGCCACCTAGTATGCCTTCGAGAATGGTCGGTTGTTGGTATGAGATCTCGACTGACTCCTGGAGATTATTATGGCGGTGCTGTGATGTCGGCGTCCAGCTCGAGAGGAGCTCATGCATCTTCTTCTGCTACACAGTATGAGGATCAGTTGCGATCTCAGACTGTAGTGATAGAGAGTCTCCGAAATGAGCAGGAGAAGATGCATCAGTAGCAGCAGCAGCATGAGGAGGAGGGTCGACGCCAGCAGCAGCTGTACGAGAAGCAGACGAGTCGGTGGCAGTAGTAAAAGTAGGAGCAGATGGAGTACATGCGCTGACTCACTCATGCTTTAGGGATAGAGTTTCCTCCACCAGCATCTACAGATCCCCCCTCCCTCCGCCCCCCTCCTTCAGATTAGAGTGTGTTTTTATGTTATAAAGTTTGTTAAATAAAAATATGAATTTTTTTTTCTATTCGTAGTTTCTGTCTCATTATAAAATATTAATAATAATATATTTTGAAATAACAATATTAATATGAATAATAATATTATTTATATTTCATAATATTAAATTTATATATATATTAAAATTTTATAATATTAAAATTTTATTATTATTATATTAATTAAAATAATTTATTAATAATTTATTATTTTTATTTGTGAATTATAATTCAATTATTATATTAATTAAAATCATTTATTAATATTTTTTTATTTTTGAATTATTATTATATTAAATAAAATAATGTATTAATAATTTTTTTTATTTTTTTATAGTATTTGTGACGGGATTCTATGCTCGTCGCAAATAGTATTAATATTATATTCATGAAAATAATTTTTTAATTTTTTTCATTTTTTTTATAAAAAAAATATTTGCGACGGGCCCGTCCCAAATAGTATTTCCGACGGGCCCGTCGCAAATTTTTTTTTAAAAAAGTTTTACAAATATACGAACTAATATTTGCGACGGGAAGGATCTCCGTCGTAAATAATACGTTTAGCGACGGGCCCATCGCAAATAACTCTTGTTGCGACGACGTTTTCCGCAACGGGATATTTGCGACGGGGGCCCGTCGCAAAAGCCTATTAGCGACGGGATCCCGACGCAAATGCCCTGTCGCAAATGCCATTATTTCCCGTTGTGATGGTTGGGGATGATAAATATACCCATGTAAATACTTATGTAAATACAATCTTGAATAATAATGAGTTTGAGAAATTATCATTTACCTTCGGTTTGATATCCTTGGTATATATTTGAACCTCATATATTATTATTTAAATAATTTCATTTACATATTCAAGAATAAGTTTAAAAATTACGATAACATATTTCATCATATTATCTTTTATTTGTTAACAACATTTCATTATTACTCATTATTCGAGTATAAATGACTCTATTTTCTTATGCGAGTTTTAACAAAAAAGAACAAATTACTCTTCATTGGATATAGTTTAATAATTTATAGAATTATATTAATAGAATATATATCATATTTATTCATTAAAATATTTATTTAATCAATATTAAATGGATATCATCATGAATGTCTCACATCACATCTTGGTGATAGTATGTCGTATGTACGCATGAGGGATGATATAATTTCTTTAATTATGAAATGGTATTAATGTGGATGGTATATATATTGTTCCAGAATAATTTTTTTTTTAATAATCAGATATATGTATTCTTTCCATCATTATAACCTTCCAATAAATTGGGGGCGAAAAAACTATTACACCATGGCATGAATATAATAAGTAATACGTACGCATGAGTGGTGGTTTCATTTTTCGTAGGATGGATAGAAGGTGGAATAAGATTGTTCCATAACCATAATAAAAACTCATTATATATTTGATACTATAGTTATTACTTAATAATTGAGAAAACACATGAAAGGTATTTATAGGTATAAATAATTTTGAATGAATAGGTATAGAATATTACATCGTATTCAACAATATACCTATACATCTCCTCTTAAATGTACTAAATTTGGCCTTTTGAGATAACCAAAACCTCTATAAATCGAATATTCAGTTGAGAATGGAAATTTGGTAGGGGATTTACATATTTTAATACTTAATTAGTTATTAATAAATTAGGGAAGTGGTTTCATTTTATAGTTGAGGTTGGTGGAACCTTTGGAATTTCCAAATAATACTAATTTACAATAAATTAAAAAAACATCCAAAATCCTCTAATATGTGCTAGTTTTGATGATGAGATGAAATTATAGTTTAACATCATTCCAAAATAATTTATATATATATATTTTAATGTCTATTTAAAACTTATAATTTTCATTTTACACATTGTTATTCAATTTAATTTTAACTAAGGTAACAAATATTTAAATATTAAAAGGGTATATTTTTTACTTATTTGATGTCAATTAGACCATAAATAAATATTTTAGAACACATTAAGACATTTAATAATTATTCCATATTTTCATGAAATTTTTTTAATTAATTTTTTAATACATTATATTGATATATAATAAATATTTTCAATTTTGATCCTATACAATTAATTGATTTTTAAATATATAAATACATCAAGTTAACATCAAACAAACTATTTCATTATATCCATTAGAGGTAAATATAATCTATCATATTTGTTGGATATATTATTTTTCCAAAAATTTATTTATTTTAATATTTTTGACAACATTTCATTATTATATCTGGTAATAAAATCATTAAAACATCAGTGTTGGGTGATTATTTAACATACTTATTTTTTGAATAAAAATTAAAAATTAAATAAAATGATGAAGTTAAGTCCAATATATTTATTAATAATACTTATATATGAATATAGCTTCTAAAAAATCCTATATTAAAAGTGGTATGTTTTTTAGAATATGAATGTTAAGAGTTTATCATCACTTTAATTAAAATATTATAAGTGGCATATTCTTTTCCATATGAATCCAAATTGCCTATAACTCAACACTTGGATGAATATTGTTGAAAATTAATCCAAAAATAAGAATTAGGCATGTGTTAATGTATTATAATGGTTAATTTAAATTTAATTGAAATTTATTTATTGATTTCTCATCAATTATATAATATCTATTTCATTAATGTATAAGCTATTTAGATAATTATTATATTCATAAAAATTAAAAGTAAATTTATATGTTGAAAAAACATATTAGATGTAAAATGAGTATTTATAGTATAATTTATATTCTATATTACCAAATAATAAAAATAATATAGTTATTAAAATTTGAGTAAGACATATTTAACATTAATTTAAATAAAAAAAATGTCTAAGTCTTAGTAAAGTGGCTTCCAAATGATTTCATTTTGACCCAAAGATTTTTTACATCAAGGAAAAATAAAAAAAATTACGAAGAGTGTTAGGTTAATTTTATAACATTATGGTTACACTTAATTACTTGATTTACCATTTTACGGTATAAACAAATATTATCGATGTTACTATTCATAAAGCCCCTAAAATAATTATAGAATTTAAACCTATGGATTAAGAAGATTGAATAAATTTTATAAAATTAGGAACATGGATGTTTTTGTAATTTATTTAAAACTCATCTCATTATTATAAAGTGAAAACATGTTTTAAAAGATAAAATATTATAAAAGATTGAAATATTTCTACTACTGAATTCATTGCAAAATAAATTAAAATGTACCAAATTGTATTAAATGTTAAAAATATATTCTATAAGTACTTTAAAACTATTTATTAATATAATTTAACAATAAATTTTATTTCTATGAAAATATCTCTTTCTAATTAAAATTTTGAATATTCTCACTATTCATTAAAACATGAATTTTATTTCAAAAATGTCAAAATTGAATCCAAATTAAATTTTTATATCCTATTTCTAAATAATAAGTTCATGTTTTAATATAATAATTTTGTATGTGTAAAAAGTTTATTTTAAAATGGGTTCAATATTACAAGGCTGTGAAATTACTCTTTTGAAAAATATATGTTTTCATATATAAAACAGATTTAATTCTACCCAATGACTAAAATACCTATTGGATGAATATAAAAATTATTTTACTATATATATAACATATATATTTAATTAATATATTTTAATAATTCGGATTCACTTAATTTATTAAAAAAATACAAACAGCTCTTTTACGTTTATTTGGATTATATTTTTCATAAATAATTGTAGCCATAGAATTCACCCAATTTCATCCTAAGTGGGTTATATTGATTACCAATAATGTAAATACATGGTTAAATTGTACATTTTATACCAATAGAATATTGTTTTCTATTTAAACTCATGATTACATGCAACACAATCTAATGAAGAATTAAAATTATTTAAATAAATTATTTCATAAAAACATCCTTGTGTTAGAGATATATTTTATGAAATTAATATTATAACATATCATTATTTGAGAGATATTAGGTTTTTTTAAACATTTTGGGAGATAATATTACATAGTTGGAAGAAGAAAATGATAATGCCCAGTTAAATGATATACCTTATTTTCAAACAACATCTGTTTCATTACACATTAAGCTCTATAAGGTTAGTATTCCACAAAAATATAAGACCTATATGATGTGTGGAAGAATTATAGAAATTTATTTGTTTTTTTATTATCTGAAAAAACATTATTTTTATTTGTGTAGATAAAAGGATATGGGGATACCTTTTTAAGTGAGGAAAATCACACACAAAGAATTACATAAATGCTTAAATAAAATATTTATCATAATCGTGTCATGTGAAACCAACAAGGATCAGCAAGCTACAAGGATAAGATCTAGTTGAGGGTTCAGAGTAGGAAGTATTCACCATAGCTTGGCCATCTAGGTTTGTATTAATGAGAGGGTATGTCTTTTCCATGGGTACTAGACCCATGTAACCCTCCAGGGGACTGTTTGGTGAGTGGCCTTGCATTGGTGGAGGTTTGACATGTTGATGTAATCACTAGGGGTGGTCATTTATTGTAATCAATATCAGGTTTGTCATTAATTATAATGGTTTTTATTGGGTGATATTGTTAGGGTTCACAGTTAGCCGTTAGAAGCATAATTTTAAAATAAAAGAAAATAGATTCTGGCATGTCAAGTGGCACCATAAAAATCTACATTCTAATATAAAGTTATATATGGTTTATATAATGATATTTATCCCATTTTGAAATTTTTAGAATAAAATTATTCATTATCCTGTAATTGAACCATATAAAATCCAATTTTACATTATTCAGAAGAATATAAATTTTTACTATGGTATCATATTTATATGAACAAAATATAAAGGGGAAGTCTTAAAATGGGAAATTAGGAATGTAAAATTTTAATCAGTTTTATCAGGTACAATTTTAATAGTTTTTACAAATTAATTATAATATAAGAACAATAAACACATGAAATATGTTTTTACCAAAAAACTTAATTTAAGCATAAAAATATTTTTACATCAAAATATAGTAATAATTTAGTTTCCATGATATTTTTTTGAATAATAAAATTTAATAATATTTTTACATTCTTATAATGTTAATGATGAATTAAATATTCCAATCAATCCTTTAAAAATAATCAAAATGGTGTTAAATTTTTTATAAAATATAACTCATCATATCAAAGGTCTTGTTTGGGTTACAAAATTCAATATAATTTTATAAAATACATTATTTAAAACCTTCACAATATATTGTGACAAAAGACATGATACAATTAGATAATATTATGTTGTAGAGTGTAATTAAGGTTTCCCCATTGTTTTATAATTTTTTTCATGTTTTATAGATGTGATAAATATTTACGTTGGTTACTATTCATATTTATGAAAATTTAAAATTATCCAATGAAATTATATTATGGGTGATTATTCAAAATATAAAAATTATTTACTAAATTAATAACACACAACTTTTAGAATATAATTAGTATTTAATCATTTAAAATGTAATGAAAGACTATTCTTTAAAAAAATAAGTTTTTAAAGCCCAAAAATAACTTATAAAAAATTAGTTATAATATAAATTCATTTTTAATTAATTAGAATATTTTTAACTAAATTAGTGTTATTTGAATTTAAAATAAAATTCATATCATAATATAAATTTTTAATTGAAATTAAATTACATTTTTACAAAAAAATCATTATTTTTCTTTATTGACTGAAAAATCAATATTTACATCGTAATCCCATAATTTAGAATTATGTTAATTTTTATATTATGATTTATTAATTAATATAGATTTATAGAAACTAATTTTTTTTATTTTTTTTGAATTTAATTATATTATATGAACACAATATTCTATTTAAACCATATTTGAAGAAAATGATGTTTTGAAGTGTAAAATGAATGTATTCACAATCTATTGCAAATAAAATAATTTTATTTACTGCTAATTAATTAAATTGAATAAATTATCTACTTATTTTAATCATATATTATTACTTATATATTTATTTGATTAATATTAAAATATATTACACCCATAAATATTGTTTTATAAAAAATTATATGTTTTAACATCAAAAGATCTTATCTTTATTTCTATCTAATTAATAAAAAATAATAATTTATTATTCATTTTATTAAGGAATAAAATTTAAATATATATTAAATAAGATCAATATTTCTTTTTCTACCCACAAAAACAACTAATATGATACAATAATAATATTTTATAACAATATAAGTATAATATACCATAATTATCATAAATATTGGTGTCACATGTTAATAAATCTATAGGGAAAAATATTATTTTAATATCATATGGACTTATAGGATCATGGTGTTGTTATACAATTTACCTAGATATTATTTTTCAATGATATAGTATATCCCTATAAAATGTGTTCATGTTGTCAAATCTTGATTCATTAGAGGTCTTTTGTGACGTTAAATTTATTATGTTTTTTCTTATCAATTTTCATTCTATATTTATATAGATATGTTATTAGGGTTTTTTCATGTGTCTTTGAAGAGTGGGTACCTTTTTTTAGGTGTTCTATGATGACCTAGTGAGTTCTTTGAATTATTCCAAACTAAAATTTATTTTATTAAATATTTATAATTGTAATAATGAATTAATTATTTTATCCTAACATGATTTCATATATTCGGTGATTAAAGAGATATCTTTTTCATGTTTGGGAGTTTTAATAAGGCCAATGAGATCCTTGGAAAGGCATTATCTCCTTAAAAATTTTTGGTAAAGCTTAATTAATGTGGTAGGTGGTCTATGAATTTTTCCCACGGTCTAGTTAATTTATTAATAAGATTTTGCAGTATCTGTTATAGCACCATTGTGTAATGTTTTTTAATACATGGATTAAAGAATTATTTTTTGATCATATGAAAATACCTTATACATTCCAAATATATTTTCAGATGTTTTATTTTTTATGAGTCAATACCAATTTCCACAAATGGGTTGTGTCAAATCAGGAAACTAGAATGCTTTTATGTGTTGAGTTCTTGAAATGAAATTGTGAAATTTGAAATTTTTATAATCATTTGAGAAATATTTTGATCCAGTTTTTGGTTTCATGGTCTAAAAAAGATGTTTTGTTGTGTAAATTATTTTAAAATTAGTTTTTGACTTCTATTTATTGTGAAAACGAGAGTTTTTATGAATTTTTAATTTTGATATTAAATGTTGGTGTGGTTACCCCTTTGTTAATAATGTTTTGATGGGTCTGTTAATGGTTTCGGTAGAAATTACAAAATTTTCTTCATATTTAGTGTTAATGTGGATAACCAATGTGTTACGGTGTTCTATGAAACATTATAATTCAATATGTGTTTTAAATCAATTTTCAAAATTGTGTTTGGAGTAGTTTTTAATGATATGTCAATTGGTTCAATGATCTGATCCCTATTATAGATTTAAAGGATCGTCGGAACCTTGGTAAATAATTAAGATTTAAATGGTACCCTCATATTTTTTAACTGTAGTGAAAGGTGAATTTGTTGAATATTGGTAATGAGAAAATAATTTAATATGTCAGTTTATGTACTAAATATCCATAAATATGTAGTATACTGTAAGGATCATGTGACAGACTAAGGATCCATTCCCTAAAAATATAATTTATGTTTTTTGTTTCAGACCGACAATCTATAAAATGATGGTGTGAATTATATGATAGTATCGTGTAATGACACTGTACATCAATGGTTTATTTGATATAATGGTTCTCTATGTACTATTTATTTTGATACATGCTATGATTATAGACTAAATATCAATGATTGATTGAATTTAAGGAATTATCTAGATATAATTCTATTTATCTATGCATGAGTAGTATTTAAACATTGTATGACTACCTAGAACTAATATATCCAGGCTCAAGAATTATATATCTAATGATAACCCTTATTTACTTCAATCATGTACTGCACAATTACTTCTATATCATATGAATAATGGTGTCCATAACAATTTTGGTCAGCTTGCGTGTCTCATTAAGACCTGTGGTCCAACAGCTTACTTAAAAATGAGTTTTCTTAAAATTTCATATACTCTAATGTTTTTTATTATTCAACTATATATCTAAATACATAATTCCCATAAAATATATTTCTTTACACATAGTTAGTGGTGTCCTACTATGTTTTACTCTCACCCATTTCAGGAAAACACTATAAATGTGTACTTGTGTGGCTCTCATATATTTTTTACAATAAATATTTTGGGCTGGGGACATGGATGTTTTTTGTATGTCACACTTGATATCTCATATGGTATGCAGATAGTAGATCATATTATTTTTGTATATGCAATGGACACTTTAATTAGTTTTTTTTATTTTGTTATGATTAATGAAACTGACTAAATAAAGGGTAATTTGTATGTATGACATTGATTTTTGGTCCCAACAACATTTCATTATATTTTTAGTCCTATTTATATTTATGTTAATATATTTATTAATTATTTTGAGATTTTGGTATTCTTTTATTCTTTCATCCTAGGTTGATTATCATTGGAATTAGAAACATTTTTATTTTTATAATTATTCTTCAGGCCTTACAGAGAACCATCGTGGTAAAAAATATAATGTGATCTAGGGTTGTATGTTTCAAAATAGACATATAATAACATATTCAAACATGGATAACTATAAACATAAAATTAAATATTTACTCTAATTATAGTTTTTTATTTATCACAATCAGTTAATGGAAAAATCAAAACATTTGTTATATTCATATTATAATGGAAGAGTTGACTTCACATGACATAAAAATGACATTTATCATAACACATCAGTAAATATAAAATCTAGAGTCATGTCAATCATATATAAACCATTAAATATTTCCTTAGATTGAAAGAATTAAAATTTTGAGGATAAATTTTATTAAGGTTGGAGAATGTAATTATCCAATATTTCAATATGTATTTCCCTTAAATAAATATTATGTTAATAGTATTATCTATATTAAATACATAGAAAAAAATTTAATGTGTTAAAATAAAATTTTACAATTATAATTTATTTTTAAAATTAATCGTAAGATAATGATGGAACTATATTATAAGAATAAAATGTTGAGAAATGTAGTCAGGTGGATAAATTCTCCCTTATAAGACCCATTTAGCTGAGAATGGTGAAGAGGTAGGTTCGTTAGTGTTTTTTCTCGACCAAGACTAATACAAAATCCAACAACTATAATATGAGAAATTGAAAATGTGAGAGATTTCTGAGGTAGTGTAAATTTTCACATGAACCATACTATAGAAATCACCACCCTCAACCACCATACGATCTTACCTTATATTAAACATATATCATGAGGGATTAAATAACTATAAATTATAATTTCATAAGAATGTAGTTATTAAGGTAATAAGTTATTATTTACATGTATTTTATACAATTCAAATTTTTTTTCTTTCCATTAAAAATAAACCTCATTTTATAGACACATTGATAAATTTAATAAGATCATTTTTCTCATAAGATTTTAATTTTTTCTCATAAGTTCACTTTTCTATTTGATTTATTTTATGAAATTAATATATAATAGATGATATATTTTGTTTATATTAAAAATTAATTGACACCAATCTAATTTTCAATTCATTATAAATACAAATAAGAAAAGATAAAATTTTAAAATTTTGATTTCCTATAAAAATTGTTTTAAATATTTTACTTTTTAAATATAATGTTCTCTATTTTTATATTTATTATTTGGAAAATTTATATTAATTTAATTTTGTAGGGAAAATATTATATTTGTATAAATTTATCAGATTTTTCGAAAAATATTTATTTTTTGGTGAATAATGAAATATTTCACTACTAAAAATAAAATGACTTTCATCGGATCGTTATTATATAAATATAACATTTGATATTTTGAAAAGGTTTTATATTATATGTTTTAGATTTTATAAGAGATGTTGTAAATTTAAATATATTGATTTTATTTTACAAATGTATGTTTGGTATTTTAGAGCCTATGATACATTATTTTCTAAAACTATATAAAATTTATTTAAAATTTATTATTTTATAATTAATATTAAAAAATTTAAACAAGTTAATAATTTAAAATTAATATATTATTTTTTATTAGAATTTATATATTATTTAACATGGTGAAATTCATTTTTAGGTATAAAAATGAATTATGTAAAAAACCAGTTCTCATACTAAAATCCAAAAGGGTAAAAAGAGTTAAATAATGTTGTAAAAGGAATAAAATGTGAAAAACATGGTTCTAATTGATTATTTGAGATAATAGTTAACAAAACCATTTCTCTGCTCTCTTATTATCCATTTTGGAGCCTTTTTGACATGTGAAGGTTGTGTTATCTTTAAATTAATATTAAATAATAAAAATAATTCAATTGTCCCCACTTCTTAATGGGGATTCTCACCACACAATAAATACTATTCAAAAATAAATTTTTCATCTAAAATGTCATCCCTTTTCCTTCAATTTTAAACCTATTTAACATACTTAATATTTTTTCCACAAGATGTTTCTCTTATGTCCTCATTTTTTCCAGGAATCCTCCATGGGATGATCAATAGTCTCAACGTATGTACTAACATTTCTATAACATTGATTAAAATCTATAATTACATTATAAATGTATTTTCAAAATATTATATGATGAATTTAATACATATATGATATTTAATGTAATATATTTTGGGCATTTTCATTAACTACCATTCCTAATTTCTATTAAGGAAAGTAAAAATTCCATTTCTGCAGATGTGTGAACTACTGCCTCCATGAATCATTATGTTTCATCTTCATTAAAAAAACATGGTTTGGAACAATATAGAGTTTATATAATAATGATAATATGTATAACATGTTCTATATTATGAAATAATAAACTATTTACTAAATTTCTCCCCATCTATGTAAAATATATCATCATCAATGCAATTGTGAAAACTACCACCTCCATGGAATAGTGTATTAATATTTTCATCAATGGATTTCATGGATGATATTTATAATAGTTTAAATTAAAAAAATAAATTATTTATTAAATTAATAGTATACTTTTATGGTAAACTAGATGACCTATTTATAAAATGAGTAACAAGTTATGGTTTCTAATTCAACCATCTATAATATGTAAAATAATAAATATTGGATACAGTAGTATAGTATTTATTGAATCCTATTGTGTATTTTTATACTCACCCCTAAGATTTCCATAGTCTGCCACATGTTTATTAAAATAAACAATGAAAATTTTATATATAGTATTTTATATTATTAGTTATCCTTGAATATTCAGAACTGGTGGTTGGCTATCTTGGGGGGTGTTGGGGGAGATTGGTGGTACCAAGAGAATATTTTCTTATCAGATGTTAATGTAGGAGTAATCTTTTAGTGTCGGGGTTTTTTTCATGGATGGTTTAAAATATAATTTATTTTGTTGTGTAGGTATTTTTACCCTATTTAAATTATTTTATACATTTATGATATCTATGTGGATCTAAGTATATGTCCCATATATGTGTTTTGTACAGTTTTGTTGATAAATTTATTCAGAATATAATCAATAAAATTATATTTCTACATTTAATATATGTAGTTATTTATGATGATATAGGTTAAGACATCATATATTGAGAGATATTCTTTTAAAATTCTAATCACCAGCCCCAGGCCTATTAGAGGCAGGATTAGCGTGGCACTCTTAGTTTATTTTTTCCAAATCTGGGCAAATAACGGTTATGACATGTCAAAGTGTTATGAGATATAGGTTTTCCCAATTAATATTGATTTGAGTTATATGTCACATAATGATTTTTTAGGATGTTATGAAAAATATTTCCTACAAATTTTATTTTTTTAACTAAATATGGTAACAAAAAAATATTTGGTAGGTGTCATATCACTTCTCCATAACAATGATAACTTATTGGTCAACCCATAATCCTATTATATCGATTTTATGGTATATATATTTTTCAAATTCTTCATAAAATATCTAGTTTTGATGAATCATGTTTTCCGGTTGTCATATAATCCATATACATTTCATCAATTATGGATGTGTCTAATTTATTTTAGTGTACATCCCAATAATATGTATTTTTTATATAGTGGTATGGAAATTACAAGGGAATTTATGTTTTTGGTCCTCCGACCCAAAAATAGTGGGCATCATGGTGTTATTTCCTGAGAATCGATTGTATTGTGTTTTGGAATTTTGATCTATGTATGTACATATTCCCATCTACATAGTTTCTATCTTTTTAACTTATTATATTTTTTTCAATCTAGTTTGGATGATACTTTCAGTAAAATAGTTATACTTTATGCACTAAATTAAAGAGTCCTTGGGAGTTGGTTTTTTCAGCCATATTGTAATACCCTAATATTTTTTGAAATAATATTTTGAAATAGATTTAATATTTTAAATATTTTTTTATACACAACACTATGATTATATTGCATTATATGAAACACTATCATTATATTGTGATACAGGTTGACATTGAGTTTAAATGAAATATTACATATTATTAAAATAATTTTATTTAATATGACATAAATAACATGGCCATTAGAATAGTTGGTATGAAAAAGATTTTCGAAATTATAATTATATATGATTAGAAAATGTATATAAAATTAATTCACTGGTGAAAAATTATTTATAAATAAAAAAATAAACTAATTGAAAATAATAGATGACTTCTTCTAACAAACTATTTTTATTAAAACAAATGCTATTTACCTCAAAACAATAATAAGATCATATTGGGTGAATTATTTTAATTAAATTTATATATTATATAATCAATAAATTCTCAAAAATTTATCATATGTTTCTTCTAAGTAATATATAATAATTGATCAAATTTTTAACTTAAAACTATTATTTTTCTAAAAAATTGTTTTTTAATTCTCTTAATCTAATATTAAATTTTTACCATTTTAGAATATTTATTTAAAAAATAAAATTATTTATTTAAATCAAAAATTTAAAGCTATCTTTAGGAATAGTTTTTAATTTTTTTTAAGAATTTTTTTTTGCAAAATAGGGAAATAATATAGTTTTATTTGGAATTTTCATAAATTTTAATTTATTTAAAAAATTACATATTTTTTAAATAGGGTTGTACATGTAAAATTAGTATAATTATATATATATATATATTATTCCAATTTTACCTATTTAAATAATATTCATTTTTTATATTGATAAAAATTACTTTTTCAATAATGTAAAATCTTCTCTTTGAAAAACAACATTCTCATCATGTATTTGGGAATAATTTTGCGTCAAATTATTCCACTTATATGAATTTTATTCAAATAAATAGATTTCATTATTTTAATAATAAAAATTTATTTTACAGATGAAGGTAAAATTAATTATATACAATAATTATTAGTAAAAACAGAAAAAATATTTTTACAATGGTTAAGGTAAAATGGGATTAAATTGAGCTATACGTATATAATAAGGGTTAAAATGAATATAAAAGCTATAAAAATAATATTTTATAGAAATTTTTTACTTTCATAATTTAGAATGAATAATATATTCTCATTTGGATGTTTTTTAAATGAATTTCTTATTTTGGATTATTTGGGGAATTTTCCATGTAGTTTCCATGCGGGTTCCATTCCCTCGCATATTAAAGGACACTACCGCCAATTTCACACAACACCTCTAAATCCATATAGTAAATAAAACCACATCAAAATCTATCTCCAAAATCTATATCCATTTTATAGATCTTCTATTCCACCCATAATATCAATACTAGGGTCCTTAATAAGAAACCCAAAGTAGGTTATTCTACAAAAAATGAATTATCTTCACAAAATCCCTTTTCATTCACATATTTCATCCAAAAATTATCTATTAACACTTTCAATGTAATATAATTATTACATTATATATACATAGGTTTTATTATCCTAATTTAACTACTTATCGTTATCTGTATATCTATCAAATGGAATATGAAATTGTCGATCATTTGTATGACGGACTACCACATCTATATCCGATGTAGTTCATTTTTCATCACTGCCTTTCAAGGATGGATATAATGATGTATTTAACAATTTTATATGATACTTTTTAATTTAATATGTTTACAGAATAATCATATCATACATTCCATCTTACGTTCTAATATGTGGTAGATATTATAACATCGTTCATCGGTAAAACAGAATACCACCTCACAAAAGGATGTGATTTGTTTTCACTTATAATTTAAATGTAAGGTTGTACAGATAAATTTTATAATTTGAAATTCTATATTACAATCCTTAATGATTCTGAATTTTTAATATATAATTTAATTTTATTTCATTCGTTTTAACTATAAAATGAAATCAATGTTCATGAGTACATATAGCCTACTGTCTCAATGAAAAATGTATTTTATTATATATCTTTAACTATTATGGATTAATATATATATATATATAATATTAAAATTTTATAATTTTTATCCTTATTTAGTTCAATTAACCTTGATAAATTTATTAGCACCAAAAAAACAGATCAAAAATAGCACGAAAATGCAGATATTTTTCGAAATAGGAATCTAACATGGAATTTTTAATAAACTGGTAATAAAAGGTTATATGTATGACATATAATTAATGATATATTATTATTATTATTAAATATTTTTTAAAAATTCTTATATTTATTATATATGAATTTTAAAATTTAAAAAAGGATGTGGAGCCATAATGAAAGGGATTTTTGTCTCAAACAATCTTATTTGGGACACATGTAATGTTATATTTCCATATTCTTCATTGAGATGTATATACAACCCCAAATACATCTTATATCATTAGTAATATCTAATTAATTATATATAAAATTATTTCACTATTATTGAATATGTCTTACAATACAAAATAATACGAAGGTAGTATGTGATTTCGATATCACCTTTATTTTATGGTGAACACATATATATATAGAAAATGATTCCTTCATTTGATGCATATAATTATCATGATTATATTTTATGATTATTCCCCTAAAAATTATTGGGATTTAAAAAATTATCTCCCTTTTAAGGTCTTTAATATATTAAATTTAGAAAATTGTAAAGGGTTTTGTTATATAATCTACTTGTTTACCATAATTGTTTATGTGTACTATTCTGATGATGAAATATTATGATCCATCTATCTAAAAACTAATAAAATATACCTTGTAATGGTTATTCAATGATAATTATTTGTTCCCTTCATTTTACACTTTAGGTTTACTCATCTATTCTATATATTGTTTTAAAAAAACTCACTTTATTTCTCTCTTTGTCAACATATGCTGTTTCTTCCAAAAAAAAAATTTTCATCAAATATTTTAAAAAATGTTTGAACATTCATAAAATTATCCATTAATATTATTTTAATCCATGTGTTAGTTTTCAAATATAATAAGAGAAATATTCATGTTTTTTTTAAAAAAATTCATATTATTCTATTATTGGAAATGTGAAAGGAATTATTTTTTATAATCTATAGAATGAATAAAATTTCCTTCCATAAGGACTCCTGTTTTTTTAAGATTAGTTTTTTTTTCATGGTTATTTACTATAAATATTATTTTTAGAAAAAAATATGTTTAAAAACCATGAATAGAAGTGGAAGAAATATATTATTGTTATATGTTTTAAATGATATTAAATATTCATTTGTTAGTTTCAATTTTTTTTCCAAAGGAAATGGTTTTAAAAAATATATATATTTTAAACATGTCCACTAAAATTAGAAACATAATTTTCATGAAGACTTGTTTTATAATATATTTAATGTTCCGTTTTTAAGATTCAAATGTAATTTTCAAAAAAATTATTCCCAAATTTTATATGAACTTATAATCATTTTAAATAAAAATCCTAGAAATGTTATTTTACACAATAAATATTCCCATTGTAAATTGAAAATCTTTTTCTATATAATATTTAATAATTTGATGTTAAATTTTCAATAAATTTAATTTTATCCACTTGTACAATTATTATTCTCTCTCTGAATGGATAAAGTTTATGTTGAAATTTATTAATGAAACTAGTATCTCTTATATGGGTCTTACAATGATAAAATGATTTTGAAACCAACTTATTTTGATGTGTTTTGTTATGGTGAATTGTTGAAATCATAAAAGATACTTTTTTCCAGACATAGGATATGATTTGATGATTTGATGAATGTTTTATGATATTATTGTACACATAAATATGGTTTAATTATGGTGATGGTAGAACCTATATCTCTATTTAATGTATTGGGTAATTTTTTGTATCTCATTACATAACTACATGAAACAAGTAAATGGACATTATCCACACTAGGGGATATATTTGTCTAAATCCACTATGGAAAACTTGTTCATCTTAGTCCACTCTGGAAAATAGGTGTTTCGTGATCCAAAATGGGAAATGGGTGATA